>CM034150.1:12894832-14094832 GCA_019776745.2 Taxus chinensis
CACCTCTCTCCTCTTCAGGTGGTCGGGTATGTGATTCAACCACTTCCTTTTCTAGTGTATCACCGCTTAGTGTAGGCTCTTTCACCCACTCTCTCTCTCTCTTTGTGTCCCCTTGGAATGGTTAGATTAGGATAGAATAGGTTCTGCCTGCACTGGAGTAGCATGTGGTAGGTAGATTAGGAAGCAAGAACCAACTTTCTTCGGAGGTCCATCTCAAGTTTTACAAGTCCCACAGCTTGAGAGATGGTCCCATATTGTGTAATCACACCGAATGCCCCACTTCACTCCTATGCCATTCGGGGGTGTTGTGATTCTACACTAAAAATGTGTTCCTATTAAATTCATCCTTTTGAGGCATATGAAAGAACATCTGGCAGCTCCATCTGGTCAAGAACCCATTCTTTGAGTTGCAAACCTTTTCCATCCATTTCCACTCATTTTCATCCATTTTCTTCTTCCATCTCTTTCATTTTCTCCCATTCCATGAGGTTGTGCAATCATGAATTCATTCCCTTCATGGAACTCACACTTACAAAAATGCAGTTCACCTCTAATACATTTCCCAACACCTCCAAATCAGAATTATAATCAGATCCAGGACCATTATGCTTACCCATATGAGCAGGGTCAAATTCAGTTTAGCCATTGAGCTTATCAAGAACAAGGGGACGCATACAATGGTGACCACTATGTGGAGAATGTTGGTTTATTGGAGAAAATTCAAAAAATGGAGGCTGGCATGGTTCATTCAAGGGGAATAGCATAAATGAAGGCATTCAATATTGGTTGCAGGGCACCTTGTCCATGGGAAGGCCCTTTTCCAAGACATTACAGCCCTCAGGAGAAGCTTGGCTTCATGGTTGAAGTGTTGCCTCAACTTACACAGTGGACTGAGAACATTGAGGCTTATGAGCAAAGTGCAAGACAACCTTGTCAATGGGTAAGTCCACCACCTATTAGCTCTTCATTTTCTCTTCCTCAGTCTTTATCATTTCAGCATGATCAAGAGTCATGCCCCTTAGTTTCTGCCCCAAGTGTTGGTTTCTCTTCTCCATCCCCTGATCTTCCACCTCATCTCAGTTCTTCTACCCTTTTCCCTTCTAAATAGTCATCCCCTCCAAACAAACAAGAAGCTCCACCTCCCTCCCCACCATAAAAAATTGCAAAGCTGGTTGAACCCCAACCTGCCACTCCTCTTATTTTCCCAATTCCATGTTGGGAAGATACTCAAGAATCCAGTCAAGGACAACAAGAAGAGGAGCCCAACAGAAAATAAATAATAGACAATCTGATGAGTTGGGCTACTAAATTTGGGTTTACAACGATCCCCTTGATGCTCAAGCCAACAGAAGAGGTCAATGGTGAAGAGCCAGTGGTGGCTGAGGCTGAATTTTCAGCAGAGAAGGAGGGCCATACAGTTTCAGAGGCCCCAATTGTGGAGCAAGCTACATAAGAACCTTCACTTCTTCCTCCCACTTCATCCCCTTGGAGCTTTGATGTTGAATAATATTTTTTATCTTTCAAACTTCATGTTTGAGGAAGAGGGAAACCATGGTGAGCAAGTTTCAGATTAGGAGGACACCATGGAGGAGGTTGAGCACATACAATAGGACAACAACAAGGCAAATTATCTATCTGACTTGGAGGATTGCTTTGATGGAGAAAATCCCATGGAGATCACATCATTTTCTCTTCTGTCATCCATCTTCCAAGAATATGAGCCTGTTACCATGAAGGAGGACATTCAAGAGCAGCACCCTATATCTCACAACGTATCTCTAGAACCAAGGTTGGAAGATATGAGTCTCCCTTTTTCTTCACAAGAGAAGGAAGAAGAACAGCCGGCTCCAAGCCCAGTTAAAAAGGAGCATATGGAGGTGACTAAGACAAATTCATAGGCACTGAATTGTGAGCCAGTTGCACAAGAAAATACAGCCCCTCTCCCATTCAACCTCTCCAAAATTCTATTTTTTTTTAAGGATCCTAAACTCATTAGCTTCATGTTTGAAGATGAAGCCTCATATGGTGAAGATAACGAAGATTTTAAGATCACCATGCAAAAGGGAGAGACATTGTTACAACAGGGCAGTAAAGAGTTTGATTTCCTACCAGACTCAAAAGAATTTTTTTATAAGGAGCTAGTTAGAATTGTAATCTTTTTTCCCCCTTCATTAATTCTTCAATCACAAGAGCTTGCTGCCATGGAAGAGAGCATGCAAGCACAACCTATAGTTTGCAACATGCCTCCTGAATCAAAGTTGGAAGATTTTGATCTTCGAAAAGTCGCACCTATTGTAGAGGAAGAGAAAGAGTATGAGGTTATCATTCCTCCCACACCATCCATCCATAAGGGTCAGCAAGAAGGCTCCATTCTTGGAGTTAGAGTTCAGAACCATGGGCAGATTCAAAGGACCATACCTTGCCCAATCAGATACTTGGGCATGAGGATGAGCAAGTATCTGATGATGAAGCCAAAACCAGTAATTCCTACTTCAAGGTATGAGGATGAGCATCAAAGTACCAAGGGTCATCATCAACACCTCCAGGAGTCAATTGTCAATCACCTTGAGGAGGTATTTTCCATTAATGTTGATACCTTGCTGATATGGGTGGAGGATTGGGTTAAAGTCATTTTTTCACTCATACATGCAACCATATTTAGTTTCAAATCATTTGCATGGCTACCTCTCTTGAGAATGGGAAGCTACTTCTTCCTGCCTATAGCAGGCTTTGTTTAGCCCTGTTTCTCTCTGGTTCTTTTAGGAGTAGGAGTAGACTTTATTTCCAATAGAAGAAGTGCTTGTGCACACTCTGCATGTCTCATTTGAGTCATGTATGATTTTGTCTTTGTACATAAGTTTTGTTCGTATTGCTCCAGAGCTACTAAGGCGAGGCCCTTCACTATTCATGGAAGAAGACTCATAGTTGCCTGTAACAGTTGCAAATTTCAAAATAAAACAAATACAGAGAAACTAAAGAATGTTTTCAAGATAGCCCATTCAGGGACAGATGAAATCCCAAAGTCAAAACATTTTTCTACTCTCAAAAGCCTTGTTTCAGGATTTCTTATGAAAATTGAGAGTACAAATGGTCGGGTTCGCAGATCAGAGGCAAGATCAATATCAGGCCGTCATTCTTGACTCCATGCCCAATGGATATAACAAGGAAACTGGTCCTCTCATCTAACATGCAGATACCCCTGTGATTCACCAAATTTTTATCCATATTTTTCCCCCGGCAAAATTGATCAGCCACGACCCTACATAAGAAGAAGCTAGAGAATTCACATTCAAATCCTACGATCAGGCAATATAGGAACTCTACAATGGAGTGGCAAGGCCTACAAAATATAAAATGACCCCGTGCAAGAAGAAATTCAAGAAACGGTTCCATCAAATGAGCTCGTGCTTCAAATCCAATAGACAAGTAAGGAGGAACTCAGGCAGGCTCTAAAATGGAATAGTAGGGTCGGGGAAGGAATTCGAGTAGTGTCAAAGAACCAGAGGCTTAAAGTAAAAGAAATGATGAAGATTCAAAGTCTTCGAGCTTCGCAAATGGTTTAAAACAGGCCCAAAAAATGACTTAGTATGGAGGAGACAACGGAAGTTGTCAAGAGTCTTAATGACACACATTCAAAAGAGGGATCCAAGCCAGAGACTCAAAATTGTGCCATCCCTCCATGTAGAAAATGGTCAACAGAGGTCAAAAGGAGAGCGGGCCCAAAATGACTAAGTATATAGTGTAGGTGGAAGGTGCCACGTGTCTTAACGACACTCCTTTAAAGGTAAAATCTTGAGCGTGTTTTCAAATGAGCATGGGCCTTCCACATGTCTCAAAGTCCAAAAGGGATAGAGTCAGGGGTTGAATAGTCAAAGCATTGAGACAGGCTAGCAGAGGGTGCCAAGTGTCAACACGGTGCTATTTCATAGGTAAAATTTGGGGCAGGTTTCCAAACAAGCGCCACGTCGCCACTTGTCTAGGGTTAAATTTTTGGCCCCGCTAAGAAAAGAGACTCAGGAAAAATACAAAGAAGCCTCCACATGTCAGTCCAACATGATTTCAAAAGTGAAAGGTAGGGGCCAAATCTCCAAGGTGCGCGAGGCTACCACATGGACCCGGTACGACAAACTCTTTAAAATAATGCACGCTCGCGATCCAAATATTCAAATGGCCATATCTTTTGACTGGAGACTCATATTTGGGCGGGATAAGACTTTTTGGAAATGTATCGACACCCTCTACACCATGGAAACATAAAATATCATTCTTAATAGGCTTTGGTGGGTGAAAATGGTAAAATGTCTTCCAGAACATTAATACAAAGCCCAATTTCTCCAACTACTATATATGATTCGATTTGACCCTCCGAGGAACCAGACATGACACATTTGGGGTGGATTTGAGAAAGAAATTGATTGATCATGGTTGAGCTTTCAAAGCAGGATTCAATTTGTATCTCTAGGTGGTTAAAGCAGGAATCAAAATTTTCCCTCCTCTCTCTCTTATTTTTCCTATATATTGTAACAGAGGGGCATATTCAAAAGGTTGGTCGTTGTTTCTCTGCTATCCCCCCTCTCTCTTTCTTCCTTAGGGTAGAACGTGGAGTCTAAACCTCCTCCCATGGCTCTGTAAGGGCGTTTTCTTGCCTCTTGCCCACTGATGATGTACTGTGTAACATTTTGGAGCAATAGAATATGTTTCGTGATGCATTTGTCCATCCTTGGCTCATTTTGGTGTCTCTTCTTACCTCTCATCATTGCAGGGTATTATGTGCATACTTTGATGTTCATTTCATGTCCTAGGATTTGTGCTTAATGGGTTTCAAAGTGGTGTCTATGTGAAATATATATTTGGTCTATGGTGCATCTTGTCCACCCTATCCTCTACTCACCTCTCTCCACTTCAGGCGGTCGGGTCTGTGATTTAACCACTTCCTTTTCTGGTGTATCACCGCTTAGTGTAGGCTCTTTCACCCTCTCTCTCTTTTTCCCCTTGGAATGGTTAGATTAGGATAGAATAGGTTCTTCTTCCACTGGAGTAGCTTGTGGTAGGTATATTAGGAAGCAAGAACCGGCTTTCTCCAGAGGTCCATCTCAAGTTTTGCAAGTCCCACAACTTAAGAGATGGTCCCGTGTTGTGCAATCACACCGAATGCCCCACTTCACTCCCGAGCCATTCAGGGGTGTTGTGATTCTGCACTAATAGTTATTTCTTACTTCTCATCATTATTTATTGAACCCACGTCTTTTATAGGAGCTTGTTGTATGCTTATTTAATAGGCTCTCTTTATGAATGTGAGTAGGAATTGATTATTCCATATTTTATTGGTCATATGAGTGAGAGGTAAATTTTATTTGACTATGGAAAGTTTAAGACTAAGACTCCACATAATTTCTTACATTGTTAGATGAAAATTAATCTCTACTTTACAAGGAGATATTTTTACTCATAAAATCATCAAAATTTATTGTATAATGTCTAGGTCTAAAAGAGATTCCTTGTTTTCTTAATTTAAGATTTGATGTCCTTACTCTAGGTTAAAGTAACTATTTAATTTAAATACATGCTTTATATATCTCTAACACTGAAAAAGTTACAAACCATTGATGAAACAAAGGCATCAACGGATGTGGGGATCAAAATTAGCACCAACGTGGATAGTTATAATGCAGTCATGTGTGAACGACAAAATGCATCGTGGTTTTTTACATCTATGATGATGGTCAAAACTACCCATCTTTGCTCTGATTTGGAAAAATCCTTCAGTGTTATAATATTGATTCCAAAGGTGAACCTACTAATTAAACATGACCACAACTGAAGAACTACACTATCATAAAATGTGGTCTTAAGCCTCCCCCATACTTTAATAGTAAAGTTGACGAAACAGATGAAAAGAAATTTTTTGGGCCAAACGACCACAAAATTAACAGTGTTGTGGTGAGCTTGAATGGACTATACACATTTAAAATATGACATCCTCTCTTGTCCCACAAACTCACATACATCATACCTTATTCATCATTTGCAAAAAGGGAAGAAACGACATCTACATCCTTCATTAATGGGGGTTGTCTATACTTTGATTGTTAGGAAGGACAACAGTCCTTAACATGTGCTAAGGGTTGTCTGGTGGTAGTAGCACAGTGACTGCCATAAAATGGGATTTTCTATTGTTTATGGCATCAATATTTTTTATTAAACAAAAATTAATTTTTTAAATAAGACAAAACATTAATGGAAATTTGGAAATAAAATGTGGGAATTAAACACCTGGATGTTGCACACCTATTCCATGACTTAAATAGTTTTGACCCAAATAACACCCATTATACATTTATTCTCATGGGGTTCACAAATCAATAGAAGATGTGGCCCTCCACACTCCTACTATTATAAGTATCAAGTGGATGAGATATAAATATGTATGTTTTCTTGGTCTATCCCTCTGCTCCTATATAACTTCATAACGCCCCATGTTCCCTAGCCAAAAAATGAACTTCATAAGAAATTAAAACATGAGTGTACAAAATTTCTTGGACATAAAACATATAGCTAAAAGGATATGAAATTTGTCCTCCAAGTTACAATTTATTTTTACTAATAGGATCCACCACATTTAAAGTTAAAGAAATAAAAATTATAAAGCCAATTTAACACGTATATGGAAAAAACATATCCCATAAAAAAAGAAATTTATGATTTTACCGTGGCTTCCTTTCTTTGGTATTTTTCATGTGAAATTATTTGCATTGCATACAAAATCAAGGGGGGTGTATTTTAGCCCTCCATACCAAAAAAACAACCATAAAACACAATGCAAAAATGGCCGCCACATAATTCACCTGACGACATTCATAGTAGTGGCATTGAGTGTGTTTAGCCAATGATAATAATGAAGAGGGGTGAAAACATGATAGATAGATAACTTAATGTCCTCCACACAATGGTCCATTGTTTTGTAAATCAACCACTTATCACGCATCGTGTCCAAATTCACCGTCATCAGGATACTAGACGAAACGTTGACGAAACAAGTGGTTAGGTGAATATGATCGATTCAAAACTAAATCAAACTTGTAGTGAACTAATTGACAATGAACCAATGAAAAATGCCAACGGCTACTCTTCACCCATTTTGCACATATGTGTAAGGGTGTTTTTTGCATGTCGTCATGTCCATACATAGCCATAGCCATTGCCCTCGCCAGAAAGGGCCCCTCTATCAGAAACACATGATGTGACATAATACGGCGGAATATTGAATTGACGTGGATGACACCACCACACCCCATAGCATGATTGATATGGACATTGACGTGTAGAGTAAATTATAGAGAATTTAAATTATTAAAATGCGTGCCCCACCCCACCTAAACCATTCATTTCCCAAAACACACAAATGAATCATCAAAGCACTAGATAATCATGCCCAAGCACCAGATAACCAGTAGCATTTCACATTTTCACATTCCAGATAACCACTTCCATAACTAGAGTCATGTTTTTTTCTTTAAAGTTTGGGGGGTCGAACGAGCAGAGGAAGGACATCTAAGAGGTAAAGATGCAGGTAAGGGATCCAAGCCAACTCCATAACATTTACAGTATGTGTATCTATACCCATTTGTAATCTTCAAAATTTCCTGGATATTTTCAATGGGTGTAAGGTTTTGTATTTCGTATTTTTATTTACGGGGAAGAACTAAGTCTTTTCTATGTGTTCAATTTAGACTTGATTTTGAATAATAAAACAAATGGAATCGACTGTGTGTCTAAAACAAAGGGAATGTCGTAATTTTTATGTGTGTCCTTTTTTTACTATTTTGTTTAACATCTTTGAATACCATAGTCTGCCATGTATTAAAATGAGAAGACATGACCCCCACAAATCAAATGTCTCAAAGAAATAAATCAAGTTTTTTACAATATAATCGAAGCAGGGTGCATGAGAAGCAAATCCCTATCGAGAAGACTGTGAATTGTTTGAAAAAATTTCTAATGGTTAACTGTTTGACCAAATGTCTCAAATAAATGGTAAGTTAATCAACAAATTGAATCCTTATTCCATTATAGTAATGTTGATTCTTCAAGATATCAATGGCCCACATACACCCACATACACACTACCTAAAAGGGCTTTTCAATTTCAATACTAGTATTACTTACTTGGATGTTTGGTGATTAGAAAACTTATGCACAAGCGCAGTTACATACAAGATGCATTCAGCGTACAGATAAAGTATAACGGTAAAACTCAACAAAGGCCACTTT
The DNA here is from genome assembly GCA_019776745.2 of Taxus chinensis. Lineage (NCBI taxonomy): Eukaryota > Viridiplantae > Streptophyta > Pinopsida > Cupressales > Taxaceae > Taxus > Taxus chinensis. Next base: position 12,903,104 of record CM034150.1, read on the forward strand.
GCCTTTAGTAGCAAAATTATTACTTGGTTTTTCTCTAACATCCTAGTTAAAGAAGTTTTTGTAAATTTAATTTGTGTAGAAAGAACCACAGTTTATAAAATGAGAATCACAGTTTACAAAACGAAAATCAAGCACTTTCATGATTTGTGGTAAAATTCATAACAAAACATGTTTTCACAAATTTTAAAACCTTAATTTATAGTTCAGTATCAATAGAAGTAAGTGTATTGTTGATTGACCAGGAGCAACTTCAATATTTGGAAATTGAATATGTAGTATTTGCTTAATATACTATTTATATGTTTAATGCTCTCTTGGTATTATTTACAACATGAAGTAGCTATGTGCTTGATATCCACTTACCTAGATGAAGCATGGATAATAAACTCGGGTTCTTATTTCCATATGAGTTAGCCTAGGGAGTAGTTCAAAGACAATAAGAAGGATCATGGAGACAATATATTACTTGGCAATAATTTTTTGATAAAGATGGTTCGAGAATCAAACAAAAATATGGAAATTTGAAGTGGATAAATAATGTACAACATGTGCAAGGTTTGACATGCAATATCCTCTTGGTAGTAAATTTGTTGATGCTAAAGTTGATACAATCTTCACCAAAGATGGTTGCAATTTGCTCCATAAAAGTATTATTTTGGAAAAAGGAGTTGTAAAGCTTACCACATTGTATAAGTTGGATGTGAGTAACCCCATCAAGGATATTGTTAATTCAAAATCCATGGAAAGTAAAAAACCAAGTGGGAGCATCAGAGATGTCAAGTTTGATGTTGTGGCATGGAAGATTGGGAAATTTTGCAGAGAATGGCACTGAGATTATTGTCCATGGATTAGAAGGTGTAAAGCTTGATCCTTTCGAGTTTTATGAAACACGTGTCTTTGGAAAATAGAATAGAGATTACACATCATGTAAGATAATTATAGTTTATTTGCAATAGAATTAATACAAAATTATTAGTACAACAATAATAAACTATTAATGCCACTATTAGAATCTAATACTTGTGATATTAAAATCCAATCTTCACATACTATTTTAGAGGAAAGTGAAATACATATGAACATGTATATAAGAAAGTAAGTTTGAGAGGCATTCAGATATCCGAAGAGAGTGATTAAGAGAAAGGAGAAAAGGTTATTTGTAGTACTGGTTTTTCGAGGTATGAAAGTGATAAAAGAATTGAGTGTTTAAGGAGAGGCTTATAGAAGCTTTGTTGAAGTAAGAAAAGAGAAACGGATATTTTAGAGAAGTTGAGGGTTGAATTCATGGTGTTGAAAGTTATAATTAAAGTATAAGAAAGGAGGATGAACTACGGGAAAATTATCAATTCCCAAAAGAAAAATATTAAAGAACTAAAGAGAGAGTTAGAGAACATACATGATTCAATGGAGATCCTAGAAGATTAATATGATTCAATGGAGATTCAATGAAATTCTAGATAATGATGTGCATGGTGCATGTAGGGACATATTATACCTTCATAAACCATCAGTTACAGTTAGTTTTAAACTTTAACATTCAAGAATTGAGTTCTATTTTAATATGCCCACAAGTTTTACTCCTCCCTTGAAACGTATACAATGTAACTCCATGCACAATTTTAACCCAACGAACTCAATCAATTTTTCTTGTCATACAACCTTAACCTAATAATGAACCATTATGTAAAGCATACACATACAGAGAACTGTAGCTTTAGAAATCCCTTAAGTGACTTAGCACCCATAATTTATCTACCATAACCATTTTAAAGATTTATTATCATGGTGAGGCATGAGTAAGTAGAAAGATGTTGTATTAGCTAGGCATTCGTACATTACCATCAACTAACTTCACAACTATATTGAATAAGTAACATTTCAATTCAAAATAGCATTTACAAAACAAAGAAGGTATATCTTACTGACTAGTTCCCTTCATCACCAATGAACTAGTGAATTCAATCACTTGAACATTATATAGTTAATATGTATGTATTTCTAATAGAGTACGAAGCGAGACTAAATTATTGTCTACATTTCTCTTTTCTACTATTATATTTACATTGTCATCCATGGCTCAATTATTATTTGACTATCATAATTTTCTCTCTGGGTTCATTGTATTTCTCACTATTTTTTATAAATTCAGTACTACTCTATCTTATTATACAAACATAATATCTATTTAAAATTCATATGAATTTAATACTCTTTTCAAACTACTAGATTTGTCAATGATAAAAACATGAATAATATTACTATAACTTCTATGTGCATTGTCACAATTGGGTATTTTGGTACTATCGGTATCATATGCACCTTTGATAAATGCTCACACTCCAATATTTACTATTATTTACTTTCACCTCAAGCAATATTTTTCACTTCATGTCTTTCATCAAAAGGGGATAAAATATATGGGCTAGTTACATAAAACCACCCTCTTCTGGACAAATGAATAAACAAACCTATGACCAAAAAGGATAACTATGATTATTAAAATGAATTAAATACTAAATCATGAAGTTGTAAATGAACATTCTATTGCATTTATTTTAAATGTAGCGGGGAAAATAATTTTAAAATCTCAAATCATCGATACTATATTTTCTAAAAAATAATTGTATAATGTATAGTGTGGGTATGAATATTCATTCCCTTTTGAATTTGTCGGGTTTTCAAAATTTTGGGATGATGATATGTATACAATAGTGTGGTAGCAAATTATGGGAAGTGTTTTTCTCAAGAGAATATAAATATCTTTGACACTCATCAATTTGTGTTAGAATACACAATTCCTACCTGGTTGTCTAATACCTTTTGGTGGTTTATCACCCCCAATCTTTCAAGAATACTAGGAGCAATGTCCATTTATCTAAGATTTCCATTTATGTCTATCATAAACTATGATTATAATGGGTAAACTACACCACATATCCATTGGGATCATGTAGATGGATCACAATGTTTGTCATATAATGGTTACTCTATTATAATGTATAACAACTTTTAATTCTTTAGCACTATCAAGTTTAATCTTATTTACCTTGAGAACTATTAAATATCATTCACTAACATAATGGGAGGGTAGGTCTAGAAAATAAAAAATAACAAAAGACTATTATGAAATCATTTTTTGCTAAATTTATGTATTATATTTGAGTATTGACTAATGAAACGAAGTCTAAATGGTGTTGTTTCTTATTGATTTTCTTATAAATTTCAGAATTTTTTTCTATTTCTTAACATAAATGATTCTTATTTACGATTTTTTTTCTTCATGATAAATATTTCTAAAATTTGAACTTTACTATTTTACTTTTGATGAATTTGTTCCAAGACTATGAAGTATGGTTAGGAACATACTATGGTCATCACCTAATTTTTATCCTCTTGTCCTCTTTTTCTTCTAAATACTGTTTTTTTCATTGATCCTCTTCATTAAGCATTTATCTTTGGTTTACAATGTTTTGATTATGTGTTTCCTCTCACTAAGGTTTAAATTTTAATGCACAAGACTCTTATATATACATCAACCTGAATAAATTATGTCACCCCTCAAACCAAAATCACACTCTTATTTGCCTTATCAGTTTAGCACTCTATGATATGATATTTTCTATTATTGAATTGTAAATGAATGTGGTCTGAATTAATGAAATACATATACAATTTATTCAACTCTATATAAGCTAATTACATAACTCCATTTAATTAATTTAGGGTTTATACACTATGTGATGAAATGTGGAGGTAACAACTAAAAATAGAGTTAATTAATATTGAAGAAGATTAGGAAAAGGGGAAATTAAAATAGGTTATTTATTATCGCAAATTAGTTGGAAGTGGGTAAAATGGGGTTGATATATCATAGATGCGTAAGCATTTTTTTAACTTCAAGACTACATTAAAGGATACATGGAAGGGTTCATCTAAAATAGTACTTTGAATCTCAGTAACATGAGTAAAATTTTATTTCGTGGTTGGAATTTTTGCTTCACATTTTCCCCAAGGCGTCTCATTAAGAGTGTGTATTCCTTTTTAAAGAGTGAAAGACCTTTGATTTTGGGAATCATGAGAAGAGGAACATTTTGCAATTTGAAAAATGAGGGACCACCCAGTTGTGTTTGATTTGAGGGAGAACCCATTTATGATTTCATCACAGACCTAGATAAAAGGGGATTTTACTATCTTCACAAATTTTCATAAGCTTATGAAAATAAAGGAACATCTAAAATTGATAGACATGGGAGTGAGGATGAGTGTTTGAAGGTCTAATACTGTTGGATCCTTATTCATTTTAACTCTTGTCTACATAAAGTAAATTTTAACTCCTGTCTACTTTAGTATGGCAGTTTTTGATGTTAGCTGATTTAGTATGTTTATCATATGTTAGTTGATGTTAATTTTGTATGTTAGTTGATTTAGTATGTTTATCATATGTTTAGTATGTTTTTTGATATAATTAATTGTAAACATTTATTAATTTCTTAATATGATTAAGAGATCTTAGTTGTGTTAAATGGAATAACATTAGAGTAAGTTTTATTTTTCTGTATTAATTATATTTGTAGATAATGGTAATGTGCATATATCATTTGTATATAGAAAATTGTTTATTAGTTATATTTTTTATGATAAAAGTTGAAGATATAAAAATTATGTGATATCATACTCTCACTCTCAATTTGGCATACGGGGGCAAGTTCCTCTGCAAAGATAGGAATCAGTGTATGTTGGAGGGGCTTGGCCCTTAGGATGCCACATCGATACGCCCAACTACCGTTGCGTGATGAAGGGGCTTTCCCCTTAGGATTCGGCATCGATAGTTAGGTGGTATACTATGTTGAGAAGATGTTTTTAAAGTTGCCCACTGACCCTCCACTCAGAAATGCACCCTCCCATAATATCGCAACTTTGCAATGGACAACAGTGATATTATGGGAGGGTGCATTTTGAGTGAAGGATAGCCATTGGCAATTATTGATACTTGAATTTGTCATGGATATTAGCTTTTTGATGTTGTGATTATTTTATCATATTAGATGATGTATCGTACTAACATTAATTTGTGTGTTGTTGTATTTAGTTTCTCTTTTGCAGGGTGAAAATGAATACATGAAGCTCTATTCATCCAAATCCCATAGGGATAATATTAACAACTCCCAAATTTCTAAGGGAGGAAACTTTCAAGAGGTCCACATTTATGGTCTACATAGGTCACCATCAACAAAATAAGCCACCAAAGCCGGAAATTGCAAACATGGTTAAAGTTTGGTTCAATTTTCTTGAAACTTCAGTTATTTATTTGTCTCAGTTTCACAATATAGGTTCTCATTCACGTGGATACAGTCAAGCTTATGACACGATGGAGGAATCCTAGAAGTACGAGCCTCCCCATTAGTTGAGGAAGATGGGAGTTCCGGTCATAAAACTGGCGATAGATCCAAAAAATTGTGTAAAAAATATTGCACATGGAAGCAACTTCAAGTTTGCTGCTAAAAACAAAAAAAAATAGTTACTGCTTTTATTTGTTTTGTACTAAAAAACTTATGACATGTTCAAAAAAAACCTATATAAATATTTATTTTTTTGTCAAATGTTTATTCACACTAGCTTAAATATATTTCATTTTTTTATTCGAATATATTCTTGATTCACACGAGCTTAAATATTAAATATGTTTTGCATTGGATTAAATATGTTTTCCATAGTATTAAAATGTGTTTCTATGGATTATATTTTTAAAATTACTAATTTTTATATATTTTATAGCAAGTTTAGATTATTAAAATCCATTTATGTTAAAATTCTATTTAGGTACCAAATACGTAATGGTAACGATTTTCTAAAATCTTCACAACCCCTCAAATGAAATGTCTTCAGGGTTATTTGAAACCAATCAATGAAGTCTAGTTAAAAAAGGAAAAATTAACAATGTCGAAAAATATTTAAATATTCATATCAAATTCACTAAGTATGGGTTATGATCATTTGTCCAATTTAGGATTGTATTGGTGCAATTATCATTTCCAATCGTTTATGGTATTTATATGGCCCCCCTTTGATTATTTATTTATTTATTTAATTATCTTGTGTAATTCTAAGAATTTTTCCAGGTCAATGCACTTGACAAAGAACTGAAGTCCAAAAGGTTTTGGTAAACTACATGTTTATGAGAAAAGAGTCCCCGTTCTCTTCGAAATTTATCCATGTGACCCTTGGTCTACCTTTTTCACATTTATTTATAGTCATATACCAATTTGTTTATTTGTGTGTCAATAGTGTTCTAATATGAGTTCAACTCATATACAGATGCACATGTACCCTACTTAATCTACATAATATAGAAAACCAGTACTATTTGAAAAGGAGTTAATTCTAGAGAATTAGAGTACTCATTGAAGCATGTAATTTCAATACTAGATATATATTACAATGGTTTTTTAGTGAATAAACTATAACAATTATTGGAATGGCATTCGCAATACTATAACATATTTTGAATTAAAGTGCACAATATTACTTGGAATGTCAAGTGTACAGTATACACTTGTTGGTTCTGATAAATGTAAGTTTTCTAGTTTTCATGTGTCTCATAAAAATCAATTGTACTAAAATATTTAGATGATCATCTTCTTGTCACTCCTACGAACATGATAAATCTAAACCCTATGTACTATATATTTCTTTATTGATTTGTTTTTGAAAACTAATCAAATGTTATTTACTGTTTTACACCCATTTTAACCCTAATCAAATGTTTATAGATATTGATATTGCAAATAGATTGAAATCTATTTATTCATAATAGACTAATCAATTTATTAAGTGATTTATTCAAATTTAAAATTTACCCATTACATTTATAAACTCATAATTATAGGAAAATATATTTTAAAAAACTTTATCTAAATTGTGCTTGTATTAATTATATGTTAAAAATATAAAGTTATCCATATAGAAAATGAGTGGAATGGAACCAAACTTGTGATTACGATTCCAATATATTTGAACTTTAGTCTAACATAAAAAATATGAAGTTTTACTATTGTAAGGAATACAATGTTTCTAAAAAATAAGTCGCTCACGAACACATGACATTAACTCATTTAGTGTGTATGTCCCTAGACAAAGTACTAACTCCATTGAATCTCCAATAAGAAATCATTATTAAAGAATGAACTCAGTAGCAAATGTTTTAGGGCCTTTTCATATGTTAAATTATAGATGGTTGTATTAAAAAAGTCAAATTTGAAGTGTTCATTCTACTTTTTGTTGTTGTTTGCTTACGATGTATTTTTTTCCATTGTAAAGGTAAACATGGTTGCCATTTGGAGATTGGAAATTCATGGAGTGTCGAATACCTCCAAAAATATTGCATGTTCATCGTTCATATTATATGACCATGATGGAAGCAAGATAGTAGAAAGAGGTACAATTGTTGAAAATGCCACTATGACCTTCCATTAGGCTGAGTATAGGGCTTTGATATTGGGTCTTAAGGAAGCAATACGCCGCGATGTTTTGAAAATTTGTGTGTTTTCTCACAATATTATTGTAGTGAAACAAATTATTGGTGTATACCAATGTAACAATGTAAATATTTCAGTTTGATCCCATCCATAGAGGTATCAATTCTCCTATATGGGCTATGTAATGTAAGGATGAATTATTTCATATGTTTGTGCTTAGGATATTGAAAAAAAAATTTAGAATTCTTATCTCTATCTCTTTTTCAAGTAAGATTATATATAATTTTAGATCCTTTAGGGACTAAACACGGAAGGTGTGGATTTTACCGGATGGAGTGTCACACTAGCGAAAATTGCGAATTATGCAAAAATCACGAAAATAGTGAAATCTGCGAAAAATGTGAAAAGGGCAAAAAGCTTATTTTTTAAAAAATAACAAAGGCCATGGTGGGAGATGGGTTTCCCACACCAGGTGTCAGGGTCCTCACTGGTGTGAAAAATATCCCAATGGGAAATGGCTGGCGAGGCAGCGCCCGTGGATCATCCCATGAACTTGAAGCGGAAAAGGTTGTGCTTAAATTGGTAGGACAATTCGGCGCTAGCATGGTTGTCAAAACCCTAGTTTATTTGTTCGGGGAGTTGGTACTGAAAATCATGGCGGTGGAAAAAAGTCTAGTGTAGGCTGAGCCAACCATTTAGGTGATACAGGAGGTCCCTTTCAATCCATCCCTGGTTGGCTCTGATAGGCTGAAGAGCTCGGAAGACTTCAAGGTTGACGGAATCGATTTCAAAATCACTACAAAAAGTTTACATCTCTCAGTGGCTCCTCCTCTTAAAGCTTATTTTTTTGATTCGTGGGTGAAAAGGGTGATTTTTTGAAAGTTTGTAGGCACCTGTTTCTCTTGGAGGAGGATTTCGAGCTGGGTCACGTGCTTCTGGGGCTCAAATGCTAAACCAAAATTTAGTTTCTATTCCAACAAATTTTTCTAGGTATGTTTCCCTTCCCCTAATTTGCTAAATTTGGTGCTTAAAGAAGGACCCTAGTTCATGAACTCTTCCAGCCTATACTTTCATCCTTGGTCACATAATTTCAACCCCTAGAAGGAAAAAATTTCCAAGGCCCCAGTTGGGTTAAGCATTCATGATATGCCTTTGGATCTCTGCAAATGGTCTGTTCTGAAGCCAATTATGAACTCCCTGGGGACCCTCATGCCCATCCGTAATCCTGCCCTAAATTTTTGGCGTAAAAGCTCGTTGTGTCTCTGTGTGGCGATGGATCTGACTACGCCTTTGTCACCTTATTTGACTCTCCAAATAATTTCCAGCCCCAAGTGCTTTACCATTGAGTATGAGGGTCTAAATGCAAAGTGTTTTTATTACGGGAAGTTGGGTCATCTGAGTAAGGCCTGTTCTTTAAAACTGGCCAAGGCTTCCAAGGAGTTGGATTCTCAGAAGGTTGGCTCTATGATGAAAGGGCTGGAGGAGAGAAAAATTGTATCACCCTTGGTGGGTGATATTTCACCTCTTTCTCTTCTAAAAGAAACTGAAGAAATGCCTAAAAACTATAAGGAATTAATTTCCCTTATTAAGGAAGGTTTTGATTAAGGGCAAGCGGATTCCCTGAACTCGCTACAATCTTAGCTCCTGGATAAAGTTGAGACAAATAAGCTTCAGTCCCTTTTAGGTGATGGCATCTTGGAGGAAGGAGAATTTTAGCTGGATTTGCTAGTACTGGCTTTAGCTTCCTCAAAATTGGCTTCAGTTTAAGTAGGGTTGAAGGAGGCCATATGCGGCTCAGCCAGAAAAAAAGGTAGAAAATTCAAACAAGAACTAGCATTGTTGGAAGTGAATTTTGGAAAACAAAGTGTCCTGACCTTTTCCAAAGTTGTGTCCAAGAAGGTGAATGTCCTTCCCTCTCCTAAATGATAATACTTTCTTGGAATATCAAGGGTCTCAACACCCCTGATAAACAACGTTTGTTTAAGCGTTATCTCTTCTCCCCGGAGTTGAGTGTAGTTTTGCTTCAAGAAACAAAGATGGCTGTGATGGAAGCTGTTGCGCTCTGGAAAAATTCAGTTAAGGGAAATAATTTATTCTTCTTCGATGCTACTGAGGCCTTAGGGGGATTGGGATTCTGGTGGAAGGAAAGTCGGGTTCAGGTTGATCTTATCAACCAGAATCATAGTTGGCAGTTGGGTCATGTTTACCCAAAACATTCTCATTCGGTATTCTACCTCCTTAATGTGTATGGTCCAAATAGCATAATTGGCAAAAGAGAGGTTTGGCAAGACATCTCCAGGTCTTTGCTCCCCCTCGAGGATCAACTGTTTCTTCTTGGTGTTGATTTCAATGCTATCACCTCTGAGAAAGATAAAAAAGGTGGTATTTCTAGAAATCAGCAATCGCAGGTAGATTTTTGTTCCTTTATCTCTGACAACTCTCTTTTAGATATCGAGCCCAAGAAAGGTTGGTTCACCTAGAGCAATCGTAAGAAGGGCTTCAGTAATATTTTTGAAAGGCTCGACGGGTTCTTAGCTGGCTCTCAGTGGTCTCTGAGTAATGTTGTCTTAGAATGCTTGATTCCGCCCTGGTCTAGCTCTGATCTCTTCATGGTTTCCCTATCAGTCAATATCGAATTTTCCCCTCTCAAATCCCCTTTTAAGTTTGAGCTTATGTGGTTGAGGGATACCTCTCTGGAAAAAAAAAAATCGCAATGGTGGCACTCCTATCAAGTTGAAGGTTCAAAAATGTTGGTGCTTGCACAAAAACTAAAACTTCTTGAAAAGGATCTAGGATATTGGAACAAATCTTGTTTTAAGAATATCTTCCAAGAAAAGGCTAGAGTGGAAGCCGAGCTGAAAGCTCTGAATGAGTTAATTTTTGTCTCTGGCATGGGGGAGGCGGAGTTTCTTCTGGAGAAGTCTTTATTTGCTGAACTTGGTGAATTGCTTCTGCGTGAGGAGGTCTTTTGGAAACAAAAATCATGGGAATTATGGCTCAAGGATGGGAATAGGAACACAGTTTTTTCATTCATTCGTAAAAGCAAGGTGGAGCTCATATTTCATCTATGAGATAAAGAGTCATGATGGTATTGTCCTCTCTGATCAAAAATAGATTTCTGATGAAGGGGTCCAGTTCTTTACTTCCCTTTTTCAAGGTGACATCACATCCTTTGATTCAAAGCAATCTTCTTTCCTTGAAAATATCTCGATGCTAGTCACTGATGCTCAAAATTTGCCCCTTCTTAAGCCCTTCACTATGAGTGAAGTGGAGAAAGTTGTTTTCTCTATGGGCAAGAACAAAGCTCCGGGTCCGGATGGTTTTCAGGATGATTTCTTTTAGAAATATTGTAACATTGTTGGCTATGATGTTTGGGCGGCTGTGGAAGAATCTCGCAGATCCCATTCATTGCTTAAATCACTAAACTATACCTTTATAAGTCTCTTCCAGAAGATCCCTCAATCCTCTTCATTCGAGGACTTTAGGCCGGTTTCTCTGTGTAATACCTCCTACAAAATCATCTCAAAAGACATTGCTTCCAAACTCAAAAGGCTGCTAGAACCTATGATCTCTTTGGAGCAATCTAGTTTCTTGCCGGGGAGGTCAATTTTTTATGGTATTTTTCTCTCTCATGAGCTCATTCATTCTCTCTCCTAAAATAAATCCCTAGGTATGTTACTAAAATTGGATATTAGCAAGGCCTTTGACAAGATCAACTAGCGTTTTCTAATCAGAATCCTTAGAAAGTTTGGTTTTTCGGTTCAGTTTTGTAATTGGGTGTTCAGTTGCATAGTTGGGCCTTCTTTCTTCGTGTTAATTAATGGTAATGTTGAAGGTTTCTTTGAAGGTAATCGGGGTATAAGACAAGGTGACCCTCTCTCCTCTTTTCTCTATATTTTAGTGGCTAACTCGTTGAGTAGCGCCGCCAACAATAAAGTTCGAGAAGGAAAATTACAGGGATTAAGAATTACGGAGGGGGTGGATCCTATTTCTCACTAGAATTTTTGGATGACACTTTCTTGTTTTGAAAATCCAGCATTCAGGAGGCCAAATAACTGAAGGGGTTACTCGATGCTTAAACAGCTACTACTGGAAAAGAGGTTAGCCATGTCAAATCCTTCATCTTCTTTTTTAACGCCCCCCCTTCTCTAGAAGCTAGAATTCTTGGCATCTTCAGTTTCAAAAAAGTCTCTCTTCCGGTCAAATATCTTGGTGTGCCTTTGTTTAGTGGCTCGGGTCGTACCTCGATGTGGAACGATCTCCTCTCTTTGATTAATCCGAAACTCAACTCCTAGAAAGGAAAATGGCTATCACTAGCTGGAAGACTAGTCCTCATCAAATTTGTTCTCAGTGCCTCCCCCTTATACATGCTTTCCATACCGAAAATCCCCAAAAGTGTTCTATCAAATTTTATCAGGATTATGCAAAAGTTCCTATGGCAAGGTCCCTCTATGGAAAGGAAACTCCCATTGATCAGCTAGGAAAATTTTTCCAAACCCAAATATCTAGGCGGGGCTGGCATTCTCAACTTGGGTATTCAAAACTTGGCCCTATGCGCTAAGCTTGTCTGGAATCTCCTCACAAACCCTTTGTGTCTTTGCACCCAAGTGGTGGAAAAAAAAATATCTGGGGGCCCATCTTCTGGAATCATTTATTTGCATTGATATTCCCCCTCGTGGTTCTCATACATGAAACTTCTTAGTTGAATTTCGGGAGCTCTTCTTATTCAATGTGGCCTGAAAAATTGAAAAAGGTGACAGGGTGTTAGTCTAGGACGATCCTTGGAATGGTTTTCCCGTGCTTGGGGAAAATCCTGAGTTTGGGGAAATCAAAAGGCTCTTAGTTGAATAATGGGGACCATATGTTTCCAACTATGGGCTGATTCCAGAAAATTTTCCTGCTCTATTAGAATGGAAAAGTATTGATCACCTAAATCTCCTTTGGAAACTAAGGCTAGTTTTCACTCGGCTCTACAGGAACGACAGACAGTGCTTTCTGGGGGTAATGATGAAATTGTCTAGACTGCGACCTCTTCTAGGAAATACTCCCCATGCTGTGGCTATAAATTATTGCATGCTGAGCAGGAAGCTGAGGCTCTAATCTAGAAGGCATGTTAGTCCCCCTCGTGTCCCTAAAGATGGCCTTTTCTCTTGCATGGCTTTCAAAGGAAAAATTATCACTCAAGAAAGGAGGAAGAGATTTTGTTTTCATGGTCCCTCAATGTGCTTTCTATGTGAGAAGCATGAGGAATATCGTGATCATCTTATGCTTCATTTCCCATTCACAGCTGAATGCTAGAGTTGGTTGTGTGCCAGGATCAATCTCCCGTGGTTCCATCCCTCTACACTCCTGGCATCCATTTTGGCTTGGCCTATAAACCTCCACTCTGGTGCTCTCTCCTCAATTTGGTTGTGTGGTATCATGCTACTTCTCTGGCACATCTAGTAGGAGCATAACAAAAGAATATTTAGGGAGGAGTAGAACTTGGTGAACAGTGTCATTCTTAGGTTGGAATGGGCTATCTCTGAGGCATTTTTTGCTAATTGGTCCCGCTTTCATCACTTCTCCAACATTAATAGGGAAATCGAGTAGCGTTGGCCTAGAATCGTTAAGCCTGGAGTAGGTGCTCAGTTCCCTTTGATATCCTTAGCCTCGCTCCGTTGGTTAGCCCATTGGCTCCCCCTACCCTGGGTTTCCTCAAACTAAATTTTGATGGAGTGGCCAGAGGTAACCCGGGCATCTCTAATGTTGGATGCATTATAAGAAATGAAAAGGGATTATTGGTCAGTGTTGCCTCCTACAAGCTAAGGGATGGCACTTGTGATTCGGATGAACTACAAGCTCTGAGAAAAGGTCTAGATCTAGCAGCCTCCTTAAAGATAGAAAATCTAGAAATTGAAGGGGATTCGCTAGTAATTGTAAATGCCATAATTAAAAAGAAAGCCTTGTCTTGGAAACTGGACCTAAGAGTTAAAAAGGTCCTTTAGCAACTCGAGGATTTCAGTGCCTGGAACATTAAGCACGTGCTTCGGGAAAGTAATAATTGCATGGACAAGCTAGCAAATGCAGTGATCAAGAAAGCACAATAGGAGATAGTGGCGCTCAATGCCAAAGTGTGGGAAGGATTGGGGATATTGATCTTGCGCGAGGTGGATTTCAGTGCACACATTGTCTAATGATATACTTGCGGGATGTGAAGGGTCTATTTAATGCTTTGGACAAGTGCTTCTCATTTTTTTTTCTCCCTCCTTTTGCTAGATATGGTTGTCCCTCGTCTGCAGCGAATTTCCTTAAGTTGTGATCTGTGTGAAATGGCATTTCATTCTAGGATAACAGACAACCGGCTAAAAAGAATTTTTCGTATCTCCTGCGTCGAAGAGTTGGATGCCATTAAAGGATTCCTTGGTGAAGACTATCTATCTACTATTGGTTGGCCACACATCAATAGTGGTGTTGCCTTTGTATTTTTTGAGAACCTGTTGATAATCTGTCCCTCTAAAGTGGATGTCGTGAGTCTGGCTCTGCACTGGCTTCGACTGACATACTGTGGTAACCTGGCCTCTGAAGGGGTGAATTTTTGTCTTGCATTCTGGGTTGTGCATGAGTCTTTATCGAGCACGTCGGGGGTGGTTGTGGGTGTCTTCAACGAACTTGAAAAATAGTTCGGCATTCTTCTGGCCTTCACTGAGCAGGTGGTGGTGTATGCCCAGGACTAGGAAGCCAATCATGCCCGCCTGGTGCTTCCTAATCTAAAGACCCTCTACGCTCCATTGGATCATATCCCATCTGAATGGACTGAGCTATGGTTGTCTATGGTAGGGGCCTATGACTTTCTCTAGCTGAACTAGGTGAATTCTGAAGTGAAATTTGAAATGGAAGATGATACCAGCCTTAGTCGGGTGTCTCAGACTACTAGTGTTGCTGTCACCTTGGGGTCTGGAGAGTAATCCCTCTCTTTCCTAGTACTATAGTCATAGTATATCTCGGATAATGTTGGCCTATGTTCGTGTATATCCAACTACTTTTTTGTTGTTATGATTTTGTTGTTTTGCTTTGAAATCTTGAGGTCAAGCCTTTGTTTATGTAAATAGGGAACGAGTCCCTTCAACCCACTTTATCTATCCAAAAAAAACAATGCAAATCTTTCAATTCTTTGAGTTCAAACACTAGAGAGTGTATCTCACTTTTTGAAATGTTAGATGTATGTCAAGTGTCTAGGGACACTATAAACCAAGAAGTGGAGGTTTTGCTAGCACTTTCCATGGAAGACATTTCAATATGATATATGTACACGTTCTATTTCCTTTTTGCGCAATGGTAGACATAAATTATTTATAAGATTATGATTAACTAATATTATGTGAATTGTCTCCTGCGTATATATTATATATTTTGTGAATAATATGATGATACATCATATAGTGTTGGTTGATAAACCAAGAATTGTGGATACATCATGCTTTAATCACATCTTGTCTTGTAACATACTTGTAATTCACATTTCATGTTTACTTCAGAAACATCTAGAGTCGAGTATCTAGTTTTGAAAAATAATTTGTGCGGCTAACTTTGTCACAAATCATTTATTGTGCATGATTTTCTCAATATGAATGCGAAAATACGAGTAAATAAGTTCGTGCACCATTTTTTTCAGTTTAACTTGCTTTACAATGCGTCACTTCAATGATGGTTATGACAACACACTTGAACGAAACATGTGGAATCTTGGTGACATGGGTTGATCCATGTTCACAATTTGTTCTTATGTTTTTGGGGAAGACATAAATAATGAGACGGTAATATATAACTTTGTGAACATTAATTGTTTGTCGTAGCAATGTACCTAATGTCATATAACAATTATGAAATTTTTTTCTTTTCACATAGGTTTCTTTGCATTCCATGATGGTAATATTTGACTATGTGAACATTAATCATTTTGCAAAATACTTAATATTTTATGTTGGGCTAATAGTTATGCACTTGTACTCCCTAGATACAAACACCTTTACATCACATGACATGTATGTGTTTCGCAAGCGTCATAGAGGAAGCAAATGGAGATGCTCCTCCAATAGTTGATGGATCTATGTTAGATGGGCCATCCAATCCCATTCGCTCAGATATCTATGAACCACTCGTAGAGTACAAAACTGAATATGTTAATGGTCGTATTCGTTATTTCTACTAGTATGGTTCATGTGCTATTAGTGGGGATGTTAGGTTTTTGGAGTTGCATAGATTTAATTGACATCGCCAAGTAGAACAAAATCTTCCCTTTGTGGAAACTCGTTAGAGTGGCTGTAAGCATATGGGAAAATGACCACCTATCCCTCAAAATAGGAGTGGGACATACGTGCAAAAGAGAGAAGGGGATGTGAACTATGTCATGAGTCAACGATATTAGTTGTAGCGAAGGAGGGTTTTCGATCAAGTTTACAAAAAACAATGCAAAACTCGATTCGAGGAGTCGAGCCAGGAAGGAAAGAAGGAGGTGGATGTTGCAATGCACGCCTACAATTCAAACAAGATGTGAAAGGATAGAGAGGAGTATTGGGTGAGAGTGAGAGGAAACATTAACTCAAATATCGGAACAAAGGTAAATTTAAGATTAGTATACTATATTATATTTTATGTTTGGTTAGAAATCAAAAACTTAATATTTTGTCATGAACAAGAAGATACAGAAGAGGGTGGAACAAGTAGTAGAAATGTTGATCCCCCTACAAATGATAACGTAAGAAATTATTGGTCTTTCATAAGTAAGGATAGAATGTAGTTTTTATTTATTTATTTATATACGAACTATAGGTGTGTGTAGGATTATGACATTCCCTTGTGTGAGATCCTATGCCGATAGAGAGACTTGATTCATAGTGCAAAATAGAGAAAGGTAAAAACAAATTAACACACACTTGAACCTTGTATGTTGCCTTATGTTGTTGATATTTAAATTGTCTTGGTGACTTGATTTTTGTAGGTGGACGTTTGCAATAACATGCCCACTTCTCAATCAGCCTGTGGTCTCGATCTTATCAGTGAGATAGCTTCACGAGAGGTCAGAGAGGTGGAGATGAAAAATCCCAGAGTTACAAATTCTTTGTCATTCGAGGAGAGAGAGGGTGATGAGGGGAGACACGAGGAGAGGGGCATAAACTCCATTGCTGACAATATGAGAGATAGTGGAGCTAGACTGGTAAGTTATTAAATTTTCTCATTTGATTTTTTGTATTCTTTTTTGGTGCAATTAACATAAAGTTATTAATGCAATTGATATTGTCATTATTCTAGGATTTTCCTGACATGGTTGAAGTCAAGTTAATGTCGGATGATATAGTTGTCATGAGAGGAGTGATTTGTGATAGTATCCCGCACGTGAAGTGTCATGGCATCACACTCCCCCAATTTACTGTCAAAGTCATTATTTCTCATGCCATTATTCCCATTGCTTCATTGCCCTACCCTAATACATTTGTAAGCATTGTGGCAAAGTGTGTCAAAGGGTTTGCTATATGGGATCTCAGAGATATCAGATTTGACACTCGTGAAGAGGAAAGTAGATGTAATGGATGATTTAATTCAATTATGTGTTTAACTGAGATATTCATATACGTTGACTTATTTACTATATGGTTAGCTCTCAGGATGATGAGGTACAGGTTGAGACAGCGTGTCATACTCAGATAAAGAAATCAGATGCCCCACCCATTCTTAGAATCACACCAAATTCTTTTCATAAATACGAGAAGAAACGTATTAGATTTTATGTTGGAGTATTGTCTATCGCTAAGAATAGGTAGGGAAGGAGATGAAAACATTTATTGTATAACATTGTTTCCGAGGAGTTGAATTACTATATATGTGTATATGATGATGATGTTACTTTAATGTGTTTGAGGTTTATGATTTATTATTGCATTATTGATATATTGAATATGTTTTTTGGTTATGGGTTACATAGAGTTATCCATTTACGTTTTGTTTATAGTGCATTAGATGGTTTTTATTCTTGTTATGTGACATTCAATTTATTGTATAAATGATAATGTTGTCACTATGTATCTGTTTAATGTATTAATGTGACTATGGATTGTGGATTGCGGTTTATGGTATGTGGTTACATAGTTGTGTTCTTCTTCCTTGTATTCCTACTTGGGTTTGACGTGTTCAGTAATTTATTGTAGATAATTCACAATTTTGCCTTCAAATTTTGTGTATTATGGATTGCGGTTTGTGGTTTATGGTCACATAGTTGTGTTCTTCATCCATGTATGCGTACTTGGGTTTGATGTGCTTACGAAACTTTCGTATATATTTCATCCATGATAATATTTTTCTAAGAATAAGTTAAGTGCATGATTTCCTTTCTAATTGTGTTTGAATGGTAACAGATAATAATCTATTGTTTTAATACATGTTTATTTAGATGACAAGACAAAAGAATGCTAGAAAGCACAAGGCTTCACTAGTGCAAGAACTAAATGATTATGAAACATTCTATAATGACATTTATGCATTCAAAAATAATGCAAAGAGCTCTACAAACAAATATTTCGGTGCTAGACAAGAAGATTAGTCTTCCCTGTCATTTCGTATGGAATTAGAAATGGAACTTGTAACAAAGAAGAAAAATATGTATCAAAACGAGTGTGAAAGCTTTGCCTTGGGAAATTTATATTTTATGGAAAAAAAGGAAATATTAGACGAAATAGGAGAAATTTCCTCAAGGCAGATGGATTTGGAGCTCGAGGTTCAGAAGTTAGAACTAGAAATTAAGAATTGGGAGAAAATGTGTGAAGCAGACAAAAAAGTGTTCACAAATCAAGTACCAATATTTAATACCATTCTTAAAATACACGAAGATAAAAAGGAAGTATGGAAGAAGATGTACATGCAAGCCAAGGTGGCAATTGAGGAAAAAACACCAGACACTCCCACCGAAGACAATAATAACAAATGAATATACTAGTCATACAACCTTTGAGATGAAAATATGCTTTTTAAACACATATTGAACTTACTTATATATTTGACATTGTACTTACATATTTGACATATTTTACTTACATATTTGACATATTTTACTTATATATGACATATATGTATAGATATTGATTATGTGGTATGCAAAAAATTAGTTATATTTAATGAATTTTTCCTTTGTAGCATAATAGATTATATGGATAGACGTATGTGGTTATATTATGATTATTAGATGTATGTGATTTTACTCTAATATGGTTGTTTTTCATTTGATGTTATGATGTGCACATTAATTAGTATTTAAATCATGTATATGAATTGTTATATCTAGTATGCATGTGATGAATAATGAAGAGTAATACAAGTGTGATTAGAAGACAAGTGTATATATGTGTGATGAGGTTATTACTTTAATGTGTTTGACGTTTACAATTTAATATTACATTCTTGATAAATTGAATATGGTTTGTGGTTCTGTTTATAGCACATTAGATGGTTTTTATTCTTGTTATGTCACATTCCATTTATTGTATAAATGATGATGATGTCACTGTGTATATGGTTAATGTATTAATGTGACTATGGATTGTGGATTACAATATATGGTATATGGTTACTTAGTTGGGTTCTTCTTCCGTGTATGCCTACTTGGGTATGTTATGTTCATTAAGTTAATGTAGATAAATTAAAAATATTCTTTCAAAACTTGTGTATTATGGATTACGGTTTGTGGGTTATGGTTACATAGTTGTATTGTTCTTCCATGTATGCCTACTTGGGTTTGATGTGATTACTAAATTTTCGTATAAATTTCATAATTATGTTTGAATGGTGAAAAATATTAACAATTACATTTGAATGTTAACAGATATTAATCAGTTGTTTAAATACAGGTTTAATTAGATGGCAAGACAAAAGAAGGTTGGAAAGCGCAAGGCCTCACCAATGCTAGAACCGAAAGATTATGCAAAATTCTATAGTGTCAGTACTAATGTGTTCAGAAAGACTATAGAGAGCCTTGCAAACGAAGATGTCGAAGTTGAACAAGAAGATGAGTCATCCCTGTCATTTCGTATGGAAATAGAAATGAAACTTGTAATGAATAAGGCAAAGTTTTATAAAACCGAGCGTGAAAGACTTAGACTGCAATATTTGAAATTGTCAAAAAAAAGTAAGTATTGGACAAATTACTAGATGCTTCCTCGAGGATAGAGTTGGAGCTTGAGGTTCAAGAGTTGGAATTAGAAATTAAGAATTGGGAGACGACGTGTGAATCGAACAAAAAAGTGTTCGAAAATCAAGTAGCAAGTTTTAATTCCGTTATTAAAATTCACGAAGGTCACAAATAATTATGGAGGAAGATGTACATGTTGGCCAAGGCGTTGACTAAGAAAAAAGTACTAGTCACTCACACCGAAGACTGTCCATGTCACCTTTGACATAAAATATGACTTTGTAATAAAATGACATTATCCATGTGACCTTTGACATCAACAAATGTTGGTTAAACGTATATTTTAGTTTTTAAACGAGTAAATAATAATTAAACCATAAAAAATATATATTAGAAGGTTTGAAAATCAAATAGCAAGATTTAAAGTGTGCGAGTATTGTGAATGTTACTTCTAGTTAATGTACATATTATAGAGAATTTAAATTTCAAGTACTCATTGAAGCATGTAATTTTCATACTACATATACATTACAATGGTTTTCTAGCGAGTAAACTATAACAATTATTGGAATTTCATTCACAATAATATATGTTATTGATGGACTTGTTAAATGTCTGCAGGTTTGACATCATCATGTAATTTTCTTTCAACTTGTGCATATATTGATGAATGGTTTGATCTTAGTTTAAATGTGTTTTACCATTCATTGAGACTAAAAATTTGTTTTCATTGCTTCAAGTTTAAAGTTTTTTTGCAGTGTTATAGAGATTTCATGCGAAGGATTTTCTGTTTCAAAAAAATGTTTTGGTTTTCAAGGAGAATTTTGCAAGAATAATATTGGTTATTTCAATGTAATTCATTATTATCATCCAGTCTTATAAGAGATAATTAGTATTTGCTACGGTTACTATAAATTTGGTGTAAATGTATAAATGGTTTGTCTAATATTATGATTTTCTCACATTGTATCCACTGTAATATGGGCTCCACACATGGGTTTAAATAAAAAGGAGTGGAACTTGTGTTATTTTGGTTGTGTTAACATTCATATAAAAGCTATTGATTATAAATTAATGATGCATGTTATATCTACAAACAATATCTCTTATGATTTCATGTTATATCTACAAAGAATATGATTTCATTTTTTCATTTCTGTTATGTTTTTTAACGTGTCGAAAAACTTACTCTATTTTTTCATCACTTCGATAAAACCAACCCTTATCCACCTGATAATTATTTTATGTGGATTACATCATTACAACAAAGAGAAAATGCATCGTGGGTTACACCTTTTGGAGAACCAAATTATGTTTTTCAAAGTGTTGAAAAACAACGTATGTTTTTAACCGTGTCTTAAAACTCACTCTAATTTTTAATTGATTTGGAAAAAGTGACTCTTCCCCACCTATTAAATATTTTATGTGGATTTCATCATTACAACAAGGAAGAAAAGCATCGCGGGTTACACCTTTTGGAGAACCGAATTACGTTTTTTGAAGTGCTTAAAAACACTATATATTTTTCAACATATCTTAAAACTCGATCTATTTTTTATCTCTTCGATAAAACCAACCCTTTTCCACCTGATAATTATTTGATGTGGATTGCATCATTACAACAAGAAGGAAATGCACATTGGGTTGTACATTTTGGTGAACCGAATTGCATTTTTCAAAGTGTTGAAAAACAATGTGTGTTTTTCAACGTGTCGAAAAACACACTATGTTTTTCAACACTTTGAAAAACACAACCATTGTCCACCTAATAATTATTTGATGTGGATTTCAATGTTACAACAAGGAGGAAATGCATGTGCGTTGCACCTTTTAGAGAACAAAATTGTGTTTTTCAAAGTGCTAAAAAACACCATGTGTTTTTCAACATGTTTTAAAGCTCGATCCATTTTTTATCGCTTCGATAAAACCAACCCTTGTGTACCTAATAAATATTTAATTTGGATTGCATTATTACAACAAGGAGGAAACATCATGGGTTTCACCTTTTGGAGAACTGAATTACGTTTTTTAAAGTGCTGAAAAACACCGTGTATTTTTCAACGTGTCTTAAAACTCGATCTATTTTTTATCGCTTCGATAAAACCAACCCTTGTCTACCTAATAAATAATTAATTTGGATTGCATCATTACAACAAGGAGGAAAAGCATCGCGGGTTGCACCTTTTGGAGAACCAAATTACGTTTTTTATAGTACTGAAAAACAACGTGCGTTTTTCAACTTGTCTTAAAACTCGATCTATTTTTTATCACTTCGATAAAACCAACCCTTATCCACATGATAATTATTTGATTTGGATTGCATCGTTACAATAAGGAGGAAATTCACCATGGGTTACACATTTTGGTGAACAGAATTACATTTTTCAAAGTGCTAAAAAACACCTTGTTTTTTTCAACGTGTCGAAAAACACACTATGTTTTTCAGCACTTTGAAAAAATGCAACCCTTTTCCACTTGATAATTAGTTGATGTGGATAGCAATGTTACAATAAGGAGTAAATTCATCACGCATTACACCTTTTAGAGAACCGAATTGAGTTTTTCAAAGTGCTTAAAAACACTGTGCGTTTTTCAACGTGTCTTAAAACTCGATCTATTTTTTATCACTTTGATAAAACCAATCCTTGTCCACATAATAAATATTTTATGTGTATTTTATCATTACAAAAAGGAGGAAAATCATCGCGGGTTACACATTTTGGAGAACTGAATTACGTTTTTCAAAGTGCTGAAAAACATAGTGCATTTTTTAACGTCTCTTAAAACTCAATCTATTTTTTTATCGCTTCGATAAAACCAACCCTTGTCCATGTGATAAATATTTCATGTGGATTACATCATTATAACAAGGAGGAAAAGCATCACGGGTTGCACCTTTTGGAGAACCGAATTACGTTTTTTATAGTGTTGAAAAACATCATACATTTTTCAACGTGTCTTAAAACTCGATCTATTTTTTATCGCTTCAATAAAACCAACCCTTGTCCACCTGATAATTATTTGATGTAGATTACATCATTACATTAAGGAAGAAAAGCATCGTGGGTTGCACCTTTTAGAGAACGAATTACATTTTTCAAAGTGATGAAAAACACCGTGTGATTTTCAACGTGTCTTAAAACTCGATCTATTTTTTCATCGCTTTAATAAAACCAACCCTTGTCCACCTGATAATTATTTGATGTGGATTTCATCGTTACAAAAAGGAGGAAATGCATCGTGGGTTGCACCTTTTGGTGAACCAAATTACGTTTTTCTACGTGTCAAAAAACACACTATGTTTTTCAGCACTTTGAAAATATACAACCCTTGTCCACCTGATAAGTAGTTGATATGGATTACAACATTACAACAAGGAGGAAATGTATTGTGTGTTGCACCTTTTGAAGAACCAAATTACGTTTTTCAAAGTGCTGAAAAACACCGTGTGTTTTTCAACGTGTCTCAAAACTCGATCTATTTTTTATCACTTTGATAAAACCAACCCTTGTCCACCTGATAAATATTTTATGTGGATTGCATTGTTACAACAAGGAGGAAAAACATCGCGTGTTGCACTGTTTGGAGAACCGAATTATGTTTTTCAAAGTGCTGAAAAACACCGTGCATTTTTCAACATGTATTAAAAATCGATCTATTTTTTATCGCTTTGATAAAACCAACCCTCGTCCACCTGATAAATATTTTATGTGGATTGTATCATTACAATAAGGAGGAAAAGCATCGTGGTTTGTAACTTTTGGAGAATCGAATTACATTTTTCATAGTGCTCAAAAACATCGTGCGTTTTTCAACGTGTCTTAAAATTTGATCTATTTTTTATCGCTTTAATAAAACCAACCCTTGTCCACCTGATAATTATTTTATGTGGATTTCATCATTACAACGAGGAAATGCACCGTGGGTTTCACCTTCTTGTGAACCGAATTGCATTTTAAAGAGTGCTGAAAAAACACCGTGTATTTTTCAACGTGTCAAAAAACACACTATATTTTTCAGCACTTTGAAAAAATGCAACCCTTGTCCACCTGATAAGTAGTTTATTTGGATTTCAACATTACAATAAGGAGGAAATGCATCACATGTTACACCTTTTAGAGAACCGAATTGTGTTTTTCGAAGTGCTGAAAAACATTGTGCATTTTTCAACATGTCTTAAAACTTGATCTATTTTTTATCACTTCGATAAAAACAAATCCTTGTCCACCTAATAAATATCTAATGTGGATTATATCATTACAAAAAGGAAGTAAATCATTGCGGGTTACACCTTTTGGAGAACTAAATTGTGTTTTTTGAAGTGCTGAAAAACACTGTGCATTTTTCAACGTGTCTTAAAACTCGATCTATTTTTTATCTCTTCGATAAAACCAACCCTTGTCCACCTGATAATTATTTTATGTGGAATGCATTGTTACAAAAAGGAGGAAAATCATCATGGGTTACACCTTTTGAAAAACCAAATTACGTTTTTCAAAGTGTTGAAAAACATCGTGTGTTTTTCAACGTGTCTTGAAACTTGATCTATTTTTATCGATTCGATAAAACCAACCCTTGTCCACCTGATAATTATTTTATTTGTATTGCATCATTATAAAAAGGAGGAAAAGCATCACGGGTTGCACCTTTTGAAGAACCAAATTGCGTTTTTCAAAGTGCTAAAAAATACCGTGCATTTTTCAACATGTCTTAAAACTCGATCTATTTCTTATTGCTTTGATAAAATCAACCCTTGTCCATATGATAATTATTTGATGTTGATTGCATCAATACAAAAATGAGGAAAATCATCGCGGGTTGCACCTTTTGAAGAACCGAATTGCATTTTTCAAAGTGCTGAAAAACACTATGCATTTTTCAACGTGTCTTAAAACTTGATCTATTTTTTATTGATTTGATAAAACCAACCCTTGTCCACTTGATAATTATTTTATGTGGATTGCATCATTACAACAAGGAGGAAAATCATAGCGAGTTACACATTTTGAAGAGTTGAATTGCATTTTTCAAAGTTCTGAAAAACATCGTGCATTTTTCAACGTGTCTTAAAACTTGATCTATTTTTTTATCGCTTCGATAAAACCAACCCTCGTCCACCTGATAATTATTTTATGTGGATTTCATCATTACATCAAGGAAGAAAAGCATCACCGATTGCACCTTTTGAAGAACCGAATAGCGTTTTTCAAAGTGTTGAAAAGCATTGTCTACTTTTCAACGTGTCTTAATACGCAATCTATTTTTTATCGATTCGATAAAACCAACCCTTTTCCACTTGATAATTATTTGATTTGGATTGCATCATTACAACGAGTAAAATCATCGCGGGTTGCACGTTTTGAAGAACCGAATTGTGTTTTTCAACGTGCTAAAAAATACCGTACGTTTTTCAACCTGTCTTAAAACTCGATCTATTTTTTATCGCTTCAATAAAACCAACCCTTGTACACCTGATAATTATTTGATGTGGATTTCATTGTTACAACAAAGAGGAAATGCATCGTGGGTTGCACCTTGTTATAAACCGAATTGTGTTTATCAAAGTGCTGAAAAACACAATGTATTTTTCACCATGTCATAAAACTCACTCTTTTTTTATCGCTTTGATAAAACCAACCGTTGTCCACCTGATAATTATATGATGTGGATTCAATGTTTCCAACAAGGAGGAAATGCATCATGGGTTGCACCTTGTTATAAACCAAATTGTGTTTATCAATGTGCTGAAAAACACATTGCATTTTTCAATGTGTCAAAAAATAAACTCTATTTTTTAGCACTTTGAAAAACTTCAACCCTTGTCCACCTGATAATTAGTTGATGTGGATTGCATCATTACAACAAGGAGGAAATGCATCGTGGGTTGCACCTTGTTATAAACCGAATTGTGTTTATCAAAGTGCTGAAAAATATCATGCATTTTTCAACGTGTCAAAAAACACACTCTATTTTTCAACATTTTGAAAAAATGCAAACCTTCTCCACCTGATAATTAATTGATGTGAAGTTAATATTTACAATAAGAAGGAAAATCATCGTGGGTTGCACCTTTTCAAGAACTGAATTACGTTTTTAAAAGTGTTGAAAAACACAGTGTGTTTTTCAACATGTCATAAAACTCACTCCTTTTTTACATCGCTTCGATAAAACCAACCCTTTTCCACCTAATAATTATATGATGTGGATTCAATGTTTCCAACAAGGAGGAAATGCACCGTGGGTTGCACCTTTTAGTGAATTGAACTGTGTTTTTCAAAGTGCTGAAAAATACCGTGTATTTTTCAACGTGTCGAAAAACACACTATGTTTTTCAGCACTTTAAAAAAATTCAACCCTTGTCCACCTGATAAGTAGTTGATGTGGATGGCATCGTTACAACAAGGAGGAAATTCATCGTGGGTTTCACCTTGTTATAAACCGAATTGCATTTTTTGAAGTGCTGAAAAACACCGTGCATTTTTCAATGTGTCAAACAACACACTCTATTTTTCAACGCTTTGGAAAAATGCAACCCTTCTACACCTGAAAAGTAGTTGATGTGGATTGCATTGTTACAACAAGGAGGAATTGCATTGCGGGTTGCACCTTGTTATAAACCGAATTGTATTTTTCAAAGTGTTGAAAAACACAGTGTGTTTTTCAACGTGTCAAAAAACAAACTCTGCTTTTCAGCGCTTTGAAAAAATTCAACCCTTGTCCACCTGATAATTACTTGATTTCCTTTACATTGTTACATAAAGGTGGAATAGAATCACGGTTTATACCTTGTGGAAAACAACGATCCATTTTTTATAGTGTTGAAAAAGGTTTGTTTTTCAACACTTTTATAGTAGCAATAAAAATTCGACATGATAATTTGTTACTGTTGATTACATCATTTCATCATAATTACATCATCTTTCTGTTTGCCAAAATGTTTTATACTATCTATATATTACATGAGCAGTTCTACGTTGGCTAACACCAATGAGCCATTTCTTTAAATACGCTAAAAAAAATCGAAGATTAGGTCAGTTGTACACATTCCATATTTATGTATTTTAAATATACGTAATCTAAAATCTCATATACATGAATTTTAAATGTTTACAATTTGAATATAGGCCCACTCAACATGCCATACATTTACTTTCCAAAGCTCAACCTACTCATTCCGTAAGATACATCTCTCTACAAATCCGTTGCATTTGCAACACAATGTGTTAAATATTAGACAAGATATCAAAGGATTTTTACCTTACATACAGTAAATAAATGTATTGAAATTAAGGACATTCAATACACACCTTACGTAGAAGCTAATTTTCTGAAAGATAAATGGTGGCAGGGATATGTTTCACCTACATTTGAACCACCTACAAAATAAATGATCAATATGTTAGTCTTCACCTCTACAATTAAAATTTCTTGTGAATTCACAATCACACCAATAATTCAATGTTTTAACCTATAGGTTCCATTTGTGTGGCTTCTCTCCTCTTTGCATGATTGTCGTCAGGAAATTGGAAGCATTCATAGTCTTCAACGCGATTGTTAAAATCTTCTACAATGACTACCCTCTTAGTCACACTGCGGTGGCATTTTTTACTCGCACTAAACCATGGACACATGTGGGTGGTGGTTTTCTCGTTGACATCTCCTTTGAAATCAACATCCAACATATTTGATGTTTCTAGGTCTCTCCTAAACCTTTGAACACATTTAAAGAATGTTTTTTTTGTTCATCTATACTCAGTTGTATATCCAAGACTGACTTCAGGAATTCTTTGGATATGTGTTCCATAAAATTTGTATCACTTTCTATCATCAAACCACCAACCCCAACTATTTTAGCATTGCCTGTGATGTATAAAACATTACAGAAAGTAATTTATTTATACACTAGGTTTTTCAATATCATTATACACATGAATACACAATGTCACCTAATCATAAATATGTGTGATGAACATTATCATTGGCATCAATTAATTGATTGAAGGCATTAACAACTAACCATCAACTGTCAGTGACTATTGAGGTGGCGAGGAGGGGCCATCCCATAACATGCAATCATTTACCATGCTTGTCTCTGCATAGGTATTGGTTGTTGCACGAGAAATGAAAACAATTTCAACACGATGCTTTTTTCGTTACAACTTATGCTTAGCAATCTATATCACTACTTGCCACATACAATGACATTGAATTACCTTACACTTCTATTGTTGGATACGACAAGGAGGGGCTGTCTCAGAACATGTTTTCAATTATCATGCTTGTCTCTGCATAGGTATTGGCTGCTACACGTGAAAGGAAAACAATTTCAACAGGATGATTTTTTCGTTACAACTTATGTTTAGCAATATATATCATTACTTGCCACATACAATGACATTGAATTACCTTCCACTTCTACTGCTGGATATAGTGGGGGGAGGGGGTCATCACAGAATGTGTCTTCATTTACACTACTTGTCTCTGCATAAGTATTGGCTCCTGCATGTGAAATGAAAAGAATTTCAACACAATGCTTATTTCGTTACGACTTATGCTTAACAATCTACATCAGTAACATATGA
Source organism: Taxus chinensis (assembly GCA_019776745.2). NCBI lineage: Eukaryota > Viridiplantae > Streptophyta > Pinopsida > Cupressales > Taxaceae > Taxus > Taxus chinensis. Next base: position 12,931,318 of record CM034150.1, read on the forward strand.
TGACATTGAATTACATGTCACTTATAGTGCTTGATATGATGACATCGACACATATTGCTTGCCAAAATCCAACGCCTTTAACATGTGCTTACATATGTTTCCTCTGATATCCCAAGCACATTCACATATGTTGAAGGCTCTGCATTGCCTTACCAAATACCATGTGCTTCTAGTTGTTTGGCTCCTCACCCACAATTGATTGTAATCAGGCATAATTGTAAGGTAATCTGTATCAGGAATACTCTTTTCTCTCTCAACCACTATCAATAGTTGTCTTTATTTTTTGAAATTTCTCAAGAAGATGGATTTTTGTAATTTCCTCTTATGTTTGTAAAATTCCTCCACCTTGTACACAAGTGTGTAGAACAAATAGTCCATCCAACGAGTACATTTCTTTTGTCTACCACACAAGTATCTAGTCTTCAAAAAACAATGGTAGGACTCAATGGATGCATTTGTTTCTTGATTTACATGGGAGAAGTTTCTAAAATTTGTTTCCCACATAGCTATCACGTGACAGGATTGAAAATCAATGACACTATAAACCAAGAATTATAATTGATGGTAGTTAATAAGGAAACACACAAAGGATCATACTCACCAACACATTATTCACTCTCACACCATGTATTCCTAAAGTACTCAAGGAGCTTAGTTTCCTCTTTGAATTCAATAAACAAGTCTTGAACGATTTGAAATGTGTGCTTGTGATGCATTTCAGAACCATACATGATGGTACCTAGTCATTCTAAAATCTTCCACCTGGACTCCTTGCTACAATACCTGTGCACGTGCCATAGGCATAGCAATACACAATAACATAAATAGACTTGATGGCTTGGATTTCATCTGACGCATCATCTGTAATGAATGCATTGATCTTTCAATCGACACGAAGTTGCTTTCCTCATTTCTAGACTTCTGCCAACCACCTGTAAATGTCTTCAATTCTATTCCTTGAAGAAATGGCCCATGCTACGGGCACCCCAGCCTCTTGCTCATCAAAAACAAGTAATGTGTATAATTGGTAGTGCAAGGAATATGACATCAAATGGTAATATGGGGTTTAATATAATAGAAAGGGAACATTATTAATGATACATAAATTACACATCATTTCAAAATTCATTCCAATTACTTATGTCATATTTTTTCATAGCAAACGTCAAGTCCATGGAGATTATGGAATTGTGTGAATGTTAAACCATTCTCTCACAAATTCACGGTGTTTGCAACCCCATAATGAATAGAACGGTGGCTCTATTTGGACATTGATAGTAGAAAAAAATGTCTCTTTTCTCCGCATGCCATAAGTTCACACTCATGGCATCATCGGCGTGCTTTTGAGACCTTCTGCAACGAACTCTTTTCCATGCGTTCACCACGTCCTTTCTTGTCATGTATTCATCCCTCTTGCTCGATATACCCATGTTGGATGGATCCTCTATATATTTATTATACATTGTTTCCACGATGACTCCCATCAACAAAAGACTCTTTATATAAGTTTTACATTCATTTGATAAGTACAGGGAAACATTCAGATCAGGATCGTTAATGGTATTTTTGTTCCTCCCATGACAACACTCACCATTTACATCACAATGAAACTAATTTTTGTATAATATTATGGCAACTGTCAGTCTCTCATAAAAACCTTCACATTGAAATGACATTGGCAATCCATTTTAATTATACACCTACTCACTTTTTCACTTTTTCCTGGCTTATTTCTATTGTCATCTAGACCATACGAACACCAATAGTTGCATTAAAAATGGTAACATCAAATGCTATACAAATGTTTACGAAAAGAACGTACAAAAAAGAATTTGTTAGCAAAGGTCTGAACCTACTATATGACTTGGTTGTATGTGGTTTAGGATTTTCTATATTTGTTGACTTGTGATTTGTGCAGGCGAAGGTAGTATCAAAACTTTCATTAGAACCTTCCCCCTTTAGAATGCATGTAGTCTTGTGAACAGTAGGGTGACACAAATGTTAATGTTCGGCTCATCCCCTATTGGTGTCCATTCTAGGTCATCATACGAAAACTGACTCTTTTACTATGTAATCTCTTGGACAGGAAGTTTGATCATGCTCTGCCATTTGAGCCTCCTTCCCATCCTAAAAATTATTACATGTAGTTTTGCATCGTTAATGAAACAATTATTTCATACTTTCCGAAATAAATTTTGACTTGTGATTGATCATCATCAACATAAATACCATCTTAAAACATTGGAAGTATTTGAATTTTTTTCTAATTCAAAATGCACGAGTATAAAAGACAGTATTGAAATTCAAGTAAAACAACAATTTATATCACAATATGGTCATCTATAATGTGGCAAAGAATGCGACATAATAAATATAATGTGACAAAAACTGTTACAAAAGTAATATTATTTCAAATACACTTATTCAATGTTGAGAGATACTTCCATATAAAATATTATAATTAACCTTATAAATATAATTCACATTGTATAATAATATATTTTATGGTGCTTATTTTATTTATATTTTTATGATCTATATAAAATATAAATTATTACGTTTAGCTAAAAACAATAAAAACAATCAAAATTTCAAGAACATGTTTATTTAAAGCAAAAGTTTTAAATTTAAAAAAATAAAATATTAAAATATTAATGGTGCACACACACACATTTATTCAAAACACTATAATTAAACAACATTTATTAAATAATTCTTTTTTTCAAACTAAAATTGATCTATTTGGAGTAAAAATTAAACTTTTATTTGAATTTTAGAAATGGTGCTAAATTTTGAATTACGTATTAGTTATACATTCTGAACAACTAGTAAACTGAACTGTCTATAATAAATATAATTTATAAATTGTTAATAAATTGAACATTTTTAGGAACTCTTGCAGTTTTCAAACTTTTTATGCGAAACTTCATCTTCAGTTTACGTGGAAGTCCCTTATTTCTGTAGTCTTTATTTTACAAACAGGATCGGGAGAAATTAGGCTCCTAATATTCATATTTACACAAAAGAGTAACTATACACAACTTAAAAATAAATTAATTAGTACGATACATGATCAAATTAATATAGTGTCATCTATGATAAAATAATCACAACATTATAAACTAATATCCACACAAATTCAAGTATCAATGCATGTCAACGGCTATCCTTCACTCAATATGCACCCTCCCATATATCACACATCCACAAAAGGGATGGTTGCGATATTATGGGAATAGTGGATCGACTTTTCGCTCAGTAACACCCATATACCCTTCTAAGGGGCAAGCCCTTTTTCACGCAACAATAATTGGGCGTATTGATGTGGCATCCTAAGGGGAAAACCCCTTACAAATTGATTCCTATCTTTGTAGAACTTGCCCCCATTTGCCAAATTAGAGTGAGAGTATGATATCACATAATTTTTATAGCTTCAACTTACATCATACATTCACAACATTACAATTACCAATATTTAATAACTAATAAAGAAATTATATATACAAATGATCTACACATTCACTTACAGCTATAATGCATTAGGAAATCAAACTTTTCCTATTCTATTTCATTTAACACAACTAAGAGAAATGGTGCTCAAAGAAATATTTGAATCATATATAACATAATTTATTTGATTAATAAATACATTACTGAAACAACTAGTATTCATTGGCGTACTGAACTATCTATAATATACATATAATTTATAAATTGTTAATAAATTGAGGACTATTTTTAGGAACTCTTGCAGTTTTGATAATGATTAATGATAATAATGAAAATTCCATAATTATTTGCAAACTTTTTATGCGAACACCCTTCATCTTCAGTTTACGTGGAAGCTCATATTTCTGTATGTCTTTATTTTACAAACAGGATCGGGAGAAATTAGGCTCCTAATATTCATATTCAATACCTTTTTAGTTATGCCTTTTAAGTGCACAATGTAACACAAAACTGATGTGAATCCAGCTGCAAGAGGTTGAAATACCTCCAAAAACACACATAAACAGCTTTGCAAATAAAACCAGGAGTTTCACAATAGCTTACTTCTCATTCTGGAATTCACACTACCCTATTACATCATTATTCTCCTTTTATTTCAAGACTACTCTAAAACCCTAAAATGCCAAAAACCCTAAAATGCCAAAAAACCCTATAATGCCAAAAAACCCTAAAATGCAAAACAACTCGGATTCCAAAATTTGTGTGCCAAATATGCATTCATAAATTAGGGCTCACGTGAAATTTGGACTTATTCTGACAAGCACAACAAAAGTTATTAAAGTTCTAAGACCTACAAAAGCGGAAAAAACATTCCAGAGCCAAAGCCACTAGATGACGGAATCCGAGCGCGAAAACGTGCCAAAATGAGCACAACCTTGCACGCAAAATTGATCCCAACATAGTACTAATGTATATCTACCACCCTATAAAATTTTAGGACGATCCAACAGTCGGATCAAAAGTTATGGCCTCTGCAAGTTATGCTCCTGCATCATTCTCCCCTGGTTGAAAAGAATTCAAATTCTGTTGACGGAACTCATCTAATTTTGCACTGTCAATTTTCCTACTCCCACTCAGGAATCCAACTGCAAACCTTCCCACTGTACCAAATATCTGTTGTAGCTCCCATGTCTAGTAGTGATTGTCTTTTGGTCCAAGGCATTACCCTTTCCTTTTTCTTCTTCGGCATCTGTTACTTCCAGTTTATTTCTTCCTCCTCTGCAACATTTTCATCATGACCTGGAAACTTATATAAATCAGAAACATTAAAAACTGGTGAGATAGCAAAGTTTTCAGGTAGCTCCACCTTGTAGGAGAATCCTACATGGCCCAATCTTCTTATACTTGAGTTTATTATATGTACCCTTTGGAAACCTCTCTTTTCTAAGATGAACCATCACCATATCTCCTTCTTCAAATACACTTACTCTCCTACAGCATCTCTGTTTTATATTGTGCATTACTCACTTTCAGCTTTTCCCTCACTTCATCTTGTAGCTGTAGAATGTGTTCTGCAAATGCTTCTGTCATCACTAGTTTCATCTTCACCTGGTAGAACAATTAGATCAAGGGGATTCCTACCATACACAATCTGGAAAGGAGACCTCCCTGTTGACCTGTTTATCGAGCTATTATATGCAAACTCAGCTTGAGGTAAAGCTAAGTCCCATTGTTTTGGCTTTTCTCCAACTATACAATGTAGGAGATTTCCCAAGCTTCTGTTCACTACTTCAGTCTGCCCATCAGTCTGGGGGTGATATGCACTACTGAACTGTAGTTGTGTCCCCAATTTCTTCCACAGAGTCCTCCAAAAGTGACTCAAAAACTTCGTGTCCCGATCTGAAGTGATCGTTTTTGGAATTCCATGCAATCTAACCACTTCTGAAAAAAAAAATCTGCAATTCTGGAAGCATCATTAGTTTTTTTACAAGAAATAAAATGTGCCATCTTAGAGAATCTATCAACCATGACAAAGATAGAATCATTCCCTCGTTGTGTGTTAGGAAGCCCTAACACAAAATCCATACTCAGATCAACCCATGGCCCTGTAGGGATAGGCAATGGCATATACAACCCAGTATTCTGTGCATGACCCTTAGCCATTTGACACACTCTACATCTTGCTACAACCCTACTATGCTTTGGCCAATAATACTTTTCTACAACAAGAGAAATTGTCTTACTTATACAAAGTGTCAGCCAACCCTCCACATGCAATTCTCTTATAATATTTTCTCTCATTGAACCAGCAGGGATGCACAATTGTTTCCCCCTAAACAAATAACCATCCTGTATCAAATAATCAAAAGAATCACTACCTACTGTAGGCTCCTTAAGCTTTCTGACAACATACCAAAATCAGGATCACCTTCATACAATTCCTTAACTGCCTCAAACCCTAGGACTTTATTTTCCATTGTTTCAAAAGGGCTACACGCCTACTCAAGGCATCAGCAACTTGATTCTGCTTGACTTATGCTTTAAAACTATTCTTGCAAAAATGAAACCCATTTTGCATGCCTACTATTTAGTTTCTTCTGTGTGTTTTACATACCTCAAGGCTTCATGGTCAGTGAAGAGTACAAATTCCTTTGCTACCAAGTAATGTCTCAGTTCTTTAATGCCTGAACAATAGCATAAAATTCCACATCATAAGTAGAATATTTCCTCCTGACTTCATTTAGCTTTTCACTGAAGAATGCCACTGGTCGTCCTTCTTGACTCAACACAGCTCCAATCCCAACATGTGAGGCATCACAGTCAACCTCAAAGACCTTGCTAAAATCTGGCAATACCAAAACAGGTGCTTTTGATACTTTCTTCTTCAACAACTCAAAACTATCTGTTGCTGCCTTGGTCCATACAAACTCCCTCCCTTTTGTACACTCTGTTATGGGTGCAACAATGCTACTGAAATTCCTGATGAACTTCCTATAAAAAGTTACCAATCCATGAAAACTACAAACCTCTGTCACATTCCTTGGAATAGGCCATTCCAAAATTGTGATATGACAAATCCCAAAAAAACAAGACTCTTCTGAAGGAATCTACACTTCTTTAAGTTTGCATATAACTCTCTTTACGTAACAAGTCTAGCACCAATTTCAGATGTAACAAGTGTTCTTCCGCTGTCTTACTAAATATCAAAATATCATCAAAATAGACAACAACAAACTTACCATTGTATTCTCGGAGTACTCTGTTCATCAACCTCATGAATGTACTGGGTGCATTAGATAGCCCAAATGGCATCACCATCCACTCGTATAATCCACTCTTTTGTTTTAAAAGCAGTTTTCCATTCATCCCCTTCATGGATTCGGATCTGGTAGTAACCACTATTATCTTGCTAAAATATCGGGCTCCCACTAGCACATCCATCATATCATCCAATGGCGGAAAAAATACTTAATTGCGATCTTGTTTACCACGTCTACACACATTCTCCAGTTCCATCTTTTTTTGAAAAGATACTTCCAAACAATTGTTAGATATGTTTGTACTTCAAATCAAATAAAGTTTCATGTTATATTTATCCTTGTGTATATCACCTTCTCTGACATTAGTGAACATATATTTGTTCCTATTTAAAAAATTATCAGGTAATAGATATGACATCAAATTGCCGCCTTTTCTTACAGTTTAAAATATATTAATTAATAATAATAATGAAAATTATAATTATTTTCTAAATCTTGTTTAAATATATATTTTTAAGGTTCAAGGTTTTTCTCCTTCCTTGGGACAACCATCGTCCTCCTTACCATTAGGGTTTTGGGCTTAGGGTTTAGAGTTTGTTGTTTAAGGCTTAGGCCTCAAGGTTCAGGGTTTAAGGTTTAAGGTTTATGGATTAGGTTATTTTCTTATTCATTTAATGAAGGATTATAGTTTAGGGTTTAATTCAACCCATTTATGATACCATGTAGCCTTTTGGACTTAGCGTTCAAGATTTAGGGTTTATGACTTAAGGTTGAGGGTTTAGAATTATGGGTTTATCCTAAATAAAATAATTAGGAAAACTTAACACTAATATGAGACCGTAAACAATCAAATGATATCTTAAAAACTAATGCGATACCCTAATATCCTCCTTTATTCATTAATGTAGGTCTCTTCTTCAGTATCACACTGAAATATTGATATGACATAAAACACTAATGTGTCACCACCAATAATACATTTGGGACACACTATTCATGAATACAACATCCTAAACATTGATATGACACCCTAAACACTATTATGAGACCCTAAATTTGCGTGCCAAGTTATAAATATGAATTCATAAATAGAGTCGTGTAGAAACCCTAAAAATTCAAAATGCATACCTTTTCCTAGTCATGCCTATCACGTGCACAATGTTCCCAATCAGATCTAGAATACATTTAAACCCATTATCCTCCCACATTCTAATAGAATTCAATATAAGCCCCATACTCCATTTTTTACTATCAATTGACTAAGAAAAGGGGTTTGATACACATATTGTTGAGCTAATGTACTTTCGAGATATATAATAAAGAAAATCCTTGTTGTTCAATATTCCCAATGTCAATCCTAGTGTTTTACAGGTAGTTATAACACAATAATTTTAAGGGATTTCACTCATGCATGTCACATGACACTATAGAGTTCAAGACATGTGGAGCAGAATATATCGACATCACATGTTGTGCTGATGTAACTTATTTAAATTTACTAACCATAGAACATGGCCTATTAGGTTATTTTATGTCATCTTTCTAGACCAATAACTTAGGACATCCTCCACACGTGCCCAAGCAACTATGTAAATACTTGCCACAAGTGTTTTCTTAGGCCATCCATGTGTATATCAAGAACATAAATTTGTTCCTATTTTCACAGTATTAGGTAATAGATATTTTTCATCGATCTCGCTTATAAACATATTGGTGTAATTCCTGCTTATTCTTGGAAATATTAGATGATCACTAGCTTCATTTAGATAGTCTTGTAGATTTGATTTGCATTCCTTCCACATAACAAAACATTCATTTTTTTGCATGATTTTTTATATAAAATTATTCAAAACATCAAAAGTTGTTTATAACATTAACATAACATCTCTACAAGTATTAGCTAAAATTATTCTAATTCTAATGATGAATGAAAAATAGTATTAGCTAAAATTATTCTAATTCTATCACCATAAACAATAATAAGTCACCCACATTAAATTAATTTTTGACACTTTAAACACTTAGACAACACCTTGAACACTAATTAGCCACCCCACATAAAATATTTGAGATACACTAAACATTAATTTAACACCCTAAACACTGATACAATACCCTAAATAATGTCGTGATACTCTATGTACTAATGATTCATCCTCTATTTCATAATTAGGATAAACTAAACACTAATGAAACACAGGGTCTCATACAAAACCATAACCATTATTGTAATACCCTATAAACTCATACGACACCTTAAACACTAATATGATACCCTAAACCCTCATATGACATCCTAAACACTCAAAAATTTATGCAAAACCTTGGACACTAATCGGTTACTCTAAATAACATAATTTAGAGACCAAAAAACACTAATTTTATACCCTAAAAAAATTATAACACATGATAAACACTAATATGACACCCTATACAGGGTAAGTGCACGAAGTTGGGGGGCCCAAAAGTGGACAAAAACCCGAAAACAGACGAAACGCATACGCATTTTGCTAAAACATGCTCGTGTTTTAATTTTTTTGGTTTAATAATTACCGAACCTATAGCACGTACACATTTTGATGAACCCAAAATGCATACGCGTTTTGTATATTATGGATTATGTATGTGTATTTGGGTGTCTTATACTTACAAAAATAAATGTTCAAGTATAATATTTCTTTTATTATTTCTTATACTTTTATTATTTCTAATACTTTAAATTTATTTTAGTAAATATAAGAAATTAGGGTCACTCTACACTTGATGGAAAGGTCCCGTAGCTCTAACAGTTATAATCTAGAAGATAGTTTTTCAAAATCAAATCTGATCAGTACTTACTCATTTTCAAGATTTCAACAAAAGACCTAAAACTTTCAAGGCATATATATTGTAGTCGGTCTTTGTTTTGGCAAAGCATATAGTCGTTTTTTGACCTTCTAAATTGGATTTTGGCCCTACCACTGCTTGAATTGGTACAAATTTTTAAATTTGGTCCATAATTCACTTTAGCGACCATGAGTCAACTGTATGATGCTTGTCTAATTCTTACTAAAAAGAGATCCTCACTTTGTATATAGAGGATTGTTCCCTGAATGGGATTCATGTACTATTGCCAAAATGAGGTGATTGTAATATGCATCCTCCTTAAGGTGTGATAACACTACTAGGTGTTGAATGAGTTTTTATAAATAGTACCAAGTGAATTGCATCAAGTGAACTCAGATGATTGCTCATTCTTAGAAACATGGTGCTCCATATAAAGATCATCTCCTCACCTTTCCTAGCTTTAAAAGCATCCTTTCATGGAATCAAATTCATGATTCTTATACATGTTTTTACTCATATGTGTCATATGGAGACAAACTATGCCTTAATACTTCACACATGATGGTCTTTGATACCTCGATGACATGACTAGCTCATTTTAGCTTGTTCTGAAGGGTGTTCAATTAGCTACAGAATGGCCAAAAATGCCTTTTTAGGCCTTTAGAGGAAGTAGTCTCTCATCAAAACTAAATAATTTGATCGATCAACTTAGACATTATTCCCTACACACTGAAACACGTTGAATGATCTTATTAGTACTTTCCTTTGGGTGAGGGTTTATGATTTAGGGTTTAGGTTTTAGGGCTCAGGGTTTAGGGTTTAGGGCTCATATTTTAGGACTCAAGGTTTAGAGTTCATGGTTTAAGGTTTAGTGTTTAAGGCTCATAGTTCAGATTTTAGGGTTTAGGGCTTAGGGCTTAGGGTTCATGGTTTAGGGTTTAGGGTTTAGGGTTTAGGGTTTGTGGCTCAGAGTTAAGGGTTTAGGGTTTAGGATTTAGGGTTTAGATTTTAGGGCTCAAGGTTCAGGGTTTAGGGATCAGGGTTTATGGCTCAAGGTTCATGGTTTAAGGTTTATGAATCAGGGTTTATGGTTTAGGGTTGAGTGTTGAGGGTTTAGGGTTTACGGCTCAGGATTTAGTTTTTAGGGTTTAGGGTTTATGTTTGAGGGTTTAGGGTTTAGGGTTTTGGCTTAAGGATTAGGGCTTAGGGCCTAGGGTTCAGAGCTTAGGGTTTAGGGTTTAGGGCTCAAGTTTTAGGGTTTAGGGTTTAGGGTTTAGGTTTTAGGGTTTAGGGTTTAGGGTTTAGGGTTTAGGTTTTAGTGTTTAGGGTTGAGGGTTTAGGATTTAGGGCTTAGAGTTTAGGGTTTATGGCTTAGGGTTTATGGTATAGGGTTTAGGGTTTAACACTCAAGGTTTAGGGTTTAGAGCTCAGGGTTTATGGTTTAGGGTTTATAGTTTAAGGTTTAGGAATTAGGGTTTATGGTTTAAAGGTTAGGGTTTAGGGTTTAGGGAAACTGGTTTAGGGTTTAGGGTTTAAGGCTCGGGGTTTAGGGTTTAGGGGTTAGGGGTTAGGGTTTAGGGCTCAGGGTTTAAGGCTCATGGATTAGGCTCACCCATTCACTCACTGTAATGTTTTGTGTGTTTCCCATTCTTATAAGTATTGACAGAGAGTATTCAATTAAAAAGGGTTCATCTACTTCATAGGAAAAACATTCAAGGGATTCATCACAATTTGATGCCTTTCATCTACTGATATTTTAAAGGAGGGAAATTACAAATATCCAAGAACAATTTGGTACAAATAAATGTTAGCCAATACAAAGTTATCTTCTTCTTCCCATTACATGTGAACTATTTCACTAATTGTAATTTTTTGTGTCTTACCCATTCTTATTAGTATTGACACAGAGTATTCAACTGAAAAGGGTTCATCGACTTCATAGGAACAAAATTCAAAGAGATTCATTAAATTTTGATTTCTTTCATCTGTTGATATTTTGAAGGAAAGAAATTCCCACCTTTCATAAACAAGGTAGTTGTAAAAGTAGACTTAATGATGGTTCTAGGCACAAGACTAGGAAATATGGTCCTAAGATATTAAAACATATGAACTCACTCATGAGACCTTCTGGAAATATATGAGGTTGAGGGGTTTAGTATTTAGGGCTCATGGTTCAAGGTTTAGGGTTTGGGACCTTTAGGATTTAACATTTAGGGCTTAATGTTTATGGTTTAGGGCTCATGGCTCAGGGTTTAGGGGTTAGGGTACATGGTTTAGGGTTTACGGTTCAGGGTTCGGGGTTCGGAGTTACGGGTTTAATGTTTAGGGGTTAGAGCTTAGGGCTCTAGATTTAGGGTTTAGGGCTCAGGGCTCAAGGTTTAAGGTTTATGGTTTAGGGCTCAATGATTAGGGTGTAGGGTTTAAGGCTTAAGGTTTAGGGTTTGTGGTTTATGGATTAGGGATTAGGGTTTAGGTTTCATGGTTCATAGTTTATGGCTTAAGTTTTGGGGTTCGGAGTTACTGGTTTAAGCTTTAGGGGTTAGAGCTTGGGGGTTTGGATTTAGTGTTTAGGGATTAGGGCTTGATGTTTAGGTTATAGGGTTTAGGATTTAGGATTTAGTGTTTAGGGTTTAGGTTTTAGGGTTTATAGTTTAGGGTTTAGGTCTCATGGTTGAGGGTTAAGGGTTTAGGTCAAAAAGTGTAGGGTTTAGGGTTTAGTGTTTAGGATTTAGGGCTTAGGGCTCAGTATTTAGGGTTTAGGATTCATTATTTATGGTTTAGGGGTTAGGGTTTAGGGTTTACGATTTAGTTATCAGGGTTTAGGGTTTAGGATTTAGTTTTAAGGGTTTAGGGTTTAGGGTTTAACATTTAAGGCTCATGGTTAAAGGTTTAGGGTTTAGGGCTTAAGGCTCAAGGTTTAGGATTTAGGGCTCATGTTTAAGGGCTGAATATTTAAGGATTAGGGCTTAGGGCTTAGGATTTATGGTTTAAGGTTTATGGTTTAGGTTTTAGGGTTTATGGATCATGGTTTAGGGTTTAGGGTTTAGGTTTAGAGCCCTGGGTTTAGGGTTTAAGGATTAGGATTTAGGGATTCGATTGTAGAATTTAAATGCTAAAATATTTAGGATAAATGATGAAATCCTAAAAATTACCTATGTACTAACAAAATTATACTATAAAAATCTATCTCCGAAACCGTGACTAATGGAGCTGTGAGGCTAGTTCCATAAGGTGAAGAGTGACCCTAATTTTTTATATTTACTAAAATAAATTTAAATTATAAGAAATAATAAAATATAAATAATAATAAATGTAAAACTTATACTTGAACATTTATTTTTGTACATAGAAGCTTGCCACAAACATAAATAATGTTTATACTATACAGAATGCATACGCGTTATAATGCATACGCATTTTACGGTTTCACTTTTTCCAAGCCATGCCTTAAGGATTGGGATCTGGTTTGGATCCCCAAGCCTGAGGCATGGACCTACATAAACATAGCAAACAACATGTTTTTACAAAAAATGTAAAAATGCCACTTCCTCCATGATAAATCAACATAAAACAATTGATTCGTTTAAAAAACATTATGCCACGACGTAGAGCAAAATTTCTTCTTTCTAAAAATATAATTTTTCAAATTTTCTGACTAATGTAAGGTTTTCATATTATTTATTTTCTAAATATTCCTTTTTATAGCTATTTTTTGAAGTTTAAATATGTCTATCTTTCATCATGTATCTTTTTTGGGGGTCATCGAAATTGAAAACAAATTATACTAACACAAACTAGGCCTAATTCTATACATATTCAAAATAATATATAATTTTCTATATTTTTTGAGGTAGTTAGGGGGGGCACGGTTGGAGCTTCATTATTTTTCAAAACATAAAATTTTTGTACTAGAAAAATCATAAAAAAATAAATGTTTGCTAAAAAAATCTAAAAAAATTCTAGCACAAACTAGATGCTCCTAGCTATCTTTCTACAAAAGGGTTTTCAAAACTACTAAATTGTGCTCAAAAAATGGTGGGGGGCATGAAAGTCACTATGTTATGTTTTTTAACAAAAATAGGAGCACTTGTTGATATTTTAGTTATTTGACCCACTTAAGCTTATCCATTTTCAATAAAATTTAGTAGCTTAGAAAATAGACTCAAAATTATACGATTCACGTTTACACAACATCTTCCAATTTTGAGTGTAACTATTTCAAAAATCTCGTACAAGTTGAATTTTTTTATTTTTCAGAAAAATGTGTCCACTTAAGACCCCCTTTTGGCCCCCCAACTTGGTGCACTTACCCTACACTATTAGAAGACTATAAACATTAAGGGATCACTGTAAATAATATAACTAGGACACCTTAAAAGATAATTTGATATCATAAGCACTCATATTAAACACTAATACACCACCCTAAACATTCAAACATTGATACAAAAACCTAAACACTAATGGGTCAACCTAAATAACATAATTGACATTTGAGATACTTTGAACATTAACAAAACAACCCTAAACCTGATATGAAACCCTAAAAACTATAATGAGACCTTACAAACTAATGGGTCACTTTACAAAACACAATTGAAATGACCTAAATATTAATGTGTCATCCTAAACAATCCTATGATAACCTAAACACTCAAACACTGATATGATGCCCTAAACACTAACTTATCGTCTTAAATAACACAATTACAACACCCTAAACTATAATACAACACCTAACATTAATTTAACATGTATTAGGGTTCAATTGGTATAAATGATTCCAAATCTAGCCCTAATACATGTTCAATTGTCACATTAGGTGTGTTAGGGATCAAGCGGGGGAAACAAGGGAAAACCAATACTCGACACTGAAATAGGCCACCCTGAACATGTGGAAAACAGTTGTGTTTTTCAGCATGTTGAAAAACAAAGTGTGTTTTCCATCTTAACAAAAAAACAAGTTGTTTTTTCCATCTTAACGAATAAAACATTATGGACAGTGGACTGTGTTTTCCATCTTAACTGATGTAATTAATTATTATCCTATATATAAATTTTATAACATACATAAAATACAAAGGGTAAATAGTGGACAGTGGATTTAATCCTTTCTTTTTCACAAAAATGGACAGAAAAAAAAATTCCCTAAAAAATTTAACTACACATTTAGTATGATATGTGGTCCCTTGGCTCATGATTGGTGATAACATTTTTTTAATCCAGATATGAATGTTATAACTATATATCTATATGTAGATGGAAAAAAATGGAGATTGTCGAACATTGTATTTTAAGACATTTATTATTAAGGTTCTTGTTAACAAATATGAACTCAAATATTAAGTTCATACTAGTGTGACTTCAGAAAATTCAATTTCATAAATGAAACCGTGTGGAAAATTGTCGTGTTTTTCAACATGTTGAAAAACACACTGTGTTTTTCAGCACGTTGAAAAACACACTGTGTTTTTTGTCAAGATGAAGAACATGTGATTTCCTAATGTTAATCACCAAACATTAATTACCTGGTTGTCACATGGTTGTAGAAGTTTTAACCACTACTTTTTTTGTTATCATAAGTAATTTTTACTTACATGAATTTGGAGCCCATGAAAACAAACATCTGGATATATTTTTAAAAGCCTAAATATGAGGAGGTTATTGTATGGTTGTTGAAATTTATTAGTAAATTCTAAAAGTACAAAAGGATTTGAAATCTCTAATGAAATACATAGATAGAGAACATAAATTCATGTGCAAACCCTAGTGTATGATATAAGATATATCAGTGAGCATTGGGATCTAGTTTTAGATACATGCAATTAGAATTTCGAGACTTCATAAAAAATAATTTTTCTTGAACTAGAGTATGGCATAAGAATGAGATTGGGAGTTTCTATTTCTAAACATTTCATATATGGATCGAGAAATGGAATCCCCTATAGTGGAGTATGCTCTCACCTTGGAGGTATATAAAGGACTAGTCTAAGAATGTTCATCCTTTTCCCTTTTCTTAAGATCTATTAACAAGTTCAATTCTACTTCTTAATACCCTAACATGTTATATTAAATACACTTCTACCTTGGATATGAATGCGATAGAAATTTATGGTTCACTATATTATTCCTTGCACATGTTTATATGCACTTGTAGATAAGTTGATCATGTGTATAGGTACATACTCATGAAGTTTCCAATGTATCTTGATTGTTCCTTTTGTATAAGGTTGTAGATGTGCTCTAGTATTGTTATTAGGTGTGCATTTTGAGTGGATGGGTTCTACAATTATAATATGTTATACATGACATGAATACACCTCAATTATTTTGAGATGATATATCTATAGTATATCTCACTCACCTCAAAAAAAGGGGGAATTCAATGTGCTTATCGCAAAGAATAGAAATGCAATTCAAAGACACATAAAGATTACAAACTTTAGAATACAATAAAATATGTTATAGGGACATACTTACATGTACAAATAAAAAATCATTCATAGGTCTTTGATCTAGATGGAATCATCCAAAAAACGGTGAAACCATTCGATTTTCTTGTCCCAAATATATTTTATTTTCCTAAGTTGTTGCAAACATCCAAAATGTTTACAAAAATACGGGTTTCTAAAGGTCTCTAATATAGCTTTAGGGATAGATTCACAATTTCAACATAGATTTTACTACATCTTATTTGTTGATTAGAGAATACTTGTTAGAGATCACACAAGAAGTCCACGCGGGAGAGAAGGCCAGGATCAAGGGCGTAGAGGGACAGGAAGAACCCACGCGTAGGAGGGAAAGTTCAACATTTGGGACTTAGCCGATTTTGAGCATGAAGACCTATTTTTAGAAGATGGCATGCGGAACACACCAACGATGCAGAGACATGTACACCATGCATTGTCTATATTTAGAGGATCGGATCGAAGCATTTTACATGGAGACGAGCTAAGAATAGGATTGTCACTTCAGTTAACTGTAAGAGGTCTATAGATAACACACTTGCATGTGTGGCTATGCCTGTAAATGGCGTGTGGCTATTAATAGCATGTGGCCTATTTCTGGAATAGATAAGCGGTGAAGGGAAATTCCCCACCCTATATATATGATATAAATACAGAGATATAGAGATGAGAGTAGGATGTGTGATAGACATATACACACAAGAGAGATGGATGTATGAAGGTATAGAGGTATGCGCATATGATTGGATTACTGTATCAGATCCATGCGTGCATTGGTATAGATTGACATTATTGTAAGGAGCTTCTGTGTTTATTAATAGATGGAAGATATTGGTTGAATCTAAGTGTCATTCCTGTGTGTAATTGAGTAGTGCATGTTATTGATTCAATCATGATTACTATTTAAAGCTTGTTCTTTCATAGATCTGAATGTAGCATGCATTGTAGAATGGTGGATTAGTTATGGATATATATGTTTCTTCCTTCATCACACTAACATCCTACTATAGCAACCCTAAAGAGGGACCTGGTACCTTTGCGCACTTCGGGTGAGCGCTCAGTCTAGGCTGAGTGATGTGCCAGCGTGACTAGGGTGTTATCTGGTAAATTCTAGGTTGCATCATTGGTTCCATTGCCAGGACCTCTTTTTTCAGTTGTTTTCAAGATGGTTCGCGATGAAGACGTATCGGTTAACTCTAGCAAGTATTGAGGAGTGGATACATGATCTGGAGGAAGAATATGCACGGTGGTTCAGCAGTGGATCTGAGTTTAACGCATGCACTTGGGTAGAACAGAATTTGTATGACAACTTATATGAGATATTTTTCACTATCTTTCCAGTAGAACTATATGAGTGGCTTACTGCTTATGCATCTCAATGGAATTGGAGGTATCGCGCACTTGTCTGGACACAGGAAGAATTTCAGGCCCTTTATGATGTTGATTTGATCTGGACTCGCACTGTGGATACGTGGTTTCATGGTGTTCTAAATAGTTATATTCTGGAATATTCAATTTCGACGTATTCTTTCCCAGAGGTAGCTGAATTCCAGTTTTTGCGGTATCCAAGAGGAGTATATCTGTAAGGTATTCCACTGTGATCAAGATCTTGATGGTAACTTTGAACCTGGAGAGTAAACTGATGGCTAACTAAAATTCACCACGCGTGAGGGCAGGAACAGGTTTGGTGAAAGATGGCAGACCTAGTGGCAGAGAGGTAGAGAGAGGAGAGGTGGCTTAAGTATAATGAGGTGCATGAGAGGGAGATAGAGAAGTAGCGTTCCATTGTAGAAAGTATGGCGTTGAGGAGAGAGATGGCTTGTGAAGGATTTACAGCTCACGTAGAAGACGTGGAGCCAGAGCATCAGGAACTCCCCCATCTTGGAAAACATGATAGAGATCCCCCCTTGGCCTCACACAGAAGTGCGCTAGTAGAGACTACCTGGGCCAGGCACGCATCTTAATCCACCTGGTGACCTAGCCCTTGCACTTGGTTTTCCAGTATCTAGTACGACAAGTAACCAACAAGCTAACTTGGGAAGTAAGAGAGCAGGAGTAAGTTAGGAGTAAGTACATCAATGGCAGGATAGATGGACTTCAATGATATTTGGAGGAACATTCTTAGGCACATCATCCACATAGAATGTGAGCACGCAGAATGTTGGATTCACCTCTGGAAGTGGAACTACCTCACAGACTGTAGGGGTTCAGTATAGTACTACTGTCAGAGCACAGGGGAGTACATCTATAGGTCCTATTCCAGCTATAGGTGGAGGATAAGGAGGTATAGGTGGTTCTAGTTCCGAGTGGATCTGGTGGTTCTGGAGGTAGAGGGAACACAGGAGGTTCTGGATCAGGTGGTCAAGGTTGCAACAACCACAAAATATTTATATGGAGATGTCTCTTCATCTTCTAGAGTATAGAGGCATAGAGGATGCTGTCGAACATGTGCATATGTGTGAAATCTTGTGGCACGCTAAAGGGATCATGGCTGCTGAGTGTAAGGCAAGTCAATTTGCTACTACATTACAGGGACGTGCACACAACTGGTACAAGAAGTTTGACCCTGATCAAACTTTGTGGATTATGTAGCATTGAAGGATGCTTTCTTGAAAGAGTTCCATATCCCTGAGTTTGAGCAGAAAAGTATCAGTGTGCTCAAGGATATCAAGCAAGGCACTACTGAGAGTGTACGTGAGTATGATGCCCATTTTAAGACACTTCTATCTAAGCTATCTTATGATATTCACGCAAGCCAACATGCACAATGGTTTTTTGGAGGATTGATTACACCATTTAGAAGAGCACTGTCACATAAGACATACACTGATCTGTGTGAAGCACTGGAAGCACATTTGTGTGCTGAGGTAGTTGGGAGCATTGACACTAGCGTTAGTCCATTCTTAGAGGCACAAATTGCAGCTATGGAAAAATAGTTAGAGAAGCTATCAACAAATTCAGCCCATGAAACACGCTCAGGAATTTGGTGTACATATTGTGAAGTGGAAGGTCACACCAAGGATAGTTGTCCTCACAAATCTGTACACTCATTACTATTGGATTGTGAGATTTGTCATTTGAATCATGATGCTAGTCACTATCCTTTGTTACATCGCGCGATAAGGAAGAATGTATCTTGCTTTTACAATATTTGCAGGTCCACGACCCATGATACTGAGGATTGTCAGTTGATTGGTCAGATCCAGGATGCTATAGACATTGGGGTATGACAAACAAGTGTAACAGATAATTCTAAGGGTAAGAATGAGCACCAGGATCGGGATCATAATCAAACATGCTATGACAGGAATGAGGGGCGTTTTGAAGGAGGTCATGGAAGGGGACATGGATATCATGGTGGATATGGAGGACGAGGCCGTGGTGGAGGAAGAGGTGAGTTCCCTTGTGGAACATGTTATACATGTGGATCTCCTGACCACTATAGGTGTGAATGTCCTCAGAATATTACATGTTCTTTCTGTGGAAAGAACCATAGCTATGAAGAGTGCCCAGACTTATATGAGCATCTCAGTAAGCAACATAAGCAAGAAAACAAAGGCGTCAGGATGGTTAGAATCTAGTGTGCGGTAGAAGATCAGTGGATGCCCAAGATAGTAGAAGGACCTGAGGCATTGACAGTGAAGATTACTACACGAGCTGAAGTGGCACGCGCAAGAGAGGCATTACACCAGAAGCCTACGATCACCAAGGAGGAGGTTTTGCATGCAAGGTACCCAGATCCTGCTCATCAGAAGGAAGTTTACCAGGATACCATGGAAGTGCTAAGGAATCTTCAGGGTGAGATACAATACTTAAAGGAGTAGAAGAAAGCATCAGAGACAGTCCAAACTGATATCGATGATCTGAGAGAAGTGTGTAAAATGTTGCGCCAGGAGAACATCATTCCACTATTAGGAAGTTGGTTAAAAGGGAACACTCCATGCGCAAGTATTGAGACTGGACGATAGATTCTGCATGCAAATCTTCCCCCTGATAGCATTGACTATGACAAGGAAATTACTCTAAATGTTGTTGTGGATGGATGGCTTGTTGAGCAACATATTGATTGATACAGGTGTGGAAGTGAATGTGCTTACATTAGATGCATGGGTACAAATGGGGAGGCCTCCATTATAGCCATCATCTAATGTGTTGTTTATGGAAAACTAGACTAAGGCCACTCCCATAGGAGTTTTGAAGGATGCATCTATAACCATACAAGGGGCCAAGTTCACTGGGGATTTTGAGGTATTAGCACTTGCAGAAGTAGACAATTTTCCAGCCTTGCTTGGATGCCCTTGGTGTTATGCGAATAATGCTAACTTGAGATTCAATAAGGGGTATATCAGCTTTGAGAACAAGGAGGAAAGGGTTGTGATACCTTTGACAGATGGGAAGTCTACACCATATGTTGAGCCTCTAAGTGAGGAGGACTTAAACAAAATTTATGTACGTGCTATTCAGGACCCAGAGGTCAATGAGCCATCAAAAGAAGGCATCCTACAGTGGGAGGATTCTCATTCTATTAGTGATACTATGAGTATTGCTTGTGACAATTGGGCTCATGGTACATATGAACTAGTAGGGCACGAGGTGAAAAGTGCGGTTGCACATAAGAATGGACTTCATTCGGTTTGACGGATAGGTAGCACAATACCTTGGTATACAGGGGCAGAAGATCTTCCTGTATTTTTGAAAGCCATGGAAACACAGTGGACAGATCAAATTAAGAGAAGAGATATGTTAGTATATACCTTGCACGGGACAACAACGCACTGGTGGGTAGTCCACAGAGATAATATTATAGAATGGGAAGAGATTGGGATCACCCTATCTATTAGGTTTGTAAGGAACAATGCACCTACGTAGATATGCACTTATCATGGTGATCAACCTGTTCAGCATCACATTCAGCAGTGTGAGAGACTCTGGACAGCAGGATAGGAAGCATTACCACCTTCACTCTGGGTGCATAGATTGTACTCTATGCTACAAGGATGTGCATGCACCTGGTATGTATACATAGAACTACATCGAGAGACTGGAAACTGGAAAAATTTGACTACAGGAATGATCCAGACCTTTGACTACTTTTCTTCCCAACCTCCAATAGAAGAGGCATTAAAATTTGTCAAGTGCTTAACTATGGGAGATAGTGCAAAAGCAGAAGAGCATATTCAGGAATTATTTGGTGAGACAGAGTCCAGAGTGCGTTTTGAAAAGGAAGAAGAAATGGACTCCATACTACTTGAACGTGCTTTCCTTGAGAAAGAGAAAGGAAAGATGGTTTACATCGTGGATGATGAGGAAGTTGAGAACCTAGATATTGAACATTCACAAGGGGTGTGCGAGGTCTTGGATAGTGCAGACAAGGATACATGCACCTATCATGAACCCATGAAGACAAAGAAGGTGAATATAGGTTCGGAGGCTGAGCCTAAGGAGGCCATCATTGGAGACTACTGGTCAGACTTGGAGGTAACAAAGATCATTGAGTTACTAGGGATTATTAGGACTTATTCCCTCGAGGGTATCATGAACTTAAAGGCATGCATAAATCACTTGGGGGAAATGAAGATAAAACTTAAGGAAGGTGCATGCCCAGTGAGAAAGAGACCTTACAGAATGAATCCTCAATTTGTGTGAAAAGGTAAAAGAAGAAATTGATAAAATGTTGAAATCTAGAATTATCAAGCCCCTTGATGAGTCAGAATGGGTTAGTCCAATGGTGATCAGTATCAAGAAGGATGGATGAATTAGAATATGTGTGGACTACAGGGAGCTGAATGTTGCATGTAACAGATCCATTCCCTACTCCATTTACTGAGGAAATACTAGAAGGCGTTGCAGGGCGTGAAATATACTCTTTCACATATGGGTTTTCTGGGTATCATCAGGTTAGGATTGCTCAGGAGGATCAAGAAAAGACAACATTTACTACTGAATGGGGCAGTTTTTCCTATACTGTGATGCCTTTTGGACTGAAAAATGCACCTGATGTATTCTCGTGCATAGTTGTTTAGGCATTCAAAGATTTTATTCACAACTTCTTACAGGTCTACCTAGATGATTGGACAGTATATGGGCTTGTGAAAGATCATTGTGACAATCTGTGCTTAATGTTTGAACAGTGCAGACAATTGAGTATCTCTTTGAACATCAAGAAGTGCATATTTGCTACACCATTTGGAATACTGTTAGGACATATAATCTGCAAGGAAGGTTTTCTGGTTGATCCAGCTAAGGTTGCAGTCATTCTAGGCCTGGAAGCACCTACCAGTCAAAGTGAGGTGTGTGGATTTTTAGGTCATACAGGATATTATAGAAAATTCATCAAAGGGTATGCCAAAGTTGTTGCACCCTTGGAAGAGTTACTGAAGGGGAAAGGTACATTTTATTGGGGAGAACTACAGCAGCGTGCGTTTGAGATATTAAAGGAGAAACTTACTACCACACCCATTCTGTACATTTTCCCTCATGGGATAAACCATTTCACATACATGTGGATGCTTCTGGCATGGCCATTGTTGTGTGTTAGCTCAACCTAGTGAAGGTATTATAGATCATCCAATTTGTTTTGCTAGTAGGAAGCTGACTCCTACTGAACGGAATTATACAACTACAGAGCGCGAAGCTTTGTCAATGATCTATGCATTGCACAAGTTTTGACAGTACTTGTTAGCAACACCATTTGTGTTTTATATAGATCACATGGCATTGAAGTACTTGGTAAACAAGCCCATCTTATAGGGGCGCATATGCAGATGGGTACTCCTATTTCAAGAGTTTGACTTCACAGTTGTGGTGAAGCCAGGGAAAAGTAATTCTGGACCAGACCATTTATCTAGAATCAACTCAGGAGAGGAAGCACAAACAATTGAAGAAACCATGCCAGATGCACAGTTATATAGGTTACAATGTATGCCCATGGAATTAGAAGACATTGTTGTCTTTCTACGAACTGGTATGGCACCAGAAGGAATGAAGGCATTAGAAAATAAACAACTTGTTATACATGTGGCACCATTTATGTTAATCAGTGGTGACCTCTACAAGTTAGGCAGAGATGAAGTATTATGACCATTGTGTATTAGAGCATGAGTGCAAGGATATTATGGAAGAAGGCCCATGGTGGTATTGCAGGAGGCCATTATGTAGGTGATGTGACTGCCTGGAAGATCCTACTTGTTGGATTATGGTGGGAGACATTGTATAAAGACTGTAAAGAATATTGTAAGGCATGTGATCATTGTCAGTGCCTAGGAAAACTAGGGCAAAGAGATGAGATGCCTTTGAGACCAATTACTAGTGCTGAACCATTTGAGAAATGGGCCATTGACTTTGTAGGACCTATTTCACCAGCCACGCATAGGACTGGATCGTGCTATATCATTACTTGCACAGATTATCTCACACGGTGGGCAGAAGCAAGCACCTATGAAGGACTGTACAATAGCTATAACAACTAGTTTTCTATGGGAGAATGTTCTTACAAGATATGGATGTCCTTTAAGCTTGACAAGTGATAGGGGTACACACTTTTTGAATGAGACAATCAGGATCCTATTAGATGAGTTTATGGTTGCACACCATAAAACTACACCCTATCATCCTTAGGAAAATGGAACTGCTGAGGCTTTCAACAAGATTTTGAGCCAAGAATTTGACAAAAAATTGTGATGTTGGAAGAAAGGATTGGGATGAAAAAGTGTCAGCTGTTCTTTGGGCATATAGAACAACTTACAAGAGATTGAACAAAGCCACACCATTTCAGTTGGTGTTTGGCGCAGAAGCCATTCTCCCTATAGAATTTATGTTACCTTCTTTGTGCATTGCGCACACTAGAGGTCTAGCTGATGAACAGGCTTTAGAAGAGCGTATCGAGAAGATGATTCAACTAGATGAGCGATGAGCCATAGCACGATGGAGTCAGAAGCAGGAAAAGGCCAGGCAGAAGGCATGGCATGACAGAAACATAAGGGATAAGAAGTTTGAGATTGGACAAATGGTACTTCTTTATGACTCTAAGTTCTTGTGCCATCCAGGAAAGCTCAAAGTACATTGGTTGGGGCCGTATGTCATCACTTACATACTTGAATCAGGTGCTTGCCAGTTAGAAGCACTTGATGGAACATGGCTACCCAGTTACTTTAATGGGAGTAGGCTGAAGCCCTACTATAAATAAGTCTTCTTGGTGTTTGTAATAAGGCAGTATTTCCATTTAGATTAGGTTGCCATTTTGTATTTCCTTAATGTATTTCCTTCATTTCTCGCTATGCTTTGTCAATTTAGTTGTTGTTTTGTGTAATAAGCGTGCTTATGTGCATGAAGCTAATTACTATATGAAGAATGTTTATGTGCAGAGGACTGCACATACTTTTAGTGTGGGGTGGTTGTAGTTATCCAAGTAAAAGACTGTGGGAATTGAAAGGTGAAAGGAATAAGCTGCTACGGGTGTGCTTTAAGTCAAAAGAAGATTGCTTCTCAAAAGTGACCAAGGATGGAGATGAATGAAAGGATAGTATAACGTGAGGTAAGCGGAGGCCATGATAACTACCAGGAGAAGGTACAGTGACGAGGTACTCAGGCGCAAGGGCACGCGCTGAAGAGAAGTCTGTGACCAGAGGGTAGGAAGGTGTGCTAGAAGGTTATAGTTGGGGCGTGAAGATGTACCGCATGGAATGAATGAATTTGGTCAATGAATGAGAGGATATTTGGTAGGTGAAGGAGCAATAAATGCATCAAAATTTGAAAAATTATATAAGGATGGGATGTGGATTCATTTTTACCATTGCGACTAAGAGAATTTGAGGAAAGAGCTAAGTGCGAAGAGCTGAGTGATCGGGTTAAGGTGTGAAGGGTGTGAAACCAAGCATGATAAACAAATCTATGTGAAAAGAAGCTTGCGTCCCTGGTGGTGAAGGGTTTGAGCGAAGCAGGGAGACAGAGAGGAGTTAGGGCACAAAGTTTCCACCTAGGGCATGATTGAATCGAGCTAGGGTTTGATTCGCAAGTTGCAAAGTTAAAGAGGAGATGTTTGCAAGGTAAAAATGACACCTAAGAAGGCATCTGTAGTAGGAACAAAAGGAAAGAAGAAGGTGGTCATCGAGGAAGAAGAGATGGCACCTGAAAGTGATTTTTTAGAAATGCAATATCCAGAAGGAGTCATCATTGGCCAGGAATGGGATTCACCTATCAGAAAGAGAAAAGTGAGTGAATACAATCACAGGACCATCGGAGAACAAGAAGGAGCTCGATTCCTTGCTCACTACTAGGACGAACAAGCGTATGGCGGATGACATGTCAGTTTATGATGATGCAGGTGAGAAGCTTCTGAAGAGAATTGGGGTCTACCAATTATATGAGCTTCCATATTTTGGGAAGTATGAGCCCTTGTATCAGTGGCTCATGAGCAGAGTGCATGAGGACTTCTTCTACTTTGCAGGACGCAGAGTTAGAATCTCATCTACGCTTATCTCATCAGTTATAGGTTTGAAGGCCACAGGAGAGGATATAAAGAATGATCTCATAGATAAAGCCATGATCTTAAAGACCAGACAGGAGTTAGGGTACCTGAAGGGTCCACACGGTATGGATATAGACAAATTGAAGAACTGTCCAATTGTGCAAGCAACAACACACCTTGTTACAAATTTGAATGATCAGGAGCGGTGGTCACAGGTAAATACTATGTGGTTACACATTATGCGTAAGATTTCAGAAGGAGTAATCTACAATATTGCAGGCTACATTGCAGAACAAATAGTTGAGGAAGCATGCACAGGAGGGAAGATCAGCTTTGGGGTTGTTCTACTATCACTAGTATTCATGGAAATTGGAGTACCAGACGGGCCGAAGGAAAAGGTATGGGAATACCCCATGGAGAATAAGTCACCAGCTGAAAGGTTCAACAAGTACCTATGTAAAGGGGCCATGACAGATGACGTAAAGCAAAGGGCAGAGAAATGGTATGACAGGCTCCATGTGGCATTTGGAGAAGAGTGGCGCATCCCAAAGGACCTACCATCAGTAGTAGGGAAACAAGTCCAGTTTGTTGTATATCAACATTTCTGCATCACGTGCTTCCCAATGAGAGATGGAGTCTGGAGCCCTTGGTGTAAATTTCCTTACGCATTCACTGCAAGGTATTTCCAAGCATCTGTTCATAGATTTACAGACATGCGTTGACTGGTATTCAATGCAGATAAGGTAGACTGTGACTACCATACATTGAGGAAGAAGCATGTGTATCCTGGAAGAAGTGCCTACACCGAGAGGATCATTTCGGAGGTGTTGAATATTAAGCCAATAAGTCTGGTTGTAGCAGATGTAGGGGCAACATTGGTGTATCTTCAGTTGAAGCCCAAGATGGAGAACAATAAGTATGTAGAGAATGAATTCGCACTCCCAGGGCCAAAGGGTAAGCACACAATAGAAAACATACCGGTGCAAAGGCCCATAGAAGTTGTTGAAGTAGAGGGTGAAGAGGAGGAGTGTGAAGATAGTGGAGGCTTGGAGCACAGAAGAAAGCAACCATATGACAGAGAAGAGTCATGGCACATGGCCACTCCACCTCAAGGACAGGACAAAGAGGAAGATACGGAGGTTGAGCAGGGGGAGCATAGATTTAAGAAAGTGTTCAGATGCACAAGGATTCAAAGTGGAACCCCACAAATGGTACGGAAATCACCTTGTCTCTCTCCACACAAGGAGACCGTTGAACCAAAGAAGAGAAGAAAGTTGAAGTTGGATAAAGAAGTGGAGGAATCAGAAGAGAGTGAGTGTGCATCTCCTACCCCACTCGAGCAAGAAGATGAGCCACAGAATGAGGAAGAGCAAAAAGATGAAGAGATGAAGGATGGAGAAGAAAAAGAAAAGGAAACCTTTGGATCTGCGCATGCGACTGCTCAGGATGTAATGGGATAGGCTCCTAACCTTGAAGCTACAATTCCCAAGGGTCCTAGATCGAAGAGGATGAGTGGAGAGCACATTCCACCAGCCATGGGGTATGCAGAGGATGCAGGTAAAATTGTCTGCGCCCGCTTCCAGAGCACGATAGCACAGAAGGATTTATTCGGCTGGGAGCTAATGGATGAGGATATGGCGACTGTGTGCACTCAAAATAAACTATCATGGTCAATGCACACCCACATGGATGAGCCTGAATTTGATGTATGTGAAGAGTCATGCATTTCGAGATGGCTGAAGAAGGCACCACAATCTAGACATATGATAGTAAAGCCTACTGTCATGTCAGATGAGCAGGTCAGCAACGCATTGGTGAAGGTTTCTACTGAAGTTGCTAGAAGAAACATGGACAAAGCTACAACAATCAGAGCACTGCGTGAGGAGCTAAAGACAAAGGATGCTGAGATAGCATGCATAACACAAGAGAGGGACTTTGTACAGAAGAAGAATGAAGTATTTATCAGCATCGCAGAGGAGATTGGGGACAATGTCATCAGAGCAAGGCCACACTTGGAGACCAAGGTACCATAGATGTTTCCCTCAGTGATACATTATGTAGGAAAGTTGGTGGACCTGGTGCTTGAAGATGAACCTCTGTGCATGACAATGCCAAGGAAGTCAGAGCAAGAGGTAGAATGAGAGAAAGCCTCAGTGATGTGAAAGATTGCATCCTATGAAGGGCTGCTGCAAGCGCTACAAGAAGTATTGAAGAAAGCAGACCAGGCTTTGAATATATGCATAGCTCCAGAGGTGCTTATCAATATAAAGACCCTAGAAGAAAACAATGAGGTCCAAAAAGCAATGAAGGATGAGACATTGGGTCGCGCAGAAAGATTGTCAATAGTTAAGCAGAAGTGTGAGGCCCTAGCAGCAGCACAAGAGCCACATAAGACTCGGCTGGAAGAGCTTGGGAAGCTCATTGTGCAGAAGATGGATCTTTTAGAAGGAAGAATGACATCAATGTCTAGCGTTGTGTTGGTTCTACAGAATGAAAAAGGAGAGATTGTGAGGGATGAGTTGGAGTCCATTGTTGTGGACATTCCAGAGAAAGTAGAACAAGCACTCGTTGAATGGCAGGCCTTGGAGGCTGAAATAAAGGAGGAGTATCCAGAGTTGATACTTCAAACTGATACAGAGGAGGCTGCCTCATAGCCTCATAAAAATTCTTTATTTATCTACATTCTTTCATTCTTATTCTTTCCATTCTTCTATTCTTTACTTCAATTTTTGGAGATACCCATTGTCGGGATGACAATGAGATTAGTGTGGGGTAATGTTGATCAGAGAATACTTGTTAGAGATCACACAAGAAGTCCACGTGGGAGAGAAGGCCAGGATCAAGGGTGCGGAGGGACAGGAAGAACCCATGTGCGGAGGGAAAGTTTAGCATTCAGGACTTAGCTGATTTTGAGCATGAAGACCTATTTTTAGAAGATGGCGTGTGGAACACACCAATGATGCAGAGACGTGTGCACCACACATTGTCTATCTTTAGAGGATCGGATCGAAGTGTTTTGCATGGAGATGAGCTAAGAATAGGATTGTCACTTCAGTTAACTGTAAGAGGTCTATAGATAGCACACTTGCATGTGTGGCTATGCCTGTAAACAACGCGTGGCTATTAATAGCATGCGACCTATTTTGGAATAGATAAGCGGTGAAGGGAAAGTCCCCACCCTATATATATATGATGTGAATCACAATATACATAGTAGAGATATAGATGAGAGATGGATGTATGGAGGTATAGAGATATATGCATATGATTGAATTATTGTATCAGATCCATGCGCACATTAGTATAGATTGACATTACTGTAAGGAGCTTCTGTGTTTATTAATAGATGGAAGATATTGGTTGAATCTAAGTGTCATTCCTGTGTGTAATTGAGTAGTGCATGTTATTGATTCAATCATGATTACTGTTTTAAGCTTGTTCTTTCATAGATCTGAATGTAGCATGCATGTAGAATGGTGGATTAGTAATGGACATATATGTTTCTTCCTTCATCACACTAACATCTTGCTACAACAACTCTAAAGAGGGACTTGGTACCTTTGCACGCTTTGGGTGAGCGCTCAGTCTAGGCTGAGTGATGTGCCAATGCGACTAGGGTGTTATCTGGTAAAGTTAAGGCATTTGTTGAATTTTTCAATAATCACAAGATTATGGGGTTTCTTTGTTATTGGGAAATATATCAATTTGTTGATTTTTTGGCAAATTATGAAACGTCGAATTTTCAAAATGGAGAGTGAAATTCATCGAATAGCTTCTCCTCTCTCCCAATACTCATATACAAATCTAATCTCCCTTCTATGTAAGATTCATAACATTTATATTGAAATAACATGCCTTGATTCAAGTGTGTCTCTTCCCAAAGAGTGGAAAAATAATCTGAAAGGTGGTAATGTTGTCTTTCCTTTAACCATCACCCTCTCACTTGTTGAATGCAATTCCACCATTACTTGGCTTCCAAACAATATAAATTTGTGGAGCTCTCTTTCCGTCGTTTTAGTGATGGTCCCTCTCATTTTCTTTCATCACTTCATGGCTTCACAATGGCTAAAAGTGATAATAGTTTGAAGCGATAAAAGATTATTCTTGGTTAGTTTGTAGAAAAGAAGATAAATTAGGTGAGGACAAGGGGTCTCAAAAAACTTGAGGTTGCATACAACCGAAAAGGACTGGTGTAAGAATGATTATATATACGTTTTCTTCAGCCCCTTATCCCTCTTTCCGAGGGAATTCATCAAGAATATTGACTGGCAAAGAAAAACAGAATGTTTGTTGAAAACATTTTTGGATAAGAACAATAAATTATTGGTGAAGTATTAGTATATAACAGGTGTGCTTATTTATCTATGACGAATATAATAGAGCTATTAGGGTGAAATTTGGGGGAATAGTAAAAGTGTAGATAAAAAATATTGGAAGAATATTTTGATTCACAAATGTAGACATATTTGGTGATGAATTACAGTAACCAAACTTAACAATTGATTGAGAAATTAATAAACATGGTTTGAAATCAAATTAGTTCAAGATCCATATTTAGTGTGACAACAGAAATAAAAATTAAGAATATTTTCCTTTGCCAAGGTTGAATATAAAAATAATAATTAAAAAAAAAACAATAACCAAATTGTGTATTCGTGATGGTCCTCTGGTTTTTGATTACCTGTCACTGGACTGTGTCATGGTCGATTGTGTGTTGTGGAGATCCAAAAAATTTCCTTCCTAACAAATGTGATTGCCTTCCTAGTAAAACATCCACTGGTCTGTGAATGCCTTCCTCTTAAAACATCCACTGGAATCGCTTCATCCTCTAGTCTGCGAAAGAATGTATGCGTTTAATTTTTAAGTGGTTTAAGTGGTTACTATATGACTCTAACTTTATAAAGTTTGTTTGTTTCAGGGAGAACCGGTGCGTTCGTTTAGGGGTTCTATGGTGACCTCTTGTCTTCACCAGCGGCTACCCTCCTCTCAATTTTAATCCCGAAGGCGCCGAGTGGTTAGCATGGCGGAGTGTTGTGAAAAATGGATGTGTTTCCTGTGTTTTCTTCAGCTCTATGAATAATGGTAGCAATTGACTGTAAAATGTTTGTATTATTTGTTTGTTAAGTCGCGCCAGGGGAACTGGATGGCCAACCAGTTTACGCAGGTACAAAACGCCTCCCAAAATGACGTTAATGTGAACGGGTAGCAGTGGCGATACATATGATTCTATAGAAGATTTGGCTCCATTGTCACTCCTCCGGCATTGACAACGAATTCTGGCAATGGTCCTTTCTCTGCCACATATGGACCAAATGTATGTGTTGCATGCGAGTTTTATGGGGGGCGCACCATACAGAGGTGTGAATTGAGTGGAAGCTAATTGAAAAAAAGAAATATGTCATTTATACAATGGCTAACTCAACATGTTAGAATTGGCAAGCTTCATTCTACTATAACTTGGAAAACGCCTTCAACGTAACAAGCACTAAATACCCTCGCATAAGAAGAAAATTGACACCTCGCATTGATTGCCCTATCCAGTTGAGATAAAAAATCATCCCCAAACTATAGCCCCAAAGAAATATTTTGTCACGTCATGTTTTTTTATGAAAAGAGCTCTTATATTATATTAATTCAATAAGATACAAGATAGCCTTCAGCAAAAAAGCGGGCGGTATGATAGCATGCCCCAAAACCACAAATGAGCAAACAAGGAGCAAACTAGGTTGAGCTTAGGAGAACAATAAACTAGGCAACGCCTAGGAGATTAACAAAACACAAAATTAAGCAATGCAAACATCCCCGTAGCAGGAGGACATGGTCATCCGGAAGCCCGAGAGGAGGTCCTTGCCGACATCTGAAATGTCCTAACTAGTGGGATTTTCTTCTTCATTTTCTGCATCCTCTTGAGTGGGGATGGTGAGAGAGAGGTGAGGGGAACTTGTCAGAAGGTTGCGGTGGGTGGCGGGGGAAAATTCTAGCCATACAGTGTGCATGTCTCGGGGGTAGTAGGTGAGCCCCCCCACCCGAGCTGACGAGCAAGGGACCCCCAGCCTTGCTAGTGAGTTGGTGGTGAATGGCTCCGTCAATATTGAGGGCAGGGTGAGCAACAAGCCTAATTGAATGATCACCGTTGAGAACGATTGCGAGGACCACCACAGCCATACATCAAGGAGCACCGAGATGGCGAGGCTAGTTCCCAAGTGACATTGGATGGAGCATCCCCCCAATGTCATAACAGAGTCTGGAGGTGGTCTACCTCTAGGGTGACTTTATTTGCCTGGACTTGAATTTGCAGCAGCACATTGGAGATAACCATAGATTTGTTATACATAGAAAATTGTTGATCAACTTTAGAATTAGTAAAGAAAAAAGCATTTCTTTCTTTCTATATCCAAAATATAATTTCCCCTCTAAAAACATGCCAAATCTGGGTGAGCATAGGCAGAAGCTTGGGATTATCTCCTAAAAGGATATTCTGACAAGTAAATCAGTGGGGGTCTAAGAGGAAAGAAAAATGAGTGAATCATATTCCAAGCAAGCTGAGCTTTTGGAAAAAAACCAGAAAAAATGCATTATAGTTTCCAAGTGGCCACAGAATGGGCACTTGGAAGTGGGGACCCCAATTTAAACAAGTCGAGACCCCACGGGAAGGCCTTGGTGCAAAATACACCACAAAAAGTGGGAAATTTTAGGCTCCACACATATAGACCAAACAGTGTCAAATCGCCTGCTCCAGTAAGATGGAGTAGAATGAATCCCCCATCAAGTGTTGAGTTTATCAACCATGGGCGAATGAGGCAAAAGCCAGTGGTAGCCTTTACTGGCCGAGTAATTGTGAAATGGGGTATCAACATACCATTTCCAATCCATCCACCAAGGACGAGAGGAACGCACAAAAATCTTGTGTAGCATGTGGTTAAGAACCAAATTGAGCACTGTAGTGATGTCAGCCTGATCTTGGTTGGTTAGTTGATATCGAGCTTTAAGCTTAGGCCAAGAGAACCAAGATTGAGAGTGTTTACAAAACAAATCTCAGATGGTGTAAATGTCACCCTTGAAAAGTTTGAGCACAGGAATCCCCATGGGATGTCTGCAAAACACTTATCCTGAGCCTGAAATATCAACAACCACTAGAGATAATGATGGTTGATGGAGAGGCCATTACAAAAGCCATTGTCTTTCCATTATATCCATGGTTTGATACACTCCCAATGTTTTCCAAATGCTTTTAAGCACAAAGGTGCCAACAACTTTAATAGGATACTAGAGCAATAAGGAGGTTGACAAACCCCATACCTTTCCAAGGAATTCGGTCGTAAGGTGATCCTTCTTCGATGCCATGGCACAAGAGCACTTTCCACACTTCTTGGCTCTTGGATGCATCGAACAATTCATTTCATACAAATTGTCTGCCCATGTCCCTAAATGTCAATAAGGCCCAACCCTCCATAATTGCATGGAAGGAAGCATATCTCCCAAGTAACACGATGAAAACCTTTGCAAGTGGAGGCATTGGCCCAAAGAAAGGCTTTGAGGAGCTTCTCTAGCTTCTGGATAGAGGCTTTAGAAGACACCCAATATGAGGAGTAGTAAATGTGCATGGCCACCAAAACTTTAGAGTGAATTTGGAATTTTCCTGCTAAGGACAAAGGTCTGGTGATCCAATAGTCTAATTTTTTGGCTACCCATTGAAATAACATATTACCATAGCTCGATCGGCAACGCCTGAAAGGAAAAAGGGATGCCAAGAAATTGAAACATTTCACCATGTGCAAGAATCTTCCACTCAAAATAGGCCAGCCAATCGGCGTTGGGAGGAAATATTGTCGGTAACACTGGTTTTCCGCCATTAAATGAAAGAACTAGATGTTAAACAAAATATATTAAGGCAGTGCATGGACATTGCGGATATTGGATTCATCCTTAATAAGTGTGAGAAAGGAATCATTTGCAAAGTTACCATTAAGCAATCGAGAATTATTCGCAGAAGGAAATGAAATTCCCCTAACGAGCCCTTGAGTTTTGGCATGGACCTACAGATACCCAAATCCTTCGGCTGCAAGCACATAGAGCGTAGGCGCTAATGGGTATCCTTAACGAATGGAGCAAGAACAATCCAAAGGAATCGTAACTAATGTCGTTAATGGTGATCTGGGTAAAGGCATCTACAAAAAGCATTCTGACCGATTGAATGAAAATAGGACCGAAGCCAAGGGCTTGGAGCATGACAAGGATAAACGGCCATTCAATCTAATCATAGGCTTTCTCAAAATTAATCTTAATGAATAAAGAAAATTGATTGGAATTATGGGCCCATTCTATGCCTTCCCAAACAGCAATGACGTTTTCTAGGACGTATCGCCCTTAAATGAACCCAGTTTGTTCTAGTTGAATAACAGTGGAGAGAACATTACAGAGCCTCATAGCCAACACTTTGGCAATTATTTTGTAGGAGACATTCAACAATGTCATAGGCCTCCAAGATGTAATTTTCTCAAGATCCCTTGGTTTGGGTATGAATTTGATAGTCCCTTTGTTGATACTCATTCCCAAAGATTGGTTCTAAAACCCCTCGAGATAGACTTGAAGAAGGTATGAACTGATTGAATCCCACATAGCTTTCTAGAATTTGCAAGGGAAGCCATCGCATCCTGGAGCCTTATCATTGGCCATTTCCATTGACGGTAATGTGAAGGTCATCAATTGTGAGCAGTCGGTCATAGACCACCTTCTGAGCATGGGAAAGCTTGCACAACATGACAGCCAAACATTTGTGCAAGGGTTGTTTGGCAGTCAGCTAAGGGTTGTTGAGATTGAAATACCAACTTGTAATGTCGCACAAATGTGTGCAACATGAGTTGGGGATCTGTGATCCTAATTCCACCATCGTTGATGGCCCAAATTTGTTGATAAGGCTTTTTGGTTCTGAGAGAAAGAAATAATTCTTTCGAAATGCGGTTGCCAATTTTAAGCCAATGCATGCGAGCATAAATTTGAGCTCCCCGAGCGCTCTAGTTTTTAGCAATTTGGATTTGTTGACGAAACGTTAAAGTTCTAGAGTTTCTGAGAAAGGGTTTCCCTGAAGTGCAACCACCACCCGGCTAAGAGTGGAGGTGTTAGCAGAGTATGAGCGGCACCAAATTTTGACAAGCTGTCTTCCATAGATTCTGAGGAATCTAGTAGTCTAAGTCATAACCTCCTCCCACCATTGAATCAAGATGGCATGCATAGGTGGATGAAAACACTTACAATGACTAGGCCGAGGGGCCAAATTCCATACACGCTTGATATGATTGAGAGTGGGCCCATGTTGTATTAAGGCAATGTTAAGAAAGAATTGGCCTTTATGACAAAAGCATGATTATCATGCCAAGTGATACGAAATCGAATATGGGAGTGATCCGAAAGGAAAACGTCAAGCATGACCTCCACTGGTATAGAATAAATTTTGTCAAAATCATAATAATTTTTAGGAGACAACATGGATTGATCGAGCCTTTTTAAGAACACGATCCGATCCTCCTTAGATATTAGACCAAGTGAACCATGCTTCCGCACTCGGGTCATAAAACCCAAACTTATTACACATGAACAAACATGCCTCCCTTTCGCTAGCTTTCCACCTCATCAGCAGATGGACACATTTTTCAGTGGGTGACTCAACCATATTAAAATCACCACTTATGACTTACTAAGCATCGGGAATGGAGCATGTTATCCACCACTAAAGATCAGGCCTTTTGGCCACATCGTTAGAGGCATAAATATTAATGAGGCCAAAAGGGCGGTCCGTCAACATTAAAGAGGACCCATATGGCATGGTTGGTAGGGTCGATGCCATGGTCAATCAACAAAGGCCACCATTTGGGAGTGAAAAGGGAAATTAAACCCCCACGCCTTGTTTCATGATTACTACAAAAGGCCAAACTGTCAGGCCAGATGGATTTACAAACCACCTGTAACTAAAAACCAGTATAAATTAGGCA
This sequence comes from Taxus chinensis, assembly GCA_019776745.2. Taxonomy (NCBI): domain Eukaryota; kingdom Viridiplantae; phylum Streptophyta; class Pinopsida; order Cupressales; family Taxaceae; genus Taxus; species Taxus chinensis. Next base: position 12,966,776 of record CM034150.1, read on the forward strand.
AATCTTTTCCGAGCTTCACGAACAATATACTTACGACAGGGTCTCATAAGACCCCGAACAATTCATAGACGACATTGGTCAAGAGCCATGTCATCAGCATCCAGCCATCAAGAGCGTCAAACTAGTTTTGTAAGAAGAGGTTCCCTTATTTAGAAACGAACCTATTTACAAATATACAAAACATGATTTTCTGGTTGAACTTGGATATTACGAAAGTGTTTTCTATAAAGATCATCAATTACAAAAGGACTGAGGAATGAGAGTACGAGAATGAGCAGAAAGGCAACACTCAGAATTATAGATAACAGAGTAATTCTTTATGTATGCGAAGTTACAGTGAATTGAAACAAGATCATTTGTATCATATAAATAAGATGGAATTTAAAGACACAAAGTTCTGTAAATAACATCTGCTAGAACACAAAGTTTCTTAACATAACACAGACAAATGATCTTCACAAAATTAAATGAAAAGCTGGGGACAAAAGAGATCAGATAGACAAAGAATGAAAAGCCCTTCTGTATTGATTTCTTTATGATCTATTTACACTTTCAGAAAATAAGCCAAGTTCTTCCTCCTCTTCAAAATGGCGTGGAGAGGCCATTATATAGCTTACAAATCAGTTACTCTTTGTAACTACTTCTTTTAACTAAAGATTAGTTAAGGATTGCCAATCGCAATACCTCAACTAATTACAATGAATCCGAGAAAAAGAATTAGAAAAGAAGAGAAGAATAAGGAGAAGAAGACAGGTGGTTATGAATGGGAGGGACCCACTGACTTCAAAATTCGCTGCCTGAATCTCTTCAATGCCTCAGCTATGTCTCTGCCACGAGGGACTGACGTGTTGGCTGTAGACTGAGCCCAAAATCCGAGGCACTTCTCCATTTCCTTATCAAACTCGACATGAGTATGATAGTCTTTATTTGCTTCTTCAATGGCAGATTGAAGAGAGCAGATCTCCTTCATTTTCTCTTTGGAAATGGAGCTTTCCTTGAATAGATTATCTTTGACAAAAGCTCTGAATTGAGCTTTGATTTCTTGCAGGGAAAGAGGCACACCAGAAGTTTCATCCTGAAGATGACAGTGTATGTCTTTGAAAGCAGATACAACCAGTGTCTTGAAAGCCTCACCCTTCTGCCAGTTATTCTTCAGCTCTCCCAAAGCCTCCTCCAAGACTTTGATCTTCATATTGATAGTAATTCGGAGGGCAGAGCCGCAAACTAGACTCGGGAAGGAATTACAGAGGGAAGGGATACACGCGCAGGATTTTAGATTGCAAGGGTTCGAGCAAAGGATAGCATGGAAGCAGTGTGAAAAATGCATAGGGGGTTTGCTCGTTATATAGCCGATTAGGAGAGAGAAAGATAATGAATGCGCATTTAATACATACCTACCAATTTGAATAAGCAAGATATTCGGGTAGAGCGGGAAAAATAAGCACGAATGGCACTTGGTTCATTTGGGACATGTGAGACGCGAATGCGCGAAACACGCGGCTCGGCCGATTCGGGCGAAGCGGGGAAAAGACGCACAAATGCCTTTTGGGACATGTGGGACAAAAGTGCGTGAAACACGCGACTCGGCCGGATCGGATGAAAATGTGACAACAGGTCCGAGCGAACTTGGGACATTTGGGACGTGAAAGCGCGAAGTACGCGGTTCGGGTGATTCGGCCGAAAATGGAACAACTTGCCCAATTGAACTTGGGACATTTGGGACGTGAAAGCGCGAAGTACGCGGTTCGGGTGATTCGGCCGAAAATGGAACAACTTGCCAAATTGAACTTGGGACATTTGGGACGTGAAAGCGCGAAGTACGCGGTTCGGGTGTTTCAGCCGAAAATGGAACAACTTGCCCATTTGAACTTGGGACATTTGGGACAAGAAGTTCCGACGGGCCCGAAAAAGACAAACTTCGGGGAAACCGGCCGATCGGGGAACAGAGCGCCCGTTTGAACTTGGGACACGCGGGACAAAAATGTCCGACAGGCCCGAAAAACACACAAAATGACCCAAAAAACGTAGATTTTCTCAATTTCTCGACTTTTAACATTGAGTACAATAGAGAAGACACTTAAAACTCAAAATTTTGAAATTTTCACTTTCTTAAGAGCAGGGGAATTTTGAGTGGACAACAGCTGGCTCCTTCTGGGGATGACTTGGCATAAATTCAAGGAATGGGACAAGGTAAGAACTTAGACAAACTCGGGGAAGCAGACCAGTACCTTATCCATTGGGCCACGGAGTCAAAAAGCAAACCAATACAGAGGACAACACACCAAAACAAAAAGGAAAGAAAAACAAAACGCTGTACAGAATATACAAAGGACTCCCTAATCACCTATGACTTGAACAACTTAAGGTACTGCCCACTATAAGGAAGTGGGAGAGGAGAACCATCCATGTAATCAAGATAAAAGGAATTCTTACCAGCAAAGTGTCTGATCTTGAAAGGTCCGAGCCAAAGGGAATCAAACTTGCCATGGCTGCCACGAGGTTCATGCCTTTTATCCCATAACAACACAGTGTCTCCAACTTGGAAATCTCTGAACCTGGCTTTCTTATCAAACAGGACCTTTACCTTCTGCTGGTGAACAGATATCCTATCAGCAACCTCCAATCTGTCCTCATTCAGTTTGTGAAGGTACATAATTCTCTTATCCAAAGCATCACTGAAACTAGTATCTTCAATGGCCTTCATTAGATGCAAGGCTGGCAGCTCCACTGTTACTGGCAATTGAGCTTCTACTCCATATACCACTTGAAAAGGAGACATTCCAATAGCTCTCTTTGGTGTAATCCTGTCTGCCCAAAGAGCATCATAGAGCTTCTTGTGCCAGTTTCGTTGAGACTCATTGACTAATTTCCTTATAATAGTCACCAAATTTTTATTAGTAGATTCTGCTTGCCCATTTCCCTGAGGATAGTAATCTGAGGAGTGAGCCAAAGAGATGCCATACCCATAGCAAAAATCCATTATCTCGGTTGAAGAGAAATTCGAAGCATTATCTGTCACAATCTTGTTAGGTACACCATACCTTACCAAGATGTTCTCTTTGATGAAGCTGCACACCACTTCAGAAGTAGTACTCTTAACTGGAATAGCTTCTACCCATTTGGTGAAATAATCGTGGCAGTTAATACATGAGTATGACCAGCACTAGAAGTGGGATTAAGTGTTCCAATGAAGTCCAAACCCCACTGTTGAAAAGGTTCTTCAATTACAACTGGCTTAAGAGGCAAAGAGGCCAATTTGGGTCTTCCCACGAAGGTCTGACAAGCCTCACATTTATCAACCCACTTGGATGCATCTCTGAACAAGGAAGGCCAGTAATATCCTCCACGAAGTATCTTATGAGCAGTGACCGTTGATGAATAGTGCCCTCCACATGCCTGATCATGAAAAGCTGAGAGTAACTTTTTCTGCTGTTCCTTGTCCACACATTTCAAAAATCTTCCATCTAACCCACGTTTGAACAAGGCGTTTTCCCACAACACATATTGCACTGACCTTAGTTTAACAGTCCTCTTTTCTTTGGCAGTTAAATGAGAGGGGCACTCTCCATAGGTGAGAAAATGAGCGATATCAGCATACCATTCATCAACTGAGCTAAGAAACAGAACGGTAGGAAGGCCAACTTTATTCTCCAGTAATTCATGCTTAGCTCCTTCAGCAATGAGCTCACAAAGACCTTTTCCACGGACGAGCTTGGTCGGTTTGATGTCAATATCATATTCTTGGACCTTAGCAACCCAGTTCCCTCTCTTGGATCCAAATTCCTGTTGTGTGAGAATTGACTTAACAGTTGTATCTGGAACCAACACCATGGAGTGAGAGTTGAGGATGTAAAAACGAAACTGCTTAACAGCTTTGACCACTGCAAAAGCATGTTTTTCCATCATGGTGTATTTTAACTCATGATCTTTCAGAATATAGCTCATGAACGCAATTGGGAGTTCATGCTCATTAGAGTCTTCTTGAGTCAAAACAGCAGCCAAGGTATTATCTGTGGCATAGCAATAGATAATAAAATCTTTGCTGAAATCAGGACAGGCTAAAACAGGAGTTTTAGCAATAGCTCTTTTAATACCTTCAAAAGATTCCTTTCCTTCAGAAGACCAACCAAACGTTTGTTTTCCTTTCATCATTTGGGAAATACTCAAAGTTAACTCTGCAAAATCAGGGATGAACCTTCTTAAAAAATTGATCTTACCAAAGAAAGAGTGCACGCCCTTTTTGCTGGTTGGGAGAGGAATTTGCTGGATAGCTTGAACTCGCTCAGGATCAATCTTAATACCATCTTTGGAGATGATGTGCCCTAATAATTTCCCCTCTGTGACACAAAAGACAGATTTTTTAGGATTCAAAGAAATCCCATGTTCTCTGCATCTTAGCAGAACTGTCTCCAGGTGGTCAAAATGATCCGCCCTTGTTTTAGAAAACACTGTCAAGTCGTCAAGGTATATGACAATACACTTCCCTTTCAAACTTCCAAAGGCCAGATCCATAGCTCTCTGAAAAGTGGCACCAGCATTAATGAGCCCAAAAGGCATTCTCTTGTAAGCAAAGGTACCCCAAGGAGTAGTGAAAGTTGTTTTGTGTTGATCTGCAGTATCAACCTCTACCTGATTATATCCCGAGAATCCATCAAGCATAGATAACATTTCAGATCCTGTTACTGCTTGCAAGACCTGATCCATCATAGGCAAAGGATAATTATCTTTCAAGGAAGCCTGATTCAGATTCCTGAAATCAACACAGATGCGGATCTCACCATTTTTCTTCCTAACAGGCACAATATTAGCAATCCATGTTGAATGGTGAATGGGAAAAATGATTTTGGCCTTCAACAACTTCTGTATTTCCTGAAAGATGGTGTCAGCTATTTTGGGGTTGTATTGCCTCTGTTTCTGCTTAAAAGGCTTAATTCCAGGTTTGAGAGGAATAAAATGCTGCATATCTTTTGGTTTGAAAGCTTTTAAATCTTCATAAGAGTAAGCAAGAACATCCTTATACCTCTTTAAAAGATCAATTACTTTTTTCCTCTCATCTGCTGTGCAACATTTTCCAATGTTCACGAGCTTAGGATCAGTAGAACTCCCAATATTAATTTTGTCATACTCAGCTGATTGTTGAGGTCCAGTAGAAGCTCTAGACTTCACATACCTGTCATGTTTATCAAATAGTTCCTCTAAACTCACCAATCCTTTAGGAATCTTGTTTCCTTTGAGTTTGATGCATCCATCCTGATCCGTTTCTTCTCCTTGGGTGACTGCTTTGTCAAAGGGCACACTTTCACGAGGCAGGTTGTCGCTTCCTTCAAAATACAGCTGTTCAAAATTACCCTTGAGTTCTAAGAAAGAAAGCAAGTGTTGATCATCATTGAAAACTTGCCAGTTATTGGTATTATCAGGTACACTAGGCCGATGGACCATCTCAATGGTGAACTTGTCTTGAGAGAAGTCAGGATGAGGAATCAGTAGTGACCCTGAGACTGCTAGCGAATCAGCCCTGCTGTTCTTCTCCCTAGGTATTGCTTCGATGGAGAAAGCATCAAGAAATTCAATGGAATCCCAAACCTGATTCCGGTAATGTTTCAACCTTCCATTTTTTACCTGGAAAAGGCTTCTAACTTGCTTTACAATCAATTCTGCATCACCACGAGCCAGAAGATTCTTTACACCTTGTTCTTTGGCCACTTGCAGTCCAAGAATGAGAGCCTCATACTCTGCTGTATTATTAGTATTTTCGAACTGCAACTTGAATGAAAAAGGATGTAGGCTTCCTTCAGGTGACACCAGTAGGACACCAGCTCCAGAACCAGCTGAGGAACAACTTCCATCAAACTCTAAAATCCAAACACCATTAGGATCTTTAGGTGACACTTTGGGGAGTTGAATTTCATCAGGGGACATAATCATGTAGTTACCATGCCCCATATCCTCATAGAGTATTTGTGCTTTAGGATCATCCGTTTTTTGTACAATATACTCAGATTGCTTCTCAGGCAGCAACTTCTTCATTTGTCCATTAACAGGTACGAGTGCATGTGACCAATCCATTTGAATTTCTCCACCCACATCCTTACAGAAGTTCCTACTTAGCAACATCCCGTATGAAGGAGGAATATCTGCTACTAAGATGGTAGCCAAAACTCTCTTCTCAGGCAAAGCAGCAAAAGCCACTTGTGCATCTTTAATTCTTCCGACCAGGGGCACTTCCTTACTCTCCATAGAGTAACAAGATCCATAAGTGCGTGTGAGGGTCAAGCCTAAGGCATGAGCTACTTTAGCAAGCATCACATTGTCTGAGGCTCCTGAGTCTATGACACAATTACTGAGCCTATGGCCAGCTATAAGAAGTGTTACATAAAATGGTTTAATTTTGTCATTGGGTGAGGTGACAGCGGCTACCAGACTAGGCTGTGGTGTAGAAGAAGGAGTGGGTAAAAGGCCTTTAGAGGTGGTTTTAGAATGGGAATTGACAAAGTGAATCATTTTAGCAAAAGCTTTGGGATGGGTTTGATAATACTCAGCCTCTGAGATTTGAACCTTAGTCTTTTTCAGGTGATCAATAATATCAAAAGACCCAGAAGTGGACGGGCCATCATCACTTGAGATCCTAGGTTTATCAACTTTAGGGGAAAAAGAAGTAACTTTAATAGCAGGATTGACAGGACTCACCTTTGGTGTAGATGAAACGGGGATAGGAGATCCTCTTTTTGCAATTACGGGGATAGTTGTCGGCTGCTCCTTAGATTTCTTGGGGGGCTGCGTCACTTTCTCCCTCTGATTTGTCTGCTCTCGAGTCATGACAGTGAATGATTCGCTATTCATGTCCACTACTACTTCATCATAATCATCTCCATCATCAATGCCCTCAGTGGTGAAGAAATTAACTCGAGATCCCTCAAGTTCATCTGCTTCATCATCAACTTCTTCCACAAATTCCTCGCAAGCTTCATTATCCTCATCATCATCTGGTTCCTCAACTTCACAGGTTGCATTGACAGGAACTTTAACAGGAGGTCCTTCAAGCGCTAATCTTGTTTGAGAAGCAGGCAAATGATTTCTGGGCTGAAAATTCCTCCTTGGAACGTCTGCATAGGGAGCATGCTGAGCCAATTGTTTCTTTATGGCAATGAGATCATTCGCAAGTTTTTGAACCAATGGATCAGTATTAGGTCCAGGGGTGGAAGAGGAGGAAGAAGCAGACTTAGATTTGGAAGGGTCTCTCCTCAACTTCCCTGACATGATTAAATCATCCTCGACACTAACAACAAGAGTTTGATCTTCAGCCAATGTTGCGAGATTAGCCCTTCTTAGTGCATAACTAACTTCAGGCGATTGGGCATTTAGGAAGAAACATTTTTGGATTTGATCAACAGGTCGAGTATTTGGTGGAATTTTATTAATCAACCTGTTGAATCGGGCCACAAATTCTCTCATGGGCTCTTGTGAATCTTTCTTTATCTGAGAGATTTGGGCTAGCAAGGCATGCACATCTTCTGCTGGTTTGAAACGGTTTTCAAACCTAGTTCTCATGGTGTCCCAGCTAGTGATAGCACCAGCCGGAAGGTGATAGAACCAATCAGCAGCATTATCTTGTAAAGTCTCAACGAACAGTCTCACGGAGACGTCTTCATGTTCAACTCCCAGAACTCCACATGCAACTATGAAGGCTGCGATGTGTTCATCAGGATGCACTTTGCCATCGCCTTTGAATTTAGGGAAGTTCTTCCGGTTACCTCTGGGTAACTCATGCAAAGGCTGAGGAAGAGCAAGGGGCCCGACACGATGACCCCAGGGCAATGGTACCGCCATTCTTGGAAAAATGGCTTGGAGAGGAACTGCAACACCAGCAAGAATCAAAGCTCGAAGATTAGGACTAGCTGGCTCTGAAGGAATACCACCCGTAGGAATTCTATCTTGAACAGGTGGAGTGCTTGTCGAACGAGTCTTTCTATTTCTTGTTGAAGGGAAAGGAAAACCCTGCTGCTCCAAAAGCTGAAACTGAGAATCTTCAATACCAAGGGCCCTTCTCCCTCGAGTAAAACGTGGAGTCACCAGATCAAAGGATGATCAAAAATTACAGAACTGGAATATGATTTTCCCCAGCGGAGTCGCCAAAAACTGTTGGTCGTCAAATAGGACTTTACGAAGAGCAACAGTCAGGGGACAAGAAGTCCCTCCTCTTTAATGGGAGAGGTTCCCTTATTCAGAAACGAACCTATTTACAAATATACAAAACATGATTTTCTGGTTGAACTTGGATATTACGAAAGTGTTTTCTATAAAGATCATCAATTACAAAAGGACTGAGGAATGAGAATACGAGAATGAGCAGAAAGGCAACATGCAGAATTATAGATAACAGAGTAATTCTTTATGTATGCGAAGTTACAGTGAATTGAAACAAGATCATTTGTATCATATAAATAAGATGGAATTTAAAGACACAAAGTTCTGTAAATAACATCTGCCAGAACACAAAGTTTCTTAACATAACACAGACAAATGATCTTCACAAAATTAAATGAAAAGCTTAGGGATAAAAGAGATCAGATAGACAAAGAATGAAAAGCCCTTCTGTATTGATTTCTTTATGATCTATTTACACTTTCAGAAAATAAGCCAAGTTCTTCCTCCTCTTCAAAATGGCGTGAAGAGGCCATTATATAGCTTACAAATCAGTTACTCTTTGTAACTACTTCTTTTAACTAAAGATTAGTTAAGGATTGCCAATCACAATACCTCAACTAATTACAATGAATCCGAGAAAAAGAATTAGAAAAGAAGAGAAGAATAAGGAGAAGAAGACAGGTGGTTATGAATGGGAGGGACCCACTGACTTCAAAATTTCACTGTCTGAATCTCTTCAATGCCTCGGCTATGTCCCTACCACGAGGGACTGACGTGTTGGCTGTAGACTGAGCCCAAAATCCGAGGCACTTCTCCATTTCCTTATCAAACTTGACATGAGTATGATAGTCTTTATTTGCTTCTTCAATGGCAGATTGAAGAGAGCAGATCTCCTTCATTTTCTCTTTGGAAATGGAGCTTTCCTTGAATAGATTATCTTTGACAAAAGCTCTGAATTGAGCTTTGATTTCTTGCAGGGAAAGAGGCACACCAGAAGTTTCATCCTGAAGATGACAGTGTATGTCTTTGAAAGCAGATACAACCAGTGTCTTGAAAGCCTCACCCTTCTGCCAGTTATTCTTCAGCTCTCCCAAAGCCTCCTCCAAGACTTTGATCTTCATATTGATAGTAATTCGGAGGGCAGAGCCGCAAACTAGACTCGGGAAGGAATTACAGAGGGAAGGGATACACGCGCAGGATTTTAGATTGCAAGGGTTCGAGCAAAGGATAGCATGGAAGCAGTGTGAAAAATGCATAGGGGGTTTGCTCGTTATATAGCCGATTAGGAGAGAGAAAGATAATGAATGCGCATTTAATACATACCTACCAATTTGAATAAGCAAGATATTCGGGTAGAGCGGGAAAAATAAGCACGAATGGCACTTGGTTCATTTGGGACATGTGAGACGCGAATGCGCGAAACACGCGGCTCGGCCGATTCGGGCGAAGCGGGGAAAAGACGCACAAATGCCTTTTGGAACATGCGGGACAAAAGTGCGCGAAACACGCGACTCGGCCGGATCGGACGAAAATGTGACAACAGGAAAACTTGGGACATTTGGGACAACGAAGTACGCGGTTCCGATTCGGTGAAAATGGAACAACTTGCCAATTGAACTTGGGACATTTGGGACGTGAAGTAGCGGCGAAGTGGAACAACTTGCCAATTTGAACTTGGGACATTTGGGATGTGAAAGCGCGAAGTACGCGGTTTGGGTGATTCGGCCGAAAATGGAACAACTTGCCCATTTGAACTTGGGACATTTGGGACAAGAAGTTCCGACGGGCCCGAAAAAGACAAACTTCGGGGAAACCGGCCGATCGGGGAACAGAGCGCCCGTTTGAACTTGGGACACGCGGGACAAAAATGTCCGACAGGCCCGAAAAACACACAAAATGACCCAAAAAACGTAGATTTTCTCAATTTCTCGACTTTTAACATTGAGTACAACAGAGAAGACACTTAAAACTCAAAATTTTGAAATTTTCACTTTCTTAAGAGCAGGGGAATTTTAACCATTCGAACCAGAAGCCTTGGATTGCTGATTTTTGTTCTTAGTTTTCCAGCCCCCGGTCATTTGCCAACCTTCCTCTTGTGAGGGTTTTGTTGGTTCAGGGGCTACTTTGGCAACTAGGCAATTATGAGGGACATAAAGGGGACAATTCTTGATATTATGATTAGAGGCCTCGCAACATAAGCAAGTGTTAGGCAAGTTGATATATAGAATACGTTAAGAGTACCGCTTATCTCCCATTTGGATTTCCACAAATTCTTGTAGGTCACGAGAAAGGTCAACCTTGACGCAAACACGCTTCTATGGGTGGGCATGATAAAACTGCTCAGGTTCGAGGCAGACCACCCACCCAATGGAAGAAGCAATCTAATGCATGAAATGGGTGCAAGGCAAGGGGAGGCCAAGAAATTCTACCCATACAGGTGCTTTGAGTGCAACATACTGAAAAACCACAGTGTTTGGGCCATGCCGACAAGACCAACAAAGAATTGCGAACATACCAGGTGGCTTGTCGGGCCAAAATGTTGGGGGCATTAGTTGGGTCGAAAAAGCAGAAAAGGAAGAATCCTTTGGTCATATTTTGGACGCTATCGAGTCGAACCCCATGAGGAGTCTAGATCAAATTAACCCAGGCCTTAAACATGCTTTCAGAGGGGATTCGACCCACAAAATACCCAATGAGACATAATTGTTCCAACCATTCACAAGCAACATTAAAATCAGGAACAAGGAAAACCACATCAAGAGGAGAAACATTACCTTGTGGAAGACTTTCGAGACAAACTTCCAAGGACATTTCGCCAGCGGCACCATTGCTCAAAGCTCCACTATCTCCAACCACAATTGTAACAACCAGGGTTGAAGAGGGAGGTGTCATTATATAAGGGTGCCCAACAAGCGGGAAACCCTAAAAAAATGATGGTATGAATATCTCGCAAAGCCCGAGAAGGCCACGAAATGACAAATGTTATTTAATTGAAAAGTTATGATTATGCTAGAAAGTTATTTAGACGAGTATAATTGAAGAATAATGGTTATTAGAATTTTCTAAAAAATATTTATTTTCACATAAATTATAGTGAAAAAATCTTATATGTGACAACACAATTTGTGAGGAAATAAAATAATCGTGTAGATGAAAACTATATATATACCTCGGGCTAAATAAAAATGTTAAGGACCCCAAAAAAAAGAAATGGGCATCTCTATCACCTCATGAACGACCATGCCAAACCTTACTCTATTAAAATATATACTTGAAAACAAGCCCCACTCTATCAAAAGATATACATAAAAACTAACATGTAAATGGCAATTGAAGTACAAGAATTAGCAAACCTACATTTTGTTAATATGGTCAAATATATGAATATGCCAAACAACAATCCAATAGCAAGAAACAACACAAATAGAAATAACACATAAGTGGCTAAATAATAAGCTAATTTCAATTTAAAGTTGGTTGCATTAGTGGGATGCATTTTAGTGCTGTTTTGAGCCACACTTTATCAATCTTTGTGACTGCCATTAGTGCCTCTTTTGGGAAGCTTTCACATTTAATCACAATTGAAGCTGAGTGTTCACAAAACAACAATGGTGAATGTTATGCCTGAAAAGAATGGTTTTTGTCACAATAAAATAAATTCCCATGAATGGAGGAAAATATCACTATATTTACTAACTGTTGATTTAAAAACAATTCAATATCCATTGATAACAATATGGCATCAACACCCTTGAATCCATTCTATATATTTGCATACTAAGAACAAATTTGTCTACAAACTGAAGTGTACAAAATACTTGTGTCAAAAAAATATTAAAAAATGAAGTAAAATATTACATATGATGCACAATCAATTATAAAATCGGAAATGAAGGAAAGTAATTTTTTAAGAAATGCAGATAGTTCAGGAGATTCAAAGAGAAAAATGCGCATACACTATACCAAATTCAGGCAATAGCCAAGAAAGATTAAAAAAAACCCATTTACAAGGTCCATTTGCTAATGATTACATTACAATACATTTACTCGCTCGTTGAAATGATTGTTCTCAATTGCCTCTATTTAAACCCACCCCCAACAATTTAGTGTTAAAAACATTTAAGAGAGACTAGGAAAGAGCTTAAATCCTTCATCAAAATCATTGAAATGTGATCAACTTAAATATAGGGGTAATCAAACCAAATAAAATGAAAAGATCGGCACAATTTAAAGGCAAACATTTGCACCTAATACAACACAATAAAAATGATACTACATTGGAAAACAAGAAACATTACAGATGAGTGAAACCAAAGGCAGCAGAGCAAATTTGCTGCTAAACTTCATGACCCCAAGAAGGCTAATTGTGTGGGGCTGGAGACTTTTAATATGGATAGAAAAGAATCCAACTACAGAAAAATTGCTCTTTGGTTGATGTGTGACAACTAGAGATTACACATCCATTTTATTCTATATTAACATCATGCCACAAATATAATTCTATCCATCACATACATTAACAAGTTGAATTGTTGACTAATTAATCAGGCCATTTAACACTTTTTAGATGGTACCTTTTCATTAATTAGTCAACAAGTCAACTTGTTAACATATCTGATCATTAGATTGACCGGTTCGAAAACACATACGCGCCTTCTCACCATCACAATTACTAACACACCTTTGCCTCAAAGGACTCCCAGAATTAATGCCTCCCAGAATTAATGCCTTAAAGAGGATTTTTTTAAATATTCAAGTTTATAAATTAAAAACTCGTATTAATACTTACAAGGCAAACATTCAATATCTCTATTTTATAAGATTTTTATAGTCAACGGTGATAGGTCGGTTGACAAGTTAATTATTTTGAAGAAAGACCAAGATACTACGCCTGATATTAAGTTGTGATATAATGCTAGACTTCTAGGTTACTTGAAAGCGTATATCAGTCTTATTATCAAAACCACACCTAAAAGAATAGCATTATATCTTTTGGATAGAAAGGATACACTCAACCATCTTTGCAAAATAAAACATCTCAAAATTTTACAGATATGCAAGAGTTCATCAAAATCAGTATATTGAAGAATCATTCCACTACGTTCATACAACACATGAAATGATCTGGATAGGATTCACATTTACTGACAACAGTGGTGAGTTTTTGCAGGCAGCTGGCCTCTTCCAGACAAAAAGGCATCAAATAGCCAAAGCATATTTATTCTTTTATAGCAATTCAATCATCTAATGTTTTTTAATGCCACTGTATTAACAACCTGGATACAAGAAGTTAACGATAAAACAATATAAAACATTTCAAAATTTTACAGATTTGTAAGAGTCCATCAAAATCAGTATAATGGAGAATCATTCCACTACGTTCATACAACACGTGAAATGATTTGGGTAGGATTTAAATTAACTGTCAAAGATCTATAAATTTACAGTGGTGCATTTTTGCAAGCAGCTGGCCTCTTCCAGACAAAAAGGCATCAAATACAAATAGCCAAAAGCATATTTTGTTCTTTTATAATAATTCAATCAACGAATGTTTTTTAGTGCCACTGTAGAAAACAAAATAAAATGTATCGAGTAGTGAGAGGCATCTTACATTCTAATGCATATCAATGTATTCGTCAGAATCTTATTGCAAAGCATAAACAAATCAGTAGCCCACATTTAAATAAATCAGACGACAATATGTAAATATTTGGAGTGCACTCTTACAATCTGCACTCTTAATATCAAAATGTGTTTTATAATGGAATACAATGTCTACTTACTATCCTAAAAGAGCACTCTGGAAGTGGTCTCTTGCGACAAATTACGTCCCTTAGACTGCTTGTAATCTCAGAACTAGAAAAGAACATCATTCGGAAAACATCCTTTGACCAAACTGACATAGATATCTTAATACATCTATATCTGAGAAACACATATCTTTCTTAGATTTTTGGCATACCACAATTATCAATAACTTTGTTACCTTTTTCACAAATTTCCCACTGAATAGTGGCAATCTAGCTACACTAATGTGTGGGAAAGAAAAGGGCTCTAAACTCCACCATATGACCAATGATATTACAATTTTTTGATAGACTTCAGGAGGTAAAAAAAGAAAAACTTCTTATTGACTGTCAAATAGATGTCAAGTTCAAGGTCAAAATTAAAAGTGAACAAACTCACAGATTACAGCACACCACCACCACCCTGCCTGCCATTGTTAAACACCTCTAGGTGTAATTAGAATTGCAACGTCTAATTGATAACTGAACATTAGATCTAGTTATATATATATTTATCAATATTTTTTTGAGCGGGAAAGGAATCAAATATTCTTCACTTCTAATACTGATATCAGGCATTTTGAACAAACTTTGGATTTTCTATTCTATTCTTCCTCCCTATAAGAGACTAAATTACCTTATCGTAGAACAGGATTATGTTGAAAGTACATCCATCAAGACTCACAAGGCAAGTTCCTGTACCGCACATACCATGTGTAGAATGCAGCATGGGCCCTTTTGTGTACATGTGTAATAACTGATCATAAAGTCTGGACAAAATTCAAATGAGTTGATACATAACAGATTGAGCAAAAAGATTCACTGTGCCCTTGGAAAGTCGGGCATCCAGTAGTAAATTTCAGAGAAAAATAATTCAAGCCAGTAGATGTTCACAATACCCCAAATAATTCCAAAGTAGCACAAACTGATCAGGTGACCACTGGAAATAAATATAACCACCAAAAATGGCACCTTCCTCCACACCATCCATGTTTTCCCTAGTATTTATTCACAACAAAAGAAATGGAACCTCACTCCCACAGGCTCGAATGCAACTACTCATCAGTAGAAATAACACTTTCTACGATGTTTGCATTGCTTCAGCATGATAGGTTTCCAGTTCTTTATCAAGCTCCTCCAGAGACTTCTCTGGTGCTTGGTTTCTGCGACCTCGGCCTCGGCCTCTGCCTCTTCCACGGCCACGTCCGCGCCCACTACCACGTCTAAATTCAAGCCCACGGCCACGATTCCAGCTGTTCACAGCATACATTTTGTTATACTTATATAATCCCCTCATGTTAAAACCTCTTTTAAAGCATTTACCTGTGACTTCCATATTGCTACAGTATTTAGACGTGCATTTAAAAAACAAATCATATTGGCTCGTGAGTGCTTACCCACCACCGCCTCTTCGACTCATACCCCCTGAAAATCCCCTTCTACATAACAGACGAGAAATGCATCAGATATTTGGAAGTATCCATACAATGCGTGAGATGACATCCACAAACTAGGTAACATTCATCTGACAACTGTGTGTGCATAACCTTGAAACAAAATTTCTATACACATAAAAAGATATTGTTTATTGCTACAGAAGAATAAGAAAATAATAGAGAATAAATCCAAGAATACAATGTTAAAGTTTAAAGATGGCATACGTCATAGCAGCTCCACGTCCTCTTATGGTAGCTGTTCCAGTCAAGACAGGCAAGCTCAAATTTGAACCCACAAGCTCTATCTTCATAGGTTTACCATCAAGCTGGACTCCATTGTACCTCTGCATTGCTGCAATTGCATCACTCTTCCTCGCAAAAACCACCTCTGCTGTACCCTGTCAAAATTTCATTTAACTTAAGCTCATCTTCACTTGATGTCAATTTCACTAAAAAAGTAAATGTGTATTTTCTACATTCCATCCAGTTGACATAATTACTATAATCAAAATACAGACCAGGTGTTCTAAACTTCCAAGGACTATCTGATTCTAAATGATATAATAACCACAATTTCAGTACACACTTAAGCTCATTGTGGTTTTCCCATTTTATTTATAACAGGATCCCCTTTTTAGACATAGAACTTGACATGGGCAAGAAAATTAATCAGAGCTTTTGAATTAAATTACACCAGGCAAATCACAATGTCAAACAAAACAGGACAGGGCGACAAAGCATCCCAGACCTGGTTGTCTTTAACTAAATTCTTAGGCTACTAGAATATCAATCTAGAGGCCTGACCAAACCAAATGGAAAATTTTTGAAATATTAAATTTGCTATCTTGGACATTCTAAAGATAGTGAAAAGCAACACTTCTAGAAGTTTTCCTTTTCAAACTGTTTATCCTCAGCATTCTGAATAGCAACTAAGAATTTTTTTCAAGACTCAAAATTTATTATTGTTTCTATCTAGGACAGGGTGCAACATGATATTTTTTTGCACATATTTACAGTGTTAAATGCTATCACACAAACAAAATATAAGAGTTTAAAGCCAAATAAAAAACATTAATTAGTAATGCAAACGTACATAGTAGCCTTCATTATCTAGCTTCTGGTTAGTGTGATGACAATGCCTTGCAAAATCCAACAAAGATTTGATCCACAATCAGAGCCAGCAGAAACACTAATATGTTACTTGAAATGATGCCAGTCATATGAATGTGGTCTTCCAAGCCAGCAAATCATTTCCCCCTAATATAAGAATGTTACTCTCTATATGGTGGTACAAATTTTAAAACACCAAATATATCATTTTGGTTGTTGCACATCTTATCCCCAGGAGGACCTAACCCCAAATCTCTCAATCACAAAAATAAGCTTGTTACTGGATTGGATTACATTCAATACATCCTGCATGATGGGCATGCACGTGTGCATATGCATCCATTGTCTTGTGTTAGTTCTTCAATATCTCAAGTTTTATCACTCAGGTTTACCCCAATGCAGGAAATAACCGGTGTTACATGGGGTTGCATCCCCCCCATTCTACAGCCATCCAAGATGTCCTGGAGACAGCTGGATGTCCCCCACACCACACTTCCCTTTTAGCACATATCAAGGGGGGCGACTCTGAGATGTCCCTAAAAATCAGGGGACATTTCACAAATCTTGAATCTCCAATTATATATCTACTGCTCACTAACTCCGTTACAAAGACACAAATGAGGGAAAACTCCATTCAGAAATTACAATTAATGTCATTAATAAGATTTAACCCTACATTAATTGAAATTAATTAATTACGCCGAAGGCGTTCCCCCTATGGTAAAGGACCTCCGGACATTTCTGCGACTGTATTAAAATTGACGGTTTGACAGCCGTCTGGACGTTTTCGCAGTTTTAACCTTTTTTTTTACCTGTGTTATTTGTGAAACCAAGGAGGAACTATTATAGTCACCGAATCCAGTAAGGATAAAAAACACCACTTGTATATTCCATGTGAAGTGTTCGTCTCCTCCTCGTCGTCGTCGAAGCCAAAAGGAGATGCGACGCCCTCTGATATGATCTCCTCCTTCTCGAATGGCAGGCGAAATAGTCTTTTGCATTCCTTCTTAGCTCTCTCCACGATATGGGAAGGGACACCATGATTTACCACCTGAAAACACCCCAACTCCACAACGGCCACCGAAATCTTCCTCACCACTAATTCCCGCTCACCCGATAAATCGATTCGCGATCAGGATCAAGAGCGATTGTATTGTTGCAGGTGGAGGCTGGCAGAAGCAATTTGACATTACTTAGAGATCTCCCCAACTTGTCCAAATAATTGGCCAATTCATCATCATCTTTGCCATGGCCATTACCAGAATGAAGACCAAGTTGGCTTGGCGACGGAGGCGGCGCACCAAACATTTGTGATGATTCAATCGACACAGAGGAGAAGACAAATACAAAATATTAGTGCATATGTACTTAATATGGGTTTGAGTGCAAGTTTTATATTCACTCGAATACTTAGATAGATGCATTTTAGTTAAATGTGGGATGACACGGAAGGGCAAACAAATCTTGTATCCGTTTGTCTCATTCCCACAAAACAATGGAATGAGAATCTCCTCTTCTCCTCGAATGGAATTGTGGCCCCTCCCCAGTTATTTGTTTAAACACCATTGATGCATTTCTAAGCTGTCCCGGATAGAGAGTGGACTTTCTATAGCCCTCCAACGTATATTTTCCACCCCTAAAATTAATAATCCAATATTAATTTTAAGGTTTTTAATCTTAGATTAGATTATATTGATGAATGATTTTATCACTTTCTTCATAATTTTTTTATTCATTAGTGATAAATACCATCAATTTCAATATATCATTATGTCAAAATTCAAAATAATCTTTCCAAAAAAATTGGCCTTTAAATTCCATCGTATGGCCAAAATACTATACTTTGATGAATTGACTTTTCAAGTATAAAGAAATAGCTTGTGACAATTAAATATGTTAAATTTGATGGTCGTTTGAACGTTTTTAAACAGGATTAAATTTCTTCTTGGCAAACCTTTTTTCGTAATCTGCTCTGCTACGAGTTTAATGTCATTTATGGTAGTCGGTGGTCTCATGATAGTTGGTTGCAGGGACACTATGGAATTTACAAAAGTCGTTATAAGCCTGAAAAAGAGGCAAACCTCCATGAGCCATTTGACACGGAGACAACTCTTGAGATAAAATTCAAACATTTCAGACAAATTTTCAATCAAAGCCACATAAAATTCAAAAATTTCAGATGTATTTTCAATCAAAGCCATGGTAGTGGATCATTGGAAGATTATTCGTCAGAGAGGTGTCCATTGTCTACCAGTTCTCATGTCCTCCATCACACAAAGTGGTGCCATGCAAATTGTTTGACTAAATGCCTGAAACAAATGTGACCTCATGAACTTCATTTATCACATGAGATGAAAAAAATGGTTGTGTTTGAAAGGCCTTCACATATTTATGAATAATACAATCGGCAAGGGTACATGTGGACTCCACAATCTTTTCCAGCATCCTCCCAGGTTCTGCTAGAATGGGAGATTTTGAACAGGGCACCCGACATGTTTGATGAAATGCCTCCTTTTCACTAGCCATATTCAGTAGTTTTAAAATACAATCATAAAACAATTAAGAACTTTTGTTTCCCAACCTAATGGTAAAATAAAGCTTGTGTGAAACCTATACCAGTGATAATAGCACCAGTTACTTATTGTCTATAGATGAAGATGCAAATAGTGAAATTACAAGCAATGTCATCGGCAATGAATACTGCTTCACACTTTCCCTAAAAAAGAGATACCACGAAATCAAAAAATTGAAATATGTCATCCTCAGTTCAAAGAAATCACAAATATCAGTATGGACAATTTTTTTTAACACAACATGTCCTCTTCAAAAAGGTGACAAACAATGCAGGAAAAAAGTACGAGAGCATGAAAATGGTTCATGGTTTTGTTCGAGTTGCCAACATACAAGTTCATAACAATGAGATTAGATATGCACTCAAGATCGATCTAAAGGACCCAACAGGGGGAACTTCAATCAGTTACTGCTTTTGATGAGATAACTGAGTCAATCATGGGTAGTTGCAGCTAACAACCTCCACCTATTGTCTATAGACAAAGATGTGAATAGTGAAATTACAAGCAATGTCATCAGCAACGAATACTACTTCACACTTTCCCTGAAAAAGGAGACATACTGCGGACTCAACAGATTGAAATGTGTCATCCTCAATTCAAAGAAAGCGGATGACAGTGCATCTCCTACGTAACCTTCTTTACGCAAATATTTCTACCGCATCCGTCCCTTCAAACTTTACACCCTCATTTCCTTTCTATAATTTGAACTATCACCACTATGTTAGTTATTCCATATCTATGTTTCCCTCTTTTTCCCCGCTTTAAAAGAAAACTGTTGTATTTCCTTTGACATTAACATACCATTGTCTCCTACTACTATGTGGATTGAAAGTACTATTAAGAAAATAAATGAATATTACTTGCACTTTTGTTATGATATAAGATTTGCAAAAAAAATGCCCATAAAATGCTACCACTCATGATATAAGATTTAGAAATGTATATGTACAAATTTGTAACAAGTTTTAAATGTAGATAGAACCTTTAAATGAAGTGCTTCATCTATATTTCTACACTTACAAAAATCAATCACACCTCCTTATCAACATCAACTACAAAAGTAATAACTATACCTCTAAATCAAATAACATATACCATTCGGCGTTAACATTGCATTGTACATATGCGATTGCTAATAATACTAACTACCACTGTTGATTATTATTTACAAGCACCTGGATATTAATTCAGAATAATAAGAGAAGTTAGGAAAACTCCATTCATAAATTACAATTGATTTCATAATAAGATTTAACTTGCTTGAATTTAATTAATGATACTAACTACCACAATTGATTATTATTTACAAGAAAATGGATATTTACTAAGTAGCCGATACGTTTTGGATACAGGTACGGATATACATGGATACGGCAAAAAAAAATTGGCCCCGGATATGGCATTGGATACATCCGTACAAATTGTATATAAAAATTAAAATATATATAAATTCCAGCCTACTAAATAGGAATTAACCACATATTATGTATATGAAAAACAAACCAAGCTAATTAACCTAAACAAACTACTCATTCATTCATAATTTCAGTTGTCCCTACCATATCTAGTTGAGGTGTTTATTACATTTATGATTTATCTCATACATTTTTATCCATGTTTATGATGGCTTGTACTTGGTACCTTCCGTAGAATAATGGTACCGTGAAAAATGTAATTTCCGCTGAAATGATATATTGAATTTAAATTATACCTTATGTAGAATAATGGTGCTGTGAAAACTGTAAATTTTGCTGTAATGATATATTAAATTTATAACTAGAGAAAAAAATTTAAAAGAACACAGTTTTGGGCCAGGAAACACTAGGATACGGTCAGGCAGATCCAGATACAGCCGGGTACGTCTGCAGAAATACCCGGCCATATCTGGACCTGGCCGTATCCTGGGTGTTTCCAGGCATGTATCCGAACCTTAACCATACCAGGTACGTTTCATACTGGTACCAAGTGCCCTAGGGGTGCCGTATCAGCTTCATAAGATATTTATTTACAATAATAAATAATTATGTTTCCAAGCTGTAGGAAAAAATCCTTGTACTAAACCAAAAATTTAAGGTAATTCAATGACACCTACAACTAAATAAATAAGTGAACTAGCATGTACAAAAACATTTCTTGGAAAGAAGAAAACAACCAACCTTGGATCGGCCACTTCTATCATAATGAATTGAACACCTTTTAAGCTCACCAACCTCTGAGAAGAGTTGCTGCAATAAACATCATTTGTCAAAATAAGGAAAGACTTTTCATAAAATCCAAAACTCATTTGTCTATCCCTTTCACCACAGATAATAGATTGGATAGAACGAGGGCATACACCCCAAAGGAATCTTAATCTTAAAATTAAAAAGGGAAGATCTACAAGGGAAAACAAGCATCTCGAACAAGATGGAAATTCCCACAAAAGAGGCAGAACACCATAGCAAAAATGCCCATGCCTAACTACACATCAGTAGAGGCATTGAGCATAACCAACCAGGATACAAACCCGGCCAAATAAATATCAAGGTATACTTTCTCTCCTCTTTTTGATTTGAATTTTCCATATCATTTTCCAAATAAATATCAAGGTATACTTCAACATAATAATATTGTTTTCCAAGATGAAATGAAAACAAACCTTCATATCATCGTTTGAAACTCCATAATCCAGATTGGAGACGTATAATTTTGTTCCAGTCTCAATGCCATACTGCATACCTAAAGCTTCCATGCTGTCCTCAAACAAATCATTTTGCCAAATAGCACCCTTGGCACGGTTGAAAGACTGCGTTGAGCAATACATGATTCACCACATCTTATTAGCACTCTGAATACTTACAAAATTACCTTTAAAAGGGATGAAAAGCACAACCAAAAATAATATTACGATTGCAATACATCAACATATGTCCCTCGAATTTAGAATAAAAAGATGATTGCAGATCCATCTACAGATACCTCCTCCTCCAGGAGATGGTAAGGGAAATAACCAACCACATGAGCTGTTCAGAACAAGCGCTTATGATAAATGGTTAAGAGACACCATTTGCAAGTTTATGCTCCCAGGATCAGTCCCAGCAGAGTGAACAAATCAGCAAGGCGGTGAACTGAGCCAGGTCCTCCAACCAGCCATGCGGCACACCTTACAAGAGATGTCTTATTTATTTTTTCTTACAACCCTTTGGCACTTGCATTTCCCAGGAAAATTCCAAGAATCCTCAATAATTAAACCGGGCTATTGACTAATAAAGCAACCTTGCTGGTTCCACTTGAATATATTTTTCCATAGTTACCTTCCATACTAAAAATTTAATGGTTTCTTGTAAATGTAGAGAAGCATTACATCCAGGAGATGTCCTGAAATTCGGGGTTGCCATAGAGCACATCTTTGAACTCAAGGACATCACTCAATATCGAATCTGTCCTTTTTTTTTTGAGTAAATTCTACCCGTCCACTCCTAATTTTTGCACAGAACCTCGTGTTGAAAAGCTCTTGTTCCGCATGCCTAAACTTTTCCAGAAAAGATGGCAAAATAGGCGATCCCCGTGAAGGAAATCATTGCAAAATGCTCCCAAGGCATATTTAAGCTGCTTCTGATTTCACTTGGCTCAGCTGGTTGGCTTAATGAATCCGCTTGATAGAGCTAAATAGGGTTTCTGGCTTAGAAATTGAAAATCTGATTCTTGTCTACAGATAACAATAGAGACTTTCTTTTGAGAAAGAGAGTTTAGTCTA
Organism: Taxus chinensis; assembly: GCA_019776745.2. Lineage (NCBI taxonomy): Eukaryota > Viridiplantae > Streptophyta > Pinopsida > Cupressales > Taxaceae > Taxus > Taxus chinensis. The sequence continues at coordinate 12,989,562 of CM034150.1, forward strand.
CCGCTAAAGAGTAATATACCCACAAAATCATTTCACTATATTTTGGGCATCAAAGCCGCGAGACTGAAGCGCTAGGGTTTTTTTATGAAACCAAGAGCTGAATGATTTCCTAAAAATTACTGGAAATAAAGAAATTGGCATTTCTTGCTTGCCTTTGCAATCGTATAAGGAGTAGACCGGACCGGCAGTCCTCCTCCTCTTCCTCCTCTTCGCACGGCTCCCCCTCTGCCGCCACGAAAACCACCATTGCCGCCGCCGCCGCCACGAAAACCACCTCTGCGAAAACCACCTCCTCTACCTCTTCCGCGGAAGGAAGGCTTGTTATTCTTTATCAAATCATCCAATGACATGTCCAGAGCGTTTGCCATATCTTCAAGACTCGAACACCTGACCTGTTTCAACCGATCCAAAACCACTTTCACCAAGATGCGTTTTCTTATTTGGTTCCTGTAGCAACCAATGAACCGAAAACAAGAAGAAAAAACCAGCTAAAATTTCCAGAGATTTCGCGGCGTCCACCTTTGAGATACGTGCAGGCTGCTGTCTGGTTCGAAATCCCCAACCCTAGCTTTGAAACCCTAAACCCTGGCTTTAAAACCCTAGAATATTTGCTGTCTAAGGAAAAAAAACCCAAAAAATATTTTGCTGACTGAGAAAAACCCAAAAAATAGTTTACTGCTTGAGAGCTTCGGAGATCTAGTAGAGCCGAATGGGAAGCAAAAGAGAAGTGAATGATTTTACTTTCGGCGCTGAGTGTTCTTTGAGACTTTATATGTTCCAATCTTTATATTTATATTCTTTCTTGATGAGCAAGTTTCCATCGGCCAATTGGATTTAAATTTATTAGTTCAAAGATCTTGAATGTGGGCCCATGCACATCCATTGCCCAAATAAAAATAAACTAGACATTGTACATGAGTTGTACCTAAAACATGCATAAAAGGTTGTGATTTCACAAATATGAATGAGAGGTTGTGATTTGGTGAGTATGGAAATAGGATTGTGGATTCCATTTTGATGTCAATAAAACTAGCAATTGCAAACGAGTTGCAAGTTACGTCGGATAGGGATTGAATTTTTTTGTATATAATATGGTTTGGATGCAAAGTGAAGGTGACTTGTATCTGTATTGCATTACAAGTGGGTTTTGTGTATATATATGTGCAACACTTTACTTATATATGTAGGTTGGAACCAAGATCTGGGCACACTATTGTGGGTATGATGTAGGTAGGAATGTGCACATGCGTTGTACGCGATGAAGCAGTTGTGTGTTACAAAGTCTTTGCTCCTCTTCCTTGTGTGCTTTTACATTCTTTGTATATCTCATTCTTGCGTAGCATTCAAACGTACAACATTTCTGATGTCTACTGTGGCCTTGTCAAGAGTTAGGCCTTGTGATTTGTGGATGGCGAGGCCCCAAGACATTTTTAGTTGGATTTGGCAACGATTTCCACGTGTGACAGGAGGTAGGGGCAAGTGGGTTGGGTTGAGTATGTCCCATGGGGGCCCTTGGTAGTGTTTGAAGTTGACAACAACAAAGGATGGCAAGTCTGGTGGTTGTGTTTCTGGATTGTACACGACATCTGTCACTTGCCCTAGTGCACCATTAACCAATCCTGAGCTAACCCATAAGTTAGATGTCAGCATGACCTCTTGTCCGATGCATAGGAAAACTACTGGGTCTAGTTGAGTGTCGTTGATGTTTGAGTCAGAGTTATGTTTCCTTTCTTCTACGATGCTCATTACAATTGGTACATGTAAAAATTTTAGCATTTGTTTATTGTGCTTGCTTGCGAGGTCCTTTGTTGCAAATAGGTGCTTCTCAGTCGTGAAGATGGATTGCTCTGAGGTAGACATGCTCTGAAGAAGAGACCAATCCTTAACGGTTGCTTCTGCATTTCTGATGTTGGTCAATATTTCTCTGAATTCATGTTGTGTCGGGTTTAATCCTTGTTGCCTAAAGTTTGTGTCCAAGGTGATCACTGTATCAAAAGCATGCCAAAGGGAGCTGCCTATTTTGTTGCCTGCATATAATGGTACATCATTGACTGGAGAGAGCTGGCCTAAGTCATCCACCAAAATCATTGAACAGTTTCTGAATGCATGGTACTATGTTGGGGGAATGCCTCAATAACACACGTGGGCTAGCGTGAAAGAATAAAAGTAGGTATATGTGTGGTAGGTATATGCGTGCCCACACCCCAACTTCCTCCTCAAACATAACGTCTTTGTATAACACATCATCTCTCTCAGAAATGGACTGCGCGGTTGTTCTTTTCTGATTCCCCTAACTATTTGACCCCTCCCTCTACTTGAGATCAATAATATGAATGGAAGGAAGGGCTGTTGGATTTGGGGGAAGGCTCGTTTAGTTCCCTCACTCCTCTTTTTGTGGTGGACGCGGCTGTAATAGGCTCAACTCCTGTAGTATACAGGACAGGTGAAGAGTACAAGATAGGTAAACAATAAGGGTGCACCTCTAGCTCTGGCAGATGTCGATGGAATAGGAGGAATGAGGCCACTCGTAGCTCTATCTTCGAGATAGGTGGTGGATTTCACGTATATTCCACGTGAAGCCCCCTTGGTGGAGCCTATTCAAAATTTAAAATCAGAATTGCCAGAAAATGGAGAGGCGACAAAGGGTCAATGGAAAAGAGGACTGTGTGCAATGTTAACGTCTGTCAAATATGGTGGTTGCACAGGGTGCCATCTGTCTCAAAGGGAAAAGAAGTTGTGATGTTATTGTGGACTTGACTATGTACGTGGTGGCTGAGGAATCTTGCATGCCCAAGAAGCATTACACCATCAATGCATGTACTCGCAAAACAATCACTGCCCTTCTTTGTTCTTAGAGGCAGTGAATCAATTTTCATGCCAGACTCAGTCAGAATCAGACAAAAACTTAATTAAAAAAAGCGAGTAGGGTAAAAAGGTCTCCATGGCATAGCAACATTATACAACAATAATGTATTTTATTTTAAAAAGCATATAACAATCATGCAAACCTATTATATTTCTAAGCAGGTGCTGGGAAAACCAATCCTCTTATATTTTCAACAGTCGTGTGAGAGGAGGACAAAAGCTACAGCAAAGCAGATATTTTAAATCAGCTACAGTAGAGCCTCTATTGTTTCAACTACTATCAATTATGGCAGGGATAGTTCTAGAGTCGGTGAGTGGATATGCATAATAGCAGCTATATGTCCCCTGTAGATTGTTGTACTAAATATCCACATAAAGTTTAGTGTATTTATGCATTGTGTGTTGCCTACGTAGTATAGTCGGCAGATGGGACTATGGAGTACCTATTGGGAGGGTGGGTGGATTCTGCAGTAATCAGCTTCCAGATTGACAGGCCACGACTCAGCCAGAAAAGGTAAGCTGGAAAATGTCGCTGGAGTTGCAAATTACGCCGGAAGGGATGTCAGCATTGAATTTGTGAAGTTTTTTTCCATGTATTACATTTAAGAAACCTTATATATAAATTTGTATTTGTTACATTATGAGCACCACTTATGATTAATTCTCCATGCATGAAATATTTGTTGTTCTTTTGAGATAATCTTCCATAATTTGTATACACGGTTGTGAGGAATTTGCAACGATAACATCCAACGACAATCCACTTTGTCAATTACATATATGTCTTGCCTTTTGTAAACTTCCATATTTTGGATAAATGGTTGTGAGGGATTTGGAAAGATAACATCCAAAAAAAATCCACTCCACTTTTCCAATTAGATATATGTGAAAGTTACCAAGGCCTTTTCAATAAAACTATTTTGTGCACACCTTGTAATCATCAAAGTACAGGAGGACACATTTGATTTGTTTTCACCAGTACGTGAAATCACATTGTTTTGAGGTATTTTGTCTAACAATTCTTGTACCTTACTTATATATATATATATAGTTGTTGGGAATATGTTGCAAAAATTTGTAAGAGTGTAGCTTTACACCTTCCGAATTCATTTGCTTCAAAGTTTCCAAGGCCTTCTCAACTAACCCATTTTGTGCATACACTGCCATCATAGTAGTCCACGAGGCCACATTTCTTTGAGGCATTTTGTCAAATATTTCCCCTACCCTACGTGTATGCTTTCACATTTTGCAATCATATCTACCAAAGCATTTCCAGCTGCATAAAATGTCAAGATGCCCTTTTCCACAATTTATGTGAGGGATGTTTATACCTAATTTTAATTCTCCCATTCGCACAGCTAAGAGGATTTTGGAAAAGGTTGCAATGCCCTGTTTTACACCTGCCAAATGCATGTGTTTAAAATTTTCCACAAGCCTTTTCTACAAGCCAAACCAGTTTCAATTGTGTATAAGTTGTTAAAAAATTCTAATTATTCCATGCGTTGGGAGAATGCAGTGAAGGTAAACTACAACATAAGCAGCAACCCAACCCAAATTTGTCTACAGTATAAATGGGTGTGGGGTATCCGAGACAAAACACTGTAGGGGATGAGTACAACAAGATAAAAAATGCCATTCTATGGTTGAAACCAGCAGATTCAAGCTCCGAATTTGGTGGATCTGAAAAGAACAGTAGCTCCAATGGAGCGCAAGTTTTAGAATCTGAAATTTTCCACAGCGCTCAATGGTGAAGGGGAACGTACAGGGTTTTGATAATGCTCATAATCACCATTAGTATAAATCAATTGATCACAATGTCAGTTAAGTGTGAGATTGCCACCAAAAAAAAAACTTATCTACATACGGTTAAAGGAGAAAGATGAAGCACACATGAGACCCTGGTCTACTGCAAATTTCGAAATATATGTGGCTTTAAAATCTCCTAGTGGCATGGCTTGCTCTGCCTCCTCTGCCCACTTATCCTCCTCTTTGGTATTGTTGTGCTGGAAACATGAACCAGAGGCATAACCGCCAGTGTTTTTTTTGAAAAATGAAATCGTAAACCCTCCAAAGAATAATGGAAAATGTGTAGATGAATATTATAGTGAACAATCCCGAACGCCTACTGGTGATGAATCTTTTATTTCATTTCATCAACATCTGTTAATGGCAATACTGTGGATAAAAAAGTACTGTGGTTATTTAAAAAACCCCAAAGCTTTTAATTGTATTCAACCGCTTCGAAGTGAATAGATCTTCCCGCGCATATATTTTCACTGAGGGTTTGTTTGTAACACGCAGAGAAGCCATTAAGGCCATCGAAGCTTTGGGTGTCAAGAAAATAACTGAAGGTCAGGGTTTGTAAACATAAGGGTTTTTGCAAGGAATTTGGAGTTAAAGGAGAATAGCAAAATGCCGGTCTTTATTTCTGATACAGAGCCACACGACCTGGGAAGAGATGATTCTATCATTGTGGAAAAGGAGGAGAGTTTTATCAAGGAGCTGCAGGAGCAACTGGAGACATGCAATGCGAGGGCCGATGCTGCGTCTATTACGGCCGAGCAGAGCTGTGCGCGTTTAGAGCAAAAATATATTTCACTTTCTGGACAATTTACGCAGATAGAGAATGAGAAGACGCAACTTACTGCTTCTTTGGATAAGTGGGCAACTGAACTTGCATAGGCGCAGGCGCAGGCACAAGAGCACAAGCCTGAGTTCCGAGCGGTAATTAAAAAATCCTAATCTCTGTCGTAGAAATCCTCTTTTGTTTCTAAAATCGCAAACCCTCCATTGAATAGTGTATAATTTCCAAGAAATAGATTGTGCCGGCGAATATTACAGGGAAGAAGCCCGCTGGGAATTGACACTTCCCGGCGTATGCTTCTTCAAAGGAACGCCTACCGGCGAATAAATGAAAGAAATGTATTTCATAAGAGCACATCTCCTTGAGTCATTTTGTCAAATGACTTGTGTACTTTATGTATATTATCATATTATGTAAACTTGTCTACAAAAGTATTAATAACTACAATATTTGACAAAAATATACTTTCAATTATTCTTTGATGGATGTCCATACTCTATTCTAAAGCTCTCATTTTGGCTCAAAGTAAAAGCCCGTATTTACACTTGGTAAATACAATTGCTTGAAAGTTTCGAAGGTCTTTTCAACAAAACCATTTCGATAAATCATGAATTCATTATAGTCTATGAGGTCACATCTCATCTACGCATTTTGTCAAACAATTCATGTGCGTTGTGTATACTTCCACATTTTGTATACATGTCTATTAGGGCATTTGTAACTATAACATTTTACAAAATCCACTTTACATAATGTTGTAATGGATGTACATAACCTCTTTGAAGTTCTCATTTTGTCATAAAATGGAAGTATGTCGTCAAAGGTTGTGGAGTCTAACTTTACACATGCCAAGTGCATTTGCTTGAAAATTTTGAAGGCCTTTTCAACAAACTCTTTTCGTGCATATCCTACAACCATCTCAGTTAATGAGACCACATCTCTTTGAGGCATTTGTTGAATATTTCACGTGCAAACCATTGAATCCTAGGGTAATCTTTTCTTCAAGTTATAAGCAGGTAATGTAGTCAAAAACATAGACAAAGATCTTAAGAGAAGTGAATACTAACCTGTATTGAATTAGATCTCAATGACCTCGTGTACAATTCATCTTTAAAGGAAATTAGAAGAACAAAACAATACACAGAGCCAAATGCGCCAAATTCTTCCCCAAATTTAGCGCAATGATATTTCTTGTCTTTCTTTGAAAGGTGAATTATCCCAACACCCCAAAAAATCCATATATGCGTGTAGTTAGAAAAACGGTCACACTTTGAATTCCCCAAATGTATGTTTTTTATTTGTGACCACCTCTAGTGACACCAACATGCCAATTTCTTCAAAGGAATCAATAGCCACCTCAATGTTGTAAGGAACGATGCTTTAAATCTTGCAAAAGTTTGCAAATTACAAGTATTGTTAAAATAGGTCACAACGTCCTCCACCATCACAACCACCATTATTTCAATGTCCGCATCATTTGTAAAGATACTCAAATTGTGGTAAGCCCTACTTAAAAAGGGAAAACTACGCAAATGAAGAATGTATTTGCAACAACCCTCGATACCTTATACTTCCTCAAGGGCAACAACTCATTTGATTTAAATGAGGAAAGTACAAATAATTGTTATTAAGCATGGGTTTTTTGTTACATAAAATAGAAGAGAGATTGTTCCTAATAAACAAGGTAAATCACGTGAAACCCTACCTACCTAAGAATGATCATCGAATCCACCATCACATTACCAATGGTGTTTCTTATAGTGAAGGCCATGTTGCCAAATTAGCTCGTTTTGGCACTTATTTTCAGAGCTTATACTTTTTTGAGACAAGCAACATCGTGTGGTAACATGTGAGCCCTATGATTATCTCAGTACTAAAATTTGTACAACTCATCCTACTCTCATGACATTCTAGAACAATCCAAGCACACATGCACCTACTATAGAGCAATATGTTGCGAAGGATTCTAAAACAGGTGAAAGTGATTCTTTGCTCTCTGAACATATTGGTAAAAGAGGTGAATCCTCATCACTACCACCAAGGTTCAATTTCATGCCTTTCTTAAACAACATTCTTTCGTCACAAGTTTTACATTATTACATTTTACACAATTGGAAGACACTACAGGAAAGGACAATGACTTCGGATCACATACATTATTTCTATTAGATGCATCTAATAATTACATTGAAGTTGTAATTACAAAAGTAACCACTTCATCTTTCTTTCCTTTCGTGCTAATGTAAGTTACCAATGCATCATTATATGTCGACATCTAAGAGGTTTCTTACATTTTTTGTTTTTCTAAACAATCATGTTTATATGGATAGTGTTTAGTTTTAGATTTCTACATAGTTGATATAGGATGGACATTGTTTACAGATAGAACTCCAAAAAGATTATGGACATCAGAATTGCATAAATGTGAGTAATTTTTTCATGCATTTTTATTTGTATTTGTTGTTGTCAATTTTTTTCCATCTTTCCATGAAAACTAATATTAAACCACAAACACTTTTTAAAATTTTCATTATTTATTTGACTTTCACTTGTGCATTCCATGGTAGTAATGGGTAATAATGTCTACTAATTTAATGGCAAAAACATGCATCAATTGTCTTATGCATGTCATTTCTTTACTTTTTCCAAACTATAAAATATTGTTGAGGAAACCCCACTAGAATACAAACATTTTTTGGCAAAGGCTTTTCCAAAGAAGGATGCCCATAACATAAAAATAAAAGTTTGTGATTAAATGATTTTATGTGTGCAAAGATATGAAATAAATAATTGTATGTATGTCAAATAACAATACGTGAACTTAGAGAGACTTTTATAGGAACCTATTCAAATAATTTTTTGACAATGTAAGAAGATAAATTGTGACATTTTGAATCTAGTTTCTAAATATATGTAATTTTTTGTAATGCTCATATGAGATAAGAATGTCAAATTTACTCATTTCTAATATTGGCATAGTAAGTTTTTGTGAAAACATAACAAAGTGCATGTGTACAGACACAATTTTTTTGGAGCAAATGAATGAATTTTTAAGTGAAATTTCATATAAGAATTCACAAAATGTTGCATATTGTTGAAAATGATTTTTCCTTTAGTATAATACTTTTATAAGTCAAGAAAATAGGAAAAATGAAAACACAAGTGTGCGGACACAACTTTTTGAGTTTAACTTCACATATGTATTTATGTATATGTATATCTATATGTATGTATGTTAGAAAATAGTAGCCAACAATGAGTAGATTGTTAATATATAAGTTTTGTAATTTATTGGTTAATGAATATGCTAAAATGTAAAATAATAGCCTAATCTAATACAAGTTTGCAGTAAATAAATGAACAATAAAATACTGAAATAATACCCAAGTAACTAAGGAATGAATATATGAAACCCTAAAGTGCAAAGAGGGTTAGAAGAGCCTTAGTTGATTTAAAGATGTCGTGGGACTATATCACAGTGAAGACTGGTTGAATAGGAATGGAAGATTGTCACACATGAGCCCATAAAAGTGCAGATCTGACAGATTTGGCCAGACTAGGGCACCTGGAGAAGGATGGGGGCATCTTGGGTGCTCTGGTATGATTTCTGGGCACCTTGGTCTGTGCAGGAGGTTTAGAAGCCAATTTCACACGGTCGTTAGATGGTGTGAAACCCTCGTTGTTTGTCACTACTATATCGCTGAATTTCGGTGAATGTCGTTGTAGATCTAGAATGAAGGAATCACCTGTAAAACCCCAAACAAAGCATCAAACCCTAAAAAAGAAAGATGCATATGAAGGGGTTGAATTGCCCTCAACCGCCACAATGGTGGACTTAAAACTGAGTGTTGCACTACATCTCAAATCTAATGTAGTTCTATGTGTGTGTGTGGAATTATGCTTTAGGTTGCTCTTGTGCGCATCGCACTTGAAGTATCGAGCAAATAGCTAGATGTAGAATAGACTCCCCTCCTATGAAGTGTGATGTAGATGAACCAACCTTTGCCCCTTGTAATGGAGCTAGATGGATGCAAATGGAGCTATAACACCCTTGATGGATGCAAACTTAGGTAGTGATAAGTAGTGCTTAGTTCTTAGTCCCTTATTATGATCACATAACCTTATATTTATATGATTCCTTCACTTGAATTTCGTAACTAACCCCGAAAAGGCCGACTACCAAAAAGATAAGATGCTCAAACGGTTAGAAAGGACCCGAAAAGTGTGACCAAAGTGTAAAGAGGACAATGGCACCCTAAGGAGACGAGGGTGCCTAGCACTGGTGTCCTAGCTGGGCACTCTTCTCCATAATGAAAAATGTTGAAAGGTGAAAAGACAAACTGAGCCAATAAGAGTGCAAGACTGAAAGTGGAAGCATAAAGAAAAACAAGATGGCCAAAGACATGGGTTAAGTATTACTTTTCTTACTTAGGAACCATATGAATAGTGGTATGTGATCGAGACTAGATAATTACCCAAAGTGCGTGATTTTGTGTCTACATTTTTCCCCACTTTATGTTAGTGAGCAGAATGCTCGGTAACATAAAGTAAATAGAGATGCATACATGATATCCATGTAGATTGATGTAGAAAGTGTGTTGAGGGACTAGATAAAAACATTGAGAGATAAAAGAGATGGAGCGTGGAGACTAAAGATGCAGAAGTGTAAAAAGGTGATGAAAATGAACCTAGGGCAGAATCGTGTGTGTAGATGTTGATGTGTGTGATGTACTTGTTGTTGGTGTTGATGTGTGTAATGTTGAGTGATGTTGACTGCTTGTTTCCCATACAGATGAACCTGCAAAAGAAAAGACGATAAAGTAGTCAAATACGTATGTATATGTGTAAAAATCATGTAAGGAAGTATGTAAAAGAAAATGTTGAAAATATGAAAAGGGAACATGTTCACCTGATTCGTGATGAGGAAAGAGTGTAGAAAGGATCTTGTAGATGATGTTGATGAGTGTGATTTTTTTGGGTGATCTCGTGCCAATGTAATGGAAGAAATATAGGGAGAAATTGTCTAGTGTCGTACTCCATCCAACCTTTAACCACTTCCTGATGTATAAAACACCACTACAAATGGTGTGCATGTGTTAAGGACTCTCTACCCTGTCAAAATCCTCTGTGACATTTTAAAATTGTGAAATTTTCCTCTAGTTACTGGCACTCTAGGAAAGACCATTATACTACCCCATGGTTATAAGCACTCCAGGAAGGGCCGCTATGCTAAGGACCTAAGTTTGATTTTGAGCCTCAAAATCTAAAAATTGTATTATACGGGTATTGTGTTTGTGTTATGTATACTCTGTATGGGGTGATTGATTCACCCAAATGACGTCCCCCTCTTCGGGGGCACATACGACGTCGATGAAGGAGTATGTGGCCAAAAAGAGGACCAATCGTTGAAACTGTGCCCTGCAGGGGGAAGGGGATGTGCTTGGTAGAAACCAAGACACATACAAACAAGTGGCTGGGAGATAAGTGTTAGTACAAGTAAAAAAAAGCACTAATGGATAAGACGACATGTAAGTTATGCAAACAATGTGTAAACATGCAAGAAGGAAATGTAGACCGCGAAAAGTGGGTTGTAAATATGGGACACCACTCACGGTGTCGCAAGACAATCAAGGTCAGTGAAGCCAAAAGCATGCAAGTGTGGACACAAGACAAAGGGAAAATCCCGCATACAATGGTAAACAATGACAAGAAAGTACAAACAATGTAATAGATAATCATGGTGACAAATAGTCCTGCAAAATAAATGTTTCACATGAAGCACCCATTAACATGTTAGAAAGATAAAAATTATGTCAAAACATATATAATCTAATAAAGCAGTTTGTTGTGAAACAAAATGAAACAATAACACTTGTAGTGTATGAAAAGTGGATGTCCTCAGGAGCCACTGTGGGACTGGTGCGAGGTACTGCACCAAGCATCCATGCTACATGTAATGGATCTGTATAATCCATTATCATAACTAAAAAAACAAGTGAAAGCACATCTATGTATAACAAAGATAATGACATACAAGATATCTATCTAGCATGTGTACTAAGATGAACGTGTAACGAGTAAATGTAAGCAAGAGTAAATATAACCAAGATATGCAGTATGTCATGGATGAGGCAGAATGGAATGCAGTGTGAATAATATGAGCTACGTGCCCCTCAAGTGAATGGAGTTATATGCAATGAGGTTCATTTTTTTATGCCCCCTCAGCAGTCAAGAATGAACCATAAATGAGAGCGTGTCATCAGGAAATGGTCGAATTATGTGTTGTATGTATCGTAGTGTGGTGAATGTGTAGTGATGATATGCGACAAAAATATGAGGTGTGAGAATGTGTGATAATTTATCCTAAAGCGTATAACACTACAAGATGATAGAAGAAGTGATGATTTATCATAAAGCATATATCACTAAAGGACGCTGGAAAAAGTGATGATGTATCCTATAGCGTATATCACTAGATAATGCAAGTGGGAGTGATGGTATAGCCTACGACGTATATCACTAATCTAGGAATGTCACATAAGAAAAATATTAAATAGTTGAATGTGTGAGTGTGGTGAGGTTTATGTGTATAGGATGCCCTCAACAATCAAGTGTGTACTGAAGCACAAGAGTGCATCATCGAGTAGTGTCAATGCTAGTGTGTGTGTAGTATAAGATGCGTGTTGATGCTAGGGGGAATAAATAAATATACTTCCCCCCAAGTATATGGTGATGAGTGAGCTATCCAATAAAATTAAAGGATGAAGGTCCTCTACTTGATGTTGGCAGTGATGATGGTATATTACCATGTTCTAAGAGTGGTTGTATATGAGATAGACGTTGTGTAGGTGAGTGAAATCTATGTGCATGTGATGGATGAGTATATGATGGGTGCATTGGCGTAATAAAATGTGTAGGTGATGGATATCTATGTGAAGCAGAACGCGGCGGTGATGGACACCTACGTGGAATAAAACGAGGTGGTGATTTGCACCGAGATGTAGTAACTGTCCTAGGAATGGGCCTATACCGATGTATTGGACTACAGAGCGATGAGGTCACATGAGGTGTGTGCGAGTAGGTGAGATAGGAGTAGATTATGTTTTAAGTGTTATGGGTTGTGGCGTAATGGATAGAGTAGGTGATGCGGTGGTCATTGGTAGATGAGGTGGTAACCATGGAGTAGATGGTGGCATGCCATCAATAAAAATAACTTGATTGTTGTGAATAAATTTTAGATGCAAATGATTCATGGAGATAATAGACTTAGACCTATGAATCCAATTGAGGCCTATAAGCATGTCACATTCATCGATTGTTTATCCGACAAGGAAGGGTACAAACATAGTGAGAGGTCCTACCGTAACGTGAAGTTTGACGACACCATATGAATTGTTCATGGGAAATGAATTTTGTGATAGCGTATAGCCAATAATGATGAGAAGTGGAATAGAACATGTGATGATGGGCTAATACAGATCAACCTTAGTATTATTGATAGAGACAAATCCAATAGAGGCACTAATATGTAAGTGATTAGAAGTGAAATTCGCATGATAGTCATGGTCAGAGAAAGAAATGATTGGTGGAGAAGTGTCAGTATGCGCAATTAAAAAGTCAAGAGCCCCTTATGCAGGAGGAGGCACTGCGCAGTATGTATGATTTGCTGAAGAGTCAGTTGGTTTCTTGTTGTGTTTTGGAAGTGGACTGTTAAATATCTTGAGCTTATGATTGTCATTAACAGGCGCAAAAGTCGTAGGCTCTAGAAGATTGATTTTATTTTTGTTGATGAGATCTTGAATAAGAGTGTGAAGTTTTAAAAATCGATCTCTAGAATGCCCTACGCATTGATGATAGTCATAATGGAAGTTTTCATTATAATTACAACCTTTTGGATGAGATGGATCTAACTGGAGTGGAGGAGGAAGTGTGATGAGATTAGATTCGATAAGTTGTGGAAGCAAAATATGTGGAAGGGTTATAAGATTTGTGTATGTACACCCAGGCGGTTGCGATTGAAGCTCTTTGGTGGTTGATACCACGTTAATAGTAATTATGGTGTTAGTAGATTTAGTTTTGGATGGTTTTAACGGTGAATTACTTTGAAAACGTGTAGAGGATGTTGCTTGTTCATGATACTTAAGCTTTCCTATAGATAAGAGTTTTTGATCCTTTCTCAAGGATCTTTAGAAAATTTTTGCTCATACTTGTAATTATTTTTCAATTAAACAATGAATATCAGCTATTCCAAAGATCATCAGGACCTGTATCAACTCCAAGCTCTCACAAATATATCATTTTGATAGCCTTTTCATAAAATCTCTTAGTATAAGCTCAATAATTGGCCATCAGCTCTAATCAGCTCCATCATATGTTTTCAGACATATCGTCATCCCATTAATCTGCGAAGTGTTGCATTGATCTTGTTTCATCATTTGTGATTCATTTTATCATCAAAGAGATCACTTAGAGTCACTGTTTATTATTTTTATCAAAGTTGAGTTCCAAACACTGAATCATCTAGTGATGTGACCGTGAACTTACCCAGTGAGTCAGGCAGAATTTATAGCATTTGAAATATTCGCCATTTTATTATGGATTTTTAAAAAAAATGGAAATAAAGTATTTTGCCCACCAAATAAAATTTTATCAATCACTTTATGCAAATTTAAAGTATCCTTTTGCAAGCATGGTTTCACTTAAAGATGGCAATCACTTTATGCAGTATACGTGGTTGGGACAAGTATTTTATGCACCTTCCTATAGTGGCAAGGAGAGAAAAGTTTTACAAAGATAGTTTATTAAAATCTCCTCTATGAACTCCCAGACTATCAGGTAATATGACCTCTGCCCTCACGACTTGGGATTTTGACATTTGCTGACTGATTAGATCAAGTTGCCCCAATGACATTTAACAAGAGACGAGGTTTTTCCAATCGTATTGCCTTCAATAGGGAACTCCCTTTAGATTGCAATCCAAGGCACGTTGTATTCACATAGGAGGGCACGTTTTCACAGCTACATAGGTCACGTTTTTGTTCATAGCTTGACTTCTAAATATTCTTATCCATTATCTATCCATTATTGTCTTTATTGCCATTGTTTCCATACCAACTTAATTCCGCCTTCACACGACTGAGTTCACATGTCTCCAAGGAAGTCCCTTTGGATTCCTAGAATTGGACACTCTCTCGAGCAACAACAACGAATCCATTACACCTCCAGCTACCACGTTTATATCTCTTCTGCTCCATAGGTGTCGACCATTCGACTCAAGAAGAATGAGCCTTCCTCCAATGGTGACTAATTGCTTTGATACCATCATTGCGTATTACGGGTAAGCACCCTAGATGTCTTCAACGAGAAGTTAGTTTGTTTTTGTTATTTCATTTTATTAACCTAAAGTTAGAAAGAAAAAAATATCTAGTACAATAATATTGTATGATAATGGAATCATGAGTAGTGCTAGGAGTAGAGCCAAATATATAAGTGACAACTTCATGGTAGGTGTAATAGTAGTCGTGACAAAAGTAGTTGAAGTGAGTGATATAATATCATTAGTATGAGTAGGAATGGATGATATGCTTACATATTTGGAAGAAGGAAATAGAGAAGTGAGCTAGCCAACATCATATGTATCAAGGTTTTTTCAGATTTATGGGATAGGCTGTTGTCATGGAGGAATAGGGATAACTAATAATTCAAGGTTGATCAGAATGATTAATACTTCAGAGTTATTAATTTGGGATCAAGTTTAAGCTAAATTATATGTTCATAGCTATTATGTAATACTTTAATACACCAATGAACTGTAGAAGGAACAACACACATTGCATGTATCCATGGTCTTTTTTACATATATCTTTGAGCCATTGAAATGAGGCATCTAATTTCGTCAAATTTGAATACAATAGGAACTGATAGGTAGGCCCAATTTTTCCCTAGGTGTTGGTGGTTTGGGTGTTCCCAGATTTTGTTCACTGCTGTCATAAAGAAGTCAGAATTTCATAGCCCCTGTAATGAGATTTTTAGGAATTTTATCCCGAAATTATATTATCAGAAATACCAAGTTTCTTGAGAAGATAATGAACACATAGATTTATAGTAGATCTGTTGTCAATGAGTATGTTCTTGACACAAATTGTGCCAATAATAGCAGTGATAAGTAATGGATTACATGGATTGTCAACATCAGATAGAGGTATATCCTCATCATTAAATGATATAACATGTGGTAGATTTTTGAGAGATTGAATAAGATGCATAAAAACAATCGAGGAAATTAGACACTCTCATATGTTTCATTGTTGACAACTTTAGATTAGCATCTAATGTATTATGATAAAATATGCAATTACACTTGAGGATAAGAGGCAAAAGTAATTACTTGTTTCATATATCTCAAAAGCATGGTGTATTGGCTTGGGAAGTTCATCTCAATAATGTCATAATGCCTTGCAATATGGTGGTATAGCTATAAACCATAGTGACTCCTAATGGATGACAAAACAAAGACCGATGGAGCCATAAGAGGGTGAGTGTGATAGCTAGTGAATACATTTATGGGTAGATTTAAATTCTCATAGGAGTAATTAAATACAAGGAGGATCATTTGACGTATAAATTTGCATCTTTCGCAAAAATAAAAGAAATGATGCCTAAAATCTTGGTTGGAGCAAAGGAAGGATAATAATTTTGATCCATGAATTCACTCCACGGAGAAAGCCTCTTTGATACATGATAAGAAGGTAGTGAATTCTTTTTTATGAGTTCACTACACATGATTTCCTCTCCACAATATGTGAATTTGTAAAACCTGTAGGATATTGCAGATGTCACATGCAAAGGATATATACGTTAAGGCACATAAAGATGATGTAAGTAATAAGATCTAAGGGGGACATACACATTTGAATCCCTAAGTGAAGAGAGATGGAATAGAGGATAATTAGTTAGATTTAGTGCTCATTAGATCGAAGGTGTTTCTGGTAATTAGATCAATGGCTGTGATACAGGAGGCAATAAGCCATAACACATACCGAAGATACAGAACACAAAGTCAAAGTTATCAGAATGTGGTATGTTCTAGGGCATTTTGAACTGTAGGTGGGTCACCTAGAACATACCACATTCAAAATCTGAGCATCTGTGTTACTACGAAAAATATCAAAATATTGTTATTTTACTATATTGCAAGGTTATCACAGCCATTGATCTAACCTTACCAGAACTTTTTCACTAATGATCTCCTAAATCTAACACTATGTCCTACAAAATTTTCCTTCTAACATGCAAAGATTATATGTGATATCCTATAAAACCTCCGTAGACACATTCCAATCCTAAAAATAAAAATATGCAAGGGGGCAGGGTTAGTCGGATACTTAACCTTTGTGGCCACCCGATTGAGTTGGCGCATTACGATCTGAGTGTTGGCTTTGAGCATTTTGTGAAATACATGTAGTTCTTGTGTGTGAAGTCAAGATGTGTAAGAATTGAATCCCCAAGTAGGACCACAGTTGTGTAATATGCACTTGAATAGTGAGCGATATGTTGTTGGCACCAACTCATATTCTTGATATGTCTTCTATGGCCTTTATTGCAACTTCCCTTCCTATGCATGTTATGCATCCTTTAAAAGTTTCTAATTCATCTTCTTCCCAAAGAAGCTAGATCTGCGATACACTTTGCATGTTATTAGCAGGAGTTGTTGTCGGTGCAACTTTAAATGAGGATAGAGAGAAACCTTTAAACACGAGCTATGGATCCTTTACTTTGATCAAATCTCAACATTAGCTGAAAGAAAATAGACTATATTTGGTTTGAATTTCGATGATGTTGGCCCTAATAGGATGATTCTAATAGAAAAAAATTTGGCCGGGCCAAACACTCTCTCTGAAAAAGCAAATTAGGAAGGGGGTCAGAAGGACACATATACTACGAGGTCAGAGGAGTTCCCAGAATGTGATGATATGAAGGTGCACTATGAAGGATTGCGTACGGCACGGAGCTCTCACATAGTGCTTGAAGCCAGTCCACCCCAGGTCCTGACTCTCGGAGTATTAGGGTGTAGCCTACAAGCCCTCTACATAAGACAAGCAGTTGAGAAAAAATGCCCAACACAATAGCTAATTACTGAAGTCTGATCTTTCCAAGTCGATATTGTTATTTAACCACGCAAGCTGGTGTCATTCAAGATGACCGTCGAAGCCTGTGGGAGCTTTGAAGTAGCATGATTTATTTTCTATGTGCAATGTTGAAACTTATGTACTGGATGGGGTTGACTTTGATCAATCATGTCATCTGACTACTTAACTTATCGAAACTTGTCACAGGGGCGACTTCACTTATACGGTGTTGCTATCACAAATGCTACCTACAGTATTGATGAGAAAATCATGCTATATGGGTACTGATAAAGACCCATGAGGCTTCACTTGATTAGCATTAGATGGAATAAACTATTTGCATGCCACGATTTGACTCAAGTTGGACCTCGATGGAAATCACCTACAATGTGATTTTCACCTAACGTTGTATATCCTACTGATTTCAGAACTTAGCCATGTGGCATTTATGCTGTGCGTGTAGTTGAAAATCACTTCCTTTAAAGATAAGTTTCCCTTGTGTCAATCATACCTTAAGATAGTGGAGCTAAAAATATTAGCCCAAGTGCTAGTAAGATTCCATGTGTGTGAACCTCAAATTCATTGAAGGATGAATTTGTCCCCTTGCATTGCTATACAAAAACATGCAATAATGTAGTCTAATTATAGTACTTCAAGTACCTCATGTTGGGGTGCACCCAAGTAATAGATATAAAGTAATATCCCAATTTCCCCTGATAAGGGTAAAAAGGGTTATTGAAAGGGCCTTAAAATATTGTACATAGTGAGAAAGAATGAAAAATGTGTGTGTGTGTGTGTGAAACAGTCATTCTCAAAGATCTGGCCCAACAAACTCATTGTCCCACAGTTTGATACAATAGAAGTTTAGTGAAGATATTAACCAATTGATGTGGAATTTTAAACATAAACAGTCACTCAACCAGCGGATCATCTAGCACCACCTCCTTCATTTTTACCCACTCCTTGGACAATATTATTCCTGGCTGATACTTTCTCTGTAGATTTGGCATTATCTGTGTGACACCAAATTCCATTCCTTGGAGAGCTCTCGACAGATAAAATGGAGAGAAGGATCTCAGTTGGCATCCAACATCGTTCATTCATATGTCCTTATACGCGGATCTGTGCCAGTAAGAAAGAACCCTAAGATTCCTCTCGCCTTTCTCCAAAAAAGCCCGAGCTTGATGAATCTAGTTTGTATCTCTGGAAGATCTTTATCAAGAAGGGCTCATTCTTTTCATTTCACCCCTGTTGGGTACTGTCCTTGATTTGCAGCTCCTAACACTTTGTCCATGTCTCAAAACTCTCCTTCCTCGAGGTCTAAAGTTTTCTTGAGTTAGAATCAAGGCATACTCCTTGACATAATAAGAGGAGCAAAAATGTAAAAAGTATTTTGCAATTCAGGCATCTCTGTTTTAGTCTACAGTCCCCCCCCCCACTTTATGCTGTGGACTCCATTTGCCACTTCTCTAGCTGTCTCTCTATCACGGATATTCTTCATGTTTAGTATTCCTCTCTTGGACTCTGTTAGCATATGGATTTTCACACATGAAAATTACATGCTATAGTATGGGAAAAAATTCCCTCCTCAATGAAGGTGATGCTGCTTTTATTTAAAACTAAAACTGTGTTTACATATGTACATTTGAAATTGTATGTGGGTGGGTGTTTTGGAACATCAAATGGAAAGAAAAGTGAATGAGGGAGATGGACTGGAATGAAGGAAAGAAATGGAAAGGAATGATTGGAATGAGCATATAAGAGTTAGGTAAAAATAGAGCCTAATATTTCATATAAAAGAATAGGAATAGATGAATAAATAACACAAACGAAACGGAGTTTGAGTTAGCTAAACAAGAAATGAATGAAAAGGAACACACATGAGTAAGTAGATAATTAAAGTTTGTTCATTGTGAACTAGAACAATTTTTTTATATAATGTTGACAATAAGATCCAAGATAACATTCCCATGCAAAATTCAAATGCTAACATCTAATGAACATAAGAACATCAAATGTTACAAGAGACAATGAATAGGACACAAAGTTCATATTTCATTGACTCCAAAACGTTTTCTCAAAAGAACACAGTTTCTTTCCTTGAAGTAAAGCTTGCATACAAAATTATTTTCTTCTCCTCTCTCAAAGTCGCCCTTACAAATGAGCCTTAACTTCCTTTTATAACCCAAAATTTGGATGTAAGGTAGCTAGGGTTTACATGAAGATTAAATTAGGAAACTTTAAGTGACTTTGACTTTTTCAACCAACTTTTAAAAAGCAACTTGAAAATAGAAATCACTTAAGTTATCAAAAAATTGTCAAAAGTGAGTTTAACAATAACATTACTTTACAACAAATTTTAAAGTCATTTTACGAAAAGTACATAAATAAAAGCAACGGGTACATGTGGACCCCATTTAAATGACTTGGATACACACAAACATCCTAGTCAACAACGCGTCACCTAGATCAAAACACCTAGGATTAGTATCTTATCCATTGGGCCAAGAGTCCGCCTATCCCAGTTGTACGGGAATGAACTCATTGACCGTGCTCTGTAATCCTCCAGATGACAAGAGAACCAAGCTTGAAACTTAAGCAATTCATCCACCTCTCCGTTTGAGCAACATCTTGGTGTGATTAATTTTGTCTTTATTCGCATTCACATTCACAATTACACACAATTTTCCACATGCTTTGAATAGCTTTCCATGGTGAATTATTCATTTGTCGTGAGACTATAGTCGTTATGCCACCTTGGCTTGTCAGAATCTAGCTCCTGATCTTTTGCCATTGAGAAACCCTTACAAGAGTTGAGATTGCAATTCACTTCTTGGAGTTATGTCTTTCGTCTTTGTCACCATCTCGAAGTGTCGCCATTCTGACCTGCTCACGATCATCCAATTTGAGAATGCTCCAACTTTAAGGCTGGCCGATGAAGTGTTGCGCCCACTGCTAACTGAGAGATGACAAGGAAACGCTCGAATGATGTGGCCTTGCTTGATGATCCACACAATTGCCCCTGTCATTGGTCCTGGTTTGTCATAAATAGATTCGCCACAATGATCAAGTGAAGACAATTGATGTAGACAAACTTCTCCCATTATCAATCTTTGCCGATAACCACGATTTTTGACTCCGAAAAGACCTTTGCCAATGGCTACGACCTATACCGCATGATGAGGAAGTCATAGGTGTCCCATTGGTACTATCGAGAAACACTGGTGCTGTGGAAATGGGACCGAGAGCTCACAAGTCGAGCTCACTTCTGCGTCAGAGTTGTTGGAGTTGAATTGCCATGCTATGTAGGTGCCATAGTACTCCGTGCAAGTGATGACCAATTCAGGACTCTGTAGAGACACTGGGAAGGTTGCCGCGCGTGAGAGACCGCTTCGAAATAGGCACGAGAAAATTCTGACTTGCCTTCGGTTGATATGCGATCGCGGAACCGGCTTAGTCCGACGTGTCCCAAGTTGGTATCGATGATATTTTCATACTTTGAATGGAGCGGCGAGGTGGGTAGAATACCCTGAAACTCATACTGCAACACCGCTTTGTTTGGAGATGACATGATTGTGAAGATGTGACAAAAGCTTGGTTTTCTAGCTATTACTTCCAGACTTCAAAAACTGAACAAATCGCCTCTGAAAATGCCGTAGAAAAAATAGCAAATATTGTTCTGAGAAACTCTCACAGGATGAGGGAGTCTATTAAGGTACCACAAGTCTACGTGTTTGAGGGTTTTTTCCCAAATCAAATTCTTCAGTCAAATACTAAAGGTCAAAGTTGACTCTTCTGAAACTGCTAGGAAAATGCAGGTGTAAAACTGCAAAAATCCCGTTTGGTTTTAGCTTGGGAAAAATACCAAACGTCACCCTGGGAATATACAAATTGGCAAGAGAGCATATGAATGTGGGGAGAATTCAAAGAACCAATATTTTTCTCCTGATGATCATCCGAGTTCAAAATACTGACCTTCAAAGTCGGTCTTCGTGACAGGCTGAAAACTGTGCGTGCGGCGAAATCAAACAAATTGTGTTTTATTTGTCTCCATGAAAAATATCAAATGAGGTGTTGTGCATTTGAAATTCGGCAAAGAAGTACATGAAGGTGGGGAGAATTCAACGAACCAAACCATTCTTTTCGACAATCACTCAGGCCCGAAATACGAATTCTCAAAGTAGGCCTTCCGACAAGCTAAAATAGTGTGCGCAACGAAATCAAGCAAACTGTGTTTTATTTGGGTTCGTGAAAAATATCAAATGAGTTGCCGTGCATTTGAAATTAGGCAAAGAAGTACACGAAGATGGGGAGAATTCAAAGAAACAAACCATTCTTCTCGAAAATCACTCAGCTTCGAGATATCAAGCTCCAAAGTTGATTACTTCGACAGATATAACCCGCGGCAGCCTTCGTTCCACATCTATCATTTTCTTCATTAATTTCATTTTATTGTGCTGATATATATCTTATTTGACATTTTTTCAAATGATTCACGTTATTTCTCTTCATGCATAATTCTCGTCTTCCTTTGTATTATGCATGGGTAAGTTTTCCTGCAGCAAACATGGGATCTCCTTTGTCTGGATACGTTGTTTTATTTAAACAATGCGTGGACAATGGCCTTTTCTTAGATTGGCGTGGAAAAATGCTCAGGTAAATGCATGGAAATTTCTTCTTTTCAAATGCGTTGAACTTATTTACCTCTATCTACATGAACAACTATGTTTTAGCTTGCATGGGTTGTTTGACAGTTGTGTTTGGCTTTTGCTTTGCTCTTCTATACATGCGGGTTTATAGCTGTGAGCTCCCTGCTAAAATAAATGCCTGGTAATAGCTGCATGGGCCTTCACTATGTGGAAAATGCCTCCTCCTTTAAGATGCGTGGAAATGCTTTAATTCACCTTCTTTATATATATACATATATATATATATATATATATATATATATATATATATAACATTCATTGAAAATGAATGGTCTGTTTTGGACTGCATGGGAGAAGTTCTTCATCAGCAAACGTGAGCATGTCTTTTGGCTATTTTGGATTCTTGGTGATCCATAGGGATCCAAAATGACTCTACTTTATCAAATCAACCAACATGAAGAAGAAAAAAAATATACACGGAGGTTTTGTCTGTTTAGTGACAGGAATGTCGCCCTGTGTAGGGCGGAGGTTACAAAACTGCCGCCCCACCAGGGCGGTGGTCCTGGGACCACCGCCCTGTATTGGGCGGCCGTCCTGGCTCTTGTGGATAGAAAATAAAATATAACACGAACATTCCCAAAATTCCAAAGGGTGTCCATGTCTCTTCTTCTGTAGGATTTTTCACATTCTCTAGTGCATAGGAGAACATGAGAAAGACTATAAATGCATGTTATGGAAGAGAACAAAGGCATTGAA
The DNA here is from genome assembly GCA_019776745.2 of Taxus chinensis. NCBI lineage: Eukaryota > Viridiplantae > Streptophyta > Pinopsida > Cupressales > Taxaceae > Taxus > Taxus chinensis. The sequence goes on from CM034150.1 coordinate 13,012,544, forward strand.
GCATGAAGCAAGTGAGTAAGAAGATCTTAGTGTTGGAATTGTGATTTTTAGAAGCAAGGAGTAATTGAGTCAGAGCAAGCAAGTAACTGGGAGGAAGTGTGAGATATTATCTACTTCTCTTTCATACTTATTGTAATTTCTGTACTTATTATTAAATTGGCCAATAAAAGTGGGAAGAAAGAGCAATTACCCTTCTCGACTGGTTTTTCCTCCTCTGGAGGTTTTCTAGGATAAAATTGTTGGTGTATGAGTCTATATTCTTTCCCTTTCTGCAAATTGTTGATTCTAAGCACAAGTATAATTCATTCACTAGCTATCTCTATTATTTTCTAATAGAAAGTAAAACAACAACGATTAATTATGATTCTATGGATAATTCCAAAGTTGAAGAGTTTACATATCATTTTGGTATCAGAGCTAACAATTATCCAGGACTGTGGTATTTTTTTTTGGATTTGTATGACAGTGACGAGATCTAAAGGTGAAGAGGCTTTAACTTGCAATCCATAAATTTCTACAAAGAAGTGGAAACAGAGAATTCGGGGACAAATAGAGGAAGAGAACTTGGTCTGTAGAATCGAGATGCTGGAGACCATGATGGATAGGATGTTTAGAAGGCAAGAAAAGCTTGTTGATTTACAGAAGACAACTTCTGTCAAACAAGACTCCATGGACTTAGTGGTTCGGGGCTTAGCTGAAAATTTTGGCATAGGAAGGAGCCACCATGAGGAAAGTTATGGGGAAGAACATGAATAAGAGACTTCTAACATGAGAGAAAAGGTAAAATCTGATCATACTCCTTTTAAAGTTGAAACGAAATTTGAGATTAAAAGCTTTGAAGGACAAGTAGATGCAAAGTTGCTTGATAAATGGTTAAAATAGTTAGAAGTCTACTTTAGTGTCCATAATGTCACTGAGGCACAAAGGATGACCTTTGCATATCTCAAGATGGAGGGACATGCTCTGGTTTGGTGGGAAACCCATCTAGCCACTTGTGAAAAGAAAAAGTGCCCTATTGTGAAATCTTGGCAAGAATTTAAAGAACTACTTGTTAGTGCAAATCTATAGCACCCTCTAAATGACCTTCAGATCTACAATCCAGAATTGGGTCATTTAGTGTGATTGCACAACATTGAGTTCTCTCCAAGGTGTGGGACCTTGCAATATGAGAAAACTCTCCAAAGAAAGCTAGTTCTTACTCCTCTGTTTAGGTGTATGCATGCAATTTTTACAGAGGTTTTGATTCAAAATTCTACTCTAAAACTACCAAGGAGACAGGGTTGAGAGAAAACATGGAAATGAAAACAAAACTAAGCAAAAAAAAGAAAGGTGATACACCAAAGGAGTTTTGAACTCCTTGCTTTACAAATTAGACACAGATAATGAAGATTGCAGCATCCAAACATGCACAAATTTCCAAAATGCAATGAAGGATGAGAAGGAAATAATAAATGCATGAGAGGATTGGAAATCGATCACAAAACATACATTATCTTGCCCAAATTTGATACAATACATTCCATTGGCAAAGAGGCAAAAAACGAGTTACAATCTCCATGGGAGGTCTGAAACTCCTTCCAATCCAACTGCTAAGGAGAAAAGAAGGGCTTGCAAGAGCAAGAACGTCCAACCTTACAAAATGAGCCAAATCTGGCTTTTAATTGATAAAAAATGAAACAGAGGAGAGAGAAACATGGGAAATCTATTTTTTGCACCCACCAATTGACAACATCTATTAAAACAGCAAGGGCACCTTTGCAAATCCACTTCCCAATGCATTCGAGCCATGCTGGAGAAAAATGGGTGCCATACTGCATTAATTTTGGTAGTTGGATGTCATTTCTGCATTTTTCTCGTGCTAGAGACATTTCTTTAATTTTACCCCAAAAATATCCATCAAAATCAAAATTGAGGTGTTCATCGTGTAGAGGATTTCAATAGCTTTCCAATGACACCAAAATCGTGAAAAACCGAGCTCTGGTTCGAAAGATATGGCCCTCTAAAGATTTAGGGCAAAACTGGTGAAAAATGGGTCAAAATTGGGGTCGGCGGGGTCAAACCTTAAAATTTTCCCTTTTGGAAATATTTCCCAAAAATCTTCGCACCTCCGCTACTTCAAGACATGTGGCATCGTCTTGTTCGTTGAGGAGATGCAGCCTTCAAAATAACATTTTGCCCCTTTACGCAAAATTGGGAAATTTTCCCAAAATTCTCCACGGCTCCACTGTTCTGAGACACGTGGCACCTTCTGGTTGCTTGGTGGGTATGCGCCTCAACTTTTCACCTTTGCGCCCTTTTTGGTTTTGGCAAAAAACCAAAAAACTTTCCGTCGGTCCGACTCCTGCTGACACGTGGCCACGTGGCGCCATTTGGTTCAATGCGGGGGCCTTAACCAATTTTCTCCAGCCTCCTCCACAGGCCCATTGGATGGTTTGTGACTTTGCACCTTTTAGCCAAAAGGGCTAAGAGCCAAATTTTCTCCATGCCTCCGCTCCACCTTGACATGTGGCACTTTCTAATTAGCTGCGGACCTGCCTAGGGAAAATTTCCCCTCCAAACTTCGCCGAGCCATAACTTGCAAAATACAAGGAGTTAAGAGGACTTCTTTATCTTTCTGGAAAGGGGAAAGAGTTATCTATATGATGAAGTAATACCCATAAAATTTTGAGTTCCTAAAACGTGCCAAAACTACATTTAAGTGCCAAAAAAGGAAAAGGAGGAGGAGTTAGCCAAAAATAAGCATGGGCTTATTTTGGATAACACGACTTCGAGCTAAATTCTATCCTATTGGCCATAAGACTGACCAAATGATTAAATGGTAGTATTTTAGACAAGGCAGTGGTCAAAGTGTGTAGGAATATGCTACGGAGTTTCAGAAGTAAGCCATGTTGCTTAACATGGACTTGGAGGATGTGGATATTTTTACCAAGTACTTGGGAAGACTTCACACTCGACTTCGAAGAAAAGTCATCTCCACAAAACCCAAAGATCTCAACGAAGCATGCGTACAGGCATACTACATAGATGATGAAAAGAAGCAAGGAGAAGCAGAGCCAAGTGTAAAGCAGTCAACAAATCAGCAAAAGAAAGAGTTTGGGCAAACAAGTAACAAGGGTAAATGGAAAGGGAAATGTAAAAACAAACTGCCCCACTACTTTGAATACTTGTAAAGATCCCAAGAATTTTTGCAAGAACTATGATATCAATGGTCATACTGACGCTACATGTTGGAAGTTGCATCCAGAGTTGCATCCAAAGAACCGAACCAAGGACTCAAAGAAGTCCATGACAACTGTGAAAACAGAAGGGGAGGTGGAAATCGAAGATGACTCTGATGTAGACGAGTGGCTTGGATGCATGAACACCAACATGGATAGCTAGGAAGAGGAGATGAGTAGACTATTCTAGATCAAAATCTAGATCAAGAGAACTAAGGTAAACACTTTGGTTGATACCAGTTCTTAGTCTAACTTGATTTCTGAAGTAGTTGTAAAGAAGCTTCGTCTCGAGACTTATGAGCATCCGCACCCTTATCCTTTGGGTTGGGTGAAGACAGGTGTTGAAATTCAGGTAACAAGAAGATGTAAGGTCAAGTTTGGGATAAATTCCCAATATATTGATGTTTTTGAAGTTGACGTTATTCCACTTGATGCTTTTGATGTTGTATTCGGGAGTCCTTACTTGTATGTTAGGGATGTTATCTTTATGAGGGAAAACTGATACATGTATGGGTCAAGAATGGGATCAGCTACAACATCTGGGCACACCAGCGTAAGACATGGGTTACTATGGTAAGTGTTAACCAAGCAAAATGACTTATTCAGGTAAATCATAATCAATTTTGTTTACTTTTATTGAAGGATAAACAAGATGGGGTAGAAGTTGCAAAGATTTCTAACCAGGGAAAGCATGATTTGGATAGTATTATTTAGTATTTTCATGAAGTATTTCATGCTCCTAGCGGGTTACCACCAAAATGGGAAGTAGAGCATGAGATTCAGCTATTGCCAGAATCCCCTCTACCAAACATTGGGTTGTATAGGCAATCCTTGCTCGAGAGTATTGAAGTAAAGAAATAACTCTAGGAACTACTAGACCAAGGGGTGATACGTTTGAGCACCTAACCATGTGGTTCACCTATTGTGATGGTGCCAAGAAGGATGGTTCTTGGAGAATGTGCATTGAATATTGTGCTTTAAACAAGATCACCATAAAGAATAGATATCCACTTCCCCGCATAGATGATCTCTTGGACCAGCTTCAACATGCCAAAATTTTCACGAAGTTGGATCTCAAGTCAGGTTATCACCAACTCAGAATGAAGGAGGAGGATATATGGAAGACTACCTTCAAGACAAAACATGGTTTGTATGAATGGTTAGTACTTCCTTTTGGGTTATGCAATGCACCCGCTACATTTATGAGATTGATGAATGATGTACTGTGGGATTTCATAGATTCATGTGTCATTGTATATCTAGATGATATCTTGATTTTTAGTGCCACATGGGAAGAACATCTAACTCATTTACAGCAAATCTTGCAAGTTCTCGAGGAGAAACATCCACTTTGTAACATGAAGAAATCTAAATTTTCCAAACAGTCACTTGTCTATCTTGGGCACGTGGTTGGAGGAGGAGAGCTGCAAGTGGATCCAAAGAAGGTGGAAGCCATCACTAATTGGCTAACACCAATACGAGCCACATAAACTAGGAGTTTTGTGGGAGCAGTAAAATGCATGCGGAAGTCCATTCTGGGCTTCTCCACGATCGCAACACCTCTACACATAGTGGCTGCAAAGAGTAAGAGTTTTGACTGGGGTAAGGAACAAGACAAATCCTTTGAGTTATTGAAATACAAGATTAGTCATGCTCCAATACTTACTCTTCCTAATTTGCAACAACCTTTTGAAGTAGAGACAAATGTCAGTGATTATGCCATGGGCACAATGTTTCTTCAAGGAGGTGAACCCATATGTTATCATTCTGAAACTTTCACTTCAGCAGTTAAAGGATATTCAATATATGATAAGAAAATGTATGCACTAGTTCAGTCAATTAAAAAATGGAAGCATTATTTGTTGGGTAAAGAAACTATTGTGCACACTGACCACAAACCTCTCCAGTATTTTCAAGCACAGTCTAAATTATAGCAAGCAAGGCACTACAAATGGATGGGGTTCCTTCAGCAGTTGCATTTGGTGATTAAATACAAGAAGGGTAGTACAAACTTAGTGGCAGACATGTTGTCTAGGCCACCCACACAGGAGAAGTTTTCCTATTTGGCCACTATCTCTCAGATCGATCCCTTCACAAAGGAAGCTTACGGAGAGGCATATGCCTAAGACAAAGACTTTGGAGTGACATTTCATCAGTTGTAGTTCCAAGGGGCTAAAAGGACAGGGATTGAAGATTTTCATTTCAAAGACAGGATGCTCTACCGATGAGGGAAGTTTTGCGTGCCAAAAGAAGAGTGAATTCTATTGACGAGGGAAGCACATACCTTGAAAGTAGTGGGACATTTTGGTGTTGGTAAGACCCTAGCCCACTTGCAAAGGTACATGTATTAGCCCAATATGCAAGAAGAAGTATCAAAATTTATACGAGGATGTAAACTTTGTTGTACTAGCAAGCCTAAGACTAGGAAGGAAGGTTTGTATATGCCTTTTCCAGTACCTACTCGTCCATGGGAGGACATTTCTATGGATTTTGTAGGAGGATTACCTATGTCTAAACATGGCCATGACTATCTCTATGTTGTTGTCGATAGATTTAGTAAGATGTGTATTCTTATGGCATGTAAAAATACAGTAAAAGCACATGAGGTGGTAGATATTTTCTTTGCTAATGTATGGGTGCATTTTGGTTTGCCAAAGTCTATTGTTTCTGACAGGGATTCCAAGTTCTTGGGGAAATTTTGGACTACTTTGTGGGACAAGATGGATACTAGGTTACAAAGGAGCACAACTTTCCATCCACAGACAGATGGACAAACATAGGTGGTAAATAGGACTTTGGTACAATTGATCAGAGGGTATTAACAACAAATACCCAAGGACTTGGGATGAGTCCTTAACCTACATTTAACATTCCTATAACCGGGCAGTACACACATCCATTATGAAGTCACCGTTTGAAGCATGCTTGGGATATCTACCTACAAATCCGTTGGACATAGCAGTTGGACAGTAGGATGAGAAGGATACACGAAACACAAAGGTGACTAGAGAAAACAAATTCATTAAGAGGATCCGGAAAATCCATCTCAAAGTCAAGGAACAACTAGAGAAATCTCAGGCCAAGTACAAAGCTAGGCACGATCAACATAGAAGGGTACATAAGCTTCATGTTGGAGATAGAGTTTGGCTTTACTTGAGCAAGGAGAGACTACAAGGTCAAGCACGGAAGCTCAAGCCATTACGATATGGAACCTTCACCATATTGGAGCAGGTTGGAGAAAATGCCTTTCAACTTGATTTGTCGTCATTCATGAGGATGTACTCTGTAGTAAACTACGAGAACTTGCACCTATATGAGCCATCCATGCTAAATGAAGATGAAGAACTACAGTTGTTACCTTCTATTGAGGATTGCATCTTGGACTCACAATGCAAATTGGAGGAGGATGTAGTACTGTAGCAAAAGGTTAGAGAGACTAGGAGAGGTCCACAGGAGTCTTAGCAGATTGGATTGAAAGGAAAGACACCAAGGCAGGCCTGGTGGTACCCGAAGGAGCAAGTAAGGGAATTATTTCCTCATCTACTCCCCCACTAAGCTTTTGTGGGACCAAAAGCCTCCTAAGTAGGGGAGGTGTGATCCATAGGGATCCAAAATGACTCTACTTTATCAAATCAACCAACACGAAGAAGAAAAAAAATATACACGGAGGTTCTATCTATTTAGTAACATGACCACCACCCTATGCAGGGCAGTGGTTATAGAACCACCGCCCCACTAGGGTGGCGGTCCTGGGACCACCGGTTTGCATTGAGCGGTGGTCCTAGATCTTGCGGACATAAAATAAAATATGACGTAAACAGTCCCAAAATTCCAAAGGGTGTCCATGTCTCTTCTTCTGCATGACTTTTCCCATTCTCCAGTGCACGAGAGAACATGAGAAAGACTATAAATGCATGTTATGGAAGAGAAAAAAGGCATCAAAGCATGAAGCAAGTGAGTAAGAAGCTCTTAGTGTTGGAATTGTGATTTGTAGAAGCAAGGAGTAATTGAGTCAGAGTAAGCAAGTAACTGGGAGGAAGTGTGAGATATTATCTACTTCTCTTTCATACTTATTGTAATTTCTATACTTATTATTGAATTGGCCAATAAAAGTGGGAAGAAAGAGCAATTTCCCTTCCCGACTGGTTTTTCCTCTGGAGGTTTTCTAGGATAAAATTTTTGGTGTATGAGTCTATATTCTTTCCCTTTCTGCAAATTATTGATTCCAAGCACAAGTATAATTCATTCACTAGCTATCTCTGATATTTTCTAATAGAAAGTAGAACAACAATGATTAATTGTGATTCTATGGATAATTCCAAAGTTGAAGAGTTTACAAATCACTTGGCTTGATGTCTTTTATCAAGGCATGGAGATATTCTTTGCATGTATTGAATTTTTCTTTCTTTTTTTTACACCTTCACGTGGAATTTTTTTCTCTTTCTACCTTGGCGTGGAAATGCAAATAAAATGTGTGGTATTATTCTTTTTATTTCTGCCTTGGCGTGAGCTTTCTATCTTTTTCCTGCATGGGAACTTTGACTAATGCTTGACTTTTAAGAACTCATGGTGAATGTGTGGGGGCTTTTAAAATAAATGCTTGTGTAAGTTTGTTTTTAGCGTGGAAATGGTTCCTTAGAATGCATTCTTTCCTCCCCAACATGGACAACCTCCTCCTTCGCATGCACAACTGATGGAGTTGCTTCAATAGCTTTCATGGAATGAGTGGAGAATTAATTGTCCGTGAAGAATGTGCTATGAAATCTTGCAAACAAAATATTTATCTGAAAAACACTTCTACAAGAGAAAAAGTAAGAAGTTGAAATAATAATAAGAATTTTGAAATAAAGATCCCCAACTTCTTACTCACGACCTTTTCCATTGTTGTTGCCTTTCAAAATTTCCCTTCTTGTTCAAGACAAATTTTCAAAATTTTGAAGAAGTGTCCTTTGGAAGTGTTTAAGTGAAATGAAAAGGTTAAAAAAGTTATAAAAATTCAGTCTTTGGGGTCATTTTTAATGTTTTTCAACTAAGTCAGACATTTTTGTCCTGCATGTCCCAAGTGCAGGCAGGCCTTTTGTTCACTGATTTTTCACTTTACCCATCGGCTAAATTGGCTATGCACGTCCTGCGTGTCCCTGCATCCCATGGACCGTCTGGGCCAAATTTTTCCACCTTTTCCGCATTTCACCTTTTTGAGTCGGTGCGAGAGTCATTTATTGCACATTCGTTATCTTCTCTCTTCATCCATTCAAATTCATGGATATTTAAAGGAGTATAACCATTCTTTCATTCACACACTTGCTTACTCATTCTCTCCCGCTCATGTTCTTGCAAAATAAGTCGTTGCCTGCATCTGTGCCTATCTGTTTTCTCTTGTAGGGATTGTTTCAAATTGTGATACACTCAATCGAAGGTTGTTTCTCTCCCTATCTTTGTCATAATGAAGATTCAATACAAAGGTCACAAGCATCTCTCCTCATTAGAAACCTTTGTGCTTGATGTCAAGGATAGTGAAGCTCAACACCTCGACCTTGATGACCTTTGGAGCAAGCTTGGATGCGATAACCCTACTCCCATCGCCCAATTAATCAAAGATAGCGGAATTGCATTTGTAGGTGGTTTGCATGTCTTTGTCTAGTGCGCTGATAGTATGCTCACTTACGGGGCCTATTTCAATCCAAAGTCTACAGAGATTGTTGATATCCATGGTGAATTGGTCGTGCACGCGATACAAGATGATCTTGTAGATTTTTTCTATCGTAAAGTGCTATCTGTGATGCCCCTACACATCCTAGTGGTGGAAGATGCTAATACCCCTCACTCTTGATCAAGAAAAAACACTATTTGACCATGATAGTGATAGATACAAGACCAGGGTAGCTAAATCATGGCTAAAGAACCCTAAGAAAGGAGCATCCATACTTTCTAAGTCATTTTTCAGGGTTGATTTTAAGGAAGAACTTTCAGACATCATCACTTTTCTTGCTAGGATCATGGGAATGCCCTCTACAAATGAGTTTCACTTTTGGATGTGTCCCTATATCAATATCATTTGTGAAGGGAAGCAAAATTTGAATTGGGGTGAGATAATCTATGAGAACCTAACAGAGCATCTAATTAATGTTTAGAGAACTCAGACATTCTACATGTCCTCCTATCTCATGTACACCATTGCAACATCCAGGGAATGGCTTGGTTTCTCTTTCGTTGAAGATAAGAAGGATGCTCCTATATATGAATATTGCCCTCAATTAACTCTCAAAGTCAAAAATCATCACTTTAGGAGAGTTAATGACGCTTTCACCATGTATATTGTGAGGATTTTGGAAGGAAATATTGCTCGAAGATTTTCTGAGGAAGTGAAGACCTTGATCTCTAAATATGGGAGTTTCTTCACTCAATTCAGAAAGTTTTCATACATCAGGATGGATGGTTTTGAAGGCCCTCCTCTAAAGCTTCCTATGTTTTGTAATGACAAAATGGCCCTTGTTGAGATTTGCAAACAATTGGACAAACTTCACAGGACTTGCAGAGATAAAAAGATTGCTGGCATCCGTTTCCCTATCACCTTGGGAAATTATACATGCAAGACAACCCTGGATGCTTAGAACATTGATAGAACCATTGCTCCTCTCACCCTTCATCACTTCAAGCCTAGAACTTGCTTTGATATCAAGGGATATATTGCTAAGAATTTCAAGATGGTTTTCTATCACCTTGCAGATACTGAAGATTATTTGGCTAATTACATAGATGATTTTGAGGCCAGGAGAAGGTACTTTGGCAGACTCTCTCTTCAACAAATCATAGTTTTCAATATCTACAAAGTACCTGATAAGCTCTAGGATGATGATGAAGACCTGCAATCCATTGAATATGAGAGGTCTATCAAACACACTCCTCTTGAAACCATTGATTGGTTTGTAAGAGAGAAGGATGATTTGAAAGAGATGATCAACCATGTTCTTGTAAGAACCAAGCTCTGGTTTGATAAGAAGATGAAAACCTTCAGGATGAGCAAAGCCAAGTCTTCTTCACAAGAAACTTCCTCTCCTAGGAAAGAAGAACCTGCGCTCAATGTTGAGGTGCCTGAACAGTCCACTCCTTCCTCTTCAACAAAGGTATACATGAAGAAAGGCAAGGCTGTCAAACAAGAGTAGATTGTAGAAGAAAAGGAAGAATTTCCTTTGGAGAAGCCACAGGTTCCCATAGGGCCAAAAGATGTTGTTGTTTGGAGTGAGGATGATAGTGAAGAGCTGAAAGAAGAAGAATAAGCCCCTGTCAACAGTGTTGAGATGGAAAATAAAAGCCAAATGTCTGAGTCTCTAGGTTTGGTGGACCCTTCTTCCAGGGATATTTTTGAAGATATGCCAACTTCTCCATTGGAGACATCTATGGTGCAAACATTGAGTGCAATGAGTACACTTGCACTTGGACCCATTGCTCCTTCCACCTCTTCCTCTTCCTTTGCTTGGGTTCAACCTTTCGTTGATAGCAAGAAAAGGAAGTCTACTTCTCAAATTGTGGTTCCCAAGTTTGATGTTGTGGCAACCTTGCTCGGTACTACTCCACCTCCTCCTGCAAAGAAAGCAAATATTACCTCAAGGCTAGTGTCAGATTCTAAGGGCCAACAATTCATGGAGATTGCAAAACCTAAGATGGACAAAGAGGAGAAAGACCTTTTAATTTCTGACTTGGAACTCACAAGGATTCCACTTGGAGAGTCAACACCTGAAAGTGAGGTCCATAACCTCAGAGAAACTGTGACCAGAGTTATTGAACATGTTGAGAAGGGTAAACAAACTATGGAGCAATTGGAGGAACAAAACCAAGTTCTTTCAAATTTTATAAAATCCTTGTTGGAAAAGGATAAGGTCCTGGATCCAACTCCACTAACCACTCTTCCACCTCCCATAGTTCTTAACAAGGATGAAGTTCATACCATCAAATATATTCATAAGTATGCCACCTATGGAAAGGCCATTGAATCACTGGTTGATGATATGACAGTGGCAGGATTGAACTTCATTGAGGAGGCCTTCAAGTCATATGAGAAGGTGTCCAAATTACAGTTGAAATTCACCACAACACTCAGTGGCTTGGAGAAAGAGCTGAACTTATGGTGTGAATGCATCCATGATGTCCGTTTGATGAGTAGGATAGATGATCAGATCTTGTTGGCAAGTAAGGTATTTGATGAGGCCAAGAGCAATCTGTCAAGACCCTGGGTTTTCAGTGTTGAGTGGAAGATCAAAGTTTTGGAGGAAGCATTAAGAGAACTAAAAAATATGTGGCAAAAAGGAGAAGCTTTCAAGGCTTGTGTTTTGTCTTCCTTCCAAGATATTCATTGTCAAATCTAGAATGAAGCCTCAGGTGATCACTTTTCTATACAGGAGATCAAGGCTCAGTTTAGTACCTTTGTCAAGGAAGATCTCTTCAAGGAAGATTCAATGTCTAAAGAGAAGATGAAGGAGGTCTGCTCCCTTCAATCAGCTATCACCGAGGAAAACAAGGAGTTTCTGGAAAACACAGAGTTTGAGAAGGATATGGAGAAGTGCCTTGGTATATGGACTCATGCCACTTCTAACACCACCATCCCGAAGTGCATGGAGATAGCTGAAGCATTGAAAAGATTTAGACATCGGATTCTTAAGACAACTGGCACTCCTAATCCTCCTTTGGATGTTTCTACCTCATAATCCTAAGACACTTCCTCTAATTTGAAGTTGTAAAGCCCATGATGTAATATTTGGTTAAGGACCATTCTATTAATGTATTTCTTAAGTAGTCTTTAATCTTTTAGATTAAAAGAAGTTGGAACCGAATGTAACTGTTTTTGTAAACTATTTAATGGGCTCTCCACGCCATTGTTTGCACGGTGGGACTATGATACTTTTGAAATGTAAATAGAATTGAAAGTAATCAATACAGAAGAATTTCCCTTGTCTCTAATTTTCATCTACTGTCCTTTTCTTTCTTGTCTGAAATTTGTGAATCATCAACCTTTCATGTTAAGAAACTTTGTGTTCTTATGATATGATTTCTATAACTTTGTGCCTATGGAATAATATATCATGTTGCAAATGTGAATGATTCTATTCTATATCCCTCTTGCTAGGTACATGTAAGGTTATATTTTGCTATCTATATTACCTGAAAGTACTATTATATTCTTCCCTTTTAGTTTCTTTGTTCTTCCATTCTTATGTATTGATAATCCATATTGGTATAAAACATTTCAAAATATCAAAAGTCCTCATCAATATGAAAGTTGTATATTTGTATATAAGCTTTGCTACTCGCTTTCAATAAGGGAACCTCTCCCATAAAGGGGAGGGACTCGGTATCCCCTGACTGTTGATCACTATAAAGTGTTATTTCAAAAACCAACATCCACAAATAATCCATGATATATTTCTATAACTTTGTGCATGTGGAATGATATATGATGTTGCAAATGTGAATGATTCTATTCTATATCCCTCTTGCTAAGTACATGTAAGCTTATATTCTGCTATCTATATTACCTAAAAGTATTGTTATATTCTTCCCTTTTAGTTTCTTTGTTCTTCCATTCTTATGTATTGATAATCCATATTGGTATAAAACATTTCAAAATATCATAAGTCCTCATCAATATGAAAGTTGTATATTTGTATATAAGCTTTGTTGCTCACTTTCAATAAGGGAACCTCTCCCATAAAGAGGAGGGACTCGATGTCCCCTAACTGTTGATCACTATAAAGTGTTATTTCAAAAACCAATATCCATAGAGTTTCACGGAGGAGAGTAAGGAGGACCAAAGAAGTTTTCTTGTAGCCATTTATTTCTTTCCGTTGAATAAAAAAATTCCACCTTCTTCAGGTAGTAGGCATTAATTTCTAGGGGGATGTGGGAAAATGTTTAACCATTTTCCTGTGACAATGGCAAAGTGGGCTGACAATTCCCATCTATTTCCCCATGTGGGAAATTGGGAGATATTTTTCCATTTTGTCATCCAATCGGATTGACTATCAACAAGAAAATTTCCAACAAGCGGGGAAATATGGAGATTTTTCCAAGAAAGGGAAAATCGGGTGTGGAAAGCCAATTTAGCATTCCCGATAATTGGAAGTAGGATTTTAATTGCCCATGACAATGAGAAAAACTTGTCGATCAATTTTTAATGAAGGTTAAATTAATATTTAATTAATTAAAACCCCCAAAATTTAATAAAATTAATTTTATTAAATAAAAGGGTAATAAATTAATTAAATATTAATTAATTAATTTTAAATGCAGTTTGCGACATGGCGGGAGTTGTTCTCACTCAAAATGGATGAAACGAAGGGAAAAACAATTGGGAGAATAAAACGATCGTGATAAAGGTGATAAATCATGAGAAAAGACACCTCAATTTTTTTTTTGAAATTTTACGTTGTAATTTTTTTAAGTCAACATTAGCTGATACACATGTTATCTTGGTTAGAATATATTACTTGAGAGTAATATTGTTGTGTGTTACATCAATATTATGAATATCTAATATCCCCTTCTTGGTTAAAGACCCTTAGCCCATTTTGTCTCCCCAACGGTTAAAGGATGTGCACAAGGGGAACTTAAGTTATAATAATTTATTATAAAGTGCAAATAAAAAAATCATAAAGACATTTATAATTAATTTATTATAGACTTAATAAATAAATAACATTAAAAAAAACTAAAGCCACATTATAAAGTCTTATTTTCCCTTAGAAAATGCGACCTCCTTGTAGACACCAAAAATTGGTATCACCACCCTCTATCCCGCGTTCACTCTCTTTCCCGCGTGATAACCCATTCAAATTTTATTTTTCCTCCTAAATTCAATTTATCCCATTAATCACCATTTTCCCACCTTTGCTCTTATATTATCCATCTTATTATCCCATCCCATTTATGATAAGTGTTCTTAATTAGCTCTAATCCTCATCCCATTATTTTATCCTCCCTAAGTCATTCTTAATCACCCTTAATCATCCCTAATCCTCATTTAATTTGTTTATCCTCCCTAAATCCTCAATTTTTCTCTTTCTAGGCCATCATTTAATGTTTTTACCCACCTATGGCCTTTATTTACTCATTTCAACCATCCACCAACCCATTTATCTTCCCTATGCAACCCTAACTCATCCATATCCATCTAAAGCCTAATCCTGCTTCCTATGGGCTCATTGTCTCAAGCGCATCATATTCCCACCATCCAAATGGACGGGTCCCCGTAGTCAGCAGTGACCCATCCAGGTCACCAACGACCATATACATCCACCTTTACCCCTCCTTATTCAAGGATGCAATTTTGAGATTTTTTGAGCTCCTGCGATATTGCCTTCATCTCATGACCTCTTTATGCAGTTGTCAAGCCATTTGGAAGCCATCTTAGAGATCTTGAGTTAATTTTGGGAGCTTTGGAGTCCTCTTGTCATTACATGCTTAGACCCATCATCATCACCTTTTTGCATCCATCTTTATTGTGTTTGTAAGTTTTGTCATCATCACAATGCCTCGTTATTACACTTAGTCACCTCCATCTTCATTTGCATGATTTCATTTAGCCCCTTTTCATTCATCCAATCCTAAATGATCCCTAGTCACTGTCGACCTTGCTTGGTCATTGTCAACCCATCTTCCGGTTTCTATTTTCCAGTCATCCTATCCTATCACCTGTTTAGTCCCAATCATCCAGCTTCCAGATCTAGTCATTCTATCCCATCTGCCATCCCAGATCCCTTCTGCCAGCCCTCGATCACCGCTGATCCAGCCTAGTCATCATCGACCTAACCTATTTTCATATCATTTACAATCGGTTTTCCTATTTTTCTTGCATCCTTTATGTTTCCTCTTCTTCCAAACTTTCTATAGATTCATGTTCATCATCACAGTGCATTGTTAGCTTCAGATCCATCTACATGAGGACTCGCAGGCCCATTTTTCTGCATTTTCATCTCATCCAACCTCAATCGCCGTTGACTGGCCCCCTGCAGTCTTGGGTCACTGTTGACCCCTACCAGGTTTAATTAATTTTGTCATTTTTAAATCAAATATACTTTTTTCATCTTAGATCTAGCTTTCTATCTATGTTTTGTTTCAGATTCTACATAGATGCGACATCTAATTTATCAATATCCAATTTTTATCTTATCTTTTTTACAAGAGGGTTGACATCCATCCTAGGAAGCTCAGACTTCTCGGGACTGGCTTTGTCGGGCAACCCTCCATTTATCTACTAATCCATTTTTCTTCTTAATATTATTTTTTGTGCAAGTCACTTAGTTCGTAGCGAAGAGGAGTTCATATCACACCCATATCCATCCATATCATCCTAAGGTACCATAAACCATTCATATTTAGAGTTACTTGTTTCCTTTATTACTACACTAATATGAACACGAATGAAGACACTTGGTCAACATTCTGGCACACCCAGTGGGATAAACCCTTTCTAGGTGAGCCTTGTTATTTTTTTTCATTTTCTTTAAGTTTTTAGATGAAACAAATAAGGGTATGAGTCAAGGAGGAATACTTGTTATGATGGTCGATTGGAGGTCGTTGTGCACGTTCTAACTTCTTGATCCAATGCTGACTGTGAGAGCTTCCTTTTGGCTAGGAGGAACTACCTGAAATACAAAACAAGACCACAAGAAAGAGTTAAACAATATATGTCAGTGGGTTGCCTAGCGTATGCTAGATCCAGGAAGTGTGATACTTCCTCGGTGGCAGTCAACCCACTGTTTAATACAATTTAATGCAAGAAATGACATAAATAAACAAGGTTCTACTGTAGTTGATATGATTTAGGTATCTCATCCAAATACAATAAGCAAATCTAACATAACAAGCTAGGCTATGATCAGATCTGGAAATAAGGTAAATAATCAAGATGCTCGAACATGTTAGGGTTAGTTTCTGGGTCACTTAGGTCACTTGGGAAAAGGTTATTAAGGTTATTGGGATCTGCTATTAGCAGGATTTCCAAATACAGAGACCAACGTCGGTCTGGTATGACCGATGATGGTTTAGTAAGAACTGACAATGGTTAAGGCGGGCTGATAATAACTCAATAGTTCATGGTTTTGGGGATTTGTCTGAGGCTGAATCAGAGATGGTAAGGAGTTGGTTTAGGTCTATGGAGGTGTTGGGAATATTTAGAGGTACTCAGGAATGGACATAGGTGATTAAAATGGTTATGAGTGATGGGAATGGTTGGGTTCACAGGAAGGCAATAGTGGTGAGGTAAAAATATAAATGGTGGTTGATAAACAAAGGTGAAGAACCCTTATAAACTGAATAGAAATGAAATGGTGTAGGTTATAAACACACTTACTGCTGTGTAGGTTCAATGGCTGGGTGGTGGTGATGGTTGATCGGTGAAATGGAGGTTAGTGTTGTGGTAGTGCTTCCTGGAATGCTACCGTGAATGTAAATACCTTCTGATCAATGGTTGTGTTGGCTATGACTGTCTGGATGTGCGAAAGAGCTCTGGTTCTTGCTTACATGTAGATCTCCTTTGCTCCCAAAACTTGAGAATATGGCCAACCTTCGAAACAAGGTTACCAAAATGGTTATATGATAACCAACGATAGTTTAGGGTGACTGGCGTCGGTTTCGGGTTGACCGGTGTCAGTTAAGGCAGGATATCCTAGGTTGCCTAAAATGACAAATCTTGGCTATCTTTTTCTAGCTTTGCTAGTTGGTGTCGGGTCTAAATGGAACGTTGCGCTTAGATATGTGGGAATGTGGTTAGAGGAATAATAGGCATGTGCTTTTAGGGTTATACTAAGTCTTAGTTCATTAAGGTAAGTAGGGCTAAGTCTTAGTTAGTTATGGAAACATGTTATGAATAGGTCTATGGTGAGGTGTCTAAGTGAGGTGGCTAGGTGAGGTGTGCATCTATTTAATTAAAGTAATTAAATTAATAAATGGAGTGAGGGTGAGTATTGATTTAATTGTGGATGATTAAATTAATGTTAATATGGGGTGAAAGGGGGCTAATGTTAGGTGAGTATGTTTAAGTTAGTTATTCAAAAGGGGACCAAGGGGAGTGTGACCCAATTTTGGTGTCTACATTTTGCCCCTTTTTGTTGCATAGCTTGTATTGGTAAGCGACGCTGACAAAAACAGGAAGTGATTTCCCCATGTGTGGGTGAAGGTGATCCCCCTCAAACCAGGCACTGATGAGGTGAAATACAGAATCAGTGAGTGGTTTGATAAATGTGTAGGTGGGGAAGATAGGTGGGGAAGGGTTTGAGTATTGAGGGAAAGGGTGACGGTCAACTCGGGTAATGGGTAGTAGGTCGTGGTCAAAATTGGGTCATGGGTAATGGAAATCAAACACACGCACACGTATAGATTGCAACACGGTACCAGGTTGAAGAGCTTGCAAACTCTACATCATCCAAGGTCAATAGGTTTATCCAAACAAGGGTGAAGTGATTCAAGTATCCAAGGTATAGGATATGGTCGAGAAACACAACGTAGGTCAGGTGCAGGAACGTTTAGGTATGCTCCGATACACCAAAGGTTTGGTCAGAATAAACAACATGACAATAGGAAAGGTATGGTTGTTAGGCTAAAACAACATAGGTAACAGCATCGCAAGGTATAATGAGTACATAAGGTCAATGGTCACACCAAGTAGGTCAAGTTCAGGAAAACAGGTCATGGCACGAGTAAGGCCAAGGTATAGGTAAAATAACAACTCCTAAGACGTAACAAAGGAAATGTAGGGGTAGGTTGAGCTTGTAGGTATGTTTCAATGGGTGGCCGGAATGATAATAGGTGTGTTGGCACTAATGGTTACAGGAAAAGGAAGCGTAGCAAGGCTAAATGGTTAGAAGGGTTGACCGATGCCAGTTATAGGGTGACCAACGTCGGTTGGCTAGGGCACAAATATGATCGACATTGGTCATATCGGGTTGGGTTTATAAAACAAAAATTCCATATTTTACGGAATCATTGTTGTTTTGTGACTTTGGAGAAAATGACAGAGCCATTTGAATTTTTGCTACTTTTTTCGAGAGAGAAGGACAGGGCATTATACCCAGATGAGGTGGAGAGTACGAGTTGGTGAGAGGAGCTAGGGAGATGGGTCCACAAGCTCAGGGGTATCGATTTGATTGGTTGGATTAGAGGAGTGGGTTGTGGTGATTTGGGCATGGAAGAAGTAGGAGAGGGTTCGGGTGGGCCACAGCGTAGTGGCCAGTTGTGCCACCACACCGATGACACCGAGATGAGGTAGGATTTCATCCTTTCTATGTATTTATTTGGAAAAAATAAGGTATGGGTATGGGTTTTTGGGTATAGGTGTATAATTAAATTTGTGGTTAAAATTGGTGTAATGAGGGAGGGGGAGGTTTACAGTAGGTTAGATAGGGGTGGGGAGGGGTTTAATTTAGTATTGGGTAGGGTAGGATAGGCTTCTAGGTTAGTTTTAAAATATTTGGGAAAAATGGGGGGTGTTGCGGATTTGGTCGCCATGATAGTGATCGACGCCAATCAAGGTTTGGCCGACATTGGATGGAATTGACCGACATCAGCCAGGTAACAGGTGACTGATGCCGGTCACGAGGGACCGATGCCGGTTGGAGTTAGAGGGAAATAGGTCAATAAGTGGGAAATTTTTGGAGGGAAAAGGTAGGTGATGGGATATAACGACAAGTGGAGTGATGACGGGTAGGGTAATATATTCACAGAGGGTAATGAGTAGGGTAATAGGTATAAATGGTATGAGTGGATTGTGGTAACAAGGGGTGATCTATAGGGTTGGGGTATAATAAGCAATAAGGGTTTTGGGAGTAGGTTTTTCGGGTAAGAGATGTGTGGGGTATGGTGAAGGTTTAACAATGTTGTGATTTTTTGGGTGCAGGCGAGGGACCAGTTGTAGATGAGAGACAAAGTACCGCCTCTGTTACTATCAGTAGGAGGGAACATGATGGAAGAGGAGTGGTGTCACATTACAGATGTCGACCTTATTAGGGTCAGACGATATATGCACATAGTTTGGGAGATGAGCTTGATGGTTGCACTCATCGATAGATGGGATTCAACAACCAACACATTTCATCTGCCGATGGGTGAGATCACAGTCACCCTAGAGGACATGTACAGGATCCTGTGGTTACCGATAGTGGGGACGTAGGTGTATTCTATTTCTTCATAGGCATCTAAGGAGTTGATGTTGACAATATTTGGAGAGGGGATGGTAGAAATAAGGTTCCATAGCATGAGCCTGAGTTATGGAGAGATGTGCGCAACCCATATTGAGAAGATGAGGCTAGTGGTCTTGATTATGGAGGAAGTGTGTTGTTTTGCATTGCCAGACATGGAGGGTGGGAGATTACTGCGGGCACTGAAGGGGGTTATCCATGATATGATGGAGGATAGGACCCGGTTTTCTTGGACACCAGCGTACTTGGTGTAGCTATACTGGGAGTTATGGGTCTATGGATGGTTGCAGAGGTTCCACTTGTGATGCACCTTTCTCTTACACTGCTGAGCATACAGGCACATCGTATGTGTGCATCCAGTTGGTATGCCCCGACCGGATGTATTCGAGGTGGGATTTGTTCGAGTTGGCTACAGGAATTGGGTGCCTGTTGTTGGAGAGCGCAGGGCTGTCAGGGCTACACATGATGTAGCGTACTATAGGCACATGCTGGAGGGTTTATCCAGTGTAGACATTATCTGGAGGTCATATGTCAGCTTCCCCTCATACATGCAGATGGCAGTGGAGTTGGATGGATTACAACTTTTGAGATGGATAGAGGGGCGTCGTTCCGGTGAGTGCGAGATGATCCCCATTGATAGGGTCAGACAACAGTTAGGTTTTCCCCAGGATGTGCCACCACCATTCCCTCAGTATAAGAGAGATGATGTGGAGAGACCTATGCCTCTACCACAGCCTACAGGGCCGAACAAACATGAGGAGTAGGTAGTGGACCATTAGATTGATGATGTGGGCTATATAGATGCATACAGATGGTGGTGGGCAGCCCAGCTATGAGCAAAACCACCCAAGCCAGGTCAGCCAGATGTGGCCACCCTCACAATTCAGACGGATACACTGCAGGGACAGGCGACTACCTTACAAGGCTAGATTACAGGTTTATAGGGGTAGTTGGCAAGGTCACAGACAGAGGTGGCCACATTACAGGCACATGTGGTGGCTCTTCAGGCCCAAATTGTAGCACAGGGATAGGCGCCTACATAGGGAGGGGATGTAGATGGGGGGTAGGTAGCCACCTTACAAACACAAACAACAGGGTTGCAGGGCCAGTTGGCCACTTCTCAGGTGTAGATTATGGCCTTACAGGCCTAGGTCGCAGCTCTGGTACTGACACAGGAACCAACACAGGGTCAGGAATAGGGTCTCATGGTACAGGTATAGGGTTCGAGACCGATGGGGCCACCTCAGATAGTACCGATGGCCAGATTCAGGGATGCCTTGAATGTGGCCAGATATTATCAGGATTAATTGATGGCTGCCGGATAGATGTCCCCTCTTATGCAGAGCACAATGTATAACAGGCCTCGAGTGAGAGGATGAGATCGCACACACATAGTGCTAAGAGTATAGGGGGCCAACAAGCTCATAGACAGGTTTAGGGAGAGGTTACCAGCTCACGAAGACTTGACCCAGCTGCAGGCCACACAGAGGCCGATCCGAGACCTATACAAGGCGAAGAGATATTCGCAGGGTGTCGCACAAGAGCGAAGGAGGAGGAGATAGATGAGACGGGGACGGACATCATATGGGGAGATGACTGAGCCCCCCGTGCACTCTAATTTTTTATTTTTGTGATATATATACTGGTCTGCGTGTCGTAGATGTGAGGATGTATATGATAGATTTTGAGTTTTTTTGTATATTCTACCGACCTGCGTGCCAAAGATGGTGAGGTTGTATATGAGAGTTTTTGAGAGATTGATATTATTTTATATTAATGTATATTGGATGGATACATAGAACTTTATGATGAGATTAATGATTGTGGGTGATATATTTGTGCGGGAAAATTTGATTGTTAGTTGTATATGGATGGAAATTAGGTGTTTTAGGCATGGTGGAGTTAGGTCATAGGCATGGTTGAGTTATGTTGGTTGAGGAATAATGGAGTTAGGTCACTGAGGCATGTCTGAGTTAGGTCATTTAGGCATGGTGGAGTCAGGTCGGTGAGGTATGGTGGAGTTAAGGTCGCAGACATGTTTGAGTTAGGTCATTTAGGCATGGTGGAGTCATGTTTTTAATGTTGATTTAATGGCCAAGTTATTGGTAACATGGGAAATAAATGATGAGGTATATGCATGTTATGGTTTAAGTTTCGAAATATTTTCTATAGTGGAAATGTGAAAATGATAAATGAATGATGTGGTAAAAATGTTTATTAATTGGTGCTTGTTTGGTTTAATTTCCAATTGTTGATATAAAAATTGGAAACAAACTAAGGTAGGATGTGAATAATAAAATGAAGCTGAAAATAAGTTAGGGTAAAGAGTGGCCGAGCTAACCTCCAAGGGCCCCATGCCCTCGAAGTGCTACCTACATAGCCCGGCGAAAAGGGGCCTCAGGCCGATGTAGTTCTCCCGTAAGATAGGGAAGAATATGATGAATTAGGGGGATGGGGTGGTGGATTTTAAGCATGATTGAATGTAGGTCATAGGCATGGTTGAGTCTAGGTCATAAGCATGGTTGAGTCATTTAAAATTTTAGGCATCGATGATCTGGTCCTGTATAGGATAATCAATAAGTAATGAGGAAGGTGAATGGTAAGAGGTGGTAAAAGAGCCACTTAATTGATAAGAACCCTAATGAGTCTACCATACCCAAGATGGGCTTATGAATGTAAGACCCTAAAGGCATTGCATAATGGACTATTCTAAGGGTGAAGAAAGTCACATGATCATGAAATGTCGCAGTTGCGGAAAGTCCCTTGAGCTGAGAGAAAATTAGGGCGAAAAAAGGTAATGAGGGGAAAGTGGGTGGTTTAGCGTAACTTAGTGTATGACAACATGTTTACCTAACAAGAAACCCAAGATCAAAAATAGGCAAGTCCATGACAAAAATTTCATCATTTTCTTCATTTGTTTGTTTTTAATAGACTGATCAATGTAGGAAGTCTATATGGGATGATTATATTATCTCCTTGAGGTCTTTTCGCGAAGCTGATCGATGTAGGAAGCTTTTGGATATTTTTATTGTATTTTTGTAATGACTTTATACAGTTGTCCTTTAAGGGAGCGATCTATTTATAGCGGCGAGAGATGTCCCTTTTTGAGGGAGTAATCTTTTGCTAGAAGTTTGACTCAAGGAGTTGAATCCCATTTTCTTTTTAGACGTTTAAGTCATTAACAAGATTGTATAGAAAGATTAATTTCTTGTTGAGAAGACTAGACCATAACACAGAGAGGTTAACTATGAAAGAGGTGGTTTTGAGTGATGAAGGACCATGGGATTCCATCTTTAAAAATACAAAAATTATCCATGAGAATCATGCTATGAGTAGAGTTGTGGTACTCATATTAAAGATAAGAATGAAAGGTGATGGGTAACCACATGATTCTTGTTTAGTCATGGATCCTCATAAACGAGTAAGATGGAAGGTGAACAACACTCAAGGGATGAGTAATCATTTGACAGAAAGTGATATATGAATTGATGTCAACAATAAAATGGTTAAATATGTAAGGCATTGAGGGGCTCAGGTTCGGGTTTACCTTCGAGTGAAGACAAATTATAAGCACCTGATCCATAGGCATGGGTAAAGATATAAGGTCCTAGCCAATTACGAGCAAAGTTACCCCGTTTACTTTTCTCTTCTTTAGTTACATGTTGATTTTCCTTCAGGATGAGGTTGTCGACCTAAAAGGTTCATTCGTGGACATGTTTTTCATAGACCCGCTTAATACACTTTTGGTAAATTTGGAGATGGTCAAGAGCATTAAGACAAAGATCATCTAATAACTCAAGTTGCACTAAATGATCCTGGTGAAAGTCATCGTTGTTGAGCATGTCTTGTAGTGAGATGCAAAGAGATGGAATATGGACTTCAAGAGGCAAGACAACCTCGGTACCGTAGACCAGAGAAAAAGGTTTGACAGCCGTCGAAGTGTAAATACTAGTGCGATAAGCCCACAAGGTGAAAGGAATGTGTGAATGCCAATCCTTATCAGTATCGTCAACAAATTTCATAAGAATTTTGTTTAAGGTTTTATTGGTTGATTCTACTTGGCCATTGGTTTGTGGGTAATAAGGTGACGAGAAAATGAATTAGATGCCAAAAGCGTTGCATAACTTACGTAGGGTTTTGTTTTTGAATTGCTTTCTATTGTCAGTGATGAAACGGTGAGGAACACCAAAGCAACATATGATGTGATGGGTAATGAATTCACATATTTTCTTAGATTTTGTAGAAATGAGGAGAATGAATTCTACCCATTTAGTGTAATATTTATTAGTAGTTATAATCCATTGATGCTGCTGTAAAGAATGAGGATTGATCTCTCCGATAAGATCCAAACCCCATTGAGAGAAAGGCCAAAGGTCTTGTGTGACCTGTAAGGCATGACTAGGTGCGCGATTAAGATTAGCATGTTGCTGGCATTTCACACAACGTTTGACATAGTCACAACAGTCATGGTTTAGGGTTGACCAGTAATAGCCAAGGTGAAGAATGCGTTTAGCGAAAACTAAACCACTAAAGTGGCCTCCAAAAATTCCGTTGTGAACTTCCTTAATGGTGTAGGGATTTTAAGAACTTGTAAGGCATCGTAAGAGAATACCATCAAAGTCACGCTTATAAAGGAGACCATCCATGATGACATAGTGAGAGACACTTTTAAGAAAGGCACGTTGTCCATTATAAGTGAGATCAGGAAGTAGAATGGAGAGGGAAAGGTAGTCTGCAAACTCATTATACCAAAGGTCACGTGGGTCAGGTGCAACATTTCCGACGGAGTATACCTCAAGATGTAAATAAGAGGGTGATTGTAACCTTTGTATTATGACAAATATTTTAGAGTCGGCAGGCGAACTGGGTATCTGAGAAACCAGGTAGGCCATGGTATCCACAAATTTATTGGTAGAACATGGGGTGGTTTGAAGTTCGTAACGGTCAAAGGTAGTCAAAAGTATGTCTACATGATGCTTATACTTTCGAAGTATTTCATTACGACACTGGCATATACCATTGACTTGGTTTACTACCAGCTGGGAATCACCAAATATATTTACTGACTTAACATCTAAGGCATAATCAACCTAGAGACCTAATATGAGTGCTTCGTATTCGGTGATAATTTTTGTACAGTCAAAATCCAATTTGAAAGATAAAGGCATGGGGTCACCACCAAGAGGAATGAGGATAACACTAGTGCCACCCCCACCCTGACATTTGGAACCATCAAATAAGAGGGTCAT
The DNA here is from genome assembly GCA_019776745.2 of Taxus chinensis. Lineage (NCBI taxonomy): Eukaryota > Viridiplantae > Streptophyta > Pinopsida > Cupressales > Taxaceae > Taxus > Taxus chinensis. The sequence continues at coordinate 13,037,198 of CM034150.1, forward strand.
TTGGTAAGCGACATCATCTAAGGAAAGGGTAGCAATGGATTTGTTAGGGAAATCAAAGTTAGAGGGTTGATTCCTGGAAAGAGGTGCATTTGCTAGTTGGTCAACAATGGCTTGGCCTTTGATAGATTTTTGATGGATGAATTTGAGGTCAAGGTCGGCAAGAAGCATGAGCCAACGTGTAACACATTGATGTTGGTAGGGTTTGGCGTACATGTAATGTAAGGGGTCAGTATTGGTGACGACAAAGGTTTTATGGTTTTGTGGGTCAGTAGTCCAAAAGGGTATGTCTTATGTAATAAACCACTTGCTCTCTATGTTGCTCACCATGACGAACGAGCATGACACCTAGAGAATGGTTAGTGGCAAAAATGTATAGGTAAAACGGTTGGTCATCCTAAGGAGGAATGAGCACTGGTGGTTGAAGAAGGTATTGTTTTAAGGAATCAAAGGATTTATGACATTCATCATCCCATTTGAATGAGACATCCTTCTTGAGGAGATGATGAAATGGTTGACAACAATCAAAAAGCTACAAGATAAAACAACAGATTGATTGCAACTTATCTTGCAAGCTTCAAAGTTGACGAAGAATAGTAGGTGGAGGAATTTCAAGAATAGCCTTCACTTTAGCAAGATCGACTTCTATGCCACGTAAAGAAACAATGAAACCAAGGAGTTTTCCTGAAAGTACCGCAAAGATGCGCTTCTTAGGTTGCAGGCGAACACAATACTTGATGAGGTGGTCAAAGATGATATTAAGGACTGTTAGGAGTTTAGCCTGATGTTTGGATTTGGCCAGAAGGTCATCTACGTAATCTTCCAACATACGATGCATGATGTCATGGAAGATATAAGTCATGGCTCGTTGGTATGTAGCACCAATGTTTTTAAGGCCAAAAGGCATGACTCGATAACAAAAGGTCCCACAAGGAGTGATTAAGGTAGTTTTGTGTTGATATTTTGGAGCCAGTAATATTTGATTATAACCTGAGAAACCATCCATGAGTGATAGCATTTCATGGCCGGCGGTAAGATTAACTATTTGGTCAATGCCTGGTAGGGGAAAATCGTCTTTAGGACAAACTAGGTTGAGGTCACAGAAATCCATGCAAATGCAAAGTCCCCCTATTACCTTTGTGACAGGAACTATGTGATAAATTCATTTAGGATGGTCAATGGGTAGGATGAAGGAAACTGAGAGAAGGTGCTGAAATTATTCTTTGATCAGAAGAGCAATGTGAGGATGCATTTTCCGCAACTTTTGTTTGATGGGTTTGACATTAGGAATGGTTATGATATTGTGGACCACAATTTTTGGGTCAATATCGGGCATATCAGTATAGGACCAAGCAAAAACATTTCTATGGTCCAAAGGAAAGAGGTAAAAGCTTCTTGTTATGCAACATCTAAAGACTGACCTATCTTTAGGATGTGCGGGTTGTCCTGAGTATTAATGTTGATTTCGATAGTCAATTCGTTCAACATGGTTTGTGTCTCAAAGGGTAATGACTGACGAATATAATAATATTCTGCACCCATATAGGTGAGGATAAACTCATCATCCTGACATTGAATGGCGTTAATACAAGGTGTATTGTCATCGATCATGTCAGGATACAAGTGTTAGGTTGTGGAGCCTATTTTCATGTGTGAAAGTGTTGAATACTGTACACTTTTCATGTATCCTCGTCGAGGTTCGGGGCCCGATCGGGCCTCGAGCGGGGGTCCTGCACCCCCGATTTTTTTTGGGGCCTTAAAACGTGCCCGATATATTGGGAAACGTGAGTTTCTCATATGGGTAGGATTTTGACCCATAGGTTTATGGGACAGTTTTTGCCGAAATTTTTGATACCCATGGTTTTGTAAAACTACTTAAGCAAGTGTCTATTTATATGGTTTTATGCATATGATAGATGTATGAAAAACATTGCAGATGTGCTTTGAATTCGGGTGTGAATTCTGTAGAGTTTATTGAGCATAGCTCCAAACAGATCTGGGTATTGTATTGACAGAGTGGTGGTTTGTAATAAAATCTGAGCAAGTGATTATTGGTGGACGTAGCCCAAATTGGGTGAACCACGTTAAATACTATCTCTTTGTGTTGTGTTATTTTATTCTGAACTTTTATTTGAGATCTGTAATATTTTTCTGCATATTAGTTTCTACTGTTGTGATTATGTGAGGGATTTTTCCACATATTTTATCTCTTATTTCCTAACAACAGGAAGGGAAGACAAGAAGGAACCTTGCCATTGTGTTGATAGGTTAGAGGTCCCAGGGAAATTGTGTTCACGAAGAAAAAAAAGTTGGGAGGGATAGATTCAGGATACATGGACTCCGTGGGTGAAGGTGGTGATGTTGGTGAATGGGGTGAAGAAGGTTTGTCTTCCTCAATGAGGTCGACGCGGGCCTTCTTGTAGGGTGGTGCGGAAAAGCCAATGCCACTATGGTCATTGTGTTTACGGGTGGTACATGAAATGATAGTATGATGACCTTGTTCGTAAAAATAGAAGCCAAAGCCTTTCCATGCACAACGGTGAAGGAAAGTGTGGGTGAAGTGGCAGATAGTAAGGTATTGGAGGTCAGATGAAAATGGTCGTGTTTGGGAAAGAGATTCAGGTGAATAGGTGGTAGTGTCAAGCACCCCATATGTTAGGTTAGTGTGAAGGTGGGGAGGACCATGAGGAAAAACCTTGCCTACGCGGTATTCATAACTAGGGTGCTGACGCAGGTTCCCATACCCTTGCAGAGTGAGGAATGTGTCGATATTGTATAGGCGGTACTCCCCTAGAGTAAGGCGTTGAAAAACACCTTCTAAGGGATTGATAGTCGATATGTGGGTGGTAGGGATAAACGAATCATTAGATGATTAAGCAGGAGGGGTATCAGTTAGTTGGGAAGCAGGGTGGTCAGCTGTGGAAGCTGCAGTGGTAGTAGGAATAGAAGAATTAGATGCGGGAGAGGTGACGACAACACTGGTGGATGGGTTTGTGGGTGAAGGAGAATTGGGGGTAGCGGTGGATGCCTTGACAAGTACAAGTACATCGTTGGGTTGGTACAACATGTTATAGGTTTTGAATGGCAACGGGTCGGCGGGGATGGTGTAGTTATGTCCTTCATGCTCAAATTTTACACATCGGTGTAAAGTTGAAGGGACATAACCCATGAAGTGAATCCATGGTATGCCAAGCAATATGTTATACTAGAAATCTCCCTCTAAGACGTAGAATAATTTTGGGACAGTGCGAGGGCCTACGCGAATGTGAAGGATAATAGTGCCAAGGGTGGAGGTGAGGACGTCATTGAAGGAGTGCAACATAACTGGGTTATCATGCATATAGTTCAAAGGGATACACATTTGATTGTATGTGTGGGAGGAGATGATGTTAATGCTCGTACCACCATCGATCACAACGTATCATATGCATATGTTATTGATATAGACGGAAATGAATAGGGAAGGATCAGGATCATCTGATTGGAGAGGTATAATCTCCTCACCAAAGAAGTTGAGGGTGGCGACGTGAGGAGTGTGCTTGGCGGTAGAAGAAGGAGATGATTTGGTAAGAGAGGCCATGTGATGAGGGGTGATAATCGAGGCAACTAGTGTGGGGTCATTGGGTAGAACTTCAATGGATTGTAAAACCTTGATAAGGGCTTGTCTGTGGGATTCAAAAGTTTGGATGAGATCATACAAAGACATCTTTAGAGGAGACTGATGTAATTATTTTACCATTGTGCGATGGGTGACCCCGTCAGAGATAGGGTACGTAGGTCCGTGGATGGTGATTTTGGGAGTGGGTGCAGATGGTATATTGGGTATGGGGTTGGTTGATGGGCCAGTTGCTTTTTCTTTGCCTTTGTCTTTCTGAGCACGTGTAGCAACATGAACCATGTTAATCTGAGGGGAGGTGGATGGAGAGGGTGTGTCATGAAAGGTATAATGACATGAGGGGCAAAATCCTAGCGGTGGATAAAATCCTTGTGAAATGAGTAGGGTACACTTACATTTGGGTGGTGTTTTGTCCAACTCTCTAATACGGACCATGTTGATCTCAAATTTTAGAGGTGAGAAAAATGGTTGTGGGGGTGGAGATATTGATCGCTGAATGGGTAAAGGAAGATTTTGTATGGTGACACGTGAAGGGGGAGTATTGTCCTCATCAAGAAGGTCGTTATCGTCGAAATTTTGTTTAAGAGGAAAAAGTTGAAGAAGAGTGGTCTTTAGAGCCTTAAAAGTTTTGATATCATGTCCTGGCACACGATGATAGGCACAAATATTGGTTTCATCAAACCCTTTTGGTTTGGGTTTGAGAGGATCGTAAGGTCAAAGCGGTGGTAATGTGATGATGGAAGTCTCTAAGAGATTGGTTAAAATGTTGGCGTAGGACCCGCTAACGGATCACAATGGGAAGTGAGTGTAGGTTTGGGTACAAGTGTGGAGGATTGTGAGGGAAGAGGCTTTATAGGAGGGGGAATGGGTTGGTATATTGATTTGATGAGTGGTAGGGTCTTATGTTTTGATGGCATCTACTTGGGTAAAGGTGGGGTAGAGGAGATGACACTGGAAAGTTTTGTTTGTTTGACTACTTTATTGGAGGGTATTGGGTTCTTATCTTTGGGTTGCACCTTCTTGGGTAAAGGTGACATGGGGGTACAGGATGCATAAGGGAAATCAGATGGTGCAAGAGGACGAGTTACCCTGGGGGGAATCGAGTTGGGGTGGTGGTAACTGGTAGAGGTTGGGTAGATGACATTGGTTGAATTCGTATAGGTAAGGTTGGGGTTATGGTAACTGGTGGAGGTATAGGTGATAAGAAGTGCATGGGTGAGGGTGAGGTTGTTTGGTTTTTGGGTGGATGAGGTGTAACAAAGGCTCGTGAGGCAGGAGTAGGTTGTTTAGCTTTTGACTGGCTTTGGGTATGATATTGTTTGGTCAAGGTTGATGGATGAGGCCCTAGGATGGACGAAAGGGGGAAGGTGACAAAGGTGTGGTAGGCAAGACCGGTATATGTAGCCCATAAGGTTGGGTTTTCCTTTTAAGTGGAGGGATAATGTTGGTGTGGGTTTGAGATGACACGGTTAAGTCTAATCTGATAGGTAGGTGAGTAAGGATTGATGTCGACATGACACCCAAAGTAGTGATGGGTCTAGATATGGGTGAGGGGATAGGTTTGAGTAGGCTTTCAGGTTTTGATATGGTTTTGGTCGCGGGTAAAGGTTTGGATGTAGGTAGAGATGACGAAGAAGAATCCGCTTTAATTGACATAGTCAGTGTAGTTTTGGTTGCCAAAAATACCTTTGGGTAGTTTGTGGAAGTATCTTCAGGCACCATTTGCATTTGGGTCGAAATGGGGAGCCGAAGACGTCCCCAAAGAATGGAATGATCAACATAATCCAAATGATCGACCAACCATAAAAACAATATTACTGAAGAAGAGGATGGAATAAGTTGGGTGGTAATCCCTGTAAAGTATGTCTGTGAGACAGGGAATTGGCTAGCCTCGGATTCTGTAGGTAAAAGAGTCGAGATCATGTCAATGGGGTCCCAGGATGCTAGGGGAAAACTATCCCCAACAGGTAATGACATGTCTGAAGAATATCCCATGGGTAGGAGAGATAATAGGTGCGGTGAGGTAGAATTCTCCCTTGGTGGAGGAGAAGGTAATGATGATTATCCTGTGGATGGGAGAATAATAAGTGTTGACGGTTCAGTAGGCTGGGAGGCAGATGATGAAACAACATTAGTAGAAAGTGTGGGTTCCTCTGTGAGAGCAAGGGGAGATGAGGGGGACTCCTATGTGGGTGGAGGAGTAGAAGAGGTATGCTCCTCTGTGGGTAGAGGAGCTCGTGCCAAGATTTCCTCAATAGATGAAGTAGGTAGGTTTTGAGGAACAGTTGGTACGATATCAAAAACTACGTGGACTTCACAGACATACTGTCACTAGATGAAGGTTTTCTATTTTGATTAGATGATGGTTTATGATTAGGCAACAATTTTTTGAAGATGTGAAAATTTTGATTTGCTGGCATGTTTGAGTTGTCCACAACAAGGTCTCCATTATCTATCATCTCTTGAACAATGGTTTTAAAAGTTATGCAGTTACCATGTCCTTTAACGTGATGATAATTACAGTAGTCATGTTCTTTATACCATGCCGACATGGGATGAGTAGGATCAAAACCTGTATGAGGTTTTATGGGAGGAATTGTAATGGCTCCAGCTTTAAGAAACTTTTCGAAGACTGATGAATAGGGCTCTCCAATCAAAGTGTACTTTCACTGTTCCTGCCAGAGCTGAAAGGCCTGGACAGGAGAAATATTTGAAAAAGGTTGGGCCTGATTAGAAGGGTGAGGTTGACCCACCTTGAGGACTACCGTGTTGGCAGATCCTTTGGGATTTGAATAGTTATTTTGAGATTTTGAAGATGAAGAATAATCGTTTGATTTGAATGGGGTGTTCTTGTTTCATAATTGGATATTCTTTTCTTCAATGGCACAAATTTCTAGTTTTTAGGCCATGGTGAATGCTTTATCAAAGGTTTGGAAGGTTTGGACTTGTAGAGTTGGTGAGATGTGTCTGGCACAAGCTCTAGTGAACAACTCAATAAATTTAGTCTGAGGTAGTTGGAATGTCAATTAGTTAATAAGACTCCGCCAATGGGAAACAAAATCTATGATAGATTCATCTTCATACTGTCAGGTTGAATAGAGATTGGTCATGGCGACTTTCTTAGTAACATTGATTGAAAAATGATCTAAGAAAGCTTGGGCTACCCGATTAAAGGAATAAATAGAATGTCGAGGTAGTCCACTATACTAATCCAGTGCTAGTCCTGTCAAGGACATTGGGAAAGTTCGTAGGAGCAAAGCATCATCTTGGGTGATTAGGTAACACCCATGTTTGAATGACCGTAAGAGTTGTTGCGGGTCTTGTTTACTATTGAAGTGATTAAATTTAGGCATTTCCCAATGCACTGGGTAAGGATGAATTGGAATAGATGGATGGATAGGCTCATTACAGATTTCATCATATGTTAAAGAATTACGGGAGCTAGAAACATATGCTTCTAAGGTCTGCATCTTCTCCATCATCATTTTAATGAGGTCATTAGTAGGTTGGGATGAATGGGTGCCCCTTATAGAAAAGGGGGTTGGTGTTGAATATATGAGGTGGGTGGTATGCTAGTGTATGGTGGCACTGAGTATGAGAACTACACAGGAGGAATAGATGTAGGCAGCACATAGCCAGAATATGCGATAAATGATGTCAGGGGTTGTTGGTAGTATGTAAAAGTGGGCGGAGTAGTTGTAACAACTCTGGTGGTGATTGGGGGCAAAGACTGCGGAATGGAAAGGATGAGGTTTTGAAAAGGGGTGTAAGCTACCGACATCGGGGGTGGTTACGATGCAATGGGTATATGTGAAGTGAAGGGTGCAGATGGGGCTATACTTAAAGTGGTTGTTGGAGGGACAATCGATGTCGCGGGTGCGATAGATGATGTAGATGTTACAGTTATAGCATATGTGGGATTTAGCTAAGACACCACAGGTGATAAAGTGGATAACGGTAGCGTCGAACTGGTACTAGTTGACATAAAAGTGGGGGCTAGAGTAGGAGGGATAGATATAAGCATGTCGTATATTAACTCTCCTAAGGAATCCTAAGTGGAAGAATGAGCAAGGTAGTACTAGAGGGTAGCAAGATTCTGGTCGAGGAGTCTTGCGAACTCTTTGTCGCCGATAGCGATGGGGACGAATTGATTCAGATCCATATGTGATAGGATGGATGGCGGTGATGGAATAGGTGGGAGTGGTTGACGACTGACGTGAAATACGAGGGTGTTAGTTTGGTTATGAGTCAACACCATGTCAATCAGCTTATATCAGGTGAACTATACTCTGTAAATGACACATGGAACAACAGAGGTGGAACAGAACAGACCTTGAGAGGGAAAGTTGGTAATTGTTTTGATTAAAATCAAAACAGAATGACCGATGTTGGTCAAACTGACCGATGAGGGTTAAGGGCTGACCAATGATGGTTACAAGAATTGATACTAGCTATTGTGAGAAAATAATAGTTTCAACAAATGAGGTAGAAACTGATGACTGTCTGAAAGGAAAGTTGTATTTGATGACTGTTACAAGAGTACATAGAATACAATGATACACAAAAACTCTAAACAGAAGAGAAGAGAAGATAAGTGTCTTTTGGGTAAACTTAACCAAAAGAACAAGGAACTGACACCAGTTAGGTAAACCGATGACGGTCAGATATAAACCAACGCCAGTCGCTGGACCGATGCCGATTACTGTGAAATCTGAAGAATGAATAGAAATGAGTTTTTGTGAATTTAGATTAGATGAATAATCAACCCAGAAGTTTGGGGATGATAAGATGAGGTCCTGACACACTCTGAGAAAGTCAGAATACTCCAACTGTGATGGCAGAGTGTGGAAGGAAAAAATAAAAATGAATAATCGTATCCTCACACCTCAAAACGCAAGTCAAGCACAAAGCTAAGAAAAAGATGTAATCCAACAAGTGAATTTAGTGTGTTTAGCTTATGCTATTTAAAAGAATGACTCGTGAATTTAGAGTAGAGTTTTTGGTTGGGAAGGCTTCCTACGAAGAAGGACATTCTAAAGGTGAGGTTTCAGGTTATGTTATAGCAGGGGTGGGCCGTCCTCTCATGGGGTACTAGACAGAGATAACCAGTTGGTTGCCCACGGTCAATCCTCTGATCGTGTGGTCGTTGAAAGCTTCTTCTAGGTGGGATGTTGTTTAAGAAGATGTATAAATTTCAAATTTGTGCAGTTTACGCAAAGAGAGAGAGAGAAACAAGTGATTTCTACAGTTAAATTATGTCAACCATCAGCTGGGCATGACTTCCAGCGTATAGGTTGCCCTCATTTTTAATGTGAGATATAATGCAACAAATCAAAATGTTATGCAAGTGTTTTAATCCCAAATCAAAGTGTGATATTCGGTGTAGCAAGTAATGAATAGGAAGAGGGATGCTCTTTAATTAATGCAATACTAATGAAAGAAAAAAAGTATTCTTTTTACAGCACTAAAAACACAATTGCTTTTAGACAATAGAAAGAAGGGAAGATACCAGAGAAGAAAATTAATGTGTAATATTTTTATAAGGGAAACAAACACACCACTTTCACCTAGGAATGAATAAAATGCAAGGAACCACATATGGGTCCCACCAGGCGTGCCAAATGTTTCATCATTTTCTTTAAGTTTTTAGACAAAACAGATAAGGGTATGGGTCAAGGAGGAATACCTATTATGATAGTTGATTGGTGGTCGTTGTGTGCGTTCCAACTTCTTGATCTAATGTTGAATTTGAGAGCTTCCTTTTGGCTAGGAGGAACTACCTGAAATACAAACCAAGACCATAAGAAAGATTTAAACAATATATGTCAGTGGGCTGTCTAGCGTATGCTAGATCCAGAAAGTGTGATACTTCCTCGGTGGCAATCAACCCACTGTTTAATACAATTTAATGCAAGAAATGACATAAATAAACAAGGTTCTACTTTAGTTGATATGATTTAGGTATCTCATCCAAATACAATAAGAAAATTTAAATTAACAGGCTAGGCTATGATCAGATTTGGAAATAAGGTAAATAATCAAGGTGCTGGAACAGGTTAGGGTCACTTGGGTAACTTGGGAAAGGTTATTGGGATATGCTATTAGTAGGATTTCCAAATATAGAGACCGACATCGGTCTGGTATGACCAAAGATGGTTTAGTAAGAACCAACGACGATTAAGGTGGACCAATAATAACTTAGTAGTTCATGGTTTTGGGGATTTGTCTGAGGCTGAATCAAAGATGGTAAGGATTTGGTTTAGGTTTGTGGAGGTGTTGGGAATATTCAGAGGTACTCAGGAATGTACATAGGTAATTAAAATGGTTATGAGTGATGGGAATGGTCGGGTTCACATGAAGGCAATATCAGTGAGGTAAAAATATTAATGGTGGTTGATAAACAAAGGTGAAGAACCCTTATAAATTGAATAGAAATGAAATGGTGTAGGTTAGAAACACACTTACTATTGTGTAGGTTCAATGGCTGGGTGGTGGTGATGGTTGATCGGTGAAATGGAGGTTAGTGTCGTGGTAGTGCTTCTCGGAATGCTACCGTGAATGCAAATACCTTCTGATCAATGGTTGTGCTGGCTATGGCTGTCTGGATGTGTGAAAGAGCTCTGGTTCTTGCTTACATGCAAATCTCCTTTACTCCCAAAACTCGACAATGTGGCCAACCTCTGAAACAAGGTTACCAAAATGGTTATATGATAACTGACAACAGTTTAGGGTGACCGGCATCGGTTTCAGATTGATTGGCGTCGGTTAAGGAGAGATATCCTAGGTTGCCTAAAATAACAAATCTTGGCTATCTTTTTCCAACTTTATTAGTTGGTGTCGGGTCTAAATGGAACATTGCACTTAGATATGTGGGAATGTGGTTAGAGGAAGAATATGCATGTGCTTTTAGGGTTATACTAAGTCTTAGTTCGTTAAGGTAAGTAGGGCCAAGTCTTAGTTAGTTATGGAAACATGTTATGAATAAGTCTATGGTGAGGTGTCTAGGTGAGGTGGCTAGGTGAGGTGTGCATCCATTTAATTAAAGTAATTAAATTAATAAATGGAGTGAGGGCAAGTATTGATTTAATTGTGGATCGTTAAATTAATGTTAATATGGGGTGAAAGGGGCTAATGTTAGGTGAGTATGTTTAAGTTAGTTATTTGAAAGGGGACCAAGGGGAGTGTGACCCAATTTTGGTGTCTACAGTTGCATCGTGGATTGCTTGGATTTTACTTTGCTTGCTTGTTTGTTTTGAAGATCAGATAAAAAGGAAAAGCATAAACTAAGTATTCCTTGTTTTTATGCCAGATATTTATCTTTATCACATTGCATCATTTATTCTTTGTTCTCATTAAATCCACACATTTTGCTTTGGATTTAAAAACAACCCTTGTAATTCTTGCTTGGAAATCTAGTTTAACTAGGGGGTTTAACATATTGCATTCACTCCATCACACATAACCAAACACACAAACCAACTTACATATCTAAACACTCCTTACTAGGTGGAACTATGGGATTTCATCACCCAATAGGAAATTTGTCGCGGTGTTCTGGCCACGTTATAAACTCTATACAGATTTGGGCCTCACGTACCTTCGGGTATATCGAGGAATCCATAACCTATATTTCCTAAAACCATCCATAGATTTTTGTTTCCTAAGTACCCCTCAAGAATTTTTTCTTTTCTTCTCACATCTTAAAATAATCAAGATAAACAAGTTTATTTTGTGTGACTTTCTTTCTTTAATCAAACATCAACATGTAGTTTTATTTTTTTTCATGCCGGTTATTACAAGATCTCAAGCCAAGCAAATGGAACAAAATATGACTTCAAGCAATACCTCAATCATCCAACAAAATTCCAAAATTTCCATCCTCGCATCCACCCCTGTGATCATTCCTAACATGGTTACTTAATGCATTATTACCATCCCACCTCTTTAGGAAACTCAATTGGACCAATCAAATTCTCATTTCGATACCAATCCTTTAATTTACCCCCATTTTATCCTATCTAGACTAGCCATGCCTCCTTTTACCACCTCTATCAATGCTTTTGGGCCTCCTCTCATCCCTTGTTGATCTATGGAGTTTCAGGAGTTTCTTGACACAAATCCGGTTGCCCTCCATGACTATCTTCTTCACAAAACCACCAACCTCCCCACTGATGGACCTCCCTTACAACAAATCCTAGAGCCATGAGTGAGCTTGTTATGGCCCAACATGAGTTTGATCTTAACCAATCATCTTCCTTCATTCCTCGCAATCATCAAACTACCCAATTTGTGGCTCCCATCCCTCCTAACTTGCATCGTGTCAATAATACCATCCCTTCTTCTATCCCCATTTCCTCATCTACCACCATCACTTCTCTACATATTCAATCATCTCAAGAATTACACTTGCTTCCTCCTATACCTGAACAACATCACACAACCTTACCCCTCATCTCTACTTCACATGTCCATGCCAATGTAATCGCTTTTCAACCTCATCCATCCGAATCAATGCAAACTCTTCAACCACCTCCTTAAGGAGCTTATCATTACATACTTCCCACTTACCCAACTCAAGTATCTCAACCACCTACCAATTACATCCCAACCAACCCCCTAGAAAATCAATCAAATGTTCCTATTTCACAACATCTAACCCAATCAAAACAATCTTACCATATCACCATATCTCAACATCAAGCTCTATCTTAACCCATTAAATCAAAAACCCTTAATTATATTTCCCCTTTATCAACCATTTCCATCGACACCAACACATCCTAAAACATATCGAACATACCAAGAACCTAACCCATCCATCTCATATGCATCTCAAACCCATCCTTCAACATCTCAATTGTCTAATGATCCCTTACAAGTATTATTGAGTAGAATGGCCAACCTTGAGGCCAAAACTTTGGGATCTAAGACCACATTTTCATACAAACAAATATGTAACTAACCCATCAATCCATCCATCCCCGTAAAACCATATCCTCCTCATTGGGAGTTGTCAAAATTCTCCAAGTTTAACAGTAAGGAGGATCCACAACAACATCTATGAGCTTTTTACATGTATGATATCTTATTTCCCATGATCAAGATATCTTGCTTCTCACATTTTCCATGTCACTTACCAGTCCCACATTTGATTGGTATAATAGTATCCCACAACACTCACTATTCACATTCACCCAACTAACACAATTATTTCTTGAACATTTCTTGATCAACATTGCGAGTAAGATTACCATCACCGACCTTTATGTCATTCAACGATACAATGAAAAATCTATGATAGATTTTGTTGCACAATGACACAACATCATTAACCAACTATCATTTCCCCTTCCATAAACTGAGCTTATTGAACTATTCTGACGTTCTTGTGCAAAGCACATCTCTTCAACTCTTCAAATCTAATATTTTAAAACCTTTGAAGATGCTTTCACTATGGCTCACAAACTTGAACTTCATGCCCTTGAGAAACCTTAAGCTGAGATCAATCAAACCCAAAATTGATTTCACCAAATCCTCCATGCATAATGATAAGTCCAAAAGTACCAATGTCATTGTGATTAAAGCTTCATCCGCTTCCACATCTACTTCACATGCGGAGCCTCCACAAAGATCTCCTAGACCAACCCCCAACTACACCCCTCTCAGGGAATCTTATAGTTCAATATTTGACAAGTTGATGATGGTCAACCTCATTAAACTTGCCCCAATCTGACCAAATGATGAAACACGTCCTAAACTAACATGGTACTGTGAAGAACATTACTACAAATATAACCAAGTCTGCAACCATGACATTAAGAAGTGTCACACATTCAAGGATCTTATCCAAAAGCTTATAGACTTTGGTGACCTTTAAGTAGACACTCCCAATGTGCCACCTAATCAACCCTTGGACATTTTTAAACAACCATTCCCTATTCATTCACCCAATAATAAGACTCAACCTTCTACATCGTAGGCACCTAATTCCCATATCATTAAAACTATAGATCAAAGTCCAACACCACCATCTACAACCATCATCTTGACACCTATTACATCTAGCTCCATTTCAGATTTTCCACCTACAATCACAACTCCAACTATTACCACAACCATGACACTGAGATTAGACCTAACCATACCTACTCCTCTGTCTACATCATCTATGTCCCTATCCATTGCATCTCATCCTTCACCTAAGACAACTTCAACCCAAACCCTGACATCCACACATATTCCCATTCTTAAATAAACTACACCCACGTCAACATTTGAAATTACACCTATATCTACAGCACCTCATGGATCATCCACTATCCAAACTGCCATAATCAATCCACCTCCAACTAACACTTCCACCACATCTACAACTCCAATGACATCAACATCGAAAAATCCTAAACCCAAACCATCTACTACACCTTCAATATTACAAACCTTACTGCTAATTCCTACCACCACAAATTCTCTAGCTAAATATTTCACTATTTCTACCAAGGCCAAACCCTCGTAACTGAAAATTAAAAACCTTGGTATGCCCATACAAAAATCTCTTACACATCGGCATAAAAGGCTATACATTCCTTCTCTCAAAACCAATCCTCCTAAGGAACTTAGTATCACATCACCATCTTTAGGAGTGTATCCTTATCTTTTAGGACCAACCCATTCTTATAAAAACCCCATTATCAAAAATTCAACACAACCTAAGCCTTCTTCTGAATCAAACACCCCTTTCAAACCATCTACATCCTCTACCACAAGATCTGAATCCAAATCCTCCAAATCACCACCTATTAAAACTGAGACTAAAAAACAACCATCTCCCTCTTCTTCTAAGCCCAAGACTAAATCAAATGCTCTTATGAAACCACCTTAGACCAAATCATCCAAACCTTCATCCATTATTCTTGAAGCCACTTCATCTTTCATCTTTCCCAAAGGGTATTACACAACAATGTTTCATCAATTACTCCAAGCTTCCACAATCACTCTTCCATCTATCAAACCGTTTGATCCAAATGCCCCAAGAGCTTCATGGTTTGACTCCAACCTCATTTTTGCATACCATCGTGCACCAGGATATGACATGGAACATTGTAGAGCTCTTCAAACCATCATCCATAATGTTATCAATGACGATGACCTTCTTGTTGAGGAGGAACCAACTCTTCCACCAATTGAACCGACTCCTTTATCTCAAAATTCATCGACTAAGACATCCAAATCCCTTCATTCATCTAAGACTTATGTTTCCATTCTACCTCCAACCTCGACTTATCCCAAAGAAGGTCCTTCACTCTACATCAATGTTGTTCGGGTCACAACTCGTTCCCATCCCCGTGAGCTCCAATCACCCATTCAATCCAAATCGAAAGTCATTGTTGCCGCTCCTTCTAGTGAGGCCACTCCATCACATTCCCCACCAAAACATAAGGTCTCCTTCTTAGCTGCTCCTCGTCCTGGTGTAAACAGAGAAAATTACCATAAATGAAAGATAAACAAACCATGCAAACCTCTCAGCAACCTTTAGTGCAAACCTCAGATAAGGGTCTCCTATGAAACCTTGTAGAAAGAATGTCAGAAGTGTTTTGTAGGTGCTCTTGAGTGCTCTCCAATCTTTGAAGGAAAATGCTACAGAAATAGTTCAATAGAGTTTTTGTGCTTCAAATTCAAGAGGGATTGGAAGGAAGATAAGCTTGTAATTTATAAAAACAAAAGGTAGTTGGAATTGGTTACATGGATAAATGAGCATGCTAAAAATAACATTATGGGTAGTTACAATAGTGTCGGGGGCAATAATGAAATTAATTACAAAAAGATGCATCCGGAAAGGTGGTTATACGTGCATTTTAATTGCCCCCACCTTTCAAGGATTCTAGAAGCACAGTTAACTAGGGTAGTCAAAGTGGAGTCTAAGTGGAGTTTGATCAAGTGGCAGATGACTAGGATGTGCACACACTTAATTAATTAATAATTTAATTAATAAATAATAATTAAGTTAGCCAAAGGGGTACAAAGGGTACATGGGATTAATTTAATTAACCCAAAGCGGTACAATGTGTATTAATTAATCAATTTAATTAATTGATTTCAAATGGATGAATAACAGGGTGTATTAGCATAATACTGGGAACAAGTGGAAACATGAATGTAAATTTGGGGTGTCTACAATTTTTCCCTCTTTAAAGTGCTATTGCAGAGTAATAGTGCTTTAAAGATAGTAGATGCATGCAGATCAGTGAGCGAAAAATTCTGAAGCATTGGGATGCCCCAACAAGCAGAATTGTAGAGGAATGCCCCCTCAAGGGAATGGATGACGCAGCAAGGCGGTGGACAACCACTTGATAGGAAGAAAGCAAGGTATTAAACCAAGCATGGGAAAGGACTGTGTTTGTAGCATGAGCATTATTTGGAGAGTAAATTTTTAGAGCAACCTGATTTTTGTTATTACACAATAGAGTTGTCACCATGATTATAAAAGAATCAAGATGATTAACCCAGATGTGCGTAAACAAACACACACAATAAATAAAAGATAAAAAGGAAAACAAACCCAATATTCAAAGTAGGTGCTGACATCAGGGTTATAAAGGAACCAAGATGTGATCACACTACTTGGAAGTGGTCCAAAAAGAGTAAACATCAACAATGCAACACAAAGTTGAAAAATAATTCTGAAGAGATGTTGAAAGGGAAGCAGAAGCCTCGTGGACCAGAATGGTCACTATTTTTTAATCTCATCCCCTACAACGGTCACACGACTTCACCTCTGCATGATGCAGCGATGGTGCCACCTGCAGGCCAGGGCTTGTCGGAAGCCCTGCAAAAGTGACTGGGTCCCCGACGCCCCGTGTCGGGTAGTGTGCTAGAAGGTTTTGACAAAAATGGCCCTGGTCTACTACGTCCCCCTGAGGACCAATCCACCTCTGTTTCCGTGTCCTTGGAGGACGATGTTGTTTTAGAGGCCCAAAAAAATCTTCTCTCTTCTAGAGCAATCTTTGCAAAATTCGTTGGTCGTAGATTGGTGGTGGAAGGCATTCAAAATTGGTGTGAAGCGCAATGGGGTAGCAACCTGTGTATTTGTTTCCTTGAAAGGGGCTTTTTCCTAGTTTTATTTCGTAGCGTCACTCAGAAGGACGACACCATGGTGAGGAAAGAATATCTTCTTGCTGATTCAGGCTTGGGAACCTCACTTCGACATAGCTAGAGTAGAAATGGAAGGTTTACATGTATGGGTTAGACTCTATTCACTGCCAAGTGAATTTTGGTTCGCTCCCATTCTCAATAAAATATTCTCCAGTTTGGGACATGTTGTTCGCATCAACCCTGTCACTTTGGAAGGTACCCTCTCTTCTTTCGCTAGGATTTGCATTTCCATCGATCATAATCAAAAGCTTCAAGATATTATGCTCATATCCACCCAATCTGGGCTTTAGGATCAAAAGGTGGAGTACGAAGGCATCTCTAACACCTGCTTTAAATGCAAAAAAACACCTCACCTTCGTAAATTCTACAAAAACACCCCCTCTTCTAGCAAACTAGAATGGAGAAAAAAATCCCCTCCCTCCCATCCCTCATGATTTCTAGACCTCCTATTCTTTCTTTTGCAAAATAGCCCCGTGATTCATGACAGTTATAGGGAGTAGTATGCAAATGATGTTGATTTCAATGATATTTTTGAGGACCTGACCCATGTTAAACATGTAGAATAATTTGACTATCTTTTATATAATGGATTGTTATATCATCTTGGTAAAATTTGTATTCCTCAGGATGAAAGGGTTCATGTGATTAGGGAAGCACATACTTTTCTTATTTTTGGTCATTTTGGCATTGGTAAAACAATTGTATAGTTACAACGATATTATTATTGGCCACGAATGTATGAAAGTATATCTAAATATATTAAAGGTTGTATTCTCTATGCCACAAGTAAACCTTGTAATAGAAAGTGGGGATTATATACCAACTCAGCCATGGGAAAGCATTTCCATGGACTTTGTTGGAGGTTTTCCTATGAAAAAAGAAAACCCAACTATTTGTACATGGTCGTGGATAGATTCAGTAAAATGTGTATCTAGGGCCCTCCACAAAGCAGATAATAGGTGAAGGGATTAGACATTGATTCTTTAACGATGTGTGGGTTCAATTTAGTCTTCCTACTTCTATTTTTTCAGATGGGGATTCTCAATTTATCAGGAAGTTTTGGTCACCATTATGGGATCTAATAGACACCAAGTTGAAGAAAAGTATTACATTTCATCCACATATGGACAAACATAAGTGGTAAACCATGCAGTAGTGTATCTACTTCATGGTTATTGTAACAAGCATCCCAAAATCTGGGATGAATATTTATGTTATGTGCAACATGCTTATAGTCATGCCTTGCATTCTTCTACTCAAAAGTCTCCCTTTGAGACTTGTTTTGGTTATTTTCCTAAGTCACGTATGGAATTTTCCTTTGGACATGAATTAGCAGTATATGGATGGGATGATGTTGAAAAGGATAAAAATTTCATTCAAAAGATACAAGAGTGATTTAACAAAAATAGAGTTTATTATTATTTTTATTAAACCTTAATTGTAGAGTAACCGATGTAAATTATGATATACATCTACTAAGTACAATATGACACAAGAAAATAAACAAGTATGAAACCCTAAGCAAAAAGCATAGAAAGAATGACTTAGTTGATTTACACTTGATCTGTAAGTTCTCTGGAATGGGAAAATTGTTGAATAGGAAGTGAATAGTGTTATTATTGCTCACAATAATTTTATGGAATGTAGGAACAAGGCCAGACACATGTGCCCACGATAGGATAGGGGCGCCTGGGCACTGACAAACTCTTCTAGGTGCCTATGACTGTGCAAGAGCTCTAGATATTACCTCTGATGTGTCGCAAATATGTCACAATTACTCTGTGTTGATCACCTGAGAGTTGCACAATGGTTGTTGAGTGTACATATAACCTGCAAAATAGAAGTTAAACCCACAAACCGCATCAAACCTAAAAAGAAATATGCAATATGGGGAGGCAGACTAACCCCAATGGTCACCTCAAGAGTGAACCTATAACCGAGTGTTGCACTACATATCAGACTCCATGTAGTTCTTGTGAGTGTGTGTAAGAATTGTGCCCTGGGATGCCCTTGTGTAAATGCACTTGATAGTGGGTTGTAACTAGATGTAGTAATGTAAATAGACTGTGTATATGGAAAATTGAACTTCCCCGTCATATGTTGTGTATGCAAAAAATGCAATCCCTTGTCCCTTGAATGGATGCTAGATGGATGCCTTGAAGTACTTTAGGTGTCTTTAGAAGCAAGCTTAGGTGATGATAGTAATGCTTAGTGCTTGGTCCTTGATTTTGAACACATAACTATGTATTTATATGATTCCTTTGTTTGAATTTCATAATTGATATTTGGAAGGTCGACACATAAGTGAAAAAGGTGCTCAAAAGATAAAAGAGACCCAAAAGAAGCGAGTAAGGTGGAAAAGGGTCAGGGGCACCCAAAGGGGATAGGGGCACCTGAGAACTGTTATCCTAGTTGGACGCTGGTGTCTGGAGTCATAAAAGATAAATGAGTAAAATATTGACTGGGTTATAGGGTGTGTAAGACCAAATAGAAAACAAGAAACATAGAAAAGAGGCCAAACACACTCCTCAATTACTAGTTTTCTTGCTTAGGAATCATATGAATGCTAGTATATATTTAGGACCTAGGAATGTACCCAAGTGCATGATTTTGTGTCTATGAAGAGATACATCAAGTTGTTTAGGAATAATTGGAAAAGAGCCAAGCAAAGTACAAGACTAGGCATGACCAACATCGGGTTGATCATCATTTCTAGGTTAGTGATCAAGTTTGGCTTCATATCAGTAAAGAGAGGCGTGCAGGTGAAGGTAAAAATTTGAAACCAATTAGGTATGGTCCATTCGAAATACTAGAAAATGCTAGTAATAATACCTTAAAGTTAGAATTACCTCTATATATCAATGTGAATGTTAAAAACTTGAAGTTATACGAGCCTCCCATGATCATCGATCAGGATGAAATTGTTCAAGTACCTTTTGTTGATGATCTTGCTCCTGAGTTTTTAGATGAATTATAGGAAGATATTATTCTTGACAGAAGAATCAAGAACTCGTAAAGAGGTGATGTTGAATATCTTTGTGTGGGTCTAAAGGGGATACAACCAAGTAAAGTTAAATGGATGGATGCATCCCCTTTAGGTAGTCCGAAAGATCTTAGTGGGGAGGAGTGATCCAGGAGGATCCCCATGATCATTCTGATATGATGATCTCATAAGCCGTCGAAACTACTAGAGTACGTAAGAACACAACCAGAGCTTTCTGATGTATTTTAAATGGACCGAATCTGAGTCTGTATGTAGAATATATTATATGCACGGATGCATCCCCTTTAGGTAGTCCAAAATATCTTAGTGGGGAGGAGTGATCCAGGAGGATCCCCGTGATCATTCTGAAATGATGATCTCATCAGACGTTAAAACTACTAAAGTACGTAAGAACACAACAAGAGCTTTCTAGCGTATTTTAAATGGACCGAATATGAGTCCGTATGTAGAATATCTTATATGCTGAAGTTTTTTCGCAAGAGGAAAAATAAAAGGAGATGTGATAAGCAGCAAAAACGGGGTCTTGTGTTTAGGCCACCAATCTTCGACATTCATTTTTTGACAAATGGCCCTCATTGTTTTCTAGTTGGGGACCCTCAACCAAGATCCACTTACTCTTTTTCTAGAGGGGAGTCTTTGTCGCCGATCTTCACTATGGATTATTGGTGAAATTCTTTATATTTTCCATTTATCACTCATTCCCCATGCATGTGGGATTTTTATTATACTAATGTTAAGACTCGACATTGTAAGCCACTACGTGGCAAATATAAATCCATAAGACGGCTTCACATGTTATATTCCCCAATTCCCCACTTAACTCCCACTTATTTTTACCTTATCCATCAAGCATTTCACGTCCCCCGCTTATCTTGCTAAGTTATTTATCCATCAAGCATTCCACGTCCCCCCGCTTATCTTGCTAAGCAGAAACCACATAACCCATGCTAAGCACCTAAGCTAATGCCTTAGCTTTATCACCAAACAAACCACCACATAATCCATGATAAGCACCCAAGCTGATGCCTCAACTTTATCACCAAACAAAATGGTGATCCTTCACATACATATAAAGGACGTCCATTGTTTATTTATACCCCTTTGTGGTTAACCACCCAAAGAATGTGGGATTTGTATCCCCAATTAACAAATGTGTTGACCCATTTTGGTCTTAAGAAGATTTGAACCATAGTATGTGGGGTAAAATATTGAGAGAGGGCTAAGCTTCACTCAATATGCACCTCAGTCAATGCCGGTCAATGCATCATGAATCTCATGATGCATTGACCGGCATTGTTGAAATGGACGGTCATGATGCATTGACCGGCATTGACTGAGGTGCATATTGAGTGAAGCTTAGCCGCTGGTGGCGGCGGCCTAACCACCCCATTACCATATTCAAACTTATATTTACTTTAGATAAGGGGAGACAATTCTGGACTGTGTGTAGAGAAGAGTGCTGAAGTTGGAGAAGAGTCTTTTCATCCAAGTACGAAGGAATTTTATCATCGGAGGCACGATTATTTTGCAAGGATGGGGATCATCATACTCTAAGAAATTTTAATACTGTATTTTTCGTACGTTTAGAATAGATCAGACACGTACATAGTGGACCCGAAGACGTAGTCGTGTAGCGATGAACTCTGTAAACAATTTGTTACGTTTGTCTCTGATTTTCTTCAACGTTATTCCTAGTTTTTACGCAATTTCAGATCTATTTAATTGATTGATAAAATCAATTTTAATCACATTTTCGCGATATCGAGTTGCATTTTGTTTTAAAACGTCGTATAAATTTGTTTTTGAGTATTTCGGTTATAATTTGCTCTGTAATTACAAATCAGTTCATGAGGTTGATGAATAAAGTGTTGTTTTTGGGGAAGTTCGTGATTGTATATCTGGATGATATATTGATGTTTATCAGGACAAAGGAGGAGCATCTTGATCACCTCTGCAAGGTATGAAGCAGTTGCAGGAGGAAAAATTGCTTGTGGCTATAAAGAAGTGCATTTTCATATGTGAGGATTTAGTTTATTTGGGCTTCGTAATATCCTGGCAAGGATTGCAAATGGACCCAGAAAAGGTGTGTGTGATAGTAGAGCGGCCGTCACTAAGAAATGTGACTGAGGCACGAAGCTTTCATGGATTAGCGAGCTTCCATATGAAGTTTATATAGAAACTTCAATGGAATGTGCATGGCGATCATGGAGATTATGAAGGGAGATAACAAGGAATTAATGTGGATAGAAGAAACAAAGTGCAGTTTTTAGGAATTGAAGCTGAGGATTAAAGTGCAACGCATTAACTATATTTGAGAAGATATTTCAAGTGGATTACAATGCAAGAAAAACTAAAATTTGTAGTGTTAAGCCAAGAAGGGAGACCCATTGCCTATTTTAGCAAAAAATTGAACGATGCAAGGAAAATATATCCAATTTATGATCAAGAGTTCTACTCAATTGTTGCTAGCACTGAAGAAGTGGAGGCATAAACTTATTACGGATTGAGTTTTTTTTGTACACCATTAAGCACCACAGTTTATTAATAGCTAGGAAAAGTTGAATCAAAAGCACATGAAGTGGGTAGAGTTCCTACAAAGTTATTCATTTGTGTTGAAACATAGAAATGGGAATTCCACCAAGGTTGCAGATGCACTAAGAAGAAAACTGACATGGTGTTAAAATAAATGCACAATGAAGTCCTGAGTTTTGAAACCTTGAAAGATCTGTATGCACAAGAGATTGATTTCAAGGAAACATGTGAGAAATGCACAAAACTTACGTGTACAAATAAAACCATGGCTAGAATATTTCATCTAAGAAAGAATGGTGTTCAAAGGAGAACAATTACATATACCTCGAGGTTCAATGCTCGATAATTTAATTAGGGGAAAGAATGGTGGAGGATTAGGGCGTCACTCTGGAGGTGAAAAACTTTGTTGTAATTATAAGAATACTATTGGCCAAAGATAAACACGAATGTACGCAAGTATATGCAAAGGTGCATAGTTTGCTAGTTAGTTAAAGAGCACAAAAAAAAAAAAGGATTGTATCAACCTTTACCTATACCAAGAAGGCCATGGGAGAATATTAACATGGATTTCATGTTAGGGTTCAGAGAATAAATGACACCATATTTGTGGTCATCGATAAATTTTCGAAGATGGCACGTTTATTGCATGTAAGAAGACTAGTGACACGTCATGCATTGCACATTTATTTTTCAAGAAGATAATGTGATTACATGGGTTTCCATTGAGCATAGTGTCTAATAGGGATACAAAATTCCTAGGTCATTTTTGGAGGACCTTATGGAGGAAAATGGGAACAAGGTTGATTTTCAACTCAATCTACCACCCACAAACTGATGGGAAAACGAAGGTGGTGAACCAAAGCTTAGGCAATTTATTGCGTAACTTGGTTGGAGAATGGCCAAAGCAATGAGATGTGGCATTGGCATAAGCAGAATTTTCCTATGATGACTCAGTTAATAGGAGCATGCGAAAGACTCCGTTTTAGATCGTTTATGGAGCGAGTCCAATAGGAGTCATAAAATTTCACAAAGTGATGAACAATTAGAGTGTAAAAGCTGAAAAATATGTTGAATATATGTGCAAGTTACATGAAGAAGTGCGTCAGAAGTTGGAGACAAGTAACTAAGGCTATAATGAACAAGTGGAAAAAAGACGCAGAGTCAAGGATATCAAGTGTTGGCATATTTGCGCAACAAAATATTTCCAAAAGGGACATCTAACAATTTAAAGTTGAAGAAAAATAGTTCATGTAAGTTATTATAGAAAATAGGGCCAAATGTGTACAAGATTGAGTTACCAAAAGAGTTTGGATATCTCACTGATATTCAATGTTGTAGACTTGTCTGAATTCCATGAAGGGAGAAGTAGTGCGCAAGATACAAAAGATCAGTGCGTAGAAGAATTAGACAAGAACACATAGAAAATATAGGAGGCCTTAGACTATAGAAAGAAAATACAAGATAATGAAATATAAGAAATTGAGTCTATATTGGACTCCAGGATCTAAAGAAGACATGTGGGAAGGAATACAAAGAATACTTGGTAAAATCGAAGAATTGCACAAAAGAAGATGCAACGTGGATAAGTATGAAAGAGTTTGGTCAGCTTGGCCATTCTCTAGAGCCTAACTTGTGATATGGAGCTCATTTTTGTCTTACCCAAGGTGTTTGATGCAGGAGCATCATGGAAGATTTGAAGACTATATGAATTTTGAAGTTCTAGCTCAGTGTTGAAGTGTGCACAAGAATTGTAAAGCTCTACTAGGTGCGATAGAATATTGCATGGCACTACGCAAAATTTTTGTGCAATGCACAAAACTACAAGGAGCATGAAGTAGTGGTGCACAACAATATTTTGATAAAGGGGGCGCAAAGGAATGGCATGCAAGATGGTGCAATGGAGAAAACAAGGTGTGTGGACATTTTCCAAGGAATAGTGCATGATACTTGAAGGAAGACATGCTACATACAAGAATGGAACAAAGGCAAAAAATGACATAGTGGTAGGTGAAGACCGAAACTACCAATTCAATGATGGACATGGAACTTCGAGATGAACTTCTCTCAACTACCAGATCATGATTGTTGGATGCCATTAATGTAAAGGAATTTAAATGTAAGTATGCATTTGCATTGCAATTGAGCTCCTACATTCAAAGTTCTAGATTTTCAAAAAAGCTTAATTGAACAAATATGATGTTTCGAGGGTATGGAAAGTAAGTATTGTTTTCAACTTTAATGGTTGCAGTGAAATTGGTAATCAAGTTGTACGAACATATCCATGTTCTTCGCTAGTAATCAGACAATATGTACATAACCATATGGATTTTAATTAATAACCTGTGTCAAATTTTCTCTACCCTTCCTTTATCTTCCAAAGGTTGGATAAATTTACATAGAAAACTATCAATTTTAGTTGAACCTTGAAGAATGAGAACTACGTGGTTTGTAAATGTGTGCTCTAATGATTACTCATTGTTTCAAATGAATATGCTTATTTCCTACAAAAATCCTCACTCACACCTCTTTTAAAGAAGGTCGTTCATAAAACTTGTTTCTTTAATAATTGTTATGAACATTGGAGGCTTTTTCTGCAAAGGTAGATTTTTGGCTTGGATTTATTCAAGCTTTTGTAAAAGAAGCAGCCAAGAAGAAACTACTAAAGTGGATTTGTTGACCCTCATAAAATCCTTGTAATGTCCCTCCTTCTCGAGTGACCTTTACTGAAGACCTTTGGCCTATTTTGTCTATCTAACGATGAAAGGGTGAGCTTAAGGGTGGCTTAAGTTTATTAACTTTATTATATTGTGCTAAAATTAAAATATAATATTATAAAGATCACATATAATAAATTAATAGACTTAACTTTAAATTAGAACATAGGAAAGTGCGATAAAATAAAAACACTTAATTAAAATGTACTTCCTAAGGGAGAATGTGATTTGGAGGTCTAAGGGTCACTTTCATTGGAATTCCAAAGGTCACTTTGGGTCCCATTTCCTATATAAAGAAGAAGGTGATTTTCCTAGAGGCATCAAGAAATATTTTATAACATCTTCTCTTGCATGAAGCTTTAGCTTTTGCATTAATATTCCAAGGACGAAACCCCTTATGGATTTAATCTCTCGTGGATGAAAACCCCAAGAGTTGAGAGGGTTTTTCACTCAGAAATCCCCATTAATTGTAATCATATTTTCAAACTTATTTTCAATCATTTCTAGCAGTGTATTTTGAGGGTATTTTGGAGAATAAATTGCAGCAGGTCTTCTATTATTGGTTCGACACAGTTTGGGACTGATTTGGCATGTTCTTTGAGGTATTTAAATATGATTTCTATTTGCAAATCATCTACAGATTTTTGTGAAGTGAAGCAAAGTAATTTTATAATTTTAGAGGGTTTTCAAAGTGGTTTTCAGGCAGTTTATTATGCAGATTTCAAATTTGAATCCTCACTTATTTTGGCTGCTATAAATTCTGATTTTCACATATTTCGGCTTCCAAAAATCGTAGCAATCATTTGTGTTAAAAACAATAATTTTTTAGTGTCATTTTCATTGGGTAGAATGTCAAACCCTAGTCATTTTGCTTCTAAAGAATTCAAATTCTCCCTAGTTTGCTTGCCATAGTTTCCAAAAATCATATTTTATTATTTACAAGTAATAAAAAATTCAGGTTTAGGCAAAATATCTATTGGGGATCTTTCAATGGTACCAGAGCAATGTTCCTCCCACTTGGAGGGTTTTGATTTGATGCAGCCACCAAAGTTTGGAACACACAGGTATTACACTAGGAGACAGGCACAACTTGGAGCTGATCTTGGGACATGTATTGGAACTATGGGTGACAGAAGAGAAGGGTATCATATTCCTCCTTGAGATGAGCAAGTAGATCTAGACCGAGAACTACTAAGAGCCATGGTAGCTTCCCAACAATAGTTGATTCAGTCCATGGACTGTATGGGCTCCACTCTTGATAGATTGGCCTTATGTGGGCCACGAGATAGACATGATAGGAGAGATAGATTTGTATCTATTAGGAGGAGCAGTAGATCTCCTTCCAAGATTGTCGGCATGAGGGGATCACCTCACTGTGAGATGAGGTACACTCATACAAAGGAGAGGAGGCCTACCAGGACAGCAGATAGGCCTATGCAGCCTAGTTTCTTGCGTAGAGATGATCCACTAGCAGTTAAAGACCCACTTGACGGAGTGGATTTCCAAGACAGTGTTATGGCAGCTACTGATGAGTAAAGGAATTTACCACAGCACGCGAGGGACGCCTTTCCCTTACCTAATTATTGTGCACAAAGGAGAGATAGGTTGAGGGCCAGACAGGATCAACGACCTAGAGTACAGAACCAGGAGCTGAAGCGGGCCACCAATAAGGTGACCCTATCTACTTTTGACGGTAGCAGAAATATTAGTGTCAGAGCTTGGATCCATAAGCTCGACACCTATCTGACCCTCAAACCCATGCATGAGCATGAGGCCATTCAGTTTTCCACTCTCCATCTGGAGGGAGTAGTATATGATTGGTGGCATCACGGGCTAGTCACACAGAGCCGCAATCTTATACAGTCATATAAGGAGTTCAACGAGAGGTTGATTGTAAGATTTGACTGCAAGGATGTGGAGCTTTACTATAGAGATTTGGCGCAGCTTTGCCAGACTGGACATGTTGATGCCTACATCAACGAGTTTCAGTGGATAGTGATGATGGTTCCTGAGATGTCCGAGAGGAGGGTAGTGATGCTTTTTATAGAGGGCCTTCATGACATGATGCAAGGATTGGTCAAGGCTCTTAAGCCTAGGATGTTGCATGATGCCATCCAGATGGCATTAGATTTGGAGACATCCCCCACTTCTTATCATACCAATAAGAAGTTTCCCACAAGCTCCAAGCCATTCCAACGATCCACTCTGTAGCAAAAGAGTGCTCCCCCTCCTAAGATGGATCAGGAGACTCATAATGAGTTAAGGAGGAAGAAGCTTTGTTTTCATTGTAAGGATCATTGGGAACCTGGACATAATTGCCTCGGTAAAGGCAAGGTGCACCTTATTGAAGTGATTTCAGATGAGGACGAGGAGCCTTAACCAGATAGAGATACAGAGGAGAACGATGGTGATCATAGTGCACATGAGGAGCAGCCCCAGATAGAGCTTGGGGAGAGTGATATACCAAGCTCAGGCACTATTGCCACACTTTCTGGAGTCCCTAGCTACCATCCCTTTCGACTAAAAGGAGTACTTAAGGGGCAGCGGGTTGTTTTCTTGATTGACAGTGGAGCTACACACAACTTCATCGATGAGGGGTCTCTGATTAAGCGTGGATTATAGGTTGAGGAATTTGAGGGGTTTAGTGTACAGGTTGCATATGGTTTTGTTATGAGTTGCACTTGGAGGATTCCTCATCTTAGCATTCAGTTGGGGGACTACACACTAACCGATGATTTCTATGTTGTTGGTCTTGGTGAGATTGATATAGTTTTGGGCATTCAGTGGCTAGAGTCCCTTGGGAGGTATGTGCAAGACTTCAAAAGGATGGAGTTGGAGTTCATGGTTGATGGGAAGAAAATTGTGCTTAGGGCTCTTTCAGATGGTGGGCCTAGAGTTATTTCAGCACACAGGATGAAGTCCCTTGTCAGGCATGGAGAGGTTGCATGGGCAGCCCAATGCTTTATTTCGTCCAAGTCTTCTTCAGATAGTGGGCAACCATTTCATGTGGATATCCAAGCAATACTAGATAAGCATGGTCCAATTTTTGGTGATATTCCTCCAGGTAGACCACCAGATAGGGGATTTGAGCATGTCATTGAGCTAAAGGAGGGTGTCAAGCCTATGCTCACTATGCCCTATCCACATTCTAAGAAGTTTAAGGATGAGATAGAGAAGGCTATCAAAGAGCTCTTGGATATGGGGCATATCCGTCCTAGTTTGAGCCCCTTCGGTTTTCTGGTTGTGTTGGTGAAGAAGAAGGATGGGACCATGAGGATGTGTATTGACTACCTGGCACTCAACAATAAGACCATCAAAAACAGGTACCCCATTCCCGCATAGATGATTTTTTAGATGACTTGCATGGAGCCATCTACTTTTCGAAGATTGATCTTCGCTCAGGGTATCATCAAATTCGTGTTCGGGAGGAGGACATCCACAAGACAACATTTCGATGTCACTACAGGCACTATGAGTTCTTGGTGATGCCATTCGGTCTCACCAATGCACCTACCACTTTCCAGTCATGCATGAACCATCTCTTCAACAAGAAGTTGAGGAAGTTCGTGCTTGTGTTTTTTGATGATATCTTGATCTACAACAGGACCTGGGAAGACCACTTAAGACATTTGGATGAGGTTCTTGGCATCATGGAGGTTCAGTTTATATTTGCTAACATGTCCAAATGTGAGTTTGGACTTACTGATATTATGTATGTTGGACATATCATTGTGGCCAACAATGTCAAGATTCACCAGGAGAAGATACAAGTTATGCAAGATTGGCCACTACCAAGGAACATTTCAGATTTTTAAGGATTCCTAGGGCTATGTGGCTACTACAGGAGGTTTGTTCAAGGATACCCCAATATTGCAGCTCCCTTGATAGATCTCATGCGGAAAGGAGCATTCAGATGGTCAAACGAGGCACATGTCGCATTTGATAGGCTCAAGGAGGCTATGAGCACTTGTCCAGTATTGGCTCTTACAAATTTCTCGCGGCCTTTTATTTTGGAGTGTAATGCTCTGGGCTCAGGTGTTGGTGTAGTTTTGATGCAGGATCTTCATCACATTGCCTACAAGAGCAGGAAGCTGAGAGAGAATGAGAGATTGTACTCCACGTATGACAATGAGATGCTCACCATTATGCATGCATTTGTGAAGTTCAAACAATACCTAGTAGGAGGGAAGTTCGTGGTGAGGACCAACCACAATAGCTTGAGGTACTTCTTAGAGCAGAAGGAGCTTAGTGAGAGGCAGTAAAAGTGGGTCAACAGGATCCAGGAATATGATTTTGACATCGAGTATGTCAAGGGGAAGAAGAATGTAGTGGCAGATGCACTTTCTAGGAGGCCACATCTTGTTACCCTCTGTTCCTTGAGTAGATTTCAGCAGATTGGAAATCTCAACTATTAGTTGAGTATTCCAAAAATTCATTGGCATGTGAGATTTTGGATGGTAAGATTCAGGACGAGCAATAATAGGTAATCACTTATTTGATTTATTATAAGGGAAGAATTTATTAAGTTCCTGAATCTAAGCTCAAGGAGAAGATTCTTCGTGCCTTCCATGATGCGCCACTTGCAGGACATCCCGGGTACTTCAAAATATACAGATAAGTTAGGGAGAGATTCTCTTGGAAGGGTCTCAAGGAGGATGTTCTTTGCCATGTACCTGAGTGTATGACTTGTCAGCAGAACAACTCAGAGCATACATTTCCGGCATGTTTTTTGCAACCCTTTCCCATTCCAGAGCAGAAATGGGAGAGCATTTCGATGGATTTTATTACAGGTCTTCCCGTTGTGCAGGGGAACAATCACATTTATGTAGTTGTTGATAGGTTGACCAAATATGCACACTTATTCACTATTCCCACCATCTTTAATGCACCACATGTAGCTGATTTGTTCTTTAGATAAGTATTCAGATTACATGGGCTTCTGAAGAACATTTTCAGTGACTGGATAACCGGTTCTTGAGCACATTTTGGCAGGATTCTTTCAGGTTGGCAGGTACAAAGTTGACTCCAAGTACGAGTTACCACCCTCAGACTGATGGACAGACAAAAATTGTGAACAAATGGATAAAGGGTTATCTTCGTAATTATGTTTCAGGGCAACAGAAGGCATGGGTAAGACGGTTGTACTTATGTGAGTATTGTTATAATACTACTTACCACATGTCTATTGGTATGACCCCCTTCCGAGCATTGTATGGATATGATGCGACATCCTTTGTTGATTTGGCCTTTGGGGACAGTAGAGCTCCTAAGGCTCAGGAGTGTTTACAGGACAGTCAGGATATCCTTAGAGCACTTAAGGATAATATCCAACATGCACAGAACCAACAGAAGATGTATGCGGACCGGCACAGGATTGAGAGATCATTTGAGGTTGGAGACATGGTATTTCTACGTCTACATCCATATAGACAGAGTACTCTCAAGAGGAGTGGTGCAAAAAAGCTTAAACCTCGGTTTTATGGTCCATACAGAGTGGTGAGGAGAGTTGGAGAGGTAGCTTATGAGCTGGAGTTACCTTCTGAAAGTAAGATACACAATGTTTTTCATGTGTCTTGATTAAAGAAGACCTTGGGGCAACACGTGGTTCCTTCTACAGAGTTGCCGCCATTAGATGATGAGGGACAGTTGGATCTAGTACCTGAGGAGATCCTGGATAGGAGAGAGAGGAGGTTGCGGAGTAGAGTGATTCGAGAGTACCTAGTTCGTTGGAGAGACTTGTCATTAGAGGATGCTACATGGGAAGGTGAGTATATACTTTAACATCCAGCCTTGCAGTTGCTTGGGGAGGACTATAATGTCTCTCCTCGGGTGACCTTTGGCCTATTTTGTCTACTCGATGGCCAAAGGGTGAGCTTAAGGGTGACTTAAGTTTATTAACTGTTTTATATTGTACTAAAATTAAAATATAACATTATAAAGAGCACATATAATAAATTAATAGACTTAACTTTAAATTAGAACTTAGGAAAGTGCAATAAAATAAAAGCACTTAATTAAAATGTACTTCCTAAGGGAGAATGTGATTTGGAAGTCCAAGGGTCACTTTCATTGGAATTCCAAAGGTCACTTTTATGGGAATTCCAAAGGTCACTTTCATGGGAAGTCCAAAGGTCACTTTGGGTCCCATTTCCTATATAAAGAAGAAGGTGATTTGCCTAGAGGCATCTAGAAAGATTTTATAACATCCTCTTGCATGAAGCTTTAGCTTTTGCATTAAAATTCCAAGGACAAAACCCCTCGTGGATTTAATCTCTTGTGGACGAAAACCCCAAGAGTTGAGAGGGTTGCTCACTTAGAAATCCCCATTGATTGTAATCAGATTTTCAAAGTTATTTTCAGTCATTTCCAGCAATGTATTTTGAGGGTATTTTGGAGAATAAACTACAGCAATTCTTCTATTGGATTGACTCCGTTTGGGACTGATTTGGCATGTTCTTTGAAGTATTTAAATATGATTTCTATTGTCAAATCATCTGCAGATTTTTGTGAAGTGAAGCAAAGTAATTTTATAATTTTTAGAGGGTTTTCACAGTGGTTTTCAGGCAGTTTATTATGCAGATTTCATATTTGAATCCTGAGTTATTTTGGCTTCTATAAATTCTGATTTTAATATGTTTCGGCTTCCAAAAAATCATAGCAATCATTTGTGTTAAAAACAATAATTTTTTAGTGTCATTTACATTGGGTAGAATCTCAAACCCTAGTCGTTTTGCCTCTAAAGAATTCAGATTTTCCCTAATTTACTTGTCGTAGTTTCCATAAATCATATATTATTATTTACAAGTAATAAAAAATCAGATTTGGGCAAAAGATCTATTGGTGATCTTTCAATCCTCTATACTCCTATTTAACAGGTTGGATGTTTTAATATTATTTTGAGTGCACCCACTACTTGCTTTTTAATTTGTCAAAATTCTTAATTCTAAGCTTTCTAAAGAACTTATGCACTTTGGCATTTTTATCAAATAGGTTTTTGGGTTTTAGTTAAATAAATGAAACTGTCATAATAACATTTGTACATTCCTCTTGCCAAAGTCACTAACTTTGGCACACTTGCTTGATGTACATGTTTTATAAGTTATAATATATGTTTTATCTAGAGATTATCTAGAGAATTAAAGTCTTTATATGCTTCCATATATAGTTTTTTTAATATTTTGTTTCTACTTTGAATTATTCCTTTTCAAGCATTGCTCTTAATTAATACAATTTTGTGAACAACATCTCAAACCCCTTCTTGTGATTCTATCTAAAAGTAATATATAACACATTACAAATATAATATATTTGAGCTCTATAAAAAATGTTTAAAACTTTTTTTTAAACTATTTAGTAATTGTTGTGCTTATGCATTGATTATTATATTTATAACATTTTTTTTTATTAGTACTACCGCAGGTAATACCATTCCCTTTAATTTTACTTAATCAATTATTATTAGTTGTTATTTTCAACCAA
The DNA here is from genome assembly GCA_019776745.2 of Taxus chinensis. Lineage (NCBI taxonomy): Eukaryota > Viridiplantae > Streptophyta > Pinopsida > Cupressales > Taxaceae > Taxus > Taxus chinensis. Next base: position 13,069,692 of record CM034150.1, read on the forward strand.
TTAAAAAATAAATAAATATTCATTTTTTTAAATATAAAAATGTTCAATTTTTAGAAACAAAGCATATTGTAACATGGATTGGTTATTGATTTTATTTGTAAGTCGCACCAAATTGATCTCTTCTTAGAAATCCTTTGTCTGATGATGATGTCATTGTTTGATTTGAAGTAAGCACAACTAAGTACTCTACATGATATACATATCACATACATACATTACAACCCTTAGTAAGAATTTGGTCTTCTTTCCTAGTATGTTAACTGCTTGCTTGATAAGATATAAAAGTTCAAATATTTTGTTCATATTATTATTAAATTTTGATCTTTTTTGTTTATGTGCATATCAATATCCATGGAAAAAAACCCATTGAATTTAATATTCCAAAACATATCTTAGAGCACAATTCCAAAATAAAAAACTCAAATATACAATGTGGGTTTCCATTTTCCATACTATGGTCACAAGGTTCATACAATCACTCATAATGCAATAGGCCTCTATTGCCCAATCAATTATTTATAAGTTAGACATTGCATTGACAACAAACAATTTTAGGCTATTATGTCATTTTTCCCAAGTGTTCACTTATTTGAAAATTATCACAATATTAATAACAATTATTACTAAATATACAAATATAAAATCCACAAAATATCAAACATATAGACCCAAAAAAATGAAAATTGCATCTAAAACCTCATCAACCTAATCAATGAATAATTATATTGCATGTTTGAAGAAACATAGAAAATGAATGTAAAGTTGAATGAATATAACAAAATCAACAAAGACTTTTATGTGTTGATCTTCTCCAAATTGTTTCTGCATGCCATTATTCTAATACATGTTTTTGAATTTATGCTTGTTATATTTCTTGCAATTGGTACCTTCATCTCAACTATTCACATGTCGTTTTGCTTTCATTGAAATGCACCAGCTTTGATAAAATCCACCATACAAATGGCCTTTGTTATTGTATGGACATCTAATAGATAATTAAAGGTAGAATGATCAACGAAGATAATCAATTATATCACACTTTCAAATGATCACTAGTTAAGGAGGCAAATGCCCATTGGCATGTAAGTGGCACCCTGTATAAAAATGTCAAATTCTATCTATTGATGAAACTTTCAATCCATTAAACACTTCTAAAATATCATAAACCAACAAAGAACTTGTTAAAAAAGCTCATCAAAAAACAAAGAATTCAACATCTTTACACTTTATTATCACATGATAAGAAAATTCATTCAGGTTAACATTTCAAACCCATTAATTAATCAAGCAAAGTACAAGTAACATTGTCTACATAAATTCTAGGAATGATATTTGTTTTTTTTTTAAAAGTGAGCAGTCATCGAGATGAACTAAATTATCATACACAGTTATAAACATGAACAACTTGCATCTCATTTTTAATAATACAATTTTCGTTTTGCACCTATTCAATTTTGCAATTGATTTTGCATTCCAGATTCCTACCCTAACATTGGTATCAGAGTACAAGAATTTTTTTCATCCTATGGGAAGCAATGTTCTCTTGCAAACATTTTTTATACTGCAGATGATTGCTTTCCTCACCATTAGTAATTCACTCACAGACCGAAACATGGGTTAAATTTGACAGCCACCTATGAATGTCAACATTCTTTTTAGGTGACCATTATGGGTTAAATTTTCCAATACCATTATTTACTACAAAACTACAAAAAACCATTATTTATATACTACTAATAAAATATATAATACACAATTATATACTTCATTTAACGCTGATGATGGTTCCAGGATGGGAACTGAAACGTAGATGGTAATCCTTTCTACGCAACATATCCAGAAGTTTCAATCTTCATCTAACCTACGATATGAACTTAAAATTTTTGAATTCTATACTTATTTAACTATTTTTAATATATATTTATATAACTTACATATAAATCTAAATAAGAAATGACGGTCACATTTTAAATATGCAAATTGCACGCGATGATTAGTTCCAAAATTTACAAGTATTTTACGGCTAAAATTACAAAAAAAGGTTAAACGACTATCAAATTTAACCCCTAGACCAAAAGCAACATATTTCAAGCAAAACTTCGTCCTTTGTACTTCGTTTCTTTATCGATTTATGTGATAAGATTGTCATGTTCAACAAGTTCCAACATAAGGGGGAATGTTACATTATGGGACCCAATCAAGCTATAATTTCACTGAAGAGTCATCCTCGACAATAGTGCAATTGATTTTGCAATCCAAATTCCTTGCCTAACAATGCCAATAGAAAATCCCAACCCCATTTTGCATTAACACAATGTGATGACATACCGAATAGCATAGATAATACTAATTATGAAAAAAAATTGGCAACTTCGTATAACACTTATCCTACATCTTAAATTTTATATATGGGATATTTGCATCTTTTGAGTTCGATGATTCGGGTTTTCCTTCAAGACCCCTTTTAAGGTTTTTTTTTGTTCCTGCTGTCCCTAAAAGGGTTTTGAAGAAAGACCCACAGTGTCGAATTGAAACGATGCAACACAATTTATTACAAATATAAAACTCAAATGTCTACCTATAGAAATCCTAAACAATAATTTCTCATCTCAAAACACATGAAATTCGCACTCATGGTCATTGAAAAAAAGTACCCTACACATTGATTTATTGTTATCTATTGAAAAAATGATGGAGATCAAATTCCAATCACTCATATTTAAATTTGTGCTCCATTTGATCATCACTCGAAAGTTTTTTCTTTGTGCTTACAAAAGGTAATTGAAAAATTGTAATATCTTGTTTGTGCGATAGAATTTGGAACCCCTTTATATAAGGATAGTTAATTTACAACTTGACATATCTACAATTTTATATTTACTAATTTGTTGAAAAATGAAAATGATAAGTACACACCAATGAAATTCAATTGGTATCAAATCATTCATCAAAGTACAAATCTTTGGAGATACAAAATAAAAAAATATGATGTGTAAATTTGAATAAGAGAGGGATCATTTGGTATCATTTGGTGATAAGTCTCAAAAATGGAAAAGGATAGGAAGTGGAGGACCATGACAATTCAAATTATACAATTATATTATACTTTTTTGAATCATTATTCTTACTAAGGACCAGCATATAGGTTTCAATTCAAGTCAAAATACACAATCAATTTAGGCCAACACAACAAGAAAAAGAAAGGTTTTTTCTACAAACAAAATTATAATCTTCAAAAATTTAATTTTGCCATTTCAAACATTTAAAATTCAATTAAAAAACAATTTTATTGTTTACTCATTGGTGGTTTTGGTGTGACGACATATTTAGGGTGTGACTCATCATAGTTCTGTAATTTAAAATGTTCATATTCCTCTCCTTACACTTGTGTTCTTTATTTACATTTCATTAACGTTCTAGATTGAGTAAGACTCGTTAAATACAAAATTAGCCTCTTAACCGATAACCATAATAGTAATATGATTATAGTTTTTGAATTAGGCAATATTATAACTAAAGTGATATAAAGACTTGGGAATCTAAACACAAAATCCATGTATATTCTTTTAGTAACAAGTTGTCAAAAGGCCATATTAATCATATCTAACTAGTTTACCTACTTCATTTCATTCACATTGTCGTATTTCCATTCACATTAGCATATTTAAGTGATATCATTCATTCTTCTATTTGTATGTGCCAATGTGACCATTGTATCAGCTTAGCCAACATTAATAACAAGCCACATGATGCTATGGAAGTTGATTATAAAAACACTAGAACATATAATTTTAAAATACCAATCTCAAATACATCAAGATATATCAGTTTTGAGGTTCTTATCTTTATACATTATCATAAAACACAGATTTGAAAACAAAAAAAAATGGTCTAAAAAAAATTATAATATATATATATAATAATAATGCATTCATGATTCATTTTTAAAAATATTTCACATCAAAATGCAATTAAGAACTCGTATTATTTTCAATGAAAATATTTTCTTTCTAATTACAAAGGTTTTTTTCCTATCTTGTTTGATTTTAACGAGATTAATAAATAGCTCTAATTTCAGAAAAAAAATACATCATTGACTCGATTTTAATTTGGCATACCTTGGAAACACTATTTTTTTGCTTTAGTTATGTAGCATGGATTGTATAGCAAACATTTGTGTCTAAATAGTGTTTATTCATTTATTTTATATACATTCTATGTTCTATTCACATGGAAGCCTTCTAAGAAGTCTACATCAAAGCCTAGAAGAAAAATACTTCACATAGAAGCTTCCAACCGCAGGAACAGTGGAACTAGCAGCTACATCCACTTGTCACAACCGGTAGAAAGGTATTATCATGAGATAGTTTCAGCCTCTCTTGTTGAAGTTGTAGATCGCAAGAAGAGAGACAAATTGCAAGCAGTGACAATAATCACAAGTTGATGTCAACATCTTAGAACATCAACTAGAATTTGACGCATACAGCTGTTAAAATGCTTGATAGATTAGAATAGTTGCATATAATATTTGATCCATCTTGAGGCATACCCTCTGCAGCATTTACCATACATCCAACCAAATTTCAAATCGTTCACAGGAAGACAAAAATTAGAGAATATACTAGAAGCAAAGCATGCATACAATTTTTAAAAAAAATCCAAGATATTATTAAAAATAAAACCAAAAGAAAAAAACTAACAGTAAATGTCACGACCCCCACTACAGTTTAAGTGTTGTCTGAAGCAACTGCTACAAGATTGGTATATGTGTTCCAGTGCCATCAGAAACCTCTTAAAAATAGTAAATACAGTTTGTATTCTTGCTCCCTTAGAAGCCTGGAGTTTTAGGCTCTACAATCATGACAACAAGGTCTGCATCTTCAATGAAATACACACAAGCCATTCATGAAGATGGAAGTATCGAATTAATAAAAAGGAACCCTAAAAAACTAGCATTCTGCAAATAATAGAATTTTTCATTTAATGATTACCCACCACCAGCAATAATGCAAGAGCTAGGAAAAATTAGAAAACCAGAGATCAAATTATCTCTCATATGCATTTCATCTATTCATGAGTTCAAATTTAAATGTGAACAAAGAAAAGACCCCAAGTTATTTTCAAAAAATCAGGCACAAGTGGCAATCTGGTTGTATAATGTGTGCATAAATATGCTAAGGAGCATTGTGCAATTACTGATGGCTACCAGCGAAGACAAGTTACAACCATCAACAAAGAAAAAATTATGTATATCCTTTTAAATTTGATAAGAGCGTTGAAGTTATCAGTTGATCATTTTTCCGCCCAATGATGTTCAAAATGCATTCTCCTGTTCTGTACATAAGATATATAGAGAGTAAAACTAAATATAAAATTACAAGCCCTGGAGAAAGGGAATCGAAAAATGAAGGATGAAGGGCTTCAGTAGGATGGGTGCCTCCTACCAACAAATGGGCTAACTTAAATTTGAATTGCTGGAGTAGATAGCATTCTGAGAGATGCATAGAAGAACAAATGGGCTAACTTAAATTTGAATAGCAGGAGAAGATAGCATTTTGAGATATGCATAGAACTGAGTGTTACACGCCCCCTCCCTCACAATCCCCAAAGCTTCTAATAAGTGGCCGAGCCTTTTGGGTTGGTTGTGGGTCTCAATTTTCCATCCAGCTTCAAATTTATAAATGGTATTCTCGGTGTCCAGGGACCTCCTCCCTAGTTTCTGCTCCTACACAGTTAGCCGTCACTATTGGGAGAATAAACCTGTCGATTTGCTGTCTAACTGTGGTACTGAACAAGATGGTTTTGAGCAAAACGGGAAGTTTCAGAAAATTTGTTGCTGTCTCTAGGATATAGCTACTTCCCTTTTTGCTCAAAACTCTGGTAGTTTTTGGTGTAGCAGCAGGGCTGCCAGATGCTTCAGGTTTTCAAGGGGTATGTACTGATATATTGGTTTGAACAATCCATTTGCATACTTTGCAGTGTTAGGTGGTAATGCGATCTAATTTCTAGTTAGTAGATATGGTGCTTAACTGATCAATTAAATGTGTTTGCTTTGCAATATTCCTGGATTTACACATACCAGGCTTGACTGCAATTTTTGTTTGATATTTTTAAGCAAATGCAACTGACAGGTGGCAGGCCAGACTCATATAGCATTACTAGTCTCCCCCCAGCTTGAGCCTGTCTTGAAGCTTTGAAGCAGGGTTTGGAGATCCATTGAAAATACTTGACAGCAGATCATGGTCTGCTGTGGAGTGTCACGACTGGTGGAAACTCTTCAACCTTTACATCCTTGATCAAGACCTAATTGGAGATCCGGTGGACTACACACTGAATTGAAGAAATTTAATGTGAAGCAATGAACCAAAGCAAAGGAAATGAACCCAACAAACAGATGATACTGCAACGTAATGAAAGGTTTATTGAAAATGAGAGTAATTTACAACAACATAACCATCTCTGAAAAGAGAAGTGAAGCCAAGCTAAAAGCCTTGATTTTGAAAGTCAGATGATGATTCCTTTATAGCTCGATTCTTAATTTTTGTGGGATTTTAGTCATGTGTTTAACTCATCTCAAGATGACCTCCATGGGTTATCATTGCCCTTGTGACATTTTTCTCATGTATTTTGGGTAATAATCACAAGACCAAGGGTCCCACTTATCACACAACACCGTAAACCGGAGTAATGGTGAATGTAATCCACTTTTTGGCTTCTCGCCCATTGGCAAAGCTTTTGGAGCATCTAATGCCTTATATAAGTCTCAGAATTCTTATACCTTTGTCTCAGAACTCTTACCAATGTGGAATTAACAAAAATACAACCCAATCATGTATTTGTGTTAATATTAATTAGCTATTTTACATAGGAAATGAAAAGTCTAAAAATAGAATGTGAACCAATTCACTCTAGAATGTGGAGTGAGAAGCATTCCCCAAAGAAGTTGAGAAAATGTCGTGACATATAACTCTGCAGAACTCAAATTTGGTTTTCCAACTTTTTTGGAATTCACTAGATTTTCGTATATTGCAATTTTCAGGTCATTCAGTGGTTTTTGGGGGGATCAAACTTTGCTGAACAACATTACACAGCCTTTCATCATCTTTTACACATCCTAATCTTTCCAACACATTAAATGGTTTCGAATTCTAATCAACAATGACAGAGATAAATATATGCCCCCGACAAGGTCACCTACTAGTTTTTCTGTAATTTTCCAGAATTCTGTCCTGAACTGCAACCTGAAACAAACCTCTCGGCTTGTTTAATACATAGTGCTTTGGAATAGGGGTTACTGCTAGATTAGCCACCCTCTCCGAAATGAATCCAAGTGTCGCAGACACACATACAGATGGAAAACAAATAGTTTCAAAAAAATGTCTCAACATAATGCGGTCACAAATACTACAATCACTGCCGCACATGCAAAAAATACATCTATTGATAAAAAATATTAAGTAGTTGCAATTGCAAGTGTAAAACCAGTTTCATCTCCCATAGACAGCATCCTCTGAGCTGGTGCTTTGACACAGGACTCAGAGATCCATCAAAATAATTGAGACCGTGAGCACCTAGACAGGTCTGTCTGAAGACTGCGACAGCATCCCTCCCAAAGGTTACTGGAGGAATTCAAAATTTGCACCAGAAAGTTTGGTGGTAGAAAAGTACAAAATAATTCACCGCAACCATAGGGATAAGTAGGCAAATGCTTTCAGGTGGTTAATGCCCTAGAACAACTTGCAGATGTGTTGAGGTCCTTTAAGTATGTTAAGTCTACCATTCTGTAAGCATTTCTCAAAGATTGTTTCAAGAAAGGCAAACCACTTTCATCGTTTAAAAAGAAGTCTATTGGTAAGGCTCTTTTTTGGCTTACACCCGGGTTTTCTGTTGCAGCAGTATTGTTAGAGTTGTATTTCTTTAGGAAGTACGCAGTTTTGTATTTTCCGAAGAGAGCAATCTATAACATAATTTATTGTCTCCTCTTGGATGAATTTGGGTCCTGTTGCCAGAATGCTTATATATGCATTCCCAACCTTGGTGTGTTTCCTTTCTTGTTTATTTATTTAGCTGGGTAGGGGCCCAGTAAAAAAACCCATTACTCTATCACTAATTGGTAGTCAGTACTATCACTAATTGGAAGTTCGACCTTGCTGTTTCCATTAGTCTCCCTGCAAAATGAAACTGCACTTCTATTACAGGTATAATGCTGTAGCATTCATATTGAATGATCAAATCTTGACAAAAGAGTGCGAGGTTAGCCAAAATAAGAAATTCACAATAAAGTTTCTACACACAAAACAATCAAGACTCGTGAATTCTTTGCACTATCATGTTGTGAGACATATAATAGCAGTATAAAGTACTTAACATCAGTCAAACATACAAAATATTTCATGTATCTCAACTGTACTTGGTCATTATAGAAATCAAAATTCACAAGAAAAAAAGTAAAAAAAAATTGATAACATCTTTATTCTAATCGACCTAGCTCCAAATTGCTAGAGAGATTGTTAGGAGGAATTTATATCTAGAATACATGTAAACAATATTACATATACAGTCTTCTCAAATTTTGGAAGCCAGCATTTGGTTTGATTAATTTCAGAGATGGTAGTGTTGACATACAAGTACGGTACTTCAAACTCAAACATCCACCAGGCTTTGATGTTGCACATTCTTTGAAAAATGTAGTCAAAATCTTTTTTTGGTTAAGAATTCATAGTTCTTACAATTTGAATATCACCACTTGCATTTTTTGTTATTCCGTCCTGGAAATGTCCAACCAAGATTTAAAAACTCGAGCTGAAAAGGAGAACCGTGCTTAATGTTATCGCCTTCTTGTCAAAAACTGCCTTTTGGAGATGCAATGCTTCTAATGGCTCCAATCTAGTGCCCAGTACCTGTGAACTGAAACTTCGACAATAGACAAAGTTAGATTAGCCGGCCATATATGGTGAAAATAACCCGGATACCTAAAATTCTGCAGAACACAAAAATGGTCCCAATAATCTACTTTCTAGAGTTAAAGTGAAAATATAAAAAATGTAAAATATTTTAACTAGCATCTTTTCCAAATTTACTATACATGACAACTTTGAGAAATATAGCACCCACCGTTTGACTTTAATCTCTTTACCTAGAGTAAAATTGAAAAAAAGGCTATCTGAAATATTTATTAGAAAGCATGAGACAGTTGTCACAAACCACCAAGAAATAACCATATAAATGTTAAGGTTGAAAAAATTTCATTTTGGTGCCCCCTTGCCTTTGTTTTCATGTTCTACTTTTTATTCTTTACATTCAAACATACAAATATTTTACTTACAGAGAAGGCAGAGAGGGCATTTTGTCTTTGTATACCATCACTTAAAAGTAAAGACCAATCCTGACAGCCACAACCAGTTCACTAGCAGGTATGTTGCTACGTACATTGTAAAGGATGTCAGATTCTTCTCGATTTGTGATCTGTAAAACAAAGCACTTCAACAGAGATTGAGAAAACAAAGATTGTTACCCCATGGAAATTATTTGAACTACTAAAATTTGTCTCAAGCTTCAAACATCTTAAATAGAAGATGTAAATGATATTACTGTTAACAGTTTGGATGAATATAACATAATATGTATTAAATGAACAAACTTGAGATAACAATTAAATCAAAATCCAAGAATCAGTTGGTTTCAACTTTAGCATCAACTTGAATCAAGACAGAATGAAGCATAGAACATAAGCGATATCCATGACTGTACAAGCCACAGGCACAAAGAAAATGAAGAAAAAGGGCCATTTTCCTGCTCATACCAGATCTGGCCTTGCCAGAAAATCTTATCATTGGCAATCTGAAGGGATTGGCTATGTATAAGCCATAACAATTACACTTAAAGCTCAAGTCCTCCTATCCATTTGACAATTTTTGGGGGATTCTTAACAAAGAAATTTGTTCTGGTCGGCAAACAAGCCCAGAAGGTTACACCTTAAGCAGTACAAACTTTAGAGATGCCACTCTAACGTCTCATATAAAGTTGGGATGAGTGAAGGTGGGCAATAAAGAATATTGATTTTCTAAAAACCAAAATAACCAGCTTATAAAATCAACCAATCCTCCTGTAATCTCTTTGGCCATGAATAGATGATGGAAGAGTGGTAAAGGGATGACCAGTCCTTTGCCCTGCATAAAAACAGAAAATTAGTTACAACGAGAATATTATAAATGAATGTAGCAATACTAACTTACTAAGCCGTTCTTTCATTTTATATGTCGTACGCTTCAAGGACTGGCATGGATGACGAAATAAATTAAGGTATATGATAAGTTTCTCGATGCAATTCATGCATTAGTACCCCAAGAGATTTCATTTGCTACAGAGCTCTGTGGTTGAGCACGTGGCATTCCAGACAACCAAGTTGAAGTGTTCTCCAACACATGATCTTGTGGATAGTTTGTGTAACTATGAGCCCCTGTGCTTATGCTGCTTCCAATCCCTGGAACCTGAGTGTACTCTGCCCGGTTATCCTTTTGAGCATAGGATAATGAATAAACGGAGTTCTTTTCTCCATTTGAAATCTGATTATGGCTCACACTACTTGATTGATACACAAGATGCTGCCCCAATGCATGAGAAAGCAACTGTTGATCAGGATTCAGCACTGATGGAGGACAATGATGTTGTTGGAGATGTTGCTGGAATACATGTGATGGCTGCTGCCCCAGACGACTTGGAGAGTTCTGTTGAGCAGAATATGGCCCATGGTGTAAAGGCTTTGACATTGATCGAGTATAACCTGGCAACATTCCATGAACTGAGGGTGGACTTCCTTCTAGATTAGAATATCCTTGGACTAATCCGTTTGATCTGGGAGAAAGATGCACAAACAACAAAGTTGAGAACATCCCATGGTAAATTGATTAGAACAAAAAAATTCGTATCCAATAGGAAATTCCCAATCAAAACAAATTTTTGAGAGTTTCCCAACTACTCGTATAAAGAATATAAATTATTATGGCAATACAAAATATTTTGCTTTTCATTAAACTTCAAAAATAGAGAATTCAAAACTGAAAGGGATTTGCCTTAATTTCTATAACTACAAAAACATACGTGGTTCCCTAAGATTTTTGGCTGCAGTTGACTATGTTAATGTTGCTACTTATTAGGTAATAGCTTTCATGCTAATAGGTTTTTGGGGGTGTCATAAACCATATTGATGTCACACTTAGCAAAGACAGCAAAGACCTAAAACTTTGCCTTACCATTTTTACATATGTGAGCTGAATTTCTTTCTTCTCATTCCTGATATTAGTGGAGGACCTCTTGTAAGTTATATTTCCTGGTTTCCAAATTGATAAATGGTATTATGTGAGCTGATATTTCTTTCTTCTCATTCCTGATATTAGTGGAGGACCTCTTTTAAGTTATATTTGCTGGTTTCCAAATTGATAAATGGTATTTTGAATTTTCTATCTCTTATGGTAATCTTCACATATACGGTCTTGTATACTTTGGTATTTGTCATATCCAAGCCAAATACCAAAAGTTTTCTAAAACTCTCCATACCAGTGTTAGATACCATATCCATATCTGCATTTGTATCCTAAGCCACAAGGTTTGAGTTCGAATTCATGTTCAACAAGAATAAAGTTTGGTTCAAGTTTGCTAATGGATAAAGTTCGAAAAAAATGTCTATAAGTTAGGAAAAAAAAAAAAAAATTAAAACAAAAAAAAAAAGTTTTAAAATTGCATAAATATGTTAGAGGGACAAAGTGGAGAAAGCTTTCATCCTTTTCTTTCACTCAGTATAGGTATATATGCACACACATTTATAAAATAATGCAAAAGCATGTCAAAAACTTCCCATGTAAAAATAATGGACAAAGTTTGAGTTCGTGTTCAACAACGATAAAGTTTGGCAAAGTTCGAACTTTTTCCATAAAGTTTGAAGCACCTTGTGACATAGCTTGTATCTACCATGCAACATAATTCTTTATTAATCTGCTTAGAATGTATTAAATATGTTGCTCCCAAAGCCATGTTTAGGTCAGCCTCTGGTCTTTATTCGATAAAAAGAGGTTAACGATACTCCTGGATCACATTCTAAGCAATAGCACATGCCTAGAAGGACAGACCAAGTAAAATGAAGAAGGCATAAACTTGAAACTCAAATCGTTCAATGTTATCGGTGTGTATGATTAGGCGCCACCCAGCTCTGAGGTACATGCAAAAGGATTATATCAACTACTTATTTTTTATATTCTTCACAAGTAGAAAGGTGACCTGGGAAGTATTATGTCCTAAGTAAACGAAGGCTAATGAAAAAGGAAACCTATTGATTAGCATTATACTTTCTACCTTAGAAGAAAGTTTAGCTGTTGGGAAAGTCAAAAGGCTTGCCAAATTGTGTTACTACTGGGCATCATCTGTTACACTTACAAAATGAAGACAATTATTATCACGAGTTTACAAACCATGTTATAATTGTAAAGCATAGAAAAGAAAAGGTGCATATCATGTAATTTTTAGAGAGGGCAGTCTCAAGCTTTGCCAGTTCTACATTGTACTGTAACATAGTTGTCCAGAAAAGCTAAAAGCAACCTGAGAGAAAATGTTTCAGCATGTTCCTACCCTTTCTTGAAACAATAAGGTAAAAGACATGATTATTTGCAAATATATGAAAAACCTACAATGACGGAGAACTATTATAAAGAGTATTGAGATAATCCTTCATGCTTCCAAGGGAACATGTAACCATCATGACTCGTCATCTTTCATGATGCCCCTTTACACACTTATGACACTTTATTTTAACTGTCATTAAGGACCACATTATGTGGTCCACCTAATTTATAACTCTCGTCTCCTAACATGAATAGATCACTAGGACCCCTTTATAATGCAGAATGCAACAATATGATTAGTCATACCCATGTTGATAATTGTACCACTGGCCATTTATCTGAGTATTCCCATCCTGCAACTTTTCTGTGAGGTATTCCTCAACATAATGCTCTTCTTTATAGTAGTATACCATACTAGGGGCCTTCAGTAATCATAACCATCATTAGACTACTGATAACCATATCAACCATTTCATTATAGCATGTGAATTCTGATTTGAATTCAGTCCCCATCGTCATCAGAATCATCATTTAGCAATAAGTACTTTTAACATCCAAACTTCCGTACATTCCTTGAAAAAAAACTCTTTCTTGAGCTTGAACTTTCTCCTTCCATATTTGAAACCTCGCGAGAAATTGTTTATTTGTTTTTTCTCTGGATTTTCCTTCCTTTTATCAACTTCAATTCAATATCTGTACTGAGTACATATATCATCCTAAACATCCACACTTTTGTACATTCCTTGAAAAAAAATCTTTCTTGAGCTTTTCTCCTTCCATATTTGAAACCTCACAAGAAATTGTTTATTTGTTTTTTGTCTGGGTTTTCCTCCTTTTGTCAACTTCAATTCAATACCTGTACCGAGTACATATATCATCCTAAACTGCATTAGTTGGACATTTCTGTCTCCATTGATTTTGAGGCTTCATACAACACCATAGTTTCATATTCGTCAACTAACATTTGAAGTTATACAGGAGGAGGGAGGAGCCGAGAGGCTCTAGAGCTCCCATATCGATCACCTCTTTCTTTCAGCCTATTCAGGTTATTGGCAGCACTAAGCATCCTTTGGACACTGGTATATTACACATCAGAGCTAATAGATCAGTTAAACGGCGCTTCTCTCAGCACATCACTGCTACTCAGATTGCTCAAATCTTTAAGCCTGCTATCTCTCGGTATCATGGCTCTGCTCCACCTTGTCAGCGTGACTCTACCCCTCTTTGCCGACATGGATCTACTACTTATCATCTGCCCCCTAAACCACGGGCAAACTGATATTACAAGCTTCTTTTCTACTACGGGAGTTACACCAGCCTTGGATGTTAGTAAAGATTCTAGACGAAGTTTCTTGCTTCCTCCTACAATCCCCCAACCTGGCTCCTCTGACCCTGTATACTCACCAGACAACATTATCAGATCTCTCACAGTGATCAATAATGCTGCAGATGATTCTTCCACTTTAGGCACATACAGAGACATTAGATGAGATTTGCCTCCAATCTTCGTTGGCACTTGCTCTTGGGGATTTTGTTCACCCCTCACTTCTATTTGTAGTGGTCTCTTTGCCACTTATGTTAGTGGCACACTACTCTATTTGGTCTTTGTACATTACTTCATCGATTCACCTTTGGGATTCTCTCTTCCTAGAACTTTCCATTGCTAATGGTTGTTTCCTTCAGTCTCATTGACCTAGTTTTGGTCATTAGTGGACATTAATATAATTTCTTTCTTTCTTCTTTCTCCATTGATTTTGAGGCTTCATGCAACACCATAGTTTGATATTTGTCAACTAACATGGAACTTATACAAGCCTTTTCTTTTGACCCTGTAACAACCACATTGTAATCCGTTTCCATATTTTTTCTGAAACATTTCCCTTTATCAGATTCCGCCACCAAATCTTGGTAGACCAAAAAAATTCTATCCCACTTACCTTTTCATCAACTAGCTCTACTACTAGAAACTGTGCTCCATGTATCTCCTCTCTACAGCCATCTCCAAGTGCCATAGCTTGTGTGCTGCCTGTATCTTCACCAAAACCGCGAAAGCAGTCCTTCCGGCATATCAAGTGCTTAGGTGCTTCCAAGCCGATATAGCAGTCATCCTCCTTTGACACATCCTTCTTTTGTTGCATAGTTAGGAATTTTACTCCATTGCTACAACTATTATATCAGTTCTGGTATATGGTTTTCCAATTCCCATTTTTCTTATGGGCTAAATCTCATTTGCTTACCCTGCATTGTTTTTCAATATGCTGAGCTTTACATAGTAATAACAATGCAATCAATCCTCGTTTTCCCAATGGGTTAAATTCAAATTGCTCTTCTTGCATTGCTTTTCAATGTGCTGAAATTACATAGTAATAACTGCACTTTTATTTATTGATATTTGGTGCTGACATATCCTTGTTTCCCTCAGATTGCTTGAGCTAGCCACCTTATTTCTGCTAAGTGCTAGTTGCTTGTCTTTCCCTTGGCAATATGTTGCAAATGGATTGTCTATATTGAAATCATACTTAAGATTCTTGCTGCTCTGTTCTTATTACAAACATAGGCTAACAAGTATTCAAATAAATGGATGTTTTAGTCATAGCTTCTAGTATAGTCAATAAAATCTTATAGGACATTGGCAAAACTGTGTAGTACAATCAAAACCACTTCTATGCCTTCAAATATCTCTAACTCTGCTGCGTATTGATCCTTAGTCTCTTTCAATTTTGCTAAATATTATTATCATTGAATCCGACCTAACCCAATTTTGGGTTGTATACATATGGAAGAAATCAACTCACACCAGGCTGGAATTATTAATTCTATGCTTTTGAAGTGTGAGATGCATTTGGGTAGAAACATTCTTTTGCTATCAGTTTAAGGTAACTTCCAAGTCCAACTGACCTGCATCCATTGACATTGGACATAAACAAAATTTCTGTTTCCTTTCAAGTTTCTTTTCCTCAAATTTTATGCACCCAAATTACAGTTCCCTGGAACTTAAACCTTAACACAGTATTATTTTTCTACATATTGCAGTCACTAAACATTTTTATTGTGAACAATCATGATATGTGACCACTTTTGATTCAGTGATCAATAACAATTATGCAATCAAACATGTAGGTTTTTTTGAGGAAGTTCGGAGAATAACAACAAAACTCTAAACTGCTGAAACAATTTCCAAGTCTTACCTTGAATGCTCTATTATTAATAATACACCAAATCCACATCTAAAACCCATAAAAGCAATTAAAACATCCTTAAATTTTAAAGAGTCTTCAAATAACCTAATCATGTGGTATTCCACTCATTTATACAAAATAACTGAAATTGTTAGGCCTGCCAGATTAGCTCAAAGTTATGAAAACACCGAGTAAGTGATTACTTGGCAAATAAAAAAACTCTGAAGCCATGCCTTAACACAACATTGGTATAAAAAAAATCTTTGACGCATATTCGTTTTGGTCCTCCTGCCCACAGAACTCAGTGTCCTCTTTTGGTTAGAATTAGGATTTGGCTAGGATGAAAAAGACAGTATTGGCCAAAAACAAACATCAGCATAGCAACATCTGTACATTTATGAATCTTGAAAAACAAAGATAGCTAAACACCATGACCAAAATTTGATCAACCCCAGACGAGGCATTAAGTAGCAAAGAGATGATTTGGATACAGTATTCCACATTTCAACATTATGTAACAATGACAAGGCAGGATCACTATTAAATATAAACAATGAAAAAGGTAACGTAACTGCAAGAAATAATATTGTGGGCTATAGCGGAAATATTAGATATGTTGAGGGTGGCAGCTGAGAAAAGTTCTGAAAGGCACACAAAAAATTGAACCTCAATTACTGATGCCAATAATTTGCTATTACATAGATTTTACAGGCCACATCCAACAGCTAAAATATCACTGATCTTCAAACAGTTGAATGATGAGATTTAATGCAGGAAATGCTACTTTTATTAACTGTAGAATCACCCTTAATGAAACAGAAGGGGTATCCAACGAGTAATTTCATGAACAGGCAATTTATGATTGACCATTCACATGCCACGCAATAATGACAGGTTACACACAAAGCTTGAGATTCTTTGTAAGTGCTCAGCATTACGTTAGAAATAAAGGGAAATGTTGAAAGACATTTTCCTTTTCATGTCAAAGAATACCTAAGATATTTTTCAACGGTCTTGCTTTTTTGCATTTAACGATGCCAACTCACTGCATGCAAATTTACTAAGCAGACGAGCACATAAAAATCTTTGAACAGATCAAAATTTCCAGTGAAATTGTATCTAAGTAGAGGAAACTAATGAAGACAAATGAAGTGACAGGCCAAATTAGTTCCATATTTAAATATGCCATGGATTGGACAGGAAAGTTCTTCGACAGTCTGCAAGACTCTAATGGCAATGATCCATGCATCTATTTGAATGTAGCTTTATGATAAACAATAGACATACCTATAGGCATTTGAGTTGTTTGAACTTAAGGGCTGAGTATAGCCACGACCATGTCTACTAACTCCAGTGCCAGATGAACTAGCAGAACCTGATGCCTGGCCTGACCGTATGCCTCCACTAACCCCAGATTTTGGTGAGATAACCTCAGACCCATCCTCTTGCAACAGAAGTTCATCACTGGAATAAAAACAAAATTTTAGTAAGCATTATTGAAAAATAACATATAAAACAATTTACTCTATTGTGTTCACTGTTTTATTCTGCTACCTGTAATTTGGATCCCAATCTCCAGGATCAGGTGGTGGTGAACTGCTTTCCAATCCCTCAGAAGATGCCTCTGTCGAACTGACAAGAACACCCAATGAACCAGAAGCACGTGGACCAGCAGTCTTTTCAGTATTTGATACAGCTGATGCTGTATTGGTGTTATTTCCACCCTTTTGTCTCCAGGGTTGAAGATGAGAGTTTCCTTGACCACCACGAGGGGAGCCCATATAACCACCTCGAGCGGTTGCATCTACAGAGTTAGTACCAGCCATGTCCACATTTCCCCCAAAATTGGCTTGATGACCTTGCCAATGCTGTGGTACACTCTCCTGGGGTGGCAAATGCAAACTTCCAGGTATCCCCAAACCCCTGCGTTTGTGATACTGTCCTACAGCAGCTGCCTTTCCCAAACCTGTCACATGGATGCCACCTCTTGCAGGTGAAGTTGGCCCATACCTGCCAGGTGATCCTATTGGAGAGCCAGACGAAACCTGCATCTGAGAGCTTGGGGGAGTAAACTGGGAGGGACTGGCTCCCAAAGACATTGGTCTAAACATGACACTGGATGGACTTACACCAAGTGCATGCCCAGGAGGAACTTGTGACAACCTCCAACTTGTGTCAGGGCTTGCTCCAAGACCGGCACTACCATGAATATTCTGATTCTGACTGTTGAGCCCAGGTGCGATTGGGCAGTATCCCGTATAAACATTACCAGTGTCACCATAGCTCCCAAAACTACTTCCAAGGCCACCACCATCCCCATAACTACCATGACTTCCAAGACTACCATAACTACTTGCATATGAAAAAGGAGCCAGCTGGTATTGTGGACTATTGTATCGAACTCCTTTGTTCATGTTTGTGACCTGATAATTTAGTTCAGAATAAACAAACTTATTCAATTCAAAGGAAATGAAAAATTAAATGCAATAAACAATCATACGATGAGAAACCCAGAAACATGGTTTTGGGCCTTTTTAAAATGAAAAATATAGCAATATTGAATAAAAAACCTGTGGAGAAAGACCAGCACCAAACCAGTGGCCTGCACCTGGATTGTGATCCACCATAACTATCTGACATACAGGCTACAATATAAAAGAAATCAACATGTTTAGGGACACAAGCAATCAATGGCATTGGGTAGCACGTAAAATTTTAGATCTAATCCTTACTGTGCGAGGTGTTTCTGGAGTGGGCTTGTAAGGACAGGCAAAGGCTTCTCCCGTCACAAAGGGATGTTGTGCAGCCTGCATAACTCAATCATTAATCAATATTGCAGTGCTAAAAAAGAAAAATTACTCAAAAAGGTCTTGATAAACGGAAAATAGAGGATTTTTAAATTTCTGAATTTGAAGTCACCTGCCGAGGTGTCCATCTCTTGACTGGATCAAACTGAAAGAGGCCTCTCAAGAAATCTATAAATGCCAACCGCATGTGATTATCTGCAAGATAACAGGAGCCCAGTTATAAGTGCCAACACTTAAATGGCTCTGATATGGTTACTTATAAACAAACTAGGAACATTACCAACTGTATCCCTACAATCTTGATAATCAGAAGACAGAAAAGAATGTCCTAAAGTCAGTGTTAACCTTTGGCAATTTCTTCTTCAGTTATTTTCTTTCTGTGTGGGTAGTTAAAAATAATATCTTCAAGTGTTTCATAATTGAAGTATCGCTTTGCTATCGCTGGCTTCTTCATTTCTCTCTGAAATGTGAAAACATGAAAAGTAACAAGTTACACAGATTGAAATACCAGCAAACCAAAAATTATAAAGATAGTACTTACATAATGTTTTACAAAGTAAAATACAGTGCAGAAGTAAGAAATTGGAGATTCAGAGAGACTAGCAGCAACGTATATAACTCACTGATTCATATTCTGTTTCATTAAGAAAACGATACGGACTTTGCTGTCCCTCTGCAGCTCGGTTTTCATCTAACCGTGAAGAAGCACCCACATGCTTGAAATATTTATTTGTGTTCTTTGCAGACCTCAAAACGTGATCTGGCGGCTGATCTCTGAATAACAAAACTCATGACTCAGGCGTTTACTCACAAATTCTCCCATGGAGGAATATAATACTTGATATGTAAACTACAACACTCCTGCCAGCACCTTGCAGTGCTCATTAAGAACACAAAAAATGGATAACACAAAGCCTTTACATTAGAGAAGAGAAGAATCATAGATTAAATGTCTGAAACAAAACCAAGTAGGAGCATTTTAGACAAGGAAATATACTCAAATTACAGAGTTTATGCTAATCAAATCTAGGGAACAGAATGAAGACAGAGCAGACAGATATAATTAAAACTTTGAATTCTAGATTAACAATTTAGAAACTAAATTTATAAGTCCAGGTTCCCCTATTCAAGAGGGGTGGGACTGGACTCAAGGTCTT
Source organism: Taxus chinensis (assembly GCA_019776745.2). Taxonomy (NCBI): domain Eukaryota; kingdom Viridiplantae; phylum Streptophyta; class Pinopsida; order Cupressales; family Taxaceae; genus Taxus; species Taxus chinensis. The sequence continues at coordinate 13,089,449 of CM034150.1, forward strand.
GGGCTATTGGTGAGTTACAAGTAGTTTGTAATTATCAACCTAGTTCCATTCCCATTGAGTCCATTGGACGCTTTCAATAAGTGGCCATGGGGACACCTTGAGGTAGGGGTCGAACTTCTCCATATGGACCAAGCGGTACATAGCGGGGCGCTCCGAATGCGGACATGAAGGACCCAAGCTCACCCTCATGTCCCACTTAGAGAAAGTGCTCCTCCACCACTCCAATTCATATCTCTGGTATAATAAAAGTATTTAACATCCAAAGTTTTGATAACAATAATGAAGATTCATGCATTGGGTTATCTTTGAGGGGAGGAGATGACGCGAATATGTGAATTTCGGAGGAGCAAAGTTGGTGAAAGAAAAGGTGGCGAGCCTTTGCATTGTGTCAAAGGTGCCAAAGGGCAGGTGGCGAACGACTTCCAGTCTATTACACATCCGTTGGAGACTGATCAGGGCGGAACGTCTTCTAAGGAAACAAAAGCGGAGGTCTTCTTAGAGTCTGAGTTGGATGAGGAAGTCGAGAACTTAAGGAGCAAAGCTATTATAGCTAAATTCCCTGGAAGAAGACTCTCCGATGAAGCTAATTTCCAATGGTGCAATCATCAATAGGGCAGAGGCATTCAGGTGACTTTTTTAACAAAGGGCTTCTTCTCTGTTTTATTCCAAAGTGAAAAACAAAGAAATGAAGCTATTTGAAGGAGGGACGGGTTGTCGGGAGAGGCAGGTATCTTCTTGCTACACTGGCTTCCAAATTTCAATGCATGTTTGGCATCGATGGGTGAAATGCCCATTTGGATTCATCTCTTTGCACAACCCCTGGAGTATTGGAAACCTGAAATCTTATCTAAAATATGCAGTAAAATTGGCAAGGTATTAAGGATCGACCCCAGATCCTTGGATGGCTCGAAGCGCACTTTCGCTCGGGTATGTGTTTCCTTAGATATCAACTCTAAACTCCCCTCCTTTATCTCTATTATATCCTCAGGTAAATGGAACCAGAGAGTGGACTATGAAAAATTGTCTTTTAGGTGCTTTACTTATAATAAGTTTGGTCACTTTAAAGCTCAATGTCCGGAGAGAAGGTAACCTTTGGTAAAGTTCGAGTGGCGTCGCAAACAAGAGGCTGAACATCTAAACATATTCCCTCATGCTCAGAGCCCAAGGAAGCTCTGAATGGGAACCTGACTCCTAAGACATTACCGGATGACATAGAAAAATTTATGAAGGTATCATCAGCGCTACTATCCTTGATTAATGAGGGAATTAGCCTGGGGAATGCTAATTCTATGGAAGAGCTTAATGATTGGATAGAGAATCTTCAGGTGGAAGAAGAGTTAATGGGAGAGGCCTCCCTCTATGAAAAAGAAGTTATGGAGGATATGGTGGATGATCTGGATCTCCCTTTAATCCCAAATAGCCTCAAAGGTGGCCAACTATGGCACCTCTAGTAAAAAGGGTCGGAAATCTAAACACGGGATGATGAATAGAGAGGTTAAAACTGGTAAGCAAAAAACTTTAACTTTTACTAATACTGAGACTGTGAAGGTGAAAGTCCTTCCCACACAGCCATGAAAATCCTTTCATGGAATGTTAGGGGTTTAAAACAAACAATGCTTAGTTAAGAGTTGTATCTTCTCCTCGGAGGTTAGTGTGGTGATTTTACAAGAGACAAAGATGACGGCGAAAGAAATCAAGAATTGTTGGTCGAAGTCTTGGAAAGGATGGTCAGGAGAATGTGTTGATGCACAAGGAACTGCCGGGGGATTAGATATTCTTTGGAAAACTAAGTTCAAGTGGAGCTAGTAAACAGAAGTCAAATTGGCAGTTGTGTAGAATCAATCCGCTTGGATATCAACATGATTTTTTTATATTCAATGCTTATGGTCCCACCAATGTTTTGAGAAAAAGGAGTCTTTGGCAGGAGCTCTCAAAAGAAATTCAAGTAAGGCAGGATCATCTCATTATTCGGGAGGAGATTTCAACACCATCCTATCAAATAAAGAAAAAACTTGAGGCCTGGTAAGATATGTTCAATCTTAAATAGACTTCAATTTTTTTGTACAAAATAGTTCTTTGGTGGATACAGAACCAAAACAAGGTTGGTTTACATGGTCAAATCAAAGACTCGGTTTTAGCAACATATCAGAAAGGTTAGACCGTTTTCAAGCTAGCCCACTTTAGATGTAAATGAGTATCTTACTTGAAAATTTTGTGATTCCGAGGTCTGCTTCGGATCACTACCCTGTCTTGCCCTCTTCAAACCAAGATGAAGCTCCTCACAAACCTCCATTTAAATTTGAATTAATGTGGCTTAGAGACCCCCTCCTGCTGGAGTTAATTGAATCTTGGTGGTCTTCCCTTAGAATAAGGGGTTCTAAAATGTATATCTTATCTCAGAAATTGAAGCTTTTGAAAGGAAAGTTATTGGAGCGGAATGAATTTCATTTTAAGAATATTTTTCAGGAAAAAAATAGTGGAGAAACAATTACAAGCATTGAATGAACATTTTTTGCGAATGGTATGGGGCAAGCTGAATTTCTCAAGGAAAAAAAATTGTTGGGCGAATTGGGGGAACTACTAATTAGAGAGGAAATCTATTGGAAGTAAAAGTCAAGGGAAAATTGGCTTAACGAGGGGGATAGAAACACAAAATATTATCATGCCTCAATCAAAGCTAAGAGGAGTCTTAATTTTATCTCAATCAAAACGGTAATGGTGAGACTATTTTTTATCAGGAAGGGATCAAAAAGGAGGTTGTGCAATTTTTCTCAAATCTTATGGGTGGTGAGCTTCAAACCCAATGGCAGATGCATAATGATCTTCTTAGAAACATTCCCTCCTCAGTCTCGGAGGATCAACATGAATTACTTATGGCTCCGTTCTCTATAGAAGAAATTCAGAAAGTGATCTTCTCTATGGCAAAGAACAAAGCTCCTGGTCCTAATGGTTTCCAAGCAGATTTCTTTTAAGAATTTTGGCATAACTAGAAAAAATGTATGGGCTGCAGTGGAAGGATCCAGAAAATCAATAAGGATCCTTAAGATGTTCAACTATACTTTCATAAGCCTCTTTCCAAAGAAGGAAAGAACTGAGTCCTTTGATGATTTCAAACCGGTCTCTTCATGCAACACTACATATAAAATTATATCCAAAGTTATTGCCCTAAGACTTAAGCCTTTACTTGAGTCCCTAATCTCACAAGAACAAACCGGATTTGTGTCAGGGAGATCTATTTCAAAAGGTGTCATCCTTACTTATGAGTTAATGCTTTCTCTGTCCAATAACAAGACCCCAGGTATGTTACTCAAACTGGATATCAGTAAAGCCTATGATAGAGTTAACTAGAGGTTTTTAATGAAGATTTTGTCAAAGTTTGGTTTTTCTCCCTCTTTCTGTGATTGGATTTTTAGTTGTATATCCAATCCTTGTTTCTCCGTAATCGTTAATGGCTCTACCGAGGGATTCTTTGAAAGCAATAGGGGGTAAGACAAGGGGATCCATTATCCTCTTTTCTTTTTATCTTGGTAGCAGAAGCTTTACAAAGAGCAATAAAGTCAAAGGTCAGGACAGGAAAACTACTGGGTCTCAAAATAATGGATGGTACTGGTCCTCTTACACATCAACAGTTTGCAGATGATACATTTCTATTTGGATATGCATCAATTTAGGAGGAAAAGGAATTTAAAGCCATTTTGGATACATATACATCTGTAGTTGGGTAAGAGATAAACAAGACAAAATTAGTAATCCTTTTCTTTATTGTCCCCAGAAGACTTACTCTAAAGATACAAATGATTTTTTGTTTTAATACGGGAAAGCTACCTTATAACTATCTAGGCATTCCTCTTTTTACACGAGTAGGTAGATCTTGTCTCTAGAATAATATAATAAAATATTTTGAGAGATAGTTGTAGACATGGAAGGGTAAATGGTTGTCCTTTGCTACAAAGATCTTACTGATTAGAACAGTTCCAAACGTCATTCCCATATATATGACATCGGTCCTGAGAATACCTAAAATTGTTTTGATGGAGCTAATCAATATTATGAGATCATTTCTTTGGAAAGGGACTGAGGAAGCTCAAAATATCCCATTGGTAAAATGGGAGGTCGTCCCCCTTCCAAATAATTATGGTGGAGTGGGGAGTAACAAATTTGAAAAAATAAAATTTAGCCCTTAGTGCTAAACTAGTGTGATATCTTCTTTACAAGCCCAACATCTTAATTGGGAAAATTATGGAAAAGAAATATTAGGGATAATTTCTTCCTGTAGCGTTAATAACTATTTATCAACCCCCAAAATTCTCTCACATATGGAACTTTATCTTATCATGTAGAAAAAATTTCACTCAGTCAATGCCTTGGATGATTAGAAACTGGAAACTGGCTAACTTCTGTGAGGATTCCTGGAATAGTTACCCAACTTTAGGTGATGTGCTTGGCCTTCAAGATCTAACGGGATACTCACTCCCCTCTAGGGAAAGAAAGTCAAATACTATGAAATTAGAGTCTCTCTAGACTCCCCTTTCATGGTATGGAAGGAGCTAGTGGATATCCCTTTTTCAGAAGAAACTAATCCCTATTCAAAATTGAGTAAGCAAAGAGAGAGCTTGCCCTTTCTTCACAAAATGATGAAATTATTTTGACAACTTAAAAATATGGGCACTACTCAATGTAAAGCGGATATAGAAAATTAGTGATTGAAGAAGGATTTGAAGAAAAGGAGTGGACTAAATGTTGGTCCAAATTTTGTTCGCTGAAAGTTGGATCTTTTTCATGGTTGGAATATAAGGGAAATATTCTTACTCAAAATAGGAGACAACTAAAAAGGTAGGCGGGTCCTACCAGATGCGTACTCTACTATGAAGCTGGGGAAGATTTGGATCATTTGTTGGTGCATTATCATTTTGTAGTAAAATGTTGTAACTAAATATGTGCAAGGATAAATCTCCCATGGGTTCAACCAGGGACTCTCTCCACATTTCTCCTTGTCTGGATGAAGGTAAAAACCAAAGAATCCCTAACCTCAAGTTGGGGTTATAGCCTATGTCTTTTTATTTAGCATATTTTGTGGGAAAGAAACAAGAGGATATTTACAGAGAAATAATTTCAATAGAATATGTGTTGAATAGGCTAGAAAGGGCCATCTCAAAAAATGTGTCAATTCAATGGAAACGTGGTAGTTTTTTTCTCTTCTAGAGATATGGATATTTGAAATAAATGGCCCAAGATCATCAAACCGATAGAAGGTTCACCTGCCACAAAGGGACCCCTTAGAAATTTTATTAGGAAATTAGTAGTCTAGGAACCACCTCCCCCAAGATTTTGTAAACTTAATTTTGATGGAGCATCTAAAGGGAATCTGGGTCCTTCAAAATCTGGTTGCATCATAAGGAATGAAAAGGGGGATTTAGTAGTTGTTGGTTCCTTCAGATTTCAAAGGAGAATGAGCAATCAGGCAGAAATTCAAGCTCTAGAAAGAGGCTTGAAAATGGCAATAGATCTAAATATACGCAATCTGAGCATTGAGGGTGATTCTCAAGTTATAGTTAATACAGTTATCAATAGGAAATCATTATCTTGGAAAATTAATTTGACACTGATAAAAGTGATTTTTTGGATTTCTAATTTCCTTGATTGATCTATTAATCATAACTTTAGGGAAAAAATAAATGTGTGGATTTTTGTGCTAACAAAGGAGTCAAGTAGGACATAGGTGAAATGATTATTCATAATCCTGCAGAGTGGCTAGGTCTCGAGGATCTATTGGCTAACAATATATGATTGTGCCATCATTATTTGAAACAAGGTGGACCGTGTGAGAAGAGGATATATGCCCATTAAATAAAACATCCACTTTTTCTATATTACTTTCTTCGATGTTTATTACCGACTTGTTATCTATAATGGAGAACTCACATTGTTATTTTTTGTTATTTCGAAGGGAAGGGGGGGAAGGGACTGGTAAGGAAAAGGATTTCTACTCAAGGTTTTCTAGGAAAATACTGAAAATGGTCTTCAATGTTGAGTCCCCAGGGGATTTGGAATCCATTAAACAAGTAATTAAGGAAGATTACTTTAATCTAGAGGGTAGGCCGAGGGTAAATGCAGAAATAGCTGCGACGTTTGTGTGTCATTTGTTGATAATCCGACCAAACAAAGAGAGGGAATTGAAATGGGGCGTAAATGGATCTGACCTTACCTCAAGGTGGGCATGGAGGAATCTGTGGAGCATGTTCCCCTGGCGTCATGGTCGCTGTTATCGGAGGAAAGAGTGATTCACGAAGGGCTGGTCAGCAGGACAATTTTTACAAAGCTGGAAAAAAGGTTTGAAAACCTGCTGGGTTTTGCTAATACGATGGTTAAGTTTTGCACAAAAAAGGAATCACGGGTTTTACGTATCCCTTGTCTTGACTTGGAAGCTCTTACTGCCCCACTGAAACAAGAGCCACTGTGTTGGGAAGCCCTTCGCAGTTCGGGCAGAAAAGCTTATGACTGGCTCGCGGATGGCGTTAATCAAAGTGAAGAGGAGGAGGTCAAATTTTGCTGCCCTCCGGAGACAAAGTTTACAACCGAGGCAGAAGAATTTTGGCCCCGTCTGACTCGGGAGATTGAAGGTGCTGGAGTGAGTCTGTATTTAGCCAACTTTTGCTTGTTAAATCATTCTCTAGGCTTTAGTAATAGCTAGGATTTTCGGAAAATATTGTATCGGGCTTAGTCTTTTGTAGTGCGTTTAGCACATTTTTGACAGAACTGTAAAAGCTATATCTTGCTATATAAAGGGAAAGGGATCCTTCAACCCTTGTTTATCGATAAAAAAAAAGAGGGGTGGGAGTGAAACAATATTGAAGGAACTTATGTAGATGGTGCATGACTTCTACTGGAACATAAAAACCAACCCCCAATCTTGCAATCTAAATACCAATAAAATGCAGAACCCTGTGCCAGCACAGTTATTCAAGCCCCAAAAAACCATTTCAAGTTGACAAAATGAGATTTTGTTTTGCATAAAAATTCGGCAGGACACAGTTAACACTTTCACAAGGTGAGTGCTTGAAGGAAAAATAAATTAATTACTCTCCAGTCAATATCAAGTTCAGTTCAACTAGGCGGGGGGAGAAGGAAAAGACCACAAATGCAATATAGCAAAGTTCCTCAGAGATTAACATATGCCCAAACCAAACAAATTGCAACAGGAATGTAAAATTAGTAGTTCACATTAGCCACAGAAAAAAATGTAAAATCGGGAGGGGGACAAGCAATAAAAGTAAACCATTTGGTTGAAAACTTGAATTCTTCATTTCTAATTTATATTAACAGTTCTGAAACAAAAAATTAGTATTATGGCTATGTCAAAACCCCTTAAGCGCACCCAAGTATTTCTATCATTCGTTTAATGAGGTCGTATTCCGAAGCTCCTGGAAACAAGGGCAGGCCTACGAAGAGCTCAGCGACAATACATCCAAAGGACCACATATCAATGGCAGTTGTATATCTGCTGACGAGTTAAGTAGAAGCTAGAAAATCAAAACTATGTACTGAACTGGGAACAAGCAAAAATGAACCATTAAGGTATTTGATGAGATCTCCATATATGTCTAATAAAAGTTGAAATTTCTATCTTGCATAAATATGATTTACGTTAAGCATCACTCAAATTAACAAAGAATGTCATTCAAATTAACAAAGAACGATTAATTATGAGCATGAATAATGCAATAAGAATGAGGAAAAGTTCTACAAGAAACAAAGCTTGCAAGGATACGGATGTCCAAGAAGAACTTCTGGAGATCTATAGAAACGGCTCTGCAGTAACAAATGACAAAAACACTATATTATGAAAATTAAACTTACTTGTTTCCATGGTACACCAAGTCTTGTATATCCATTTCAAGATGCAGATATTTTTGGAGTATTAATTCACAAATAAACAAATATTACAAAAAAAAACAATGAAGCCAAAATACATACCTGTATATAAGAGTAAACCGTTCTATTCTCCATACATGCTGACCCAAAGTCGATAAGTTTAATTTCTGCTGACTGCGGACTGCATTGTAAAAATCAAGAATGCTGTCATTTCATGTGCAAACCCATCATGTAAAAACATTTCTCGCATGAAAAAAACAGCATACAACCTTGTGGATAGTAGTATATTTTCAGGTTTTAGATCACAATGTATAACATTTGCTTCTCGCAACACCAGCAAAGCATCTAAGATCTGAAAGAAATAACACAAGTAGATAAACATAGTCACTTAGGATATTGTCATGCACCAAGCTTCATAACCATGTGGCAATATAACCTCTCCTGACCCACCAAAAACATCTCCCAATAAATAAAACAATGTTTCAATGAGATAATTCAGATAAATAACAGATGGTAGGACTGAGATTATTTAAATTTAACATTACTAAGAGAATAAATTGCAATATGCTGAAAATTCTACATAATCGAATTATAAATCAGATGTCACCTGCTTTGCAAATAGCCTTAACAGCTTCAGAGATATTCCCCTATATTGATTTAATTTGAGTAGTTCGAACCTGTACAAGCACTACACTACTGTTGAAACAGTCGAGATTACCAGGTAACTGAATAAAATTTAGAATGAGCTTAAACAGCCTTTGGTAGAGAATTATTATAAACGTAACATTGATTTCAAGAAAATGCCAACCTAGTAATATCATGAAAATTTAGAAAGATTAAAAATATCCAAAGTGGGCAAGATCCCAAACAAAATCATTATTTCCTGGTTCTTTGAAATTTCTATATGTTTAAGAGGCAAAAATAAATTTAATCTAGAAACACTGTAAAAAACTTACAGGTTTGCTCCAAGTATTTCAAAAGCAATACAGAGATGTCTTTGACACACAAAATGATCAAGGATGCGAACAATATGGTGCTTGTCCTCTGGGTCGAACTTTTTATTTAGCTGTCATTGCCAAACAAAGATAAACACAACTGTAACCTAGATATAGATATTTATTTACAACAGACACAAGCACATACAACAAAAGCTGCAATTATTTTTGTCCAACCAGTCATCTATGACTACTTTCTTACCATGTTCAAAATAGATATCTCCACAAGCGCCTGATGGTAGTAAGCTGGCTGATTTTTTATAACCTTGACTGCAACAAAGTTGTTCGTTTCGGACATCCAACATTTGGCAACCTGCCCAAATGTCCCCTGTCCCAGCAGATCTTTCACAATGTACCTAAATTTATTGATTACAATATTTTAAAGGACAAAAAGCAGCTCTCAGATAGGCTGGCTAGGCATTCTACTGCAATCTATTGATAATGAACTGCAGATTACATATAAATAAGAAAATACAAATCACAAACTACTACACCACACAATATTTCTCATTTTTACATTGTTTGTTTACAAATTTGCATTACCTTTGCTGATGATACTTAATCAGAAAATAGTATGGCAATGGAACGTGACATCAAAAAGCAAACTCCACTACAGTGACGAAAAACAATTCAAAACACCTAACATATATTATAAAGGTTAAGTAATTGAGTGTACTTAATGATTCTTTAATCAAATTTGAGCAATTGGCACGAAGAGTTTCCCTTTTTATTTGTCTTGCACATCTTCTATCCAATTGTCTACTATCGGGTAAATAACTTGGTAAAAGAAAATTGCATCTGTAAAATGAAATGATTTTAATTACATCCACAAGACCTAACAGTCTATGGGACCACAGATTGCATCGGGCTGCCTCAACCTCTCAAAGATTCATGGATCAGGTTCCATCTTTAAGAAGGTTGCTCTTTCTCTTACTGGTTTAGGTTCACAGCTCCCCCGTCCCTTTTATTCTAGCCACTTGATATAGCTCCAGTATGAAACCAACTCTGAAATGTTTCCTTATATTTGACTCGAATGCCAATGTACTTTGGGCATTCAAGGATGAAATGCCTCTACATTTCAACTGCCCCTGTGGTGCAAAAAACACAAACCCACTCTTCCTACTTTTCTGGTAAATAATCTCACTTGTGTTATTACATGTACACTCAAATGCAAGAATGCTCTCCTCAAGGCTTAGAAGTTACATATTAAAATCCTTCATAGTTTTTTTTCCTCCGAAGCAGTGTAAGAGTTGCAGTAGGTTCTTGATGGCATTGTTAGAGAACACAAACCTAAATTTATAAGAACTTCTACGAGCAGCTCAACTGAAGATTTGGATTTATGGCCTAAAGAAAGCCAATGCTGAACCAGGAAGCAATCCCTTACATATTCATGACAATGAAAACAGCTCCCCCAAAGATTCAAGAAGACGGTATTCTCAACAAACTCCTACATCTTCCATGTAGGCAGCAGGCTAGATAATGTATTTTCCAGAGTTATAATTTATAAGAACTTCTAGGAGTAGCTTGACTGAAGATTTGGCATTATGGCCTACAGAAAGCCAATGCTGAACCAGGAAGCAATTCCTTACAGATTCACGACAATGAACATAGCTCTCCCAAAGATTCAAGAAGATGATATTCTCAAAAAAAACTCCTAATGACGCATTTTCCAGAGTTATAAAATTCTCCACAAAAGTAGATAATCACCTAGAGAGGAATTTTACTTCTGCAGTACACATCAATTATCCTTAAAATCTATCACCATTTTGTGAATCACATGTATGAGCTCTGTTCTGGAAAAGTGGATAATTGCAAGACTGAAATTAAGGAGTGAAGTGTTTAGGACAGCAAAATGAGTCTGTACAGAAATATGTCTGCTAAATATCAATATAAATAGCTAAAATTATTATTTTGAGGCTTTTACAGACCTGAATACCATCAGAACATTCTTTGACTGGTGGAAAAAGTAAGTTAACTGGTTTTTACTGCCTAGTTCACACCACTGCAAGAATGCTCTCCTTAAGGCTTAGAAGTTACATATTAAAATGAACCAACCCCCAATCGGGTAGGGAAAACCCTTTTGTTGGGTATGCAAAGGTGACAGCAACTATGGGTATACTGGGCATATGTTTCGATGCGCATAGGGGTGGATGCCTCCTGCGTCTATCTTTACGTTAGAGCATTCCCCAGACAGTAGGATCGCAAGTAGCTGAAACACAACTGCGGCGGTAGTACACATTTGGAGTAACCTTTGAACCGTCAAGTCTCGAACTCAGAGGTGGATATAAGCCAGCACATACATTGTCCCTGAGTCTCACCGGCTCAAAATCATTAAAATCCATCATTTTTTTCCCTCCAAAGCGGTATAAGATTTGAAGCAAGTTCTTAATGTCATTGTTAGAAAACATGCCTAAATTTATAAGAACTTCTATGAGCAATTTGACCGAAGATTTGGAATGATGGCCTAAAGAAAGCCAATGCTAAACCAGGAAGTAATTCCTTACCAAAGATTCAAGAAGATGGTAGTCTCAAATCTCCTACGTATTCCATGTAGACAGCAAGCCAAATAATGGATTTTCCAGAGTTATAATTTATAAGAACTTCTATGAGCAACTTGACCGAAGATTTGGATTGATGGCCTAAAGAAAGCCAATGCTGAACCAGGAAGCAATTCCTTACATATTCATGACAATGAACATAGCTCTCCCAAAGATTCAAAATCCAAGTGTCTTCTTATTGCAAAAAAACTAAAATACTAATTTTTGGGGGAAAAAATAGGGCTGACCCATACCAAATTTATCTGGGCCGCCTAAAAAATCTAGATCCGGCTGGATATTGTGTAGATCCGGGCGGATTTGGTAACTATGGTTGAAACTTCATCAAGCTAAGTTCTAACCATAGATTGAAAACTCGCCAAAAACTCGGCGAGTTTTAAAAAACTCACCAAAAAAACTCTGAAACGGTTAAATCGCACAAAAACTCGCCGATTTCAGGAAAAAAAAAGCTCACCGAGTTTTGGCGAGTACTCACCAAAACTCGGCGAGCCTATGCAAAAAACTCGCCATACGCTGGTAAAACACGGAAACGCAGATTTCAAAGGCAAAAAACATTGTTTTTACACGGTTTTGGCTCTTTTTAAGGCCCTCTACTCCCTCATTGTCACTCACACAACCATTTGAGCTTGCATTGCTTGTGTTGAGTGGATTTTGGAGCGAATTCGAGGAGAGAATTTGGAGATTTGCATTTGGAGGTAGTTTTTTTTTTTTAATTCTTTTAAGTTTTTCCAAATTTTGTGTATATATTTAGGTTTTATAGATTCCTATTGTGATTCTAAATACACGTAATGTAAAATTGAATGCTTGTAATTTTTTTATACTCATTTGCAGCCAGAGGTATGTATGTATTTTTTTTTTTAACGCAAATTCATTGTAAATTAGTTAAATTTTATGTATGTGTATTGTAATCGATTCGTTGTGTAATTCTAAATACATGTAATGTAAAATCGAATGCTTGTAATTTTTTTATACTCATTTGCAGCCAGAGGTATGTATTTTTATTTTTTTTAACGCAAATTCATTGTAAATTAGTTAAATTTTATGTATGTGTATTGTAATCGATTCGTTGTGTAATTCTAAATACATGTAATGTAAAATTGAATGCTTGTAATGTATTTTTTTTATTTACGCAAATTTGTTATTCAGGCACGTTTTGTTTTTAAAATTAAATTAAGTTTACGTTTTCTAATTTTTTAAATGTGCATTGTGTTGCAGATTAGAGCTTAACAATGGCATAAGGCTCGACATCAGGTTCGACATCTGAATCACTAGCAGGGACCATTCCTCCGAATGCCCGTTCCATAGCATGGAAGTATGTTGTACGTGGAACTTGTGCAGGCAAAATTTTTAGCACTTTCTGTAACAAGAAAATGAATGGAGGCATCAATCGTTTGAAATATCACCTTTCAACTATTCCTTGCCGAAATGTTACAGTTTGCCCCAACGTGTCGGAAGAGGCAAAGCGAGAGATTAGAGTAGAGCTGGCAAAGTTAGAGGAGAAGAAACTAGAGAACGCAAGGATGAAGGCAGCCATAGCACAAGTTATTAGACTTGGGGCTGCAATGGAAGAGAATTTAGACGATGATGCGGCAACAATTGTGGGCTCTACTCGTGGTCCACGCATACAAAGAGGAAGAGCCGGAAGAAGCACATCTTCATCGAGTTCGAACAAAGGCATACCGAGTTTTTTTGTGGCAAGGAACACACTTGGAGCACAACCTTCATTGGAAGGTACAGCCTGGAACAAAGATATGCACGAGAAAGTGGATAAAGCTTGTGCAAATTTTTGGTACTACAACAAACTGCAGTTCAATGTGGCAAAGAGCCCATACTAGGAGTACTTGGTGACAGCGTTGACAGTTACAGGGAAAGGGTACAAAGCACCCTCTCCAAAAGATTTGAGCGGGAAATTACTTGAGGGTGCAATTGCAAATGCCACTACCATGCTAGAAGAGCACAAGAAACAATGGAAAAAATTCGAATGCACCATTCTTTCAGATGGGTGGACGGATGGAAGGAACCGCACCCTTGTTAATTTTTTAGCAGCTTCAAACGGTGAGATGTGTTTTTAAAATCTATTGATGCCTCCAACATAATACAAAATGCAAACAATTTGAGTGTTATGTTAGAGACAGTTGTATTAGAGGTTGGTGTACAGAATGTTGTGCAAGTTGTCACAGACAATGCAGCAGCATATGTGGCGGCTGGGAGACTACTGCAGGAGAGACATCCATCACTCTTTTGGACTCCTTGTGCAGCTCATTGCATTGACCTTCTTTTGGAGGACAGGCAAAATTGATTGGGTGAGGCCGGTTGTAGAAGATGCAAGATCTATAACGAAGTACATATACAATCACCTTTGGGTTCTGAGCTTGATGAGAGTACACACAAAGGGGAAAGAACTTGTTTGAGCCGGTGTCACAAGGTTTGCAACTAACTTCTTAACGTTGCAAAGTATTTGTAGTTTGTTGACACCTTTGAAACAAATGTTTGTGAGTCAAGCATGGCTAGACTCACAATGTTCAAAGAAAGTTGACGGAGAGAGGGTTACGAAGATAGTTTTTGATGATATCTTTGCAAAGAGAGCTACAGAGATCATCAAGGTAATTGCAAACTTCGATTTATATTTCATTCCTTTATTTTAATTTGTTAAATTATAAATATTAAATATATTGTTCTACTTTTTCACTTTTTTATTTCATTTCTAATATGTATTGTAACTTGTAAGTTTGCAATCTTACATTTTAATTTGTGTGTAGGTGTCAGAGCCGTTGGTGAGAGTTTTGCATTTGGTTGATGGGGAGCAAAACCCCATGGGGTTTGTATATAACGCCATGGATAGGACCAAAGAGTCTATCCAAAACTATTACAGGGGGGATATCGTCAGATATGGTCCCTTTTGGGAGATAATTGATCGGAGGTGGAACAATCAACTCCACCAACTTATTCATGCAGCGGGGGGTACTACCTCAACCCCAAGTATTTCTACTCTGACAGCTTCACAGATGTGAACAGAGAGGTTATGGAGGGCCTTTCAACATGTATTGAGAGGATGATACCGGATGTTGAGACGAGGGACCTCGTCATTTTAGAGCTGCAAAGTTACAAACATGGTAGGGGAGACTCTTTTCTTCGGTGCTAGCTATTTGAGGGAGAACCACACAGTCACCAGGTAATAAAAATTAGAATGTTTACCAAGTTACTTAATAGTTACATATTTGATTGTATTAATTAATTATAAATTTTTGATTATCTTGTTTGTAGGTTCCCCCAAATCTTCAAAAGTTAGCCCTCAGAATTCTATCTCAACCTTGTAGCGCTTCTGGATGTGAACGCAACTGGAGTTTGTTTGAGGCCATTCACACGAAGAAGCGCAACAAGTTTACTCAAAAAAGGCTCAACGACTTGGTTTTTGTGCAATACAATCTCCGGCCTCACACAAAAAAAGTTGAGGCCACATCAGAGGAGCTCATTGATTTGGATGAGATAGATCCATACAGTGAGTGGACTGGGCAAGAGGAGGAAAACCCTGCATTCACAGCGGACAAGATTGCTTCTTTTGAGAGGGAGGCTATGGAGGGAGAAGCACTAGCAGGACTTCGAGGAGATATTTGACTGGATGACATCTTTGGAGGTGATCTCCAACATGCAGCAGAGGAGCCACCAGCACCACCATCTAGTTCTATGATCGAGCCAAATTCGCAGCCTTCTAGGAGGAGTGTGGAGACGCAACCGAGTGTGGGAACTAGTAGAGGCACTAGACCCTCTCCCCAATTTTCTCTCTAGATTGGGGAAGAGGAAAATGTAATTTATTGTATATTGTAACTTGCATAGATATGAAATTTATGATGATATTTTTCAATGTCAATCATCATAAATTCATATTACTTAATCAGTCGGTTGTCGTATTCGCATGATGATGCGATTTTGTATTGTATTTGTATTCAAATCTAATAGAAAACACTTCTCCAACATTTTATGGGCTCATTTGATACATTTTGTAGCTGTGTTGCTTAAAATTTATGTTTTTTTAAAGAAATTTGAGTATTTTTTAAGTTGTCAAGTATTCTCGAGTATTGGCCGAATATTGGCGAGTTTTTGGCGAGTTTTTTTTTTTGGGGTCTGGCGAGTTTTTGGATTTGGCGAGTTTTCCTACTATGGTTCTAACTACATTGTTTTCCTATTCCTATGCCACCACAAGTGTCTATTTGTTGTCGAGGAAATTTAGGAGCATGCGAAGATGAGGATTCTTGGATTGAAGTCAAGTTTTTGTGATTTTTAAATAAATTGAAAATCTTGTTTTCAATCTTCACAAGGATTCTTGTTTTCTTTTTTGTGTTATTTTTTTATCAATTTCTCAGCAAGTAATGGAAACCTAGGATTTTTTATTTCTTGTTTTCCTAATATATTGTTTATGTTAAAATTTGCAGCTACATGTATTTGTGACAATGGCAGCAAGCTCTAGCTTTGTGGGCCACTAGGCAGCATGCACTTTCAGCAACTTTGGAGACATGATAATGACACCCCAGATTCCATGTGGATGGGTTTATGCTTGACAACCATAACAAGTGCAAATTGAATACATGAGCTTTTATAGTTGGGTGAAAGCTCATTTGTGTGTGATTCCTAGACAAAGAATTAGATCTTGCATTGGGCCAGACAAAAAGAGGTTGGACGCATCAAAGCTTCATGCATATATCAAAGCGCATGAATAAGTGGATCAAGTGTTTGCCTTAAAATCAAAGCATCATTTGTCAAAGAAAGGATCTTGATCAAGTAAGCCACCTATAGCTCCATCTCATACCCCAATCATGGACACCTCACATCCTTTTTGAGTGACACCTTCAAATGAAGATGCTCTTCTTACCCAATAAGGAACAAAAGGTGCAGACCTGTTGGAAAGGGTATTTAATAATGAGGCAAGGGATATTGTCATTGAGCTCATTAAGCAATGTATTTACACCAATGGGCTACCATTTAACATTGCTCGAGAGAAATGACAATAGGAATCAACGAAGCCCTTGAAGAGTACATAGGCATTGGTTATAAAATGGGACACCACATTATTGGGCAAGGAAAAAAAATGTGTAGATCATTCATTGCAGCTCATTAGGAATTTGTGGATCATAATGATGGTGTCCATCATTTTTTATGGATGGAAATGTTGAACAAGTAAGCAGTTGATTAATATGATTGTAGTATGCCCTAAAGGGGCTTTGCTTTTAGGTAGTTGATTGTGAGAAGACAATTGAGGACGCACAATTCATCATCAATGTCGTCATATAATCCATTGAGTCCATGCCCTCAAAACATTGCCCAAGTCATAATGGACAATGCTAAAAATTGCAACTTTGCAGAGATGTTGATTGAAGCAAGGTACAAGGACATATTCTATAAACATTTTGCCATTCATTTACTCAACCTAATGATGCGAAAGATGGAGAGTAAAACTGACTTGATAAAACAAGTTTATACCTAGGCCAATGAGATTCAAATGTTTTTCATGACCCATCAAGTGTCATAGGCGATCTTGGAAGTTGTTCTCAAAGTTGGCATTGTTAAAGGTAATTGAAATGATTTTTCTTATTTAAATTTACTCTCATAATTTTAAATATTAATTTTAATTTTACACTATCTGATGTGTTTTGTAATATAAAATCAAAGTAGATCATTTTTTAACGTTTTTAAAATTTTATTTGTTTTAATTTCCTATTAGGTTGGTGAAGACTACTCATCTCGCACACAATCATCTTCGGACAAGTTTCTAAGGTGCAAGACATATTGTGCCACATGGTTATCAACAACCTTTAGGTTGTGTGTAAGCAATCGAACAAAGAAGGCCCAAAAAGTGAAAGGGTTATCCTAGATGATGATTGGTGGGCTTGTGTGAATTACTTCCTTAGTTTCACTAAGCATGTCATGATTATGATCAGATTTGCTGATATGGATCAGCCATGTTTGGGCCAAATCTACAACAGCATTGAATCAATGATTGGGAAGATGAAGTCCACTATAAATGCAAAACAGAAACATACTATGAAAAGTTTTTTTCAAGAAACTGCACACATATCTCATTGATCAATGGAACAAAATGACCACCCGCTGCATCTCCTTGCCTTTGCATTAAATCCTAAATATTACAACACAAATCCTTTTTTTGCCCAAGAGGGTGCCACCATACAAGTATATTGAAGTGATGAAAATGAGGCAGAATTCACTGGTATCTTCTCTAATCTGGATATAAAAGACACAATTATAGACAAATTTGGTAATTCCATAGCCTTTGCATGTCACATCCTTGGCATTCTTCAAGGAGCACGAGGAGGATGCTCATAAGTAATGGTATCTCCATCACCAAAGATCCGATTATCACCTTGTTTCTTCTTTCGTTTTTCTAAGTTAGAAGGCGTATTAGCCTTTTGTTGTCTACGGCCTTCTAAGGTTGTTCTCCCTTACAATGCATGTTCTAACTTATATGAAGGGATCTGAGATAGTGCATTTTGCGCGGGTTGGCTCTTGCACACGGTGTTGGATGAAGAGACAAAACGTTGCTTCATATTTTCCTTGGCCTCGATCTTGGTGATGTTGCAATATGCTTTCCCCAGAATCAGAAGTCAAGAACTCCATCTTCGAACAAATATAAGGTGAGAGACTATTGATGTACTTTAGCACCTTATGTTGCTTCATGAGGTCCTCATGCAGGTATGTAATGTAGTCGTGGAACTCAATGGTGTAGTCTTCCACCAACTGCTCCTTAAGTTGTTACAACTACTGGAGCTTCATGTACTCATCCTCATAGTGTTTAAGGGAGTTGTATTCCTTCTGCAAAGAGTTTATGAAGACATCCCAAGTCTGAATGGGCCTGAATGCTTTCTTGTGTTGCGCATTGTATGTTTCCAACCATATACCACTGAAATGTTCATCTTCAACATTGCGAAGGTGATCTTATCTTCGCCGTCAAAACAGTTGAAGGTAGCTAGCGAATCCATTTATCCAATGTTTCAACGTCAATCTTGCCTTCAAAGACTAGGATGTCAAGATTCACTTAGACCTTGAAAGGGGTACAATGTTGAACCCACTAATGAGCAAGCTACAAGAAAGACAATGTAGAGGTTCGGTTGCACTCAAACATCAACTCGAAGAATTGACCAAAGAGTTTGGTGCGTTGTGCTTCCAAGACATCATTAATGAGCTTTAGCACATCTAGGGTGGCCTCAGGTTGCTTCTGGGCATCAACCACCTTGCTCTTGCTACGACTATCTTCTAGGTAGATTGAAAGAGATACCAATATTACAGGGCCCAAGACCTTCTCCGAAAGGACAATGCCGCACTTAAAAATAAGTAGCGTATTGAAGAATAAGTAGTAGGGACTAGACAAATTAGTTTAACAACACCATCGAATAAGTAAGTCTAATATGCAGAACTGCAACTTCCATTCAATATGCAAAACAAGAAAACTATAAAGGTGTACAATGAATTAGCAAAAAAAAGAGTGCGAACTCTTATAATCACATGGGGAATGTTCCCTTGATGCATTTAGACTAATGAGGAAATGCTAACAATCTTTTGACTCTATGGATGCATGAATCATTGTTGCATAGGTATGACGGTAAGTGTGTGGTTACGATATATAATATATACACATGCATTATTACAAGATGGCAATTACAAACAATGGTTGCAGGAAATACGGTCACGGAGTCACTTCATCTTCTTTGGTCGAATGGTATATGTGATTCAACACATTGCATGTTGGCATGATTCTCTAACATGGCACTAGCATGCAATGTGCCACTTGGCATGTTGTGTAGCAATGGGAAGTAACAAGCAAAAGCTAATCACAAGGACTCTCAGCGAAATTGTGGGGACAAGCGATGTGCTAAGAAGCATGGCACAAGTATCTTGAAGTGTTGTGAGGATGCAAGGTGTTGCATAACACTGCAGAAAGCTACGAGGTGGTGTGTGGCATTGCAAAAGCTATAAATGTTGCAACCTAGATTAGCACAAAACTACGGGAGCTGCGAGTGTTACGTCATGAAATGTGCAAGACTGAAGAGTTGAGCATCTAGAACTGCAAAGCAAGAGTGGCATGTAAAACACATTGAGAATTGGTATCCACTACCACACATTGACGACCTCTTGGACTAGCTTGGAGGTGCTTAGTACTTCACCAAGATTGACCTAAAGTAAAGTCACCACAAAGTTTTGGTCAATCTTGAAGATGTTTGGAAAACAACTTTCAAACACTGGAGGGATTGTATGAATGGTTGGCTATGCCTTTCAGCTTGATCAACACACCAACAACATTCATGCACTTGATGAATGAATACTTCAGTCATTTCGTAACTCCAATTGTCTACTTGGATGATATCCTTCTTGCCTCCTCGACAAAAGGTCTACAAAGACAGTTGGACGCTCTAGCCCTCTTTTGTGACTGCAGACAGCTGACAGTCAACCTAGGTAAGACCAAAATTATGATATTCAATACTCTGAAGACATCTGATTTTCATTTCTTTTACAAGGGGGAGGAGCTTGAGATCACCAGCTCTTACACTTGGGAGTGCTCTTCTCTGGACCTCGCTTCAGTTTACGATCGGCACTCCAACCTCGGGTTAACAAAGGCTACAGTTCATTGGAAATCTTGGAGAGACAATGCTTCCATCATCACTTCCAAGACATTCTATCCAAACTTTCCCTTTTGGAATCCGATTGGGCTGCAGTGGAGAGAGTTCAAATCCTCCTCAGGTGTATTATCATATGCAAGGAGACGATTCCCCACAATGTCATCCATGCAGAGTTCGGCGCTCATCCCTATAGGCTGGAAGCAATTTTTCGCATTCGTTTCCTTCCTACATCGCATTCGGAGGCTAGCAGATTCCCCTGTTGGACGGGATAGGTACCCCTCCCTTGTTTACTGCTCATCGAAGGCCATTGCCTCAGTTGATCACTCGGATCGATCCCAATGTTGGTATGCCAGAGTTTCACGACTACTTGGGTCTATTGGTATATAGATAGGCCACATCCCACCATACAGTTACTCCTTGGAGTCCCCGCTCACCTCCTTCTGAGCAAGCAGGATCTGAACAAATCATCAGAGACAATATTTACAAATAATTCATTCAA
This sequence comes from Taxus chinensis, assembly GCA_019776745.2. NCBI lineage: Eukaryota > Viridiplantae > Streptophyta > Pinopsida > Cupressales > Taxaceae > Taxus > Taxus chinensis. Next base: position 13,109,994 of record CM034150.1, read on the forward strand.
TACACATGGATTAACCCCCAGGGTGGATTACGGCCGAAGACGGCCTTCTATGTTAAGCATTTTCTTGTAGTCAATAATGGACTTATTTCTCGACCCCAATATATCTCTTGGCATTGGATGCACGTCGTTCGCATCTACCTGTGTCAGTTCAGAGTTGGCTCTCACAAGCTCCATGTTGAGTGCCATTAGATTGACTGTTGCGAGCGAATTTGCCAACTCTTCTCCCTCTAGGAGGTTGAGACAGAAGAACACTTCATCTTTCAGTGCCCCATCTATTACGAGATCAGAGGGAGATTACATTGCCTATTCAAAGAGCATCCTACCTTCACTGAATTTTTCAGATACTTTGACCAGAGGTGCCTTGCTCTTTAGCTGCATGAGACCAAATAGGCTTTGGGATGAGTCTCTTCGGTCTCTTTTGCCCTCTTCTAGACAGATGGCTACTCCGCAAATTACTTCCTTCTTTAAAGTGCTCTCCCCGAGGAGGGGCACTAAGCGACAAAGTGACATCCTAATGACCAAACAAGATATGTCTGGAATCGAGGTGCTATTTCACATATCAGGGACATTCAGCCACCTACGAGGTTGAGGCCACCCTCCCATCATTGGACTTCGAGATCCACCAAAAGAACACAGAGAGTTCACCCCTCTTCCGGGCATCGGCTTTCCAGACCTTCCACAACCCTAGATACCGGACTTCAGCATATCACCAGCTTCTTCTAGTCAAGCTTGGGTGTTAATTGAGGGTGCCTCTTGCTTCCTCTTCACCTCTTTCCCCCCTATATGACCGGATTCGGATGGTTTCTGCAGGCTTCCTTTAGGCTTCTCCCTGCCCGTTCTTCTCTTCCTTCTTCTATTTTTGGTTTTCTTCGGGGACCATTTGGTCCTGTCGCTGGATTCTTTTCCGCCTTCCTTGTATGTTTAAAATCCAATTGACCTACTTTTGTGGTCACTTGTTGGACATTTAATATATTTATCTTATCTTATCCTCGTCTACAACAAGACTTGGGAGGAGCATCTGGAGTATGTCTTGCTTGTTATAGACACTGTGAAGCAAAAGTTGCAAGCAAATGTATCCAAATGTAGATTGGGTGTGACGAACATCCAATGGTTGGGCAATATAATTGATCACATCGGCATTCATGTGGCCCCAATGAAGATCCATGTGATCCAAGAATGGCCTTTTCTAAGTAATCTCATATAGTTGAGGAGTTTTCTTAGACTTGAGAACTTCTACAAGTTTGTTCTTGGGTCCTCTCATATTGCATGGTCTTGTTGTTAGAACATGTGGGTCAAAGTAACCTTCAATTAGACACATACACAACAACGAGCTTTCGAGGTTTACAAAGAACGGATTTGCACAACACTTGTTCTTTTTCTCACCACTCTAAATTTCACACCAAGGCATCTAACTATGCACTCGCCGCAGTACTCATGCAACATGGACATCCAATCACATACCACTCATAAACATTTAGCAACATGGTTAGTTACTCCACCAACAAGAAAAAATTGTACGTTATTTAGCAATCGAGTAATGGCAACACTACATTGTTTAAGGAAACAATCATTCAATGTGATCATAAGCCACTTCAATTCCTACATATTCAAAATAAGTTGGAGAATGCATGCTACATGAACTAGATGAGTTAACCACATTAGTTCCATCTCATGATAAAACACAAGAAAGGAAAGGATAATAAGGTTGTTGATTGCCTTAGTCAACTAACGATTCACACATTCATCATCGTGTTGGACAACTCAACCACAACTTCGTAGACAAGGTATTTCTCTATTCAATTGACAAGGACTTCGCAATCACCTATACTATAAAAGTCGTGTTCACACTAGGTGAGTTAGACACCCATTTGAGTTCTTTTCTAGCTAACTAGTTGTTTTGTGTTCACACTAGTAAGCTTGTTATAGGGAGTTTATTTGTAGTTAATTTTGTTAGTATGGTTCAACCAAGTTTGTCAATATGTTAAACAAACTCAATGCCCATACGACCATAGTCCAAATTGGATTAGTTTGACAAGTTGTTAAATATAACTTGTAAAGCCTATTTAATAGGCATTCTTGTAATGAAAACGTACGTGTGAATAATGCAATAATATTACAGTGTCTTATTGTGAGCTTACATTGTCTGGTTGAGGGATATTCTGGAGTTTGTGTATCAAATTGAAGGCTTAAGACCATCATCGGTCTCCTACTAGATCCTCCTATTAATCCTCGTATGGTATCAGAGTTGGGATTTGAAGAAGGCCAATTTGGCTAAAACTACATTGATGAATTTCTGGTACAAGGAAAAAATATAGCCCTCTACCTCCAGTTGTAGAAATCGACTCCTCGTCCTTGGTGAGCTTCATCCTTTGCACCAAACTCGCCTCCTAATTGAGCTCCTTTGAGTCACGACTTGGCTTAGGAGAGCTCTTCCTTTGCTTCACTCAATTTAGGCAAGTTGCCTTCTAATATCACGACATAAGAACGCTTTATCTTCCACCGGAGGATCAAGAAGAGCGACTCGGCTTCAACTAACTCGGCTATGTTTTTTTGATCTCAAACAAAGGGAAGTTTGGTGGTTCTTGCCTCTTATTTACTCAGCTCCCAAGCATCATTGAGAACAGCTCAAAGCTAGCACAAGATCAACTTGAGCTTCAAACCGTCAATACCCTCAACTCAACAGGCTCGGCAACAAAAAACAACCTTGTTACTCACCCGGGGAGTGGCTAAAAAAAATTGATGTGTTCTTTAAAGCGACGGCAAAGACTATCAAGATTTGAGCAAATAAAACCCTCTCTCAACGGCAGGTCTACAATCCTCACTCAACGGCAAAGCAAACAAAGTATTAAGGATTAGCGGTGGAATCAAGCACAAAAAAGACAAGCAAGTCTGACCTAATTTGTTGGTCAACAACTCTAAGCTGGTCCCTTTGGAAACAGAGCTCGTCCCACCAGGTAAGCGTTGTCTTTTTTAAAGGGTTTTGTGATTGCTTTAAGGTTTAAATAAATAATAGCCCTTACACCTACCTAGAAAGAGGTACAGCGCAATTGGAGGAGCTATATTGGATAAGGCATTGAGCCTCAAGCAAGTCAAGGGTTCAAGGCTTGTAACAAGCCTTTGTTTTCTTTGCAAAGGAAGTTTATGGAGAAAAGATAACAGATCCGCCATATTTGGCAGTCCCCCTATAGTTAGCGGAGGCTAACTAAATTTAGAGGTGACAAAAATTGCCAAAAAAAAAAAATCAAAGGAAATTTTTTGTCTGATGTGTGTGTGTGTGCGCACGTGTGTGCATGTGGGTGTGTGGGTGTGTGGTTGTGCGCGCATGCGTGCGTGCACGTGTGTGTGTGTGTTTTGAAAAAGGAATTTGGAGCTATAATCAATGTGGGGGGCAGTTTTTTTGTTGACTAGGACCTTTCTCTCCTCGGATTTCGATTCTACCACTTCCACATTAGCGATGAATATCAAATTGTTTGAACCTTTGAACTCGTCTTACTCTCACATCTAAAAACCAAAGATGAGACAATTGCTTCAGTTTAGAGACCTATGGAGGGTATTTTAAGAAAATGTTCCTACGTTCACTTCAAGGAAGGACAAGTGCGCTTATGCGTGCAAGCAGCATGAATCTCTCAATTTGATCGGCCTGAATGTACCTGAGAATCTACAATTTCACATTGATGAACCCAAGTCTCTGAAAGAGGTACGGGACATCTTTGAAAATCTCTTTGGTAAAGTGAATGAATTCAGGTTACTTCAAGTTCAGTTAGATACAGAGTTAAATGTTTGTTTGCCTTCTGATTTTCCATCTCTTGAAGAATTTCTGTTAAAATTCAAGTCTCTTAGATCACAACTAAAGGTTGGCGGAAAAGAAAAAAAGGATGACGAATGTATAATATTGATTCTATCAAAACTAAAAAGCCCTTACAATATGTTTGCACTTTGCATCCACCTTTTACTCCATAAGGGATGCGTCGGATATAAATTTCAAAATGCCTACTCTTGAGCTATTCTGTGAAAGGCTTACTTGTGAACAAACAAAATCGCGAGCAATTGATGCCTTACCTAGCTCGAGTCATGCACTAGTGGAAAATTCCTCTAAAGGAAATCAAAGCCTAAGTCCAGACCATCTCCAACAGAGTCAAAGAAGCCTTCTCTAACCACCACTGAGACCTCTAAACCTTTTAAATCTAACAAGTCAAAAAAAGATTTTCAGAAAGAAAAAGGTCTATGATCTCTGTCCATATTGTAGCAAAACAAATCATCCTGATTATAAATGTTATAAGAGAATAGAAGTATTGGAAGCAAAACTGAAGCAACATAAAATTGAGGTTCCCTCCTCCACAAATACAAGGCAAGGAAAAGTTCTTTCTGCTAGCACTTGGTCTTCTACGTCAAAGAAATGGATTTTCGACTCTTGTGCTTCTTATCATCTAACTCACATGATTTTTTGAGTTTTCTTTCTAATTGCAGCACTTCTCCGATACTCGTTGTCAACTCTTCAAAGGTCGATGGTTTGGGTTCCAGATCGGTGCAAATGCAAGATGGGTGCATCAATGATGTACAGGATAAGTGCAAATGCAGGATGGGCACATCAATGATATACTCTTGGTTACTGAAATTACATTTAATTTGTTGTCTATTTATCAAATTTGTAACTCTGGTTTTGGGTTCCGGATCAGTGCAAATGCAAGATGGGTGCATCAATTATGTACTGGATCAGTGCAAAATGCAGTATGGGCACATCATTGATGTACTCTTGGTTACTGAAATTTCATTTAATTTCTTGTCTATTTATCATATTTGTAACTCATCTAAAGGATGGGAATCCTTCCCAGTGTGGCTTTGCTAAGGGTTCTAGAATTGAGAAGAACTGCTGTGCTTATCATAAGCAAACTGGACATTCTACAGAAAAAATGTCATGGCTTCAAATCAGGAAGCTTTAAACACTCATTACTGCCAAATTAAGGACAAATTGGTGGAGTTGATCCTTGATCATCACAGCCAAAAAACCAGATTTTATAAATGTTGGGGGACAATCTTCGTTTGATAACTTCAGCACATCCACACCAATATCAGTTGGGCATCGGTAAAGATAGAGGCACAATCGACACCTGTCACTCGCAAGTGTTCTGTGGCATTCCCCACTGAACCATTCCAAGACATAGATGACAACTCAACTTGACCGTGATGTCATTCCATTTGATTGTTGCAATTTTATACATGGTGCTCACAAGACCTATCCGCTACAAAAGGACATTAAAGTATGTAAGTTCGCCTTTCTTCATTTAGTTCTTTACTTTTTGGTAGGCCTACAGTTTAACATGTCAGTCTGCATTAATGTTTGATTGTTTGTATCATTCAGGAAACTACGGCAGATAATGCCCACAAGCTCCCAACTTCAGCCATCAAATCCCTTGTTGATGCATGCTCTTGTGTTTTTGTGGAGCCTAAAGGATGCCCTCCTTTCAGGTCATTCCAACATCAAAAAGAGCTTGCGTTGGGATCTCAATTGCCAAATCGGCTAACACATTGCACTACATCCATTCACAGCATTGAGATAGAGTGCCAAATCAAGCAATTGTCAGAGGAATTGAGCGCCAAATCAAGGAATTATCAGAGGAAGCCACGAATCAGCCCAATAATGCTTGTGGATCTCTTTTTCTTGTAGTGCCAAAGAAAGAGCATAATGAGTGGCACTTAGTCACCTATTACTGGGATCTTTACAGAATCACTGTGAAGAACACTGCCCACTTCCCAGAATTGCCGATCTCCTAGATTACCTTTGAGGAGCTATGTACTTCATTAAGCTTGTCTTGACTTTTAGATATCACCAAGTATGAATGGAGCCTCATGATGTTTGGAAAACAACCTTCAAGACAAAGTTTGGGTTGTATGAGTGGTTGGCCATACCTTTCAGCTTCACCAATGCACCTACCACATTCACATGCATCATCAATTATGTTTTCAGGCCATATCATGGAAAATTTGTGCTTGCCAATCTACATGACATCTAGGTATATAGCTAGAGCAGACAATGTCGGATCTTCTTCGACAACATCAGCTCCAAGTCAATACTTCTTTGGGAAAACTTCTATCACCTGAGCTTCCTCGTTGATGAGCATGAAATAACACAGATCCAGATAAAATCAAGATCCTTCATGAGTGGCCCAGTCCATCAACCATTTCCGATTTGAAGAGTTTCCTAGAAGGTTAGAACTTCTACAGGAAGTTCATTCGTAACTCCTCACATGTTGCCCACCCCTTTCATCCACTCACGCATCAGAAAACTCTTGGAAGTCCACAAGCTGCCCAAGCATTTAATTGTTTGAAAGATGCTCTTTCCATTGCTCCTGCCCTTTCTCTACATGACCTGCAGCAGCCATTTGAGACTGAGACCATTGCTTCTCAGTATGCCATAGGTGCAATTCTTAACCAGGGAGAACATATAGCAGCATAACAGGCCTTGTCACAAACCAAGCTCAATTATAGCACATATGAAAAGAAATTCTATGTTTTAATCCAAGCACTCGAGCAATGGTGATATTATCTTGTCAGTAAGGTCATTTTGCACACAAATCACCAGTCCCTTCAATTCTTAAACTCTCGATCCAAGATTCAAGAAATTCAGCATTTGAAGTCAGAATATATTCAGCAGTTTCGATTGGTGATAAAGTACAAGATGGGCGTCACCGACAAAATGGATAAAGTACGAGATGGGTGTCACCAACAAAATGGTGAACCTTCTTAGTCATCCTCCTTGAGTACTTAGCATCATGGACACTCTGTGTGCAGCTTATGATGAGTGGAAAGATCTCTACTCCACAGATTCTCAGTTTGGTCTAATCATGAATGCTTTGCATACCCATTGGCCCTTTTCGCCAGCTTCTACTCCAGGAGGCTCGTTTGTCCTCATATGGTGCACATTTTGGTGTGTAGAAAACCTTGGAAAATCTTGCAGCACTACTTTTATGGCCTCCTATGTGGAAGCGAATTGAGAATTTCATCACTGATGCTTACTTTATATAGCTACTCTCAACCTTCCATTCAGTTTAATTAGTGGCTTACACACAACTCAGCATCAGCATAACTACATATTTGCAGTGGTGTACCAGTTTTCCAATATGGCAATTTTTATGCCTTGTGCCAATAAAGATGATGCTCCCTAAATTGTGGACTTGTCCTTCAAACATGTTTGGACCAATTTCAAGCTACCACTCTATTATTTCCAATCATAACTCGTGCTCCTCTTGTCACTTTTGGAAATCACTGTGGAAGCTTCAAGGCTACTAGGTGCGCTTCTCCACTTCTTTCGTCCACATACTAATGGCCTGACCAAGGTTTTCAATTGCACCTTAGTCATGCTCGCCACATCTATCATTGCCAGCACATGCAGTGGGACAACTATTTGCATATACTTCAGCATAGTTACAACCGGGCTAGTCACGTCTTTAAAATGTATTCTCCATTTGAAGTTTGTTATGGATTCAAGCTATTCGCCCCTTAAGAAAATCTGGTTGCTCTTTCGTCTCCAGCTACCTCCCACCAGCAGGAGAAGCAAGAGAAAGCTTCTTCCTTTGTGTAAAATTTGTACCCAACTTCTTGCCAAACTTCAAGGCATCCTTCAGCATACTCAGTCCAAATTTAAAGCACTCCATGACAGCCATCAAGAACCTCACTCTTTCCAAGTTGGTGATTGTGTTTGGCTTCACATGGATAGAAGAGGCTTCACAACCAACATCATCACAAATTGAAGCCTATGTGATACAGCCTTACACAATTCTCCAAGTGGTAGATCCCAATGCTTTTTGCTTGGATCTCCCAACTCAACTCGGCCAGCTGAAACCAGGGGCTCTTGCATTTGTGTCATGGCGGTTTAGCTTGTACCGTGGCAGTTTCATGTGTCATGACGATTCAACCCTGATGTGTGTGGCAGTTCTGCCTGTGTCACACATAAAAGAAGAGTAACAGCTAAGTGCTCAGTTCATTCTTACTGAGTTCAATTATGTAGGCCATCTTGGGTCTTTCCTTTCATTCATTCAGTGAGAAAAATCATTCTTGGCTGTGTGTTTAGGGAGTGTAGCATGTAAGTGCAAGAGGAGAACGTGTATTGGAGGAAGTTGCAGGGCATGGCAAGCTGTAAGGAAGCTGTCAGTATATTGTCGGTGTCCTTGGAGGCCTCAAGGAGGTAATAAGCTTGTGATAATGCAGAAGAGATAGTGGCAAGAGAAAGCAAAGCATTATTCTTCCAGAATTTTCTCACATTGGATTTCTCCAAGGTAAATATAGCTTGTATTGAGCTCTACTGACTATGTTTGCAGTTTTTTCTTAATTCATTTCTTACATAGCACATTTTACATTAGTTACAGCAATAAGCAACTCATTTCTAGGCACAAACTGATCGCTTTCTTGAATAGCCACTAAACATTAAGGGAATAGCAAACAAATCAACTAAGATGTTCAGGGATGAAATAAGATTCGTGTTGATGAAATATTTATGGAATGTCTATGCAAATTACGGATAAAGGGAACTGAACAAAAACAATACCTAGTCCCATAAATCCACAATGTTATAACTTGTAAGATTTGCAATACACCAACTGGTGACAATTCCTAACCTTTTATAAAATTAGAAAGACACTAATTGGATAATGTAAAATCAGGCAAGTTTACATAGCAAATTCACTAATGTTTTCACAAATATAACTCTTGAAAGTGGTACAATGTTAGCCACCATGTGAAAATAACCAAAAAGCTTTCCCTACTTACAAACTAAGCATGCAAAGAAATAATCTCCAAGAAAATGAAAAATAACGTGAGAACAACAAAAGGCAGCATAGGATAGACGAGTACCTAAATATTGAATAATTGTGTATTAACAAGTACAACGGGATAGACGAGTATCAACACGTATAAGAGGATACAGTTCATGTGCACAGTCCTAGCCATGTCAGTTTGCAGTTAGATCTACGTGCACAAGAAAACCCTGGAAGGCTGGAAGGAAGTCGAAACTGAATCTCGCCATCAACAAGATCCAAATCACGAAAGAATGACAACCATGTTCGATCTCCAAGACAAAAAAAATATTTTGAAAGGAATTCGTAAAAAAACAAGATCTAGCAACCTGCATGCATCATCATACTCAATTGAATGGCTTCATCAAAGAGTAGACACTTCAATAAGACAACAGCTTATCCTATGTTTGCAATCCCTCACCCACTCATATACAAGGTACAAAGTCACTTATAACCAATTGCTGTTTATGGTAATATTAACAGAAATCCTTTTTGAGAAATAATACATACGCAAATGCATAAATAAACAAACGCAAGCTAATTCTGAAATAAAATAAATAAGAAATCAAATGTACATAACAATATTGGGTACAACCACATTAAGAAGTTAAAAGTATTAAACTTACAAAATCTCATTATACCCTACCAACAACACATTCTTAAAAGGATGTCATAAATAGTATCTCCAGTTATTCTAATTCAATAAAACATCTTACCTGTGATTAGTATCAGAATTCACCAGCACAGCATTGACAGCCAAGATTAGGTCTGAATTTGCATTGTCTGCGCCATCATTCAGGACACCAGTGGATGGATTTGTAAGGCATCGCTTTGGATTAAAAGAATCCGAGTAAGTGAAAGTGGGATTACAAATTTTGTACGTTTCAATTATGTCCTTTGTCAACTTGACAACAAGCTGCAGAAAACAAGTCCGATCAAACATCAGCCCTGTGAACAAAAATGTGCAATTGTTCATATTCAAGAATCGCCGTGTTAGATGAATCTGCTTTGTAAAAGGATGAGACAGGTTGTACTATGATGTTAGGTGTTGGCTACATCAAAGACAAAGTAGAAGAAGCAACTGGCAAGAAATTATTAAATAAACAGACTATATGCAATGCATTATTAAGGCACTTTCAGTTATATTTGCTGTCCACTAGTAAATCATACCAGTGAGTACCTTAAATTATTAACAATTAGAATGTTAGTTTCTCGCAATTTGATTTCAAGGTTAGGATTCTGAGACGCTAAAGCAAAAGAATACAAAAGTAAAGCATTACGAAAAAATACTGAAAAGGTTGATATAGAAAATAAGTAAATTCTCAGAGGTTTTCCAAGAAAATTGAAGACGAACTAAAACAAAGGTGGTGTTGTGGCATGAGTACTTGCCATAAGTGTAAACAACAATAGAGTTAGTTGAAAGAAAACAATTTGTCATATAAAAAAACCTGAAAATTGGAAATTCTACAGTATGAATAGAAACTAGTACACGAATTAAGTTGATATCTTTATTTTTTGTGAACTATTTGGAAAATGAATATTTATAGTTGACATACCACAATTATAGAAACATTGTCGTCTCTGAACTATTCTCTTTTCAAAAATATGACTGTCATTTTTTATATGGACCTATATATAAACATTTTATTGATATATATAAATATATCTTAAAAATTAATCAAATAAAAGAAAGCTACATTTTTATTTTTATACATTACTACCACCATACACAATTTGAAGGGTAGTATTAAAAATTTGACTGTCAATTAAATTTGTTTGACAGGCATAGGTGGACGTCCAATTTAAACTCCACCTCCACGTCTTTTCCTCCCAGATGAGAAATAAAATAAAGGAAGAATAAATAATTGAATAGACTTATTGCATGATTGCATCGTGCCACACCACACGCAACAGGACAAGGTTTCACGATATTCTGGATGTGGACAGCCAAGCCATTCATTCAGCTGCTGAAAAATGGTTAAGCTTGCATTTTTAGATTGCAAGAATGCTGATATAAATTCTCTGAGAAATAACGCCTCTAAAGTTTTAATTTTGGAGCTTGAATCATATAGCATCCTAGTAAAATCAAATGTCATTTGCTAGAGCTGAGGGAGGTCAATATTGGTACACGTAATTCCACAAAAGAGTTTCTACTGGCTTGATTCACTGATGTTTTCAAATGGTTTACAGAGGAATTGGAATCCAAAAAAGGATTATTCTATCATCCTTGAGGAAGAGGAAATGAGTAAATCCCTGAATGTGGGAGTAACATGCTTTTAGAAATGGTAATATCATAAGCTTTTGCAGGCATAAGCACTCTCCATACTCATAGTATCAATTCCATGTAAGGATGTTACTGTTAGAACAACTGTTGCGGAAAAATGGAGGAACTGCAATTTTGATAGGCATGGCAATGAATTTTGAAGATTCACTAAAACGATAAATTTCTAGGACAAGCAATTTGGGAAAATTTAAATGCAAAATCACATATAGTACTTCCACAAACTTACCGGTTCTGCTATGGGAATAGGATACACCACAGTTTATGTTAGGAACACAGAATATCAATGGAAGGATTCTTTAAAAATTCCATTTTCAAAGTTGAATACAAGGACATATACAACAAAAAATACATAGATTTACGGTAAATAATGTGAATTGTATAAAGGGACACCAAAATACCAGAAGATTGGAAGCTGAAAACACATATATTTGTAGAAAAAACATTTGAATTGCATTACAAGAGATAAAAAATCAGTGGCTTATAAATGCGACTGCTACCAGCATTAAGTCGTTCCTGAACCCTTAAAAAATTTCTCTTGCTCTTAACACTCATCCATCCAATGGCTCCTCTGAATGTTTTCTCATATTTTTTCCATCGTTTTCTAATATGATAAATCTTTCACATTAGATTCTATGTTAACCTCCATCACAAATACACCTTTTGTCAAGAAATACTTTGATTACGATGTAAACTTATTGAAAATGGAGAAACTTTTGTATGAAAATAACAGAAAATAGAGAAAATCTGCCATTTTGGTGCAAATTTACCAGATATAACTGTATCAGTGGTGCTTAAAACGAACATAACTATGAGGGCTGGGGTGAAGGTAGCAATTGTGTATACGTCTGTTCTATGTCTTCTGATTCTATGTGTGCTGTTGACACAGCTTCTCCTCCTCTTCCCTATCTGAACTCATATAACCCTGAGGAACTATTCCATTAGTGGGATTTCTGTGTTAATGTGTATAGAAGTATGAAAGAGGTGGCAGAAGAAAAAAGCAGTAGCAGGAAGGGAATGTGGGATGCTGGATTACAGGTGGCTGAATATCATGAATGATAATAGAGTGACCATTTGGCAGTTCCACCTGGCCCCTGCCACCACACGTAAGTCTTGTTTCAATGAATTGCTTTTTAAAATAAGTGACAGTGCTGTATCTTCCGAACATTAAAACAGGTGAAATAAACTTTATATTAAGGATCATATCAGCAAGTTTAATTGGTTCAGTGAGAGTAGATTTCTTGAGTTTCTGGCAGAATACAAGTGTGCAAAGACAAAAATTGAAAACTCGATAAAAATAGATATAAATGAAAATAGTTACAGTTTGGTTGGAACAATTTTTCTAATTATTTTATTAAAAATACCAGCAAGCAATGAGAAGATAAGTCCCATCAAAAGGTACTTGCAACTGAAGGAACAGTAAAATATGCCTGTTTCATTCAAAAATTTATTGATATATCAAATATCTTTTGATACCTTAAGATTGTGAGATGGGCGCACAATTTTTATTTTATGCAAAGTATTTGCTTTTAACGAAAACAATAGTACTACTGCCTTCAGCAGGTGCTAAATAATGTGTTTTGAAGTTTCTAGGACGTCTGGAAAATTTCCGGGGGCTTCAAGGGGGTGTGGATATCAAAAAACTAGAAAGGTAAAATAATATAAATATTATTTAATTTTAAAAGATAAAACACAAATACACAATAAACTCAAGGTAGAAGAATCATCATGTATTATTATACAATTAAACAAGAGTAAATACATTGAGTTCTACTTTTGTCATTTGACATTAATCGATAATACAAAATGGAACAAAAATTAAAATACAATGAGTCCTTTGAAATTGATATTCACAAGGCTAGAGTTAATTTGAGTGTCAAGTCTAAAGACTCATGTCATATATCATATAAGTCCAATAACATCACAAATCCTTACTAATCGTTCAAATCCCAGACATTCAAATAGTAATAAGTTCTCCTGGACAAGATGCTAAATAAATTAAAAAATCGATGTCTTGAAAATGACAAAAAAAGAAAGAAGAAAGATTCAATACTGGCTCATGTTCGAGCTACTGCTGCTGCTCTATCATCAGCTCCCATGCTCTCCAAAGTTGGCTCAACACCCATCACACATGGCAACATTATCACCACTCCCAGTATCCTGTGGCTGATCAAATATACTCAAGGGCACCTAAACTAATTCTTGCTGAAGATCTGCACCCTTCCTCATCAACCCAGGGGGCATCCTCATAATCAACATCTCAACATGTCACAGGTCCCTGCAAATACTTTGCACTCTTTCTATGCCTAAGACAAAAAACCCTGTGGACTCCACCAGCTTCTCTGTTTTCCTACGGTTAAGCTTGTTTCTCTTCATAGAATGGATGAAGCTATAAGGGGACCAATTCCTCTGGACTGCACAGGAAATAACAATCTAAGAGAGCAAACGATTAACAAGTTCTAGGTTTTTGATGCCATACACCCTCCACCACCATATGAAATTCATTGGTGCCAAAACTTGTCTTTGGCTGCATTGGAATATTCTGAAAACTGAAGCAATCGCTCCCAGAGCTTTATGACATCCTCCTCAGTATACATCTTCTCACAACACTGTGCTCGCACTTGGTCCAACATACTAACAAATGTCTCGCATATGTAAGCCCATAATACAAATATTAATTAAATTTAAACTATTAAGACTATATTTGTTTGATAAACAAATGTTTTTATTTAAGAAATAAATATGAAGGAAAGGAAAAGTCCATGAGCGCATCTTCGTACGAAATCACCCTGCACTCTCTATAGGCCTACTAACATATATATTATTATTGCTTTCGTATTTTTACATTTTTTACAGTGCACGCCCTGGAGGATAAGGGATGAAGTCCTGTGGAGTTCCCTTCGGGGGGATGTCAAAGAACGTGTGGAAACATTCTCCAAGCCCCTGAGACACAGTTCCTCCTAAACATGAGTTCAGTAGATTAAGGAACATGTCCACTGGTAACACAATAAAATAAAAAGAGAGTCCACATAAGGTACTAAGAGAGCCTCGACAAATTGAAGGACATGTCAGCCCGCGTCGGACCCATAAAAACTCCTCCAACATCAGACATTCTAGGGAGACAACAGCCAATATTTCGTTGACACCAGGCCCATAAAAATGATGCCCCGGATGATTTGACACTTGCAGAAACTAGAAAAAGGCATCAGCCAAAGTCATGACTCGCAGACACAATGCCCTAGAGGCTCAAAAGTCGGAGAAAAAATGGTAAACAAAGATACTCTTAAAATCACAATGCTTAAATATATATATACAGACAACATACACAAAATATAAATATAAATATACACACACACATTATAAGTTCTTTTCTGTTAGGTGGTAATTTGGGCATTGACCAGAGCCTTTTTCTCTTTCTGGGAGGTTACAAGGAGTTCCATAGTCTTTTTCCTTATTTGGGTAGTTATACTGGTCCAAGTTTTCCATTGCACAGTTATAAGCTAAGTTGCCACATCCGAATTCGAACACGAATTTGCCGATGATTAAATTAGTGAAAAATTCGTTGGTAAAAAAATCAGTGATTAAATTTGTGATTAAATTCAACTATGAAAAATATATATTTTGATTAAATATAAAACTATTAACTTTATAAAACTTGATTAAATATATTTAATTAATAATATAGAAAACTTTTTATAAAATATAAATATATATAGTATATAAAATTCTATATATAATAATACATATTATATTATACATATACATATAAAAGTATATCTTAAATATTTGATATAAAATATATATATATATATATATATATATAATCGTATGGTAATGGGGTTACTTAGATTTAGGTTTGGTTGTATTATTGTATATATAAGTTTAACTTTATATAATATATTTTATAAAATAAATGTGTAAAACCTAAACCTAAAACTTAATAACTATTAAATAATAAATACTACACAATGCACATTTAAAAACTTAAAACCTTTACGAAAAAAAAAAAAACATGCAGCGTCGAATCGAACCTACCTGTGTGAATGGGAAGTGGCACGATCGGGAGATGGAGACTCGGCAACCTCTGCGCAGCCAATGGAGATGGATATGGAGACTCAGCAAACACGATTTTGTAGTAAATTTAATTAAAAAATTACATCAGACTTCCGTACGAATAAATTCGCGATTTTCAACAAATTTATTATTGCTGTATTAAATCCGGCGGATTTTGATTTTTTGCCTTCAAGTTCGGCGAATGTGGCAACTTAGGTGATAAGGACTATTTTAGTTGTCTTGATAATTGCCAATTCAATTCTAGGGTTTTCACACCACAGCCTATTTACAGTATTTCATTCTTCCTGATTCCCGTAAGTTGACATGACAAAACTAAAATGTATGAAGTCGTGAAATTCCAATGACTTTTGAATATCAAGACCTTGATGCAAGTACAACGGGTGAACTTCTTACAGAACTTGACCATTGTGAGTGCAAGGAACAATACAAGAATAGATCAGAAAGCACTCGTGATATTAAAGTTTTTGGTTGTAGACATTTCATACCAGAAGCAAAGAATGTTACAAAAGCCTTGGAATTGTGAAAGAAGTTAAGGTCAGAGTATGTCACTGATGAGGAGAGGGCTTCGTACTTAAATAAGATCTTGTTTTCTACTAAACTATCTGAAGTTGGATCGATTTCCAAACATTTGTTAAAGCTTCAGGATATCAAATATGAGCTTATATCATCATTGGGAATGAAGTGGCTGAGAAGGGCATGATGAAAGTTGTGCTATGCAGTTTGTCACCATCATTTGGACACTCTCTTGAGATTTTGAACATCACTTCTGAACCTGATCCATTAAAACTTAATCAAAGCCAGGTTATTTGTTGCACAAAAAAAAGTGGACTCATTTCAGTGCAGGCACATCTGGATCAGCTTCAGAAAGTGCTTTTGCAGCAAAAGTTAAAAACAAAGGCAGAATACACTACCAGCAAGCACAGGAAAAATCTGGTGGTTCTTCTGGAATTGGAACAGGTAAACCTTCTGTTGGTTTTGGTTCTGGTTACACGAGCAAAATGTAAGGTAAGTTTCGACATATGAGATTGGTGTGTAGGATAAGGCATTGCAACCTTCAACACCAAAAATGTCAAACCAGCAACACAAATAAAAAAGCATGCTAAAGAATCAGAACATGAGGAAGAAGATTGTGCATTCAGTCTCTTCTTCAGAAAATACTAAGATTGGTTTTTCTATTCTGATGTATTAAAACACAGAAGACGGTGGTTTCTCACATCTGTCAATGGCTATTATAAAATGAAATTTGTGATTCTAAGTCATAGCAGGGATGCTTTGTTGAAGGTTGTGGTGATGTTCAAATGAAGTTGGAGAGTGCCAGGAAATTCACTTTTTTGAATGACCTATACATATTAGGTGTTAGTAAAAATTTAAAATTTCCTTTCAATCAGTGAGAGTACTAGGCAATATACACATTTAGACATTTTATTCATAGTATTGTGCACATAGATGCAACTGTTTACAAAGATCATCAGCAAGCACACAAACAGATTATAATTCTGAATGGCATCAAGGGTGGACACCTTAACCTCAAATGCCTTTTGCTTTTAATCAAGAAGAGGACAGTTAATGGATTTTCACTTACACAAGAGGAAAGTTTACGTGCAAAACAGAATTTGACAACAGTAAGACTTCGTGGCCCAAGGGAGTGTCATATTTAATACACTGTGACCTTTGTGAAACCATGATGACAGCTTCAAATTCAGGTGACAGCTTCTCCAGAAAGATACAAGTATTCTATTTAAAGGGAAAATCGGATGCTTTGTTCAGTTTAAGAAACATGAGGATGTCGTTGAAAATGAATCTGCAAGAAGGATGAAGTTCGTTTGTTCAGATAAAGGTGGAGACTTTTCTTCTTTTTTGTTCGTTGATTTTTGTGCATACAAATTACACAGGCATTTTATGGGCTTGTATACAACAACATAATGTGGACGTTGAAAGGAGAAATGTGTAAGCTATGGAAATGGCAAGGTGCATGCTACAAAGGAATTGGTTTCAAAAAGAAATTGGGAAGAATTAATGCATAGTAGTCTATTTGCCGTAGGAATCTTTGAAAAGTTATAGAAAAATCACACCTGAAGATGCGAGCAGGAAAAAACAAAATAACTTGTAAGACATTTAAAGTTTTAAGTTCTGTTTCAAACACGTTGATTGCCTGAAGAAAATGCAGTCCCACATACAAGAAATTCATATTTATTTGCTACAGTGAATAATCAAAGGCCTTTATGCTGACGATTTTTTCCTCTAACAACAATATTGTCAGTTGTGATGTGGTTCAACATGGAAGCCTGCAGAAAATGCAGTCCCACATACAAGAAATTCATATTTATTTGCTACAGTGAATAATCAAAGGCCTTTATGCTGACGATTTTTTCCTCTAACAACAATATTGTCAGTTGTGATGTGGTTCAACATGGAAACTAGGTTTTCTTTAATCTGATTTTGAATATATATGCTGGTTTGGCATTGAAAAAACACCAGAGTTGCATTATAAGCATTTACAAGTTGATGAGCAAAGATCAGGCAGTGTTGAGTGCAATGCACATGAATCCAAGGAGGACGAAAATCCTCTGAAAAGAAAAGATGGAACAAATAATATTGCCAATTCACTTCTTAGAACAGTAAAGTTGATCCATAACTGCTAGTCGAATAAGTTTCACCAACACAGATCTTACTCTGGAAATCAAATTAAATAGCCAACTAGTAATGGTTTCCATCATAAAACCTATTTAATCAACTCGGCAAGAAAATGAACATAAAGGAGATATGGAACTGTGAATCTAAATGCAAACAACCACAAGGAGACGTGAGAGTTTATCCTGGAGAAACCAAATAAAAGGGAAAACTCCAGTATTCAAATGGGCACCTCTAATTACTCTAGAACAAAGATTAACTACAAAATTACATTGCCTGCTATCAGAGCTCTCTCTTTCTCTCAGCTCATTCCCAATCTTCTGCTACACTCATTATATAGTAATGGAGCAGACACTCAACAAACTTGAAAACCTCCCATCAACTACATTTTTGTATGCAGTTATGTGGTGTTTCTTTATGCCTTCAAATTTGTAACTGCTGAAATCTGAGCACATAAACCATTTCCCCACCACCTCACAATAGTTTTATTAAAACAATGCAAAATTAGACCATATACTGATCCATTAAAGATTGTGCAAGCCCTTTTTAGAGGATTTTGGTGCCACAAAAGCTTAGTTATGGAGGAGACCAAGGCATAAACCTTTTCCCATAGCCTCCATGGATTCTTCCTTCCTTGAAATTGAAACCAATTTATGTTGGCTTGCAACTATCACTTTCTTTGCCTTGTCCTGAGTTAAAATCATTTTTTACCCTTGGATGCATTGACAATGAATGGGATGCAGCCGCGGTTAGGAAGTCCAAGAACTGCCTTAGACCATGCAGCATTGTGAAATAACACGACTCTTGACTGACTCAAAGACTTTGCACATGGAAGCAATTAGATTAACCACACTTTATTGATCATCTCTAACGAAACAACTTACATTAAAATGAGATTGATTGCCACAGATACAACCTCTACACAATATATGGGGAGATACAATGCAACACTATCGATCTGAGTACATCAATTAACAACAAAATAACTCTCCAATTATAATGACAATCCTAAGAATCTCACCCGACTCCTGGCTGATTGTTTTCTAACTTGTGTCGAATTAGCACTCTCCTTTTCTTAGCCCAAGCGTAAGGGTGGGTTCTTAAAGAACCAAGCACCACCTACTTACAATATTACCTCAAAGCTACAACTTAGCCATATGACATTTATAAAGCCTCCCTAGTTAAATGTGTCAAAGTGCACCATGCAAGATAAGGCCCAAATGTTTCTTAAAGCGTTTACTATCATAACACAACTCGATGCATACAAGTCAGTTACAATTATAAGTTACGTGAATTTTTGTCGGATCATTCCTCAATGCAACAAACTTGTTTTGAATCCTCGCACTCCCGAAGTTCACGGACACGCTACGCCTTTGCGCATAACACTTCGGACAAACCTTCCAAGTGAATCCTGCATGTTTGCTGAAATGAACTTAGATGGCTTTCCAGTTTAAAAGGTAGATGCACACCATTGAGATGAACCTATGAAGATAAAGTATGTGATACCACACAAAAGAATTGATTCTTTGTGTACAAATCTAAGGGTGACATAATTTTACTATCAAAAGTCCCCCGGAGTTGCGCCAAGTGATCCAACTCTGTGCCAAGCATCTAAAGCATTGCACCACTCATTTAAAGACATGCATACTATGGAGGTGTCACGATGCACCTTGACCATCCATTTCCTATGCAAGGCCTTTCTGTTGACAAACACATTTCCATGTTGCGCCATTGAAATACTTGTTTGTCCCAACTTCTGAAAGATGTTTTAAACTCTAGAAGATATTGTGAACCTAATGAGCTTCTTTGGATATGTCGCAAATAACAATAACAATGAAATATGCAAGCTACTCTATTTTTTTTTGTTGATGTGGATTGCTTGGGAACCCAGATGCTCCTACATCAAAATGCTTGCCCATCCTTAGTCAACTAATAGTGGTTCTTCTTCCTCGTTAAGACGGAGTCTCTCATCTCCATTTAAGGACTTCTGAGTTCAACATCAAATATGCCTAATGGTGTAACAACACAATCTCATCAATGTGCTTAGCTGAAGCCTGAAATAGCAAACTCGATTTTGCATTGCTTGGTAACTTGCATATTTGCATCCCTATTCAACCAACCCAATGGATAACGGTCTTTATATGGTTTCAAATTAAGCATATACAACAAATCTTCGGCAACTAAATTACTTGTGAACTGGAATCAAAAAGTGCATATATTGTATTATTCCTCAATAAGATTTTAATGTTGAAGAGCTTCCTACTCTCCACTTCAGAAAAAAATGATTCATTAGCTACTACGTCTTTGACAATGATTAGTGGCAACTTTGGCAATCGCCACTCAATTCCTCTACACTTCCTTTCCTTGCTTACACGCTCTCCCACCAGACACACAACCATCCTTAACCAGAATTTGTGCAGGATTGCCCTGAACCTTGGATGTTCCTACATCAAACACCCGAGGTACTTAAACTTGAGGTCCTCCTCAAGTAGACTGAGTGAGAGGTAGAACCTCCTTTTGAACTATTGAGGCAAATAGTTTCAGCTCCTTCGTCCTCTGAACCTGTTTCTAGCCTCAACGCTTCTTTCGGTGTCTCTTCCAGTCCCTTGTCACCTTCTTGTGACTTCTCTGCGCTATTTTGCGCTCTCCAGTGAGCTTCAAATAATCATCACCCAACCTCCTCCTCCAAATGGATCTCTCTTTCAGATCCTTTGCAAGTCTCTACCCGCTCTTCTCCATTGCAAGTCTTTGCTTGCCTTGAACCATCCTCCTGAGGCTTCTCTGCAGAGCCTTTTGTTTTGCGAGCCTACACTAGTCTTCAACTCTCTTTTGCGCAAGTGAACGCTCCCCCTTGTCCGTCCACCTCCACCTAAAGTCGTCAGGAATTTTTTTTTCTCTGGCCCACTTCATCTTTGGGCTACTTTTCTTTGCACATTCCTCCCACGAACTTCTCTTCTTCCTCTGTTCTCGTGTCACCTCCTCACCACGACCCCTTCCCGCTCTTTTGCTTTGTACATTGCTTCTTCTCTGCACGATCACCCTTCTTCTCACGGGCTTCCGCTACACACTCCATCCTTGTGCACTCTCTTATTTTCTCCTTTTGTCACCTCTCTGCATTGACCTCCTCTTTGTGTGTTCTCCCTTTGCACACTTCGCTTTTGCGCTATTCTTTGTTCAATTCTTCTACGTGTTGTCTATGGCGCTACCTCCTATCACACTCCTCTCTGTTGTGAATCCATTTCTTCACGCACTTGTGGGCTTGGGCCCACCTTCAATGGTCCTCTGGGCTTCTCTACTTTAGCCCTTTCTCACCTAGGGATACTTTTCATTATGCATTACCTTCTCACGCGCTCTGCCTTAACTACTCCTTTTGCGCAGTATCCACCTTCACGCCTGATATCTTTTTGCGGGCTTCTCCACCTCTTCTTCTCTTCATGGCTATTCCACCATTTGCTTCTCTTCTCCGGCGTGCCCTCATCGTTGCACATTGTCCCTCATGCCCTCTCTTCACGATGAGCTCCATCTTCACCCCGCAATCTTCCTTGGTGGCTGCGGACTTCATCTTCTTTCCCTCTTGTAGTCGCAATTTCTCCCAACCACTTTCCTTCTCCTTATTCTCTTCTCTTGTGCCTTTATTGCACAAAACTTCTAGAACCTCTTCATAGTGCTCCCCTCCTTTCTTTGTTGCCTGCAGAGCAACTTCCACATTCTCACGCAACATCTCCACACTGTTGTCGTACCTTTCCTTGTCTAGGCGTCCCTTCTCCTGTGCACCTCTTGCACTGTGCACTCTTGCAATCTTCTCCTTAGACCGCTCCTCCTTGGTTGCCTTCCGAACAACTTCTCTTCCTTCGTGTAATTCCTTCTTTTGGTTGTTGTCTTCTTCTCTCGTGCACTCTTTTGCATGCTCCACTTCCTTGAGACCGTTGCGGGCCTCTTCTCCCTTCAGTGCATTCTTTTTCACGTGCACTTTATTAACCTCTTATGTGAGCTGCTCTGCTTTGGTTGCCTTCGGGGCAACTTCTTCTTTCTTCTCCTATGCCTCCTTCACAATGGTGCTCCCATTGCCAAGCGCATCTTTGCCTTCGCGCTCCACTCCTTTCTCGGGAGTTTCTTCATCCATGCAATCTCTTGCACTCAGTTGCCTCTCCACTGGGGTTCCCTCTTTTGCGCACTTAACTACATACACCATTTGTCCTTCCTCAGGGACATCTTTTGCAAAATCATTTAGCACTTTGGTCTTTCTGTTGGGACTCTCTTTGCACGCTTTTCATTCTTCAATTGCGCACTCCTCTGGTCAACTCCTCGAACTCCGCACACTTCTCGATGTTCCTTCTCAATGGCCTCCAACTGTGACATCACGTCACCTTTCGTGTGTACATGGTTTCTGGCGACTATTTCTTCCTCCTTTTATCCCTCGGCTGGGACATTCATCTTCATGCATCAATCTTCTCTTGGTTACGCAATCTCCTTTCACCTCTCCACCACTTCATCTCACAACTCCACGCAATCCTCTGTGCGCTCATGGTTCACAACAACCATCTTCTTCTCTCTAGCACCCTCCTTTATCAATGCAATACTTTTGCGCTCTGTAATTTGCTCCCGGGTGACTTCGCTCTTCACCCTCTGCTCATCTACTGAGCTCTCTCCATGTGCTTTTTCTCGCACATTCTTTGGCAATACTCTCATGCATGCTTTCTCTTCACTCTTGCGCTCCACTCGCACAATCTTCAGTTGTGCCTCTGCATACTTTTTCTCAGCGCTCTCTTCGTACAATCTTCTTTGCGTTATTAACTCTTCGTTGAGTCTTCCTTCTCCTCTTCCATCTAGGCATTTCGCGCCACAAGACCCCTTCATCTTCGATGGTCTTCTTCTGCAACTTCTAGTCTGACCTTCATACCATTTTGCTCGTCCATCACCTTCTCTAACATTCGTCGACTGTTGCATCTGAATAGTCCCTTCTTGGCAGCATCTTGCCTTCTTGCACAAGATCGTCAACTTCTTTGGCCACTACTGTATGGGATCTTTTTGTGTGTCCTCTACCCACCTTTTCTTCACGATGGAGAACACAAATTTCCACGCTAACTCTCTCATGTTCGGCATTCTACTCTGCTAAGAAAGTAGCCTACTCTGATACCACTTGACAATGAAGGGTGCCCCCCGACACCTACAGAGTCACGTAATGGGATGAAAACTATTAATGTTTCATCTATTCTTTAATGGCCTTAACGACATCCACATGCAGTTGTTTTCTAAGAACTGACAATTCACTGATGGAGTTATACAGACTTTTATGGTGTCTCCGTACAGACCTATCCTAGATTGGACAATGTGCTCACAAGCACATTCAACAACCTCAACTCTTGGTTGTTTTGGCTGTTTTCAGAACTTGGCCACCCAAACTTTGGGTCCCAACCCTTTTTTAACAACCTCTTTCGACCCCCAACTCATACTGGCCTTTCCCAGCTTCCAGCTAACTCTGGGCCAACCCCCTGAAATGATGGACTCTTCCTCCTTAAATAGCCACACATTCCTGCTTTTTTCTCCTTGTTTGAATTTGTTTTTGGGCAAGCTTCCTTCTTCTAGGCGCTTTCAAGTTTTCCCACTCAAATTCAAATTTGAATTCGAACTCCATTAATGCTCTAATCTACCACTCCCCTGGACAATCTGCTTGTGCCCCGTCGATCTGGGTGTTGGCTCTTCTCATCGTTCCATCCTTGTCAGCATTCTCTGTCAAACACCTTTTGAAAAAATTTGTCACTTTTGCCAACTACTCGTTCTACCGTGCACTCAAATGCTTGAGTCTCACCTTCAACACCTCTTGCGCACTCTCTGTGTTTATGGGCCTTCTCCAAAACATCTACGCATTTTTTCTGCAACCTTTTCTATTGCACAATTCTTCTTGTATCCTCTGAAACCTTCTACACACTCTACCATTTCACATAAATCCCTCGAAATCATTGTGCACCTAGAGTCAGTCAAGTCAAGCCAAAACTCTACTGCTACCAAAATTCTATGCGCACCACTACACATTATTCCTCCACATTTGTTTTACTCTTCAAGCCCTTACGCACACTACTTGCACTCTCACTTCCTTTGTGCATTGCGCTCCTCGCTGATAACTACTGCACAAAGTACTTTTGCACCTCTATGCAATCACCACTCGATTCTTCACTTCCTTTCCTTGCTTATGTGCTTTCCCGCCTTGCACACAACCATCCTTCACTAAAATTTGTGCAAGATTGCCCTGGACCTTGGATGTTCCTACATCCGTGTGGGATCTCTGTTTAAGTCATTTGCTCCTATATTTGCATAAATATACCCCTTAAGGTATGTATAAGGCATTTCTTGGTGAAGTTTGGAGTTGTAGGACGTATGTACAGCTCAGTAGAGGTGTGAAACCAGTTTTAGAGCAAGGTAAGCATAGGAGAGCATTGTATTAGTACTGCAAAACTCCAGTGTTCTTAGAGGCTTCATTGAAGCAACTAGCATATAAATCTTGCATGTCAATAGCGGAGATGAGGAGGCACAGCACCACTTTTTAGAAGTTTCCCCAGATTGGGTTTTTCATGGTAAATTCTTATGTTGATTCCTCTTTTCATGGGTGTTTCACTTGCTCATTGTGCATGTTAAGCAACTACTTTATTGATTTCAGCACTTGAACATCACAATTCTTAGACTGAAATCTGTTTTCTTAAGCGAAGTTCTTAGAGGGCAGCAAACAGAATTCATAAGATCAGATTTCATTCATATTAAGATTTGTGTTGGTGAATGAGTTGTGAAATATCTATGCTAATTACAGATCAAAGATTTGCCTCAATTTCTATGAGGCAATTTTTTTCTTTGATAATTCACCATCTTTATAAAACATAGAAAATCTTAAAGACCTTCAACAATATTTTTGAATAAATGTTAATTTAGGAATTTAATGTTGAAAATGATTCATCGGGATTTATAAACTTCAAAATATGTTTGTGGTACCATAAATTTCCTTAGGACTAGATGTCCCAACCCTTCTCAATAATGTTTATAATTTACCATGTATTATTTAAGACTAGAGTTGCATGGATACGGATAAGGATGGTATCAAATATGGATACAGCTAGTTTTTTAGCTCCCCTGACATGAATACGATTGGATACGACATACATAAACACTATTTAAAATATTTAATAATATAGATAATAAATTAAACATGTATATTAATAATGATTACCAATTTTAAATTATCAACTTACTTACACACACTCGCAGCCCACAGGAATGGTACGAAATTGGATATTCAATGAATAAATTCATTTGCAGGTTGTGAAGGCCAGTGGAAAATTCAAAATAGAGGAAACGAAAGAAAAGAAGTAGAGTAAGCCAAAGGAAACAGATCAAAAGAATTATAGGTTGAGCAAAGCCAATGTGAAAGTTTGAGATAAAAGAGTGAATCGACAGTCATCTTCGTGTCCTCAATTATTGCTGCTAAAATGCATTATAGAAGGGCATTCACAAGTTTTTAGCATTTTTTTAGCCTTTTGAAGGGATTTTTTTGTTAATTTTTTTAACTTTCAAATCAGATACAGCTACAGTTTGGTTTACATACCATATCCACTTGTATCTGATACAGCCTACTTACAGGTGCTAATCTGGATATGCTGGGAGCCATATCCGAACCGTGCTGTACCCGGCACGCAGATACACACGCCCTATTAAGAATGTTTATAATGTTAATGTCATTACAGGTTCTAGTAGGATATGTTCCAGAATTTTTCCACGCTTTTTTTGTTTTGTTTTCAGGTAGTCTATATCTCTTCAAATTTTCACCTTTTCAGTCTTCAAAATATATCCGATTTTGTACATTTCTAAGTGTAGCTTTTTTTCCAGCATATAGCGTTACGATATCAGGGAAGAAACATAACAACTTTCTTTGCACTGATAGGTAGCCTTATTTACCTTCTGAGAGAGGTTGCATTGCTTTTCTTCTCATAGCCTTAATGTTTTGTCAAGTTCCCAGTACGAAGTGAGGGCAAGTTTTTGCATCTGGAGGGACAGTGAATTCCAGAGCAGGAGATGTGTGTCTCGAATAATACTGACTAATATTGCAGTATCCATGGAAATTGAATAATTTAGTACATAGAAATACAAATTTCCAATCACGAAAATGGTCTTTATTATTCGTCTATAGCCATAGTTTAAAATTACTTCAATTTCTAGTAGGATAGTTTCCATGCTTTTTTTGCTCTGTTTTCAGGTAGTCTATATCTCTCCAATTTTTAGGTTTTCAGACTTCAAAATAAATCAGATTTCGTACATTTCTAGGTGTAGATTTTTTCCCAGCAGAAAGCCCAAAGATATCAGGGAAGAAACATAACAACTTTCTTTGTGCTAATACGTAGCTTAATTTACCTTCTGAGAGAGGTTGCATTACATTTGTTCTCTTAACCTAAATGTTTTACCAAGTTTCCAATTCAAGTGGGCACAAGTTTTTTCGATCTGGCAAGACCGCACATTCCAGAGCAGAGAACAGCACAGGAGATGCAGCCCTCGAACGGTATGATAGAAAATGTCTCGAGTAAAATCAGTGTCCATTGAAATTGAATAATTTGGAAGATAGAAATACATATTTCCAATCAAGAGAACAGTCTTTATTGTTTGTTTATAGCTGTAGTTTAAATTTGTAGAAAAAGATATTAAGAGGATCAGTCATTGGAATCAAAACTTCCAAACACTTTGAAGGGTACCAAAAAAAAAGCTTCTAATTACAATTGACAAATACCAGAAATTTAAGTAGTTAATTCAAAATTATGGTGACAATTACCAACTTAATACAGATAATGTAGTTTTGAATATATTTCATTCAATAAGTCAAGTTCTGATGAAATTTCCTTTTATAGCATACAAGAGCAAAAATGATGCTGAGATTTATGGTTAGTGCTGCTTCTGACACAGCTTAAAAAATAACAGAGACATGTTTAGATAATGACCATAACCACCAATTGGTAATGAATCATGATATTTTGATTCCAACTAGTAATATTTTCACCATCAATATAAAATCAAATTGGTCCCAGATTACAGTTAGTTTTAACTTAATAGAAGATGGAACAAAATCTAAGGCTGAATTTTCAGGGTTTGGGTTTCCTTACCAAGTTAAATTGAGCCCAACATTAGAAATATTCAAGAAAATTAGGACGAGTTTTAATAGGTTTTTTGCAATTAATATGGCAACATCCAGACATTCCCATTTGCCCGATACATGGGAAAAACATTTCACAGACATATCCGAATTGTGGCTGAATTCCCAAGGCCATACTCGGGCATCCCCTAAATTTGGGAGACATGGAGGGGCAGGGGTCATTGCTAGCCCGTACCAGGAAACACATCCTAGATCCTGAGGAAGTATACTTAAATAAATAATAATAACCCACATCACCAAGAAGATGTTGATGTATGAAAGTTCCCAAAAACTATCATCAAAATTACAATTCTGGTTTTAAAACTACGATTGCTTTTTTTAACCCTTTCGATCTTAGTCAGAAATCGCTGCTACAGTTTCCTATGGTTAAAGTTTCTAAATTTGTGGAAAACAGTTCTTTTTCCTGCTCTAGTGCTTTCAATGTGTTAACTCATTGCCATTACAATTTCTTATAAAGATGGGGAATGATCCGACCTCCGGATACCTTAATTTTTCCCTATTACCGTGATTTATGGTTAAAATAAGTTGCAAAGCACAGCAGAAAGCAAAACCGCAACAATGAACATCGGGATGATAATGGAGTTCATCCCAAAATGGACTACGTCTCCGGGTCTACACAAAAGATAAACCGATATACAAATGATGCAGAAAATACAATTCTTACATCACCTATCTGCTCTCGATCTGCAGTCTCTGAACACCTGGCTCAGGCTACTAGCTTTATCTCTGGCTGGTGATTCACGGCACTGGCTACGGGCTATTTGGCTCTAGCTCTGGCTCTGGCTCTGGCTCTGGCTCTAGCTCTATCAATCAAGACAACCTCTGGCTCCATGCCATGGGCTCTCGGCATGACCGACAATCTCCAATCAAACAGTTCTCGATCTGCAGCATCACACGACCTGGCTTTGCCTACTAGCTCGGGCTACTGGCACTAGCTCTGGCTCTTTGGCACCGGCTCTAGCTACTAGCAACTCAGCTTTGGCTCTAGTTCTGTCAATCAAGACAACCTTTGGCTCTATGTTATGGGCTCTTGGCAATGACCGACAATCTCCAATCAAACAGTTCTCGATCTGCAGCATCGAATGCCCTGGCTCTGGGTACTAGCATTGGCTCTCTGGCATTGGCACTGACTCTGGCTCTCTGGCACTGACTCTGGCTCTCTGGCACTGGCACTGGCTACTAGCATTGGCTCTTTGGCACTGGCACTGACTCCGTCTCTCTGGCACTGGCACTGGCACTGACTCCGTCTCTCTAGCACTGGCACTGACTCCAGCTCTAGCTACTGGCAACTTGGCTCTGGCTCTGGGTCTATCTGTCAAGACAACATCTGGCTCCATGTTATGGGCTCTTGGTAATGACTAGCAATCTCCAATCAAACAATTCTCGATCTACAGCATTGGACAACCTAGCTCTTGCTACTGGCACTAGCTCTTGCTCTGGAAACTGGCATTGGCTACTGACAACTCTACTCTGGCTCGGGCTCTGTCAATCCATACTACGGGCCCTCGGCACAAGTGGCAATATCTCCTCTCTACAATGACAACAATTTTCACTCCGATGATCTTGGGTTGTTGTAAGTTGAAATCAATTACAATGGCGGACTACATCGGACTACAATGGCCTCTCCACGATGATGCAATTACAATGGGCTCTTAGGCCTCTTTGCGACAATGTCGACAGAATAACGAGCTCTTCGACCTTGAACAATAATGTCAACATAACAGTAGGCTCTACAGCCTCTTTAATGACAACATCGTTACTAACGGGCTCCCTAGCCTCCTTTGACGACTTTAGTCATTAAAAAAGTTGACGGGCTCACTGACTCGCGTCATTACAAAAATCAGGCTCTATGGCGCGATTATAATCTCCATAATAGTAATACGGGCCATACTCTCCTTTTATAGAAAAAGGGCTTCAAAACTTCATCTCTGTGATACTTTGGGCTCTTTAGACGATAATCTCCATTCACATGATCTTAAATAGTCGACTATAAGCTTTCGACTCCATCTCAACTCAATAAGCTATTCACGCTTCTCCACAAGCTCCGCCACACTCTTTTCCGCAAGCTCTTCTCCACTGGCTCCGCGAGCTCTAAACCAACTCTCTGAGCTCCTCGATGTCTGGCTCGCACGAACTCCACGCACTACTCCATGAGCTCCATCCAACTCTCCAAGCTCCTCTTTGAATGCCTTAAGAGGCTTTCGAGGTGTGTTTGAATGGAATGTTGAGGGCCTTTTATACTCCTCACGGGCCCGAGATGTTAGGATAAAGATGTTATCCTTTAGATTTATAAAAAATCCCGTATATAGATATAAATCCCATCTAATCCGCCACTGTATGTGTGGGTATATTTTGTTTTAGGGATGAATATTATCCCATACAAATCTGCCAACCGTAGCCTTACTCCATTTTGCAAGGCGCTTTCTACGTGGTCAAAAATCTTTAAAAATATATATTGGTGCCTTTTAATAAGGCTTAGACCACTTTATGCACCTAAGTATATTCCACGTAGGCTTATGTGGGCTCATACCTTAAAAAGACTCTCCTTCATTTTTAATATTAATTCTTATCCCACATACGGGGGAGGAGGAATAAGAGGGGGCTTTAAAATAAAATGTGCCCACCCTTTGACATGGCCTTAAGACCATCACCACATTGAGTTTTTTCCCATGGTTATTGGCCAAAGCACTTAGCTCGGTATATGTGTTGGCATGGGTAAATATGTGGGCTTTGGCACTTGTTTGGTAAATGCATGGCAAGTTATGTGGAGTGGCATTGATTGGAATATGAAGCGCTCTATGTGGTGGTTGGAATAATGCGCTTAGGATATGGTGTTGACACTTGGCATGAATATGTGGAAGTTGGCAAATAATGTGACTCGTCGATTATATGAGCTCGGTGATGACAAGGAATATTGAGCTTGATGACGTCACTATAGTGACAAGGCGGCCGGGTCCCCCTCTTGACTAAAAGTGGACCCCATGTTTTTTTTCCACCTCAACCGTCAAAGATCGGAGATGAAGACAAAACCAATTTTTGCTTTGCCACTTGTTGATACACCATTGGTCGATTCCGCAAACAGTCACTTGACTATCTCGCGTTAGTGCCATCAGACTGCACCTGTGCCTCCAGTTTTGCCCGCTGCACCTGATCCTGCACAGACAGTATCTTCCACGTACGGTGTTTGTTTTGGCCCGTTCAAAATGCATTGGAAAGTTGACTCCGAGCTCTTCCATAAGCAACAGGTTTTGGGAGATTTAGGGAACATTCGAAGCATGAAATGACCTCTGGGTCAGGGAAAAACAATCTGAAACACAATGATGATGAGAATATTAAATTCCAACAAGTTCACAACATAGAGTATTTTTTCCGATTTCGGAGCTAATTCATGGAGTGGCACCGATGTGCCTGTCAAGTTAAAATTCAAAATTCTGTTTCAATTTATCCAGTATCCATTCTTATTGAAATCTAAACCTTCTAAGATTTTCTTATGTTTAGTTTACCCTTTCTAATTAATTAAGAATTTTACATTCATGTTATTAAGGATTTTCATATATTTAGTATGCAAGCTTAGATCAAGTCTAATTTGGCTAATTGTTATAGGGAGTGTAGGTATATTTTGGCATATAACTAATATAATCTCCTCTAAAGAACATAACAATATTCAGTTGAGAAGATCAATCTTAAGTGGTATGAGCTTGTCTTTCTTTATGAGAAAAAAATAGCTTCAAAATCCACTCAGCTTCACCTGGGGAGATATTTCAAGTTAAAAGAGCATACAATACATGATCCCACCCTCTGGTCTAAAACTCACGAGTACTCGGATTAACCTGCAATTTTTCCCAGCCCGGGTAATTATGCATCTACTCGCGAGCCAAGTAACAAGTTCAGAATACTCGCAACTCCAAGCCTGTTACTCAGCTCCAGGCAGATAGAACCTCCCATGGGTGGTTAAAAAAAAATTACAATGTCATCTTTTGCGAACAGTTGTGATTTTCTGCTGTTTTTTGCTCCACTACGTGGTTGTCAGTGTTTTATGTGTTTATTTTATGAATTTATATATATATTTTAAGCAGTGAGTAATTGCCAAGTCCCAAGTCTGAGTTAAAATTTCGGGCGGCCAAGAGATTGCCATGTACGAGGTTTTAAACTGTGCTCCCACCTGTACTATATTATGTTGGAAGAGCATTCAAGAAAGCACACACTTGGAGTAATATCCTTCACAGATCCACTTCCTATAATTAAGTATTAATTCAACTTAAGTGTCAAAAGGATCTAAAATTTAAAACTTGATTTGATTCACTTAAAAAGAAACTAAAACAAGTTATACAATTTTACAATTGAGCTCCAAGCTACTAAAAAATGAGTACAAAACCTCAGATGAGCAATGCATTACAACAAGACAATAAACAGGGTCAGCAATTATCTTAAGGCTCTCCAAGAGAATACATCATAGTGATGTCAGTAGCAAAAGATTTGAGATCCCATATGATTCAGTTAAAAAGAAACTAAAATAAGTTATACAATTTTACGATTGAGCTTCAAGATACTCAAAAATGAGTACAGAACCTCGGATGAGCAATGCACTGCAACAAGACAATAAACAGGGTCAGCAATTATCTTGAGGCTCTCCAAGACAATACATCATAGTGACGTCAGCAGCAAAAGACTTGAGACCCCATAGACAGTTCCCGAATAATGTGAACAGTATAACAAGCATAATTTAAACGATGCCCAAAAGTAAATTCAACTGGCCCAAAACCAATGAAACTGAATCCTGACATCAAGTATTTGACTGCCAAATATATCATTTAAACACCAACACTCAGAATATTTTATTGTTGAAAGACGTGATAGTAACTGATTCTCAAGGATTGATAGTATAGCTACTTAATATGGTTTGACTGCAATTCTTCTGTAAAAAATTTGTAAAAGTACATTTTATTCAATCTTGGAAAGGACAAGTCATACTCCGACAATCCGTTCACAGAAAAAGTACCCGTGTGCAATTTGTGAATGCTTTCCAATGGAATAAACAGTCTCACATGCCAAAAAAAAACCTTTAGATGTTTTTTTTCCTTGCCATTTTAAGCATCATTTTCTGGGCGTCATGGTCAACTTTTATTATGCACTCCAAATTTTATCACATCCAAATCAATTCATTCTATAACTACTATTTACAAATTGCATGCGTTGGGACTACATCAAACTTCTTTATTAAAACGTGATAGTGAAACTTCTTAATATGCTTGAATTATTAGAGTAGATTTGAGGATTGTTTTTGCCCCATGATAAAACTTTTTATAAATTGTTGTTCTACATCTAATTGCATTGTTCGGAATATGTTTACTGTTGTTAGATCAAAGGGTTTTTACTTGCAAATAAACAGACAGAACGTAAGAAAAAGAAAAACCTGAACAGCAACACAGACATTTCCGAGAGCGAGAATCATAATATAATGTGAAATTTGATTGCAGGAACTCTAGTTGGGCTTGGTTGGATGATCAATTCTATAGTCATTGAAGAAAGTTAATTTCATTAAGATCATTTATTTCTAGTGATAAATGTCGTAGTACCACGAGACTCAAGGTGGGAAAAATTTATTTACTTCATTGAAAAGCACTTACTAAAATCCAGTTCATGAAAAGGCAGTTAATGGTGCTTTATGTCCAATCAATTTGGAAATTATACATTCATAAGAAAGGTAATTGGAATAAGCACCACAAGATGAGATTCCAATTGCCAGGTTACATCCAGATATAAAACATGGGCTTGCAACATACAAGTGAGAGAAGTGATAGTATGGGTTAAAGCTGTATTAAATCACTAACAATCAATATATTCTAATTTTCCAATCTTAAGATTGAGAAGCATATCAAAAGAGGTTCTATTCAAGACCAAAATGAAGATACGGCAGTGACTAAAGCTGTGCTAAACGCTGTTCAACCAAGTTAGAAAGAATAAATTGGGAAGCCATGTTTATATCATTAGCAATTTCTACATGCTGACATTAGCAATATAGTGTGTCACATTCTCAAGCAATTAACCAAGCAGAAAAAATGGAATGGTTTCAATTTCAAGTCAAACTCATAATCATGGATTACGTGTTTCTTTAACTGGAGTAAATTCATAAGTAGGAAAATACCAATGGCATCTTCTCAAATTTGTGATTTCTTAATTCAAAGAGTGTCATGGTATGCTATCAAGCAGATAGCCCTAAGTGTGGCCAAGGTTATCAGTGATGCTGACATGTGACCGTTTTGTTACCAATGACGTATTTCTGATTGGACCAGTGAAAGCTTGATGACCAATCTCTCTTTCCAGATTTCTAGGGTTGCTATCAAGTGTTTAGGTGTTTAGCTTTGGTAAAGTCACTTTTTCATCATCTAGGATTCTTTTCTACCCTAATACCGTTCTAGAGTAATCAGATGTATTTTAGAGTCCCATTGGCTTACTTTGGACACTCATGTACATTGATTTATTCTTGAAGCTAATTGGATCCTCTTATTTATTCTCAATACGAAAGACAATACATGACATGCACAACTGAAGCCATGGCTACAATGGCATGACAACATGGATCGCATGTGCTGTTTAAGCAAGTAAACGCAAAAAAGGGTTCAAACTGTGTTAAGTGATTGCCAATGTTTTAACCCGGCCAATTGAATGCATAAGACAGTCAACCATTGTCCAATTCATGTATCTCATAGAACACCGAGTTCTAACCAAAGATCTACATATTTTACAAGATCAATTCAGAGATCTGCTGATATTTTACATTCAAAAACTGACCTCTTCATTTTAAAATGACTAGAAAGCTAACAAATTTTAAAATAGGCAAACACGTTTTAGAAGTATAGAATGTTGACCAATATTGGAAGAATGCAGGGTAAATCATTCTTTTTCAAAAATCCGTACAATAGGTTAATTGTCAGGATTTACTATATAATGAAGACTTGGCAGGAGTGCTTTTCTGAAAATTTGCCAAATAGAAAATCACATTTTTATAAATTTCGTCCAAAATTAGGCAATTGGAGATAAATACAGGTTACTCAAGTTCACGTCAAAAAGGATTTTTGGAAAACAGAACCAAAAAAGGCATAATTCACAAGCAAATATTTTACTTACAGGTTTATTGAAAATCACTCACAAGGAACCCCGCGTATGAGCCGCTCCTCGGTCCCTGGAAGAAGAATAAGGACGAAATAGCAATGTGTGGAGCTTCCATAAATGGTCTAGCAGCATAATTGCCAACTTGCCAAAGATCCGTCTCGTCTTCTCTGCTGGGGCTCGAACCACCGCCCCTCTTCATATCCAAACTCCCATGCTCACACACGCAATTAAAAAAAACCTTCCTGTCTCTTCCAATCCAACGAGAAGCAGCAGAAACCCTAACACCATTAATTATACACATACACACACACACACTACACAGCAGAGCAATTAAAACTGTGGATCTAAGAAAAGATCCATGCTCCATTTCTGACTTCCCCATTTTGCCAAAACAGAATTTCTCGTATCTACTCCACTCCCAATTTAATCATCCCTCCCTCGAATTCTCTGTTATCCCGTGCGATCAAACCCTATTACACAATAATCAAACCCTAGCAGGATAAATACTCAGAAGATAAATAACGCGATAGTTAAGAAAATTCAGGCATCCAAATGTAGCGGTCTCTTTTGGAGCTGGTTGCCACGAAATTGGCAGGCTTCTGCCAATGGTAATTAATTGAATGTTCCCCAAGTTTTGGTGCCAAATGCTTCTTTCCTCCTTCCCCACAATCTTTCGTTTTCCTTTTGCTTTTCCTTTTCCTTCCAAAATTTCTCGCAGATGACTCCACCAAGATTACTTGACCCTGGCCAATGTTAGAGTAACCAGGGTTGGAGGTAACCCGGGGTCAGGTAGACCGCCACCAACTGTGGTAGTTTGTATGACTTTTTTAAACCAGGATCTTGGGATATATATATAAACTCTCATAATGTGTATTATTAGGGTGGTGTTTATGATTTGTCATTTTTTATCATTCTTCCCTAGATCTTTTCTCTTTTTTTTTTGGTGTTGTGCAACTTTGATCCTTTGGACAACGTTTAAATCATTATCTATGTATCTATCTATTTTCATTATTATTTTCTAAGTAAGAAACAGGTTCGTGGGAGTTTTTACAGGTGGGCATTTATATTTATTAAATTGTATGATTTTAGTATGTTTATATGTTTGTCAATTATTGTGGATTTACATCATGACTTCCCCTTCTCTCTCCCTCTCTCTTTCTTTATTCGTTTCTAATTCTCTTGAACTTTGTGTGGGGAGTGTTAGTAGCATTCCTAAATCTATTAGGAGCATTAATAATGCTCTTGGATCAATTAATGGACCCTTGATGCACTTCCCATGTTTTTCGCTTTTGGTTGTTTATTTGTCTGCCAACCATGTCCTAGTTTTAATTCATTGTCTATAAATACACAAGCGTTGTAATTCATTTATCTAGAAAATCACACCACATCTAATAATTGTTCAATTGAATCTATTGAGCACTTATAAACATCCTAGAGAAAGCAATCAATCATTAGTGAATTTAAATTGTTGAAGAACATAAGTTTATGTTTAGGTGATCATTGAAAGACAAACACTACATAACATTGGAGTTTGCATACTATTGGAACTATTTTGATTATGACATTTGTTATTTTCAATAGTGTTATCGTCTAGGGTCCTAACAAAAATCAAGATAGATTTGTTATTCTTTGGTTTACAGCATGCTCCAAAACATATGTTGTTTTCCTTGAGCTTTAAAGTATTTTTGTCCATTTACGATAAGGAGATCAAATTTGTTTTGAAGATGACCAAAGTTGCAATGAGGAAAACTAAGCAGGATTATTGAAGATAAGGATCTGGTGAATGTAGTCAATGAATATCTCAACAAATTCTAGGCTATTGTGATTACTGATAACCGGCTAGGGGCACTTATGACAAAAAAGTTGGCGGCAAAATGAACCATCTAAGGACTGAAATTTACATTTTGATATTTGTCGATAGTTTTAGGATTTTAAAGATTTACTATTTTTGTATCTAGACATTGAAATTGAGTTGCAAGTCACCCGGGGGCTTTATTTAGACATGTAGAGAATAAGAGATAGTAGACTCATCTGAACTTGGATGCACAAGTCAACAAAAAATAGCAGTTGCTAAAAATAGAGAGTTCGTGTAATATCCCCTTTTTGAACTATAATTAATTCTGTCATAAGTTCCTAAGAGGGCACATTTACTGTGGAGACATTACTATGGACATTAATGTTATTATCTGTGTCACAGGGTTCGGCGATTTTTGGACATAAAGTTCGAAAATCACCGAACCTCTTTCCACTCCCAAAAAAACGGCGAATATTCGTCATTATTCGTTGTTTAGAAAAACTTTAAAATGCTTTTTGGAAAACCCTAAAACGACAGTCGAACTTTGGTGTGCTTCCGTGTGGCTTTGTGACTTCCGCAGACTTTCGTGGATTCGTGGCTTCGTGAGTTCGTGGCTTCCTTCGTTGGACTGCTCGTGGCTTCCTTCATTGGACTGTTCGACTGTGAACAAATCGTTGGACTGCTCGTGTGCCCTGGACTGTTCGTGACTTCCTTCATTGGACTGTTCTAATTTTAATTTTAGGTTTGCTTGTTTAAAGTTTCTAGTTTTAATTTTAGGTTTGTTTAAAGTTTTAAACTATAGTCTATTTAAAGTTTTAAATATTTAAAGTTTGTTTAAAGTTTTAAATATTTAAAGTTTGTTTTAAAGTTTTAAATATAAATGTTTAGTTTTGTGTTTTTAAAGTTTAAAATAGTAATTTATTATTTATAGTTTATTATTGATTTATGGTTTATAACTTTATAATTTAAAATTTTATTCTTATTTAATACTGTATTATTTATATTTTATAGTTTATCTTTTATTTGTATTATTTTATGTTTTAGCTATTTTGAAAAAATTGTGCATTTATATCTGATTTTTAAAAAAAAATGAAAATTATAACAGCCGAATTTAATCACGAATTTTTTTGCCGAATTTTATCCTTGCCGAACTTCATCCGAATTTAATCCTCGCCGAACACGAACACGAACACGAACCTGGTGACTTAGGTTATTATTACTATAGTGGTGTGGACATTGAGCAATTGAGGATATTTACATTGATTCTGATTAGAGTTGTAACAAGCATAAATTTCAACAATGCCCAGAGGGCCAAAAGCAAAATCAATTGGCCCAAAACCAATGAAACTGAATCCTGACATCAGGTATTTGAATGCCAAATATATCATTTAAACACCTACACTCACAATATTTTATTGTTGAAAGATATGATAGTAAATAATTCTACCAATTAAGAATTGATAGTATAGCTACTTAATATGGTTTGACTTCAATTCTTCTATAAAACTTTTGTAAAAGTGAATTTTCTTCAATCTTGAAATGGACAAGTCATATTCCAACAATCTGTTCACAGAAAAATGACCCTGACCAATTTTTGAGGCGTGTTTTCCAATGGAATAAACAGTCCCAAATGCCAAAAAAAATAAACCTTTAAATGTTTTTTTTCCTCACCATTTTAAACATCGCTTTCTGGGCATCAAGGTCAACTTTCATTACGCACTCCAAATTTTTAATTTAATCACATCCAAATCAATCCATTCTATAACTACTATTTACAAATTGCGTGCATTGGGACTACACCTGGAATCAAACATCTTTGTTAAAAGACGATAGTGAAACTTCTAAAAATGCTTAAATTATTAGAGGGGATTTGAGGCTTATGCTTTGCACCATGATAAAACTTCGAGAAAAAATTGTTCTATATCTCATTTCATTATTCGAAATACATTTACTGTTAGATCAAAGGGTTTTTACTTGTAAATAAACAGACAACTTTAAATTCCAAGTGTGAGAAAAAGAAAAATCTGAACAGAAACACGGGCATTTCCAAAAGTGAGAATCATAATACGGTGTTAAATTTGATTGCAGGAACTATAGTTGCGCTTGGTTGGATGATAAATTTTATAGTCATTGCAGAAATTTAGGTTCTTTTAGATCATTTATTTCAAGTGATAAATGTTGTCGTACCACAAGACTCGAGGTGGGGAAAGTTTATTTACTTCATTGAACAGCACTTACTAAAATCTAGATCATGAAAAAGCAGTTAACCATGCCTTTTGTCCAATAAATTTAAAAATTATATATTTATAAGATAGGTAATTGGAATAAGCTCCATAAGAAGAGATTCCAGGTGCCAGATATAAAATACAGGCTTCCACCATACAAGTGAGAGAAGTGATAGTATGGGTTGAATCTGTATCAAAATGGTAATAATGAATAAATTCTGATTTTCGAATCTTAGGGTTGAGAAGCATTGCAAAAAACGTTGAATCCAAGACCAATATGCAGACACAACAGTGACAAAAGCTGTGTTAAATGCTATTCGATCAAGTTAAAAAGAATAACTTTGGAAGCCATGTTTATATCATAAGAAATTTCTGCATGCTGATATTAGAAATTTAGTATGTCACATTCTTGGGCAATTATCAAGCAGGAAAAGTGAAACGATCTCAATTTCAAGTCAAACTCGTAATCATGGATTATATGTTTCTTTAATTGGTGTAAATTCAAAAGGCTGAAATTACCAATGGCATCTTTTCAAAGTTGTGATATCTTAATTCAAAGAGTGTCATGGTAAGCTATCAAGTTGGTAGCCTAAGCATGGCCAAGGTTATCATTATTGTTATGATGCTGACATGTGACCATTTTGTTACCGATGACGTAAATCTGATTGGACAGGTGAATGTATGATGACCAATCTCTCTTGCCAGGTTTCTAGGGTTTCTATCGATTGTTTAAGTGTTTTAGCTTTAGTAAAGTCACTTTTTCATCATCTAGGATTCTTTTCTACCCTAGTACTGTTCTAGAGTGATCAGATGTATTTTAGAGTCCCATTGGCCTACTTTGGTCACTCATGGACATTGATTTTGTTTTTAGTAGCAAATTGGATCCTCTTATTTATTCTCTAAAGACACTCCATGACATATGGGACCGAAGCCATGGCTATAATGGCATGACAACATGGATTGCATGTGCTGTTTAAACAAGTAAACGCACAAAAAAGGGTTCAAACCATGGTAAATAATTGTCAATGTTTTAACCCGGTCAATTGAATGCATAAGACAGTCGAGCATTGTGTAACTCATACTCAAATAATATAATTAATAAACTATCTTCTTCGCACTCAATCTGAGTATCCCATGAAACAAAGAGTTCTAACCAGAGATTTATCTTGTATGTACGAGCGAATTTACATGGCGAAACAGCAAACAAACAGTTCACTCACTTTTCCTCACAAAACAGTTCTCTCTCGGATGACGGGTGAAGGAATTCACTCAAATTGTCCAGTGGAATCTAGATAATTCAACACTAACAAATAAATGCGGAAAACTCCTCTCTGAAACCCACTACCCTGTCAAATAGACAGCAAAATTTAGGTCATTCACGTTCACGGATAGTTTTCAGAGATCTGCTGATATTTTGCGTAAAAAAACTGACCTCTTCATGTCAAAATGACTAGAAGACTGATAATTTTTTAAAT
Organism: Taxus chinensis; assembly: GCA_019776745.2. Taxonomy (NCBI): domain Eukaryota; kingdom Viridiplantae; phylum Streptophyta; class Pinopsida; order Cupressales; family Taxaceae; genus Taxus; species Taxus chinensis. Next base: position 13,149,561 of record CM034150.1, read on the forward strand.
ATGCGAAAGCATTACAGAAGTATAGAATGATGACCAATATTGGAAGAATGCGAGATAAATCATTCTTGTTCAAAAATACGTACCATAGGTTAATTCTCAGGATTCCGATTTACTATAAATTTTGGTCATTTTTATGAAAACTTGGCGAGCAATTTTCTGAAAAATCGCCAATTGGAATAATCTAATTATTATAAATTTCGTCCAAAATTAGGCAATTGACCAAAAAAAACAGGTTAATCAAGTTCTCGTAAAGAAAGTTTTTTGGCCAAAAACGAAACAAAAAAGCATAATTCAGAAGCACAAAAATTACTTACAGATTTATTGACAATCACTCGCAAGGACCCCGGCGTATGAGACGCTCCTCGGTCGCGGGAAGAAGAATAAGGACGAAATACCAATGTGTGGGGCTTCCAAGTTGGTTTAGCAGCGTAATTGCCAGCTTGCCGAAGATCCGTCTCGTCTTCGCTGCTGAGGCTTGAACCGCTGCCCCTCTCCATATCCGAACTCCCACGCTCACTCTGGCAATTAAAAAAAACACCTTCCTATCTCTTCCAATCAGACGAGAAGCGGCAGAAACCCTGACACCATTGATTATACAAATATATATATAAATACACTACACAGCATAGCAATAAAACCTGTGGATCTTAACGAAGATCCATACTCCATTTCTGACTTCCCCGTTTCACCCTGACCGAATTTCTCGTATCTACTCCACTCCCAATTGGATCATCCATGCCTCGAATTCTCAGCGATCAAACCCTACTCTACAATAATCAAACCCTAGCGGGATAAATACAGAGAAAATAAATAAGGCGATCGTTCAGGAAATTCAGGCATCCAAATGCAGCGGTGTCTTTTCGAGCTGGTTGCCGCGAAAATTGGCAGGCTTCCGCCGATGGTAATTAATTGAATGTTCCCCAAGTTTTGGTGCCAAATGCTTCTTTCCTCCTGCGCCACGATCTTTAGTTTTGCTTTTGCTTTTCCTTCCGAAATTTCTCGCAGACAACTCCACCTAGATTACTTGACCCTGGACGATGTTAGGGTAACCAGGGTTGGAGGCAACCCGGAGTCAGGTAGACTGCCGCCGGCTGAGGGAGTTCGTGTACGGTTTTCTTTAACCGGGGTTGGGATTTGCAGACCATGGTTAGGGCTTGCCATGCGGATACCATGCAGCAGGAGTCGGATGGCTGCGTGGTTTTGGGACAGGTCGGGGGTAACGCTGTAACAAAGATTGAATGGGTGCCTTGTTATTCTCGGGTGATGTGTACATTATTAGGGGGTCGGAAAAAAATTAATTTAATTTATATATACAGTTTTAAACTATTATTAAGTTGGTGTTTACAATTTGTAATTTTATTCCCTTCTTTTTGTTTTTATTTTTATTTTTGGCATTTGTAAACATTGTTGTTGAGGACATTATTTTAAAAATAACATTAATTTTCTCCTAACAAATGGGTTTGTGGGAGTTTTTACAAATGAACATTTATATTTGTAATGCTTTTGTATATTAGTGTGGACTCTCATCTTGTTTTTTATTTTTTTCCCCTCTTTTTTATTAGTTTTTAATTCTTTTAGATTTTGACTTCGGAGTGCTAGTAACATTGTTGAGTCTATAAAAAATATTAATTACATTTTTAGATTCTTTAATTATGTTGGAGTGTTTACAATGGGCGAGATCTCCTGTGATGACGCTCTCATGTTTCACTTGTTTCGTGGAGAGCTCCACCTATTTTATGTATGCCTTTGCTTTTGTGGCTAATGCTCAACAACTTAATCTGCATGTCATCCCTATCGGTTTTGTCATCAGCGTTTCAGTGTTATCATCATCCCTTTTACCTATTTTTCCATTGCATGATTCCCTTTCCGGCTCATATCAAATGTTAATTCGTATTAATATCGGATCTTATGTTTCACACTATACTCCGCCTGATATTGAAAATATCACTTCTCGTGTCGAGTTGTTTCTTTAGTGTTCGTTGTTGGCGTCAAATTGTTGTAAATTCTCTTCAAGCATTAGGTTCATTATTTTAATTAGGTTCATTATTTTAAGGGTTTTTGATGGTCGTTGTTTTTATCATGAGATTTGAATAAATGCAAAACTTACATCAGCGACTTTTTAATCAACCAAAGTGTGGGGAATATGAATATGTTGTGCATTTCTAGGGTTTATGAGTTTGGCGGTAGACATTTTCCCAGGGCTTTTTTTTTGCTTATGTAGGTTTATTTTCAATCTGGGATGGCTTCTACAGTTGTCAGGGGGCGTGTTGATAAATCAATTATTCTATATTTGACTTATATCCATGTGTTTCCCGTTTTGACGATTATCCTTGTCGTATGTGCCTTTGGTACAAATATTAACGAGAAACATTTCAAAAATATGCAACCCCAATGCTTTTTTCGGTCAACATTCATAATAAGCCCTCAATAAAGTAAAAGCTCTAACGAAAGTTTGGGTTTCATTTTTATTAAAAGGTTCAATGTTTTCTTCTTTTTTTAACATATCCTTTATACACCTATAGTTTGTTAAATTGTTTTTATTTAACTGTCACAAAAAAATTGATTGTCGACTAGCTCCTCGGTAAAATAATGTATTAGTTTTTATTAATGTTTGACATGGCATGTCATCAAATACACATTGAGTATGATTCTTTGAGTTTTCTTTCAATTTGCTGAGAAAATCTTATTTGATGACACAAGCTATTGCATAAATCTAGTCTATTACTCTATTTATTTGGGTCGATGTAATTGTAAATTCGTTGTTACTAAGATTATAAGCAAGTGAATTAGCATTGAAAATCGTGTCTGGCAATAATTTTTATCAATCTTCCAGTTAGATCAATCATAAGTAGATTAATCATGAGATAAGATTGAAGCCTAACTTCATAGTGCACAAGTATAATCTTGCATCGTGATTACGAAAATTAATCAAGAACATTTAAATATATCCCTTCCAAATAGCATTGGCTCCTCAAAACTTAAATTCATCAATCTAAATAAATGCAAATACAGAGAATCAAAATATGCAATACTCTTTTAACATGAAGCGTGAAGTAAGAAGAGCTTGTAGCGCTCTTTCCATGTTTGGATATAATCTTGTTGGCAAATTTTTGTTTGTCATATAATGAACAAACACAAATAACATCTAATCTACTGAAACCAAAGTACAGAAAAGAAATAGTTTGGAGAATGAAATTGCTCTAAAACGAAACTTATTGGAATTGAAGATTCTTTGAAATGAAACTTACTAGAATTGAAAACAAGATATAGTGAAGCAAATTGTTGAAAGAGTAATGCTAATTTGATTGGAATATTACAAGTTCTAGGAATGATTGTTTTAAGCACACTTCAAAATTCAAGAATGCAAGAAAAACATGAATATAAATACCAAAATAGCCAATTCCTCATACGAGTGGACTCTTGCTCTCCTTTAAATTGGATTAACAACACAATTTTACTCATAACAACATGATTTTATTTATCAAAAAGGAGTTTCTTACAACATAAATTGGAAATAACAGTAATTGTTACTTGCGCTTCTTTGTCCTATTATAGTCTACACACATATATATATATTCAACTCAGTCAAGACTAGTATTTTATAGCTAATTTCTCCTAACACACACCCAAGAGTCTAAGATGTTGGATATGAGAACAGTTTGGGAGTTGGTTACAGCCATGTTACAGCACATAAAGGAGCTAGGAACCGAGTTCCTTGTTTTCAGTCCTCGTTAACTTCCCTTAAATTGATCTTCATGATGGAGTAGACCATGTCCAATCTTGTCTATGATACCTTACATTGGTAGTTTTCGTGAATTTACTAACTTGCACACATCACCATGCATCTTTTTTAAGCAGTTAGTTGGTAAAAGACCTTAATCATTAGTCTACATAATTCAACTAGGATAATATGCATTGTGTCCCTACTTTGGATTTGATCAATCGAATGATCTAGTGCATTGATTAATGTTTTCCCGAGGAGAAGTTTTCATTATTTGGTGATTTAATGAGTCGATTTATGGACTCGTCATCTCCCATGCACCTAACCTTTTGCAATTCCTCTTGCAAACTACTATTGGATTAACCTATGCTCAAGCCTATGTGCCATATTAAATTCTTCATACATATTTACATACCTTTTTGAAGTTGTATTATTGAATCCCATGTGTTCAAAAACTAAATCTTCCCATTATTTAAATGGCTCTTCATGTTGTGGTACAATATTTTGCCATGATGTCATTGAAATGAGAACCAAAGGTGGTATAGTCCTCATTCCCATCCATTCATCGTTTTCTTCCTATGCCAGATGTTGGATGATTTTCACAATTGTTCTTTCCCTCTTCCTACTCCATGTGAGATTTTGGGGAGAGATTATCTCCATTCTTTTTAACGGAATGTTCAAAGTTTCCCATATTGTGTTTCACACAACAAGAGCTTCCTCATAATGTTCCCAACCATAAGAGTTGAAATTTTTTATGCATTGCTCCATAATTTGTGGTTGGATACTTACAAACTCATAATGGTAATAGTAAGCTCTGAAATTTCTCCCCATTTGGTCAGCACTTACATGTTGAAGCATTATGAAGAACCCAATGGTCCTTTCCTTGTTCATGAAATCACTAGTGTTTTTATTCCATAAAATTTGGTTATGCAGCAGAGATTGAAAAGTTTTTAACTGAAGTTCTCTCACATACAAATTGGGTAAAAAATTGGTACATTAGGAACAACCATATTACACAAAAAGAGTTCATAGAGCAGATTTTGTTGTTCCTTGGCACGGGTCTTGTAAATATCCATACAACTTTTTGCATCACCTGTTTCATGAGGTAGACACGGTGGAGAAATGAAGAAATTTGAAAGGAAAATGGCTAACTCCTTTCACTCACAAGTAAGCAAAAGCTCTCTCATGAATTTACAAGCATACAACCAGCTAGAAGAATCTCATAAAAAGAACCCTTTTGAATGAGGAACTCATTACAATTTATAGAATTTTGGAAGTCTCTTCGCATATCCCCATTGACCCTTTGTATGTCTTGAAACTTTTCACATTGTTAGGAAAACATTAAGTCCCCTTTTATAACTTAAGGGTGACTTATTACATTAAAAACATTAAGACATACGAAAAAGTGCAACCCCAATGCAAGATTAGAATATCGAGGAGAGAGAAAGTTTGGGGGTGAGAGGAGAGAGAGAGAGAGCGGGAGAACAATGCCGATGAATAAAATGCCTTGTTGGTCCACTATTTTACTTGATCAATCTGATGCAATGCTCTAATGTAGTGAAATATGGATCCTCGAATGTCTTATACCACGAGAGACTTCCTTTGGATGACGCACAAACACTGCGAACTAAATGTTTAAAACATTTTTGAATGATTCCATTGGTGACCATGAGCATCATTCGTGAAGATCCTTTTTGAAGAGGCTTGGAACAAATCCCGCCCTGACTCCTTGCAACACTACCACACTACTTAGTTAATTTGAACAAGATCCTGATGAAACACATTGGGAATAGTCTGACGATGTCAACTGCAAATTCCACCTCACACATACCAATTGAAGCATGAAATGAGTGTCAAATGACACTGTTGAGATCCATGTAAGTAACTTCACTATCATCTACTCCTGCATAATCTGATGATAGAGACTACACTGTTTTTGCCCCTCTTTGGTCTCCAACTAGCGATATCAACTTAAATATTCAACTCTCATAATGCTCTTTTTGTGCAATCCATGCTCTAGAGTGACTTACTATTTTTAGTAAGTGTCAATGATACAACTTACTAATTTTAGTAGGAGTGCAAATTCAACTCTCTTAGATCTCGATTGGACGTGAAAATTTGAATTCTTATTTCTCATTGTGTTCATCTCACCTTCTGGACCGGTTTGCTAATTTTAGCAAGTGTTCATGGGATTACTTACTATTTTTAGTAAGTGTCAATTTTGAACTAAGATGACCCTTTCAACGAATTTCTCCTCCAATACCTTCGTTGTGTGTACTGCCTCGTTCGCAGTTTCCTCAAATTGTGACTTACCCAAAATAGCAATCTCTCATGTAGAAGACCTACTATTTTTAGAAAATGGGCTTCTGGTGGTTGGATCATGGCAGAACAAAGTTTTCCGATATGGGTTTTTTCCTAATATCGCCCCTCTGAAATTTTAGACTTATCCGATCACCAATTTGGAAGATTTTAAAAATTCAAATACTTGACCTGGTGGCAGCTCTGGACACGACAACCATTAACGGAGCTTGAAAGATGCAGGTTTGGTTTTATTCTCCGTTCACGACAAAAATCAAATTTTTGTTGTGGGTTTTTGTTTTTTGTTCTTCCAGTGAAATTTCTCTTCGAACCAATTGTTGGTTTGATGGGAAATAAGGTTCTTGTCCTCGTTGGGTCGAGAAGAAGATTTCTTTGCTGCGAGAAATTTATTTAGTGGAAGGGAGATTTGTGAGTGAGGTTTTCGTGGCCTTCAAGAATGAATAACATAGTAGTAAACGGTTCTTCATTTCATGCACCGGTTTGCAAGATATGTCCCGATCTCCGTTTCACGGCAATCAAGGTTTCTGGGTGAATTTCTTTGTTCTTCTCCTTTTATTCTTCAATCCATCAAATATCTTGATAAATATTACCTCTGGGACCTATGTATCTTCATGGAATTGAATTTTTGGTTGCCATGGTGGAGTTGGTTCAGAGCAGCAATGGTGGACTGGGTGAAGGCAAACACACAACAATGGCAGGGTGAAGCTGGAAAGAGTAAGAAGCGAGAAAATAAAGCTAAGTCTCAACTTTAAAACAATTCAAAACATATCATAAGGGGTGGGGCACATTTTTATGTCCCTGATGTTCCTTGAGCATTAACATATGAAAGGGACATCAATTTGCACAACGCACCTCACTGCGCCACTTGGCGGAGATCCAACAATGGAGTGTTTAGGCCAAAAAGTTGGAAAAAACACCAAGGGGCTGGAAGCTGATCGCATGAGGAACCAGGAGGCATTCCTTAGGATGGGTGAATTTTCATGTTACCTATGTCCCTCAAGAATTAAGGGACATGAGGGTCATTAATTTTCACGGTGCGCCTGGTGCTGACACTTGGTGAAGATCCAACAACTGTCCATTTAGCTCCACTAGCTCCTAGGGGCTGAGAAATTACACTGGAGGGGGTCACATGGATGAATTGAAGACTTCTTAGGGATGGGAAAATTTTCATGTCCCTTTGCCAAAGGCACATAAGGGACATCAATTTACACATCACACTAGAAGTCGTCACTTGTCATGATCTAGACGATTAAGGGAACGAGCTTTGACAAACACCTAGGGGCTAAACTAACGATCTGGGAGTTTCCATGTGTGACCAGAGGGCTTATTGGGGCTGGGCGCATTTTCTTTTCCTTCATGTACCTTAGCTTAAGGGATGAAATGGACATCAAATTACGCCAGGTTACTGGCGTTGACATGTGTCCTCACTGAAATTTGACTAACTACGAGAAGCTTACCTTGAGGGCAACTTGAAACGACAATATCGTGAGCTCCCGATGGGATTTTTTGGTGAAATTTTATATTAACTTAATTTAAAATGGACTTATAAATCCAATGGTGGGAGTTTTAGATATTTTTTCTTCAATTTAGGCCCTAAAAATTAGGATTTTTGATATGTTCCCTAGTTGTGCATGGAAAAAACAAATTATAAACCTATTGCTCCAAAGTGTTGTGAAAGATATGATTTTACCATATTATATATATTTTAATTCCCTTTCTAATGATGTCTTGTTTAGCTCTTAACTCCATCCATAGCTCTCAAAATCACCTCCCGAAGCTCAACAACTCTTTTCACCTTGGGCATGTGAACCCTGTTTTTGATGAAACTGCCCCAACTCCTCCCAATCTTTCCTGAATCTTCTAAAATAAATTCCATGATGTTTTTACACCTTCAATTCATCTCCATGTCACATTTTTTTTTCTCCTCCTTTTCTCTCTAGGGGGTGCGCCAGCCCTGGGAAGGCCAGTGGTAGCCCTTCCCAACACTGCCCAAAAATAGCATTCCTTAAGAACTCCTAAAATCACCTATGGGGGGTGACTTGACTTTCCTAATTCACCTAGGGGAATGAGTTAACATCAACTGAGAGGTCATCAGACCTCAGAAGGGTAAAACTTGAAAGTTTTGAAACAAGGGCATCGTTGTCATGCTCGAAAATTTTTAATTTCCCTGTTGCACATTTGCATGACAACAATTCTCTATAAAGGGGTAATAACCGATGGTAGATTATCCTAATCAATTAGTTTCCAAAGATAATTGCAACAATATAAGGAATAACCATTAAGCATTGATAAACAATGATAACAAACAATGGATAAATCACTTGTAATGAGAGAGAGAATATGACCTAGCTAATATCCTGCTCTATGTGATGATCGAGGTTGGTCTGATGAATGAAATGGGCTAGAGATGACCTAATAGATCCTCATTATTGAAATTGTATCCTGAACTAGTGCATGGATCAAATCAAATGACACGGGCTGAAGCATACCCTTGTTATGGCCCTTTTTGTACTTTCTCGTCTCTTTGCACTTTTATCTTCTCAAACTTTTTGGGTTTGTACAATGTTTCCTAATTTTGTCCAGTCTAAGATTTGGACCTTTGATGATGTGTGATGTTATTTATGTGACTGATTCAATCATCAAAACCCTAGATGGTGAGGAAGTCTTACGAAATAAACTTTATATGGGATGTGGACACCCCTGCGCACCACTGACATTGCCACTACTCCAAAGAGGGATCAAACCACACAGTGTTCTCACCTAGCATGCGATATCTAGAATGTATACAACTAAATTGATAACCACGACCTTGCAACAATATCATTATACTTGAACCTTTTCCCTAACTTGAATTATAATTATCATATGTTCCTTGTATTTGCATATTTGAGTGTGTGACAATCCTAGAATGAGTATGTAGAGTATATAGAGCTCCAGGGAGTCTTTGAATGACTTTTTTGTGATTTTTCTTAATGTATGCTCATTGAGATATTTTTGTTTCAAGTGTACGTGATCTCCTCTCTGATAATAGCCAAATAACTAACTTATATGTGCTTTGTATCTGGAAAGCTTGAATAAGGTCGAATAGAAATGTCCCAAAGGAATTTTAATTAAGAAAAGTGTTATTGGAGGGAAAGGGAGCAAATTGGATGGGAAGGGCCATAACATATGGACATTGTGGCCCATTTTGGGCGCTTTGGTCCAAGATGCTTTAGTAGTTGCTTTCAAAATTGGGATTATACTATGCGAGGGTTTAGCCTGATTTTATGGACTATTATGACCGTTGTGTGAACAAATTAGCTATGTGTGTAAGAAATAATTAATAGGATATAGCTAGGGATAACATGATTAACTAATTTAGACAAGTGTAGACTAGTGCAAAGGAATTGTATAATTTGTGTTATTGTGGGACATGGATTACTAAATTGAGTGTCTACATTTTCCCCCCTTTAAGTATGAAATTGAAAATTGTGTGCTTAACGGAAATGTCACCTGAGTGTGTAGACACACTTTGTCTTCACTTGGAGCACCTTTTCCTTATGCTAGGACTTTGTGTTTATTCCAATTGTGTTTGTTTTCCACGATGTGTACCTTTAGAGAAAAAAGTGTACTCAATGTCCATAGTATATGCAATCAAACTTTAACATGAAAAACTTAAACTCGGTATTTAAATAGAAATATGTAAAGAGAAAAAAGGAAAGAGTACACCCGATTGTTTTGTGAGAGAGGGGGGAGAGAGTACTCTTTCTACCATTGCCATGGATATTTGTTAAACTTTGTGTTGGAACTAGTTAGAAGGACATGGGGGCGATAATTCCCCGAGTCGAACGTGTCAAAGAGAATATAAAGAAGTACAAATACATCATGCATGGTGAAGACAACTATATGGGGAGCATTCTAGTTGTTTTTCTTCCCTTCACTAAAATATGAGTAATGGGAAGTCAAGCCTACGCAAATACCCACAAATAGGTGTCACTGTAAATGAACATGAAGCTATTTGATTTGCCACAATGTATCAGGGCAATGCTAGCTTAGATGTACCCTTGGTGTCACCATAATCTGACATGTACAGTGAATTTTGTAATTGAACTTGAGTAAAAATCTCGTAGATATTACCGAGAAACTATACCAATTAAGAAATTTGTCGAATATGCCCTCATGATGGAAATGTATGGAATGGTCCATAGTGCCCATATGTTATGGTCCTTTCTATACGGTATGGTCCCTGTGTATTTTCTGACCTAATTATATTTCTAAGGCATTTTTTTAGACCTCTACAATGTTTGATTTTGTAGTTGTTATTGTGTTTCCTAATTCAAAGCTATTTTCGAGACGAAATATCACTCAATGGTTGCCCCCTTGTTTAGGGCGCATGAGATGGAGTGATGTAAGCATGGCCCAAACAAGAGGACTTGTATCTGATGTGCACATGTGTTATAGGATTCCTGCGAGGGAAAATGGGGAGGGTGCATGGTGTATACCATGACACATACATAATAGTGTAATAGAAAAGCTAACAAAGTGTTAGTGACAACAAATAGAATAACAACATAGTGCATGTAAGAAAAAGCATGAAAAGGAACATAAGTAGAATAATCACGACAAACAATATGTTGCATACATGGGAGACAACACTCAAGATGTTGCAAAACAATTGAGGCTTTCAAGGCCAACAAGCAACATAAAAGTAACATAACACATTTCCCGAAAACAAGTGAAAGCACAAAGTAAACATGTAAACAAGAAACAAGGCATGGTACGAAGATGATTCCAGCTTGTGAGGAACATGTAAAACAAATACTACACAACAAGTACCCATTAGCATGTTAGAGTAATAAAAAGTATGACATGATGTATGTATTGAGTAAATGAGATAAGAGGAAGTAATAGTAAATTTTGGAAGTGTAACACCTGTGTGTAAGAAAGTGTAAATTGGATGCCCCCAGTTGGCACAAAACAACCTGTAAAGAGTAGTGTGAAGCATCATGTAACAATCTATGTGTAGCCAATTGATTAACTAAAATGTAACTAACTAGTGTAGTAAGGGATGGTTAATCTGATCTAGGAGGACATATAAATGCATCAAATAAATGCACTAAGACAATATGTAAATGAGATAAATAATAAAACTAATGAAAATATAAACCCTAATGTGCAAGAGGGAAGAGAAAAGAACTCAACTGATTCGATGAAGTGGCGGGACTGTGTCATAGAGGAGAACTAGAAAAATCAGGAGTAGGAATAATTGTGCAGGGGTGCCAATAAGGATAGAGCTGGAGGATCTAGCTAGAATGGAGTGCCTAGAGGAGGATTGGGGCGCTCTGGCCTACAATTTTGGCACCCTGGTCTACGTAAAAGCTCTGAATCTAATCTTTACAGGGTCGAAAGGTGATCTGAAACCCTTGTTTCCTATCACATCAACTTCGTTGTCCTGTGTCGGATGTCGCCAATAATTCAAGATGGATGAAAGACCTGTAAGACCCCAAAACAAACATCAAACCCTAAAGAATAAAAATTCATATGAAGGGGTTAGATTGACCTCAGCTACCACAATGGTGGAATTACTAACTGCGTGAAACACTACATCTCAGACCTGATGTAGTTCTATGTGCAAGTGTGTGTGAACATGCCCTAGGTTACTCTTGTGTCAATCGTACTTTGTGAAGTAATGAGTAATAAATGTGTAGAAAATTTAGTAAAATGTGTGTATGGAATAAAATAGAATCCTCCCCCCTATGAAGTGTGATGCAGATGTCCTAACCTTGTGACTTGATGATAGAGTTACATGGATGCAAGTGATCTCTAATGCAATAGATGGATGCAACTCTAGATGGAGTGACAGTAGTAAGGTATGTTATGTCCCTCATTATGGTCTCATAACTTTATATTTATAGGGTTCTCTTCATCTAAGTTTCGTAATTAACCCAAAAAGGCCGACCACAAGAAAGATAAAGATGACAAATGGCTAAAAAAGGCCCAAAAAGAGGTAGGAAAGTGCAAAAAGGACCGAGGAACCCCTAGTGGGACCAGGGCACCCACGAGGACCCTAGTACTAGCTTGGGTGCCCCAGTCGAGGCTAAAATGACGGGAGATGACTTAAACAAACTAGGCATGTGGATGAAAAGGGTTGGTAATGACAAAATAAAACAAAACCAGATGGCCAAAAGATGAGGGTTAATTAGCACTTTCTTCACTCAAAAACTCTCTAAATAGTAGTTTGAAACCGAGATAAATACATGTATAAAGTGCATGATTTTGTGACTACACCTACATTCAACTTAGTGTACCATGTGAACACACATGTGTATAAAAATGATATAACATACTACGTATCAAACTAACATGATAAGTAAAGTGGAACATGAAAGGTATAAGTGTGCAATAAAAATAATGAAATAAGAGAAATGTAATTGTTTTTGAAATTTTTAGCATATTTAAATGTTTTTTTAGATTTTTGGCATATTTAAATGTTTTCATATTTCTAGGCCCCTTGAAGGCATAGATGAAAACTTATGCTCATAAGAGAAGGAAGGGTGATCTAAGAATGCCCCTAGGTAAGGGAATATATAGATATTTTAATACTTTTTGACGAATTATAGAGTGTGTAAGCAGAGGTGAGAAAGTAAGGTTCCCCCATTGTGTGTGTGTAAAGTGAGGTTCGAGTGTGTCTTTGTTCCCTCAATAGTCAAGTTGATCCTATAAACAGAGCGTGTCATCAGGAAACGGTGGGGGGGGGGGGTGAAGTTAGATGCCCTCCCATGGGTGAGTAGTATATGAACTATCCGATGAGAACCTCCAAAGGAGGTGGAGATGTTGCCTAGGAATATGGAGACTTAGACATCATTCATTCCAAAGAATGTGATTCAAGTGCATATGCCATAAAAAATTAAGATGAGAGCAAGGTGGACTAGATCTATAAGAAGTCATGTGTGACTCAGAGGATTAGTGAATAAGAGTTTGAGGGGAAAACCCTATATCAATAAAAGATTGAACCATGTATTAATTAAGCATCGTTGCATTATTAGGAGGGATATGAGGATGTAATAAACATGTAAGAGACTCAATGTGATGAGGGTAGCCGATATCAACCTTAGAAAGAGGAAGAGACACAAGGCCAACCATAAGTATAAGAGGTGATATGGAAGCACTAGGAGCAATAAAAACATACCAAGGGGTGCACAAAGTAACATATGTAAAATAATCATGCATGACACCATGTATACAAGTATTGGCTAACGTAACATATAGAAATGCTTCAAATGTAGTGGAAGTAAGCTCCTAAACCTAATTTTGTAAGTCACTTATAACATGCATTAGAGAAAGGACTTCTTGTGGAGAAATAACATAGGTAGTAAGAGGTTTATTAGGTGGTTGCAGCTTGTCATTATGTGTAGCCATAAGGACACTGGTGGGTTGGAATTGGATCTATGGGTCAACTAGTGGATAAGTTACATTAGTACAAAGAGGATTATGAGAAGATCTAGAAGGAATTGAAGTTGGGACACCATTATCAACAAATTCCTTAGTACTGGAAGAAGAAGAAGACATGCAAGCATTATAATGTTTGCCATTATATAAAATATGTTGAGAATTCAGACACTAAGAGGGGGAGGGGTAGAATAACTGCCACTTAAAACTTACAAATTTTACCTTAGCAATCAAGTGTACAACCAGCGAATTCATAAACCAATTAGGATATGCTATGAAAGAGAAAAGAACATCAACATGTGGAGACACCAGATTTTAGGCGGGGAACCTAGTAAGGGAAAAAATCCACAGTAATCAAGTAATATTGTGAACATTTGTTCTTACAACAATTACAAGATCATGGAACACCTACTCTATTTGAAGCATCCACTTCGACTATCTAAGCACCTACTAGATTGAATTACAAGCACATACTTGTATTGAAAGCACCCACTTTCAACTAACTGAGCTACAACTCAATCTTCTCACCAATTCATGTTGATCACCTTCTTCATCTTGCACACATCAATATATGTGATCTCATTTTTAACACTTGTTCATTATTTGTTTTCTAGTTCAATACACATACATTATTTACCTCTATAACAACAACTTACCATAACATGTAACTTGGTATTTTATCACCTATAATCATAAGGCTTTCTGAATTTTCACCTTCCACATATCACTCTCCTTCTACGTACAAAGACAATACTTATCCTTCTGAAATTGCCTTTATTTTGTCATATTGTGCTTCTGAAATGCTCAGTTCTATAGTTTAGTTTGTAACCTCTTAAGATATGATGAGGAGTTAAATTGAGCAACTGATATCCAGATATAACTCTTGATATTCCATTAGACCTCAAAACATTTATTTGTAGTTGTCAAAACACTTCTTGGCTCTTCATTTTCTTAATAAATTTTGTCCTTTGAGCAGACTCTTATCCTCTGGCACTGACAACTTGTTATCCTGTAAAATTGGCAAGGGAAATTTTACAGATAACCATACCGAAATTTTGTTTCGATCCCTCGTTAGGGACTCCTTGCGTTCGGAACGTTGCAAAATCCCTTCCCGGGAAATCTGGTTTTTCGAACTTAGTCGTTTTTTGGTCTTTTTGGCCAGCGCATAGAATGACTATGCAACATCAACTTTTGATGCACCCCCTTTAAAACCTTTGGCGCATGTTTTCTTGTGTCAGCAGGTGTTTTGGTGTGCCTCTGCCTATTAAGGCTTCCCTATGTGCGCCAAGGCGCATGCGCCTTCCTGTTGACAGATCATTTGTTGCGCCCCTTTTTGGTGCGCCAAAGGCGCACATTTCCCTCTGTCAACACCACTTTCAGTGCACCATAGGCGCACATATTTTCATGTTGACGAGTCTTTCGGTGCGCCAAAGGGCGCATGCTTTCCCGTGTCGACAGCTCATTTGGTGCGCCCCTTTAGAAAGTTGGTGGCACATTTATTACTGCCTCACCTATATATAGGCGCGTCTGCGCTGTCATTGTAACCGGAGCAATCACGTGACTATTTTCATTATTTTCTCTGACCCTGTCAGCGCACCTGCCTTATCACTTTTGCATTGATTTGTGGACTCGTTCTCACGCTTTTTCATCGTTTATATTCGGGTAAGTGCCCTTCTGTCTTTCATGCGTTTTGTTTTTGTAGTTTTTGGCTGCTAGGTTGGTTCAGTATGGATTGAAAAGAATAGATTATGAGTTTGCTCCCCCCCTTGCTGCCTTTCCACATTTCCTCCTCTTTCCAGATCTGTTGGAAGAGGAAGCTCTGTCCTAAAACATGATAGCTTGAAAACCCTTTTGGTATAGCACCTCTTCATACCCTACAATGAACCTTGTTATAAAAGCTAAGCCATATGTGGAAACCCCTCTGAGAGAAAGGTCAAAACTAAAAAAGAAAATTGTTTTCTCCTTTGGCGCATGAGCTCGCCATGCAACATCAAAAACAGTTGCGCCCTCGGCGCATCTGTCGCCCCTGTTACACAAAGAGTAGCCGCGCCAATGGTGTGCTTTCCCCGCCTGCTACATCATAAATAGTTGCGCCCTCATGACGCACTTCCCTCGCATGCTGCAAATGCTTCCCATGCGCCCCTTGATGCATCAAACTTGGATGCAACATAAAGATTCCTGCGCCCTTTGGTGCATCCAACATTCATGTAACAGCTCTTTCATATGCGCCAAGTGTTAAGCTATAAAGACGCAGGCGCGTTCCTCATCGCAACAACATCATGTTGTACAGACCCTCCATGCGCCGCGCCAAGTTCCCTTCAGCGCGCCAAAAGCACATGTTACACAAACCATATATGCGCCTTTGGCGCACCGAACTTCATGCAACATGAAAGATACATGTGCCTTTTACAAAATACATCCAGATGGCGCAGGCGCACTTGTCCTTACAGCAACACATAATGTACCCTGTAGTGTCTATACGCCATGCACCCTTTGGCACTGATTTATCTCCTGCAACACCCTTTTCCTGTGCGCCTTGCCTATTTAGCTATGCAATCTGTAATATTCATGCGCCATGCGCCCTGAAGCCTCAAAATTGCTAACTCTTTCTTGCTGACACGGCTTTCTTCGACTGGGTTTCACGTCTTATTCTTGCAGATCAGTAATTAAGCTCAGAAGAACATATGTCAACATCAAGCAAGAGACCCACCAAATCCAAAGGCAAGGCCAAGCTTACAGAGGAAGAAATGAAATATAAGTATCAGAGGGCCAGAGGTCACTTTTGATGCAGAGTCCATCAATAACCTGCTGGCCTGTCGGGATTTCATCGGGTTCCTCATAGAAGCGGAGAAAGACTATTCCAAACTCCCAGAGAAGCTCATAGACGAGCGGGAGACTTGCGAGGCAATCAGTGAGCGACACAAAGATCCTTCCCAGGATCAACTAGGGCCCATGATCAACAAGTTCATGGAATACCGCGCTCAATTTCACATCTCGTCACCTGAGCAGCAGCAAAAGCAGGCTACTCCCTTTCGACCGCAGGATGACGATGATGAATAGTGGCTTCTTCTTCTTCTCTCTCTTCTTCGACTTTCTTTTTGTAAATATCTAAAGTATGTTGGCACAAATGATGACATCATCCATGTTGCACCATGGGATGATGTCATCCATCAAGTTGTCAAAAGTCAACATGACTTTGAGATATTTTGTAAATATCTTTGTAAATAGGTGGTTGGCTCCTTTTTGCCTTCTTTTCTTTCCTTCTTCTATAAATACCCCAATGCTTGTTGTATGAGAATGAGTGAATATCTTTCAGATGAAAAATAGAAGTAAGGAGAAAAGACTTTGAGCTTTTTGTAACAGAAAGAATTATTAATACAATATTTAGACTTTGTGCTGAATACATGTGTTACTTGCATCAGATCTTTCTTATGTCAGATCTATGTGTTTATTCTGTTAAATCTGCTTCTGTTTTATTGTCATTTATTCATCAGTATTGCTTTGCTCGTTTATGCAAGTAAGTTTGGCTCTGTTTACTACCAATCCCAAAACATAAACCTTCTGACCTTTCTACTTTGGAATTCATTTCTTTTCTTCCTTCGGACCTGCTCTTTCTTCATCTTCTCTTTCATTCCTTTCTTTTCGCAGTCGGAAACACCCTACTGGGATGAGATCCCAAACCCTCGAAGGCAGAATATTGTGAGACTTGCACAGATTCCTGCTGGTAGAATAACAATAAACCAGTTTCGCTTTGCTGACTCGAAGAGGGGCTATGCCCTGCACACTGTTGGCTCGTCTATCCATAGATCTGCCTAAGCGACAGATTTTCAGACCAACACAACTTTTGTACAAGCATTAAACAATCATCATAGGTTGCATATATCTCATAAACAACCTTTGAGTCTCATTTTAACTATCATACTTCACAACTTTTCGTGTCATTCATTCATAAGAGAATGTTTTCAAGGTCTCGACTAGTCTGTACATTTGTCTTGGTCAGATAGGACTTCAATTACATCCTCTAAAGGAAGTAAAGAAGCCTCTACAATATTTACTTAGCCTTGTAACTTTGCAATTTATTTTTCATTCTCCATTTGTGCTAGATAGTTGCAAAGATAGTACATTAGAGTTGTGATCACACAAAAGGAACATGCATGTGGTCTTAACTCAAGTTTGTAATCTAAGCATGAAAGGTGATAAAAGGTTTTTACCATTTTCAAGTAATCGAAGATCAATGGTAACAAGGTCTAGGTCATTCTTGTTGCATGTTTCGAATCCATATTCATAGGCTTCACTATCTCAGTCAGCTAAGCAAATGTCATTTCATCATGACAGAGTACATTTGTTTTTTCACAATGAACATGATATCAAAAAGGCATATCTCCAGCAACTACACTTCAGTTGATCAGATGGTTACGAGATAACTCTACTTACATTGTCTGAGCTGGTTAATTACAGTCAATAAAGCTTGAATAGTTGTTCAGATTTTACTAGCCCATGAAGATCCCAACCTTCCACTATCTTAATCCATGAAAGGATTCCTTTCAAACCACGTGATAAATCACCATGACCCCTTCTTCACCATTTGTTGAGTCTTATCAACATAGCACTGTTAAGGTTCTTTTGATCAAATCCCAACTCATTGAATGAGGTATTTTGACACTTTACCATGCACTGTTATGTTACCATAATCACTCAAACTCCACTATGAGAAAATTCACATCATGTTCTAGGCATCAATTTGCATGAAATGAGAATATATAGCTGAGATTTGTGAGATGTTGTTTAAACCCTTCATGACTGAGAAGGAATATGCACAGTCTTCAACACAAGGAGTAGGAAGTTTGTACAACTCTCTCTCTCACCCTTTCTAGAGAAAATATTTAAGGTAGATCATTTTATAAGGTACTAATCATTCTGCAGGGTCATATATAGTTTTGCATGATTTCAAAAATAAGAACCAAACAGTTTAGAGAAGAGATGATGGTGTAGTAGAAGAAAGACAGTAGAATTTTAGGCTCCAACCTTCTTTCGACACATGCTCTATATTTTGTCAAGTCACCTAGACTTTGTAGAAGATGTTCTTAGCTATTTCAAGTGTATGGATCAGGTACATACATGACACCTTCTCAGAATACCATGGTAGTTTTACAATGTTCATTTTTCTCAATCGATAGACAATGTGAATGCATCTTCACTTTAGGATTTCTTCACACATCCTATTTAGTACACTTCATGGTCACTTGAATAACAACATATACTAGTTGGGACACCAACCTTTTCTATGTGAAAAGCTCAACACACTCCTGTACCTGCAAACTAGTCTAAAACTATCCTTTTTGTACTTATATAGTCAGAACTACAAATGCATATACGGGTTTTCATGACCCCTAGAAGGTCCTCAACATGTGCAAACAATAAAATACACCGACTCAACAAATTTTATGACCATACTTTCGAAATTTCTCCTATCGCTCAAAATATGGTTGGGAAAGACCTAAAACAACCTTAGAAGAATGGATAGAAATTTTCAATTTCGCCACCTTTTGAGTTTAAACTTTTTGAGCTTTAATTTTATCCCAATTTCCTGCAAAAAAATCTTCTACGACTTATCTGAAGAAGTGATCCAAAGGATCCTCACAGAGAAACACCGATCTAAGATCTTCTCAGAAATTGTTGCAGTCATTTTTAAAGCGTGGGGAAAAATTATATGACTCTGACAACAGCTTGTTTGTAGGAAACGGAGCTCGTTTGCAAAAGTTATAGCCCGTTGAAATTTTTGGGCAACCGGCGAATTTTGGAGTTTTTGTGCAGGTTGGACGTGTGCATGCTCGCCAAGTGTTGCGATCGTATTGTGACACGTGGACGAATTGTGTGACGTATTAAAAAAATGGGTTTTGGAACGCCGGTCTTGGACACTCGTTCTCAGACAAATGGACCACGCTATTTACTGGATGGGGGCCCTCGGCCAGGTTCGACACACTCAATCATGGAGGGGTGCCTTGGCCTCCTTCTCATTTAACCATTCAACCAACTTGTGTATATAAACCTCTATATTTGCCTTTGCGCCATGCATGTGGGACAATGGGCATGTATTATTTAAATTATCCACGCCTTATAACCTTATTTGCACTTTCCACGCATATTCCTATTCATTCCAACGCATATTTCTCCAACTGTCCACGCATTAGTCTAACTTACCATGCATATTATAAACTGTCCTCCACTATAGGTTATACATGCATATATATTGGGATTGGGTGCCTAAAAATATACCATGCGCCACCCAAGAAATGCGCCCCAAACAAAGCGCCTATCACATAGGCTAAGGCGGCCCTCTAGCCACTCAAAAAGTGCGCCCACCTACTATTTTAAACCCTTGGCTAAGATTACATGCGCCCAATGTGGGATTTTGATCCTAAAAAGATAAACTAAAAGCAAAGGAGGGGAATGGAACTCGGGTGGGCCGTGTAAAAGGATAATCGCCCAGCCGGCATACCAGGAGGTGTATAAACAATATAAAAGGAGTGATATTCTATTTGTAATTCATTCAGGTCTGTGTAGAAATATTGTATTGCTCATATCTTGAGCTAACGGAGGAATTTGGAGGAGATGTAAAAAGCAACCCCTATTATTTTCGACAGAGGAAGACTGTGAGAAGGTCTAAATTTTGTCGAATTCTTTGTAAAGGATTATTTTCAAGATTTTAATAGATCGGTCCCATTCAACTGGACCCGGAGACGTAGGCCTCAAGCGTCGAACTCCGTTATCAATTCTTGCGTCACGTTGCTGGTGAATCCTCTTCATTTCTTTCAGTATTTACACAGTACTTGCAGTTTTTATTCTTTTATTAAAAATACAAAAAATAAATAATGCACAAATTTAAATCGAAAATCAATACAAAGCAAGAAAAACGTGTGTGCACAATTGCTAGTTAAATGTGGTTTTCAGATCAAGAAGCTTTGATAATTTAACACAACTGCTAAGAAGTTGGGGTGCTCAAATCAACCTTCTCAAGAACTTGGTCTTGGAAAAAATTGTTTTACAACCTTAATCTTCACTTCTTGCCTCTGAAATATTGCTCACACCATCAGGACTCATTCCTCTACCATCCCCCATGATTGGTTTTTCATCGTGCCCTCTGAATTTCCTTGACCCAGATCATTTGCTTATGTGTACTTGGCATGTCCTCAATATTCATTTACACTAGGTCTCATTTTAGCACTATGAAACATAATTTTTAACTCTCTATCCTTCAAGTACCTTGAACATTACATCTCCATTATTTACAAACTTGTAGCAACCACATTATACCTACAGAAGCATCATGCACTATGGCCATTAGAACTAGACCTTTGTACTTGACCTAGTTAGAGTTGTTTTTGCTTTGAACACAGGGATGTCACTTGGAGAGCACTAAGACACACTCTTCACACCTCTGAGGCATTCGTATGGATACTTTGAACTCATTTTGCATTCGTATCAGACACTACAGACTCACTTTGACATACTGAAGCAATGCATTTGCATACCTTGAATCACACCTGAACTTGCTTGGACTTTTAAACACGTGTTTCACACTGAGACATGCATTTGTGGACTGATATATACACACAACATTTCCCTGAGGGACCTTGAACACATGTGAAACTAGACTCCTTGACCTTACACACAACATTAACATGTAACAAACCCATAAGACACCAAGACTGAGCCACAGGACTATAAAAGCAGGATATAGGACAAAAACTCATACCTGCTCATACTCAAGCCCATGATCAAGCTTGTCTTGTTTGACATCAATGATAAATTTTTCAACAAAATATCCATTTGAAAAGCAATAGTAGAAATACATACATCATTTGTAACAATATTTTTTTCACAAGAAGCTAGGACATCATGTTACAAAGAGAGAGAGAGAGAATACTAGCATCATTTGCAATAACATCTTATGCATGAGTAGATACAATATCGTTTGGAGGAGGATCGGAAGGAACACGCGTATTATTTTTAACTAGATTTTGCACACAAGTAGAGGGTACAACATATACGCATTCAGCCAAGGTTGACCTATAAGAATATTATAATTGAGGTTATGAGGCATGACCTAGCATATAAAATTCAGAGTGCAAGGACCTACAGTAATTAGAAAGGTGATCTCCCCCAATACCCGCTTAGGTGTATTATCAAACCCATGCACACATAAGGTAAATGGAGTTAGGTTATTAGTAGAAAGTCCCTTTTGATGTAAAAAAGAAATGTTACAGGTGTGTTAAGACCAAAGACATTATCAACAAGAACACATTTGACCAATACATTACGAATTTTAACTTGGATATATAATGGAGGGGCCTCAGCCATGATGTGAAATAATAGAGAATCATGATAAACCATATGACCCTAAAATGTAGACAAAAGAGTTAAACAAAAGCAAATGTCGTCAAATGAATAAAACAACCATATCTCAAAATAGAATTTGAATTTTACAAAACCAAAAGAGGTATTTTTGAAAATGAGTATATGAAATAAAAACCTCTAAGGGATTTTTCTAAAAGTGTCTATTTTTCAACCGTGCCCTAACTACTAAAAATATTAATTTTGAATTTCCAAAAAGTGTGTTAAAAATTAGGGTAAACAAAAAATTTTCATTAAATATGAAAAAATTAAAAATAACCTCAAAGGAATTTGAAAATAGTGCCATTATACTCGAGATATGAAACAATATGTGATTTGGTAATTAGGAGCCCTAAAAAGTGACCCACGGAGGAAGACCGAGCATGAGATCTATAAGATAAGTGTGAAAGTTAGTTTAAGGTCAAGAAAGAGGATGAAATTGAAATGAAATCTAAATACAAACATTGGAAAATTTTGATATATTTGAAACTAAGTAAGAAGAAGAAATCCTAAGACAACTAGGATTCAACTAATAACAAGTTCACCAAATTATTTAACCTAAATGGTTAATTCTCTCTAAAGGGGTAGTAACTGATGGTAGATTATCCTAATCAATTGGTTTCCAAAGCTAATTACAAAAATATAAGGAATAACCACCAAGCAATGATAAATAATGTTAAGAAACAATAGATAAATCATTTGAAATGACAGAGAGAAGATGACTTAGTTCATATCCTATTATATGCGAGGATCTGGGTTAGTCTGGTGACTGAAATAGGCTAGAAATGACCTAACAAAGCCTAGTTGTTAAAATTGTGTCCTTAACTGATGCATGGACCAAAACATACGACATAGGCCAAAGTATTTCCCCACTATGTCCCTTTCTATAATTTTTGGTCCCTTTGCACTTTCAACTCCTCAAACTTCATGGATTTATACAATATTTCATGATCTACTCTCATTTAAGATTTGGACATTCAATGATGTGTTATACTCATTGTGTAACTGATTCAATCTTCAAAACCCTATATGGTGAGGAAGTCTTGCAAAACAAACATTAGGTTAGTTGTGGGCACCTCTGTACACCACCAACGTTGCCACTACTCCGAAGAGGGCTCAAACCGCACATTTTTCTTGCCTAACATGTGATATCTAGAATTTATACAACCAAATTGATAAGCATGATTTTTCAACAATGTAATTGTACTTGAACCTTTGCCTTGGCTTGACTTACAATGATGGTATGTTCCTTGTATTTTCAGATCTGAGAGGGTGACTACCTTATAATGAATATGCAAAGTATATGGAGCTCAAGGGATTCTTAGAATTACTTTTACTTACGATTGTTCTTAGTGTAAGATCATTATGATATTTAGGTGGCAAGTGTGTATGATCTCCTCTTTGATAATGGATGAATAACTAACTTATATATGTGTTCTAGATTTGGAAAGATCAAATAAGACCGACTAGAAATGTCCTGAGGGAATTTGAATTAAGAAAAGTGTCATTGGAGGGAAAGGAACCAAAGTGGATGGGAAAGGCCATAATGTATGGACGTTATGGACCATTATGGGTGCTTTGCTCTAAGATGCATGTGTGAGTGCTTTGAAAACTAGATTGTCCCATGTGAGGGTTTATTATGATTTTATGGACGAATATGATTGTTGTGTGAACAAATGAGTTATGTGTGTAAGCAAGAATGAATAGGATATAGCTAGGGATAGCATGATTGAATAAGCTGGACAAGTGTGGAATAGTGCAAAGGCATTGTATAATTTGTGTTGTTGCAAGACATGAATTACTAAAATGAGTGTCTACATCGGGGTCTCTTGTTTAGCATGTTTATCCTTACACACAAACATATTGGCAAATATTGAGAATACAGTACATAAAATCCGTAGACAAACATCAAGTGACAAGTTACAAACTTCAAATTGCATGTTTTCCATCTGTTAGTTGGAAATTTTATTTTTAAGCACAAACAATAGTTCAAGGGACAACAATCCCTCCTCTTTGTGGGGAGGTTCCCTTATTCACTAAAACTTGAGGATCTATTTATTTACAAATATACAGACTAACTTTTTCTGAATGAGGATTTTAGTGTGAAGAATGATTCCATATTTTGATATTCTCAATACATAAGAGGGGTAAGGAATAAGGTTTCATAAGAGGACATAATAACTTATATGAGTAAGACAAGTGAAACAGGGACACAAAATTCAATCTAATCCACTAGTTAAGAACACAAGTATTATCCTTGGTCATCCAAGATTACTCACTATTGTAACGAAAGAAGTGAAAAAGGTAGCACCTTCATATATAGAGATCGTAGAGTTATATCCTACTAATGCATGCACGAGACTTCAAAAACATATGAATTAATATAATATATCTAAAGATCCATGAAATATAAATGCAATAGACACAAAGTTCCTCACACTATAATCAATGGATTGAACACATAGTTTCAAGATTCAAATATACTAGAATTCACATTCACAATTTCAGGAAACAGAAATAGAAAGAACACAAATAAGAGGGAGAGAAATTTTCTTTTGTATTGATATGAAAAGTTTCGTATCTTTACATTACAAAACACCAAAATCCAGCCCCTCTTACAATGAAAAAGAAGCCTTATATAGGCTGAGGGGTGGTTGTAACCAAATTTCTAGGTAATTGTCATTTAATTAAGTGGTAAACACTTAATTAATTAATTACATAAGCTAGCTTTATTTACAATTTTTAATTTTCAAAATGATAAAGCTAACTTCAAAATATAACAAATAGATAGAAAAGATTAAGAACTTGGAGAAGGAACATTTGAGAGTGACACAACTGAAATCTTCATTTTGAGGACGTGAATCCTGAACTTGGCCACAACATTGGAAATCTCCATGACTTTTGGAATAATTGTGTTTGACATAGTAGTCAACCAACAACCAAGGGAGTACTCCATCTCTTTAGCAATCCCCCCATTTTGTATCGGGCCCTTGGTGGCTTCCACCACAACATTATGTAGCTATGAGAGTTCTTCCATTTTCTCCTTATTGACTAATTCAACTTTAAACAAATCTTCCTTGATCAATGCCTTGAACTTGGATTTGATTTCATCCACTTAATTCCTCTCTGTAGAATTGCCTTTATAAAATTGGCATCAAAGAGCCAGCAAGTCAACAAAAAATCTCTTATTTGAATGATTATCCTTTTTGTACCATGTTCTTCAATTCAATCACAACATCCTCAAAAACTCTGATCCTCCACTCAACACTAGAGACCCACTTCTTGGATAGATTATTCTTGGGATCGTCAAATATTTTATTATAAAGAAGAATCTTCTCATTAGTAATGCTCATGATTCGTAGATCCAGAATATTATCCAACCATATCTTGAGCTCTTTATTGAAACTAGAGATTGTGGTATTAAATTGATCCCGAGCTATAGAAATGTTATCATATACTTTGCATGCTTCATTAATAAAGCTTAATCTAGAAACTAGTATACCTTGCGCCAATGCTTCAACAACTCTACCAAATGAGGCATTTTTGTGGATCTCTTTGATAACTTTGATATCTTCCTCATAAACAATAGTTGCAGGAGGCAATGAGGAGAGAGGAGTAGGATCCAGAGGTAATTTATCATTTGAGAGAAAGGACTTGATACATTTAGAGAGAACTTGAACTTGTTCCTCCAGTTGTTCTTGTGTTTGATTACCCTTTTCCACTCTCTCAATCACCTTGGAGACAACCTCTTTCAAATTTTGTACTTCCCCTTCAGGGGTAGATTCACCAAGTGATATCCTAGTTAATTCCAAATCTGCCACAATGATATCTCTCTCATCCTTGTCTCCCTTTGGTTTTGTAATTTCCAAGAATTGTTGTCCCTTAGAATTAGAGACCAAACGGGAGGTTGTCTTGGCCTTATTTGGGAGAGGAGTTGTGCCAAGTAGGGTAGCCACAACATCAAAACCAAGAGCAACAATTTGAGAAGAAGCTTTCCTCTTGTTGTTGTCAATCATGGGCTGAACCATTGTGAAGGAGTCACTTGTAGGTGGGGTAGGAGGTGGTACCAATGCAAGAACACTAGGAGGACTAATAGGATGAGCAGTGGAAACTTTAAGAGTAGGAGCCATTACAAAGGAATAAATTGGTCTCCTGACATCAAGATTAGGCCTATCGGTTTTCCCAGTGTCAGGTTCAATGATTTCTAGTTCTTCTTCTTCCTCGCTTTCTTCCTCTTAATTTTATTCTTCTTTATCATTCTTTTCATGTTCTTTACCCTCTTTCTCATATTCATCTTTTTGTTCTACAGTTGCTTTCATTTCTTCCTCCAAAGGCTCGAACACTTTTTCAAGAGTAGGAACAAATTCTTTAGTGGATTCTTGAGATTTCTCATGCTCTACCTCCTTTTTAGGCATTTCATGAGTCTTTTCTACCTCCTTTACTTTATCTTTTTTGACATATACCCTGGTTGAGGAATCAAAGGGTGAGGAGCAAGGAGTCAGTTGAATTGGAACTTCAGGAGGAGGAATAGAATCTTCCTTGTGTGAAGAAGAAGCCTCTTGAGAAGAAGATTGTTTCATTGTTGTCTTGTACTCTTTCATCTTCCTGTTGAACCATTTCCTTGTTCTTACAATCATAGGATTGTTCATGTCAGAAGGATCATCATGTTCTTTCTGGGACCAATCAATGGCTAGGAAAGGCATGTGTTGGATGGTTTTGATATATTCCATAGAGTAAAAATCATCATTGTCATCCTCCAAATCTTTAGGAACCTGATATACTTTGAAATCCTTAATTTTTTGTAAAGAAAGTCTCCCGAAAAGCCTTCTTACCTCACACTCATCAGCACAATCTGCCCATTAATCTTCAATGGTGGGAACATAATAGTATAACATTCTTAAATGATTTGAAATGTAACCCTTAATATCAAAGGAGGATCTTCTTTGATATGAATGAAATTTAAAATAAAAATTTGTCCTCTCCACTTTATGGGCATCCAAGGCAGACTTGCATGTATAATTCCTAAGGAAATAGGGAATTGGATGCCAGTGATTTTCTTGTCTCGACATGTCCTATGTAGCATATCCAGTTGTCTACAAAATTCCACAAGGACCAATTTATCATTGCAATACATGGGTAACTTTTTAGGTGAACCTTCAAACCTACCAATCTTATGCAGGAAAACTTTCTGAATTGAATGAAGAGACTTCCATAAGCTGAAATCAACTGTTTTACTTATGTAGACACTCTTTCAGTTGTGTTTCCTTCCAGGAGCATGACTATAAACATTGTGAAGGCATCATTTACCCTTATGTGATGAAGTTTACTATTTTCAAAAGTGAGTGGTGGATAAAACTCATAAACTGATGCATTTTTCTTATCGTCTTGAGGAGATAACCCTACCCACACTCTATAGGCTACAATTTTATACATAAGGTCGGATGTCATGTGAAAGGTTTTACTTTGTTGCACATATACCAGTTACTCACTTAAGTTTTCACAAATTATCTCTCCCCAATTCATATTCTATTTGCCCTCATAAATGATATTGATATAAACACACATCCAAAACTGGAGCTCATTTGTAGAAGGTAGGCCCATTAATCTTGTAAGAAGAGTGATCATGTCTAACATTTCCTCCTTTAAATCTTACCTATAAAGAACCTTAGGTAACTTTTAAGCTCACCTCTTTTGAGCCTTGAGCCATGATTTGGCTATCGTTGTCCTATATCTATCTTTATCTTGCTCAAAAAGATTTTGAGCTTGGGCCTTAGTCAAGGTATTTGAGTCTTCAAACACAAGGATCCCTAGGGATGCATTTATACAACTGTCATCAAGTTTGGCAATAACCAGGCCTTGAGGATCTCTAACATCCTTTGTTTCAGGGTCAAAACAAGAGGCACATGCTAAAACAGCATCGGTGCACTGCACAAAAAGGGGAAAATCAACAACATAAGCAATTCCACTATTTTTAATATATTGGGCCATGATAGTGGGAGCATCCTAAGAAATCCTGGACCCAAAATCATCTAAGTTCATATGTCTAACATCATTATCCCCTATGTTTGGTACAAAGGTCTCTAAAGAAAAAATGTGTTCACATCCTCCTTACTGGTACTTCATGGTGAAAAGGTGAGGGGAAAACTCAGTGAAATGAGGGCTCAACAACCTTTTTAGGAAGAATTCGAGGAATAGGATATAAAACAAAAAACACCACCAAATTAAATAAAACTGGCTTAGAAAGACTCACCTCTACTGTGAAAAGAACGATGCTTTGAAAATGGTTGAGGTGCAATTTGAATTTTCAAAATAAGATGAAAATAGAGCAAGATATGACCAAAAACGTTCATGAGGGCACGGGAAGCAAGCTGAATAGTGCACAGTGAAAAAATCATAAAAGGAATGGTGAAAAATGAATTAATTTTACCCCTTTGTAACAATCAACTCGATAATAAGGTTAATTTGAGTGTTAGAGTGGAATGTGGGGTGTTGATTGTGCTTTAGAACTCATTAAGTCACTTTTCCCTGTGATACGAATATGTTGGGTTTTTGGGGAATTAGAGGCCTGAGGGAACCGGTACCACATGTTCCAATAATCCCCGAAACTCCCACAATATAAGGAAGGTCAATGAAATGTGGAGAAGGGAAGTGTGGGGAACAGGTTGCAAGATGGAACAAGGGTCGTGGGTTCAAAGGCATTGCGGAGAACAAGAGGGTGCAGGGAATGAGTGCCAAGATGGAATAGTTCCACCAGAAATGTAAAAGTTCACATAACACTATGATCAAAAGCACTGCGAAGAAAGTGAACATGCAAGGAACGAGAGGCCTAGAGGAACTTATTCCTCTTATTCCTCTTGTATCCATATTCGCCACCATACACTGAAAAAACCAATCGTTTAAACTTTTTCCAATCCTTCAAAATTCTCAAGGGAAAACAAAATAGGGAAAAGGGGTCACTTTAACCAAATAAATTCAAAAAAATCAAAAATTACATGTTTTTTGAGTAAGTGACAACACCATCCCTTGACAAGGTCATACAGTTTGGTTTAGATGTTATATTCGATCCTAACCGACTTGTATGGTATTGGATTGACATGTTCTCCAACTTTAATTTCAATTTCATATTCTTTGTTGGGTCTTATAACCCCTTTATGTTGGCCTTTCTTCAATAAATCACTTACAAAACCATATATAAGAAAGTAAACACTACCTCGTTTGCAAACCTGGAAATCCTATAACACTACATTGATACACTCACTTTAAATAGTTGCAAAAGGTACCCAAGGCTCCATAAATATTGCAATAACACATCTATAGTCATTAGGGAAACAATTACTATAGGTATGAAGCTTTTGACTAGGTTGAGGAGTCAATCCATCTCATCTACAAGAAATCAAACATTCCTTCCCCAAGTCTTTTAGAAATATCCAACTCGACGCGAACATTATTAGAGAGGGTTGTGTTATGTTTGTGGAGCTTGTTTTCATGTTAGATTTTGGTACACCTTCCATGTGTTACAATCGGATACTTTTACGGTGGTCTCACTCGCCGGTGAGCAAGTAAAGGGGGTTTAGGGGCGAAGCCCCCGAAGCGGTTTATTAACCCATGGGTAATGGGTAACTATTATGGGCTGTTTTTGGGCCCATGGTTTTTTCGGTACCCATTGTTTTGTAAAACCACTTCTTCGGCTACCTATTGATGTACTTATAAATAGATGGACATACAATAGGATTTAGATGAGTTTTTTGTGAAGGTGAATAGTGTGTGTGAATTCAAGTGCGAATTCTGGAGGGTTTGTTGAGTGCAGCTCCAAACAAGATCTGATTATTGTAATTATGAAGACTGTTGGCTTGTAATAAAATCTGAGCAAGTGTTCTTGGTGGATGTAGCCCACATTGGGTGAACCATGTTAAATATTGTCTTCGTGTTGTGCATATTTCATTTCTGTAATTCTATTCATACTTCTTATTATTGTGATTCTGAGGAATTATTCCGCATTAGATTCTATTAATTCCTAACAATTGGTATTAGAGCCTTGTTTGGTTTGCTGAAGTGTTGAATCACAGGGAAAGTTTTTAGCTTGAGTGGGAGCTATGACAGATGATGGAAGATCTAGGGTTGATAAATTCAACGGGCAAAATTTTAGTCTTTAGAAGATGCAGATGGAAGATTACCTTTCTGAGAAGGATCTTTATACTTCGTTGTCTGAGAAGGTGAACAAAACCCTCGAGCATAATAGATGCAGAATGGGATTTGCTAAATAGGAAGGCACTTGGGACAATCCGGCTGTGTCTTGCATCTTCGGTATTATTTAATGTTTCAAAGGAAAAGACTACAAAGATCTAATTGATGCATTAGGGAAGTTGTATGAAAAACCCTCTGCCTCTAACAAGATATTTTTAATAAAAAAGTTGTTTAATATGAAGATGTCTGAGAATAGTTTAGTAGCAGATCATTTAAATGATTTTAATACGGTTGTGAATATGCTAGCTTCGGTTACAATAGAATTTGATGAAGAAGTTAGGGCTTTATTAATTCTGTGCTCTTTACCTGAAAGTTGGAATAGCCTAGTAATGGCGGTAAACAACTCGGTTCCAGCTAACTTGAAGTTGAAGTTTGAGGATGTTGTAGGGGTGATTCTAAGTGAGTAAATGCGAAGAAAAAAGCTCCGGGGAATCTTCTACTTCAGGGAATGCTTTGACAGTGGACACTAAAGGGAAACAGAAGAATAGAGGAAACCGTGGAAAATAAAAAGATCGGGCAAGGTCAAAATCCAAGAGCAAGATTGTATGTTGGAATTGTGGAAAGTCTGAGCACGCAAAGGAGGACTGTTGGGAGCTTCGGGATAAGAAGAAACAACAGGAAGAAAATAAGGAGGTAAATGTGGCATCGGGTAATGTATGTCAAGATGTTTTGATTCTTTCTTTGCATAATATTACTAAATCTTAGGTTTTAGATTCGGGGGCTTCTTTTCATGCTACTCCACATAGGCATTATTTTGTTGATTATGTTCAAGGGGATTTTTCGGCATGTTTTTCTTGGTGATGATGAGCCTTGTAGTATAGTTGGAAAAGGTTTTGTTCAGGTTAAGATGCAGAATGGGAATACATGGATATTGAATGATGTTAGACATGTGCCTACATTAAGGAGAAATTTGATATCGGCGGGGTAATTGGGAAGTGATGGTTGTACTATAATATTTACAGCTGACTCTTGGAAGGTTACCAAGGGTGCTCTTATGGTGGCAAGAGGTAAGAAGGTTGGAACCTTGTATTTAACCATTGATAGTACTAATGATTGTAATCTTGTGGCTTCAGATGCAAATACAACATTGTGGCACTATAGGCTCGGTGATATGAGCCATAAGGCCATGGAAATCATAAAGAAGAATTTTCCTGGATATACAAAAATAGGTTTGGATTTCTGTGAGAACTGCATATATGGGAAACAGAAGTGAGTAAGGTTTCTCAAGGTTGGACCTACGAAGAAAGAGCGTAAGTTAAAGTTGGTACATTCTGATGTGTGGGGGCCGACTCAGGTATCATCTCTTGGGGGTTCAAGTTATTATGTTAATTTTATTGATGATGTAACAAGGAAAGTTTGGGTTTATTGTATTACAAACAAATATGATGTATTTGATACTTTTGTTAAATGAAAAGCCTTGGTAGAGAATGAAACAGGTCTTAAGTTGAAATGTCTCAGGTCAGATAACAGAGGGGAGTATTGCAGCAATGAATTTGATGATTATTGTTCTAAGAATGGAATCCATAGGTAAAAGATGGTTCCAGGAAACCCGCAGCAGAATGGGGTGTCAGAAAGGATGA
This sequence comes from Taxus chinensis, assembly GCA_019776745.2. NCBI lineage: Eukaryota > Viridiplantae > Streptophyta > Pinopsida > Cupressales > Taxaceae > Taxus > Taxus chinensis. The sequence goes on from CM034150.1 coordinate 13,181,247, forward strand.
ACAGAACAATAATGGAACGTGCTAGGAGCATGAGGTTACATGCAAGACTGCCTCTTTCTTTTTGGGTATAAGCGGTGAGCACATCTGTGTACTTGATAAACAGAGGACCCTCAAGTGCCTTGGATGGAGGCATACCTGAGGAAGTTTGGTATGGTAAGAAAGTTAATTACTCATTTCTAAGATTCTTTGGATGTGAGGTGTTTTTTCATATTGACAAGGATGATAGGACCAAGCTAGAGGCTAAATCAGAAAAATGCACTTTTATTGGTTATGGTGGTGATGACTTTGGATTTAAATGTTGGAGTATTAAGGACAAGAAAATCATTCGTTCTAGGGATGTGGTCTTTAATGAGAAAGTCATGTATAAGCAACAGTTGCAGGAAAACAGGGAAGAATCCAAGAAAGAATATGCAGTGGTAGAGGATCTTCCGGATGGGACAGTGACCGATGAATCAGTTCAGGAACCTACTCAATAGGAACCCCAAACTCCTACAGTGAGGAGGTCTTCTAGGGTAAGAAAAGAACCTAAACATTTTTCTCCTTCTCTTTATTATTTATTACTCACTGATAGTGGAGAGCTAGAGAGCTTTGATGAAGCAATGCAGGTAGATGCCAGTAAAAAGTGGGAGCAAGCCATGGATGAGGAGCATAAGTCTCTCATGGAGAACCAGACTTGGGATTTAGTGAAGCTACCAGAAGGAAAAAGAGCATTGCAGAACAAGTGGGTGTATAGATTTAAATACGAAGAATGAGGAAAGAAAAGATATAAGGCCCGGTTGGTGGTCAAGGGGTTTGCACAGAAACAAGGTATATATTTTGGTGATATTTTTTCTCCTGTAGTAAAAATGACTTCTATCAGAACTGTTCTTGGAATAGTGGTAGCAGAAGACTTGCACTTAGAACAGTTACATGTAAATACTGCATTTCTCCATGGTGACTTGGAGGAGGAGCTATATATGCAACAACCAGAAGGATATGAAGTCAAAGGTAAAGAGGAGATGGTGTGTAAACTAAAGAAGAGCTTGTATGACTTGAAACAAGCTCCACGTCAATGGTATAAGAAGTTTGATAGCTTCATGATGGAGCAAGGTTATATTAGATGTCATTCTGACCATTGTGTGTATACAAAGAAATTTGAGGATGGAAGTTATATTATCTTGTGTTTGTATGTCGATGACATGTTGGTTGCAGGTAGAAAAATGTAGGAAATAAAAGCACTCAAGAAACAACTAAGTGAATCCTTTGATATGAAGGATTTGTGGGCAGCCAGACAAATCCTTGGTATGAGGATAACTCAGGATAGGAAGGAACAAAAGTTGACTTTATCTCAGGAAGAGTACATTAAGAAGGTATTGGATAGGTTTAACATGCAGGATGCTAAACCGGCCAGGACTCCTTCGGCAGGCCATTTTAAGTTATCAAAGGAGCAATGTCCCAAGACAAAGTAGGAAAGAAACCAGATGTCCAAGGTACTTTACTCATCAGTGGTTGGTAGTTTGATGTATACTATGGTGTGCACTAGGCTTGATATTTCCCATGCAGTGGGAGCTATGAGTAGATTTATGAGTGATCCAGGTAAAGATCATTGACAAGAAATAAAGTGGATCCTTCGGTATTTGAGAGGGACCATGGGGACAATTTCTTGCTACAGTGGATCAGACACCACTTTACGTGGTTATGTAGATCAGACATGGTTGGAGATTTAGACAGTATGAGGAGCACAACATGTTATGTATTTACTATAGGTGATACAACAGTGAGCTGAATTTCACGGTTACAAAAGGTTGTAGCTTTGTCAACCACTGAGGTTGAGTATGTTGCTACTACAGAAGCTAACAAGGAGATGATTTGGCGACAACAATTACTTGATGAGTTGGGGCATAAGCAGGAAGTTGGAAAGCTATATAGTGATAGTCAGAGTGCTATTCACTTAGCTAAGAACTCTGCTTTCCATTCCAGGATGAAGCATATACAATTGAGATATCACTTCATTAGGAAAACTTTGGAGGAAGATAAGTTGGAGTTGGAGAAGATTCATATCAGTCAGAATCCTGCATATATGATGACCAAGGTGGTCACAAGGGATAAACTAAAGCTATGTTCAACTTTAGTTGGCCTTCGCGGATGACAGTGAAGGGTTGAGAACCTTGCTCAGTGGAAATCAGTCTCCAAGTGGGAGATTGTTATGTTTGTGGAGCCTGTTTTCATGTTAGAGTTTGGTAAACCTTCCATGTGTTACACTCGGATACTTTTACGGCTGTCCCACTCACCAGTGAGTGGGTCAAGGGGGTGAAGCCCCCGAAACAAATTTTCATGGGTGGTTTATTAACCCATGGGTAATGAGTAACTGTTATGGGTGGTTTTTGGGCCCATGGTTTTTTCGGTACCCATTGTTTTGTAAAACCGTCCTCTTCGGCTACCTATTGATGTACTTATAAATAGATGGACATACAATAGGATTGATAGATGAGTGTTTTGTGAAGGTGAATAGTGTGTATGAATTTAAGTGTGAATTCGAGGAGGGTTTGTTGAGCGTAACTCCAAACAAGATCTGATTATTGTAATTGTGAAGACTGTTGGCTTGTAATAAAATCTGAGCAAGTGTTCTTGGTGGATGTAGCCCACATTGGGTGAACCACGTTAAATATTGTCTTTGTGTTGTGCAATTTTTCATTTCTGTAATTCTATTCATACTTCTTATTATTACGATTCTGAGGAATTATTCCGTATTAGATTCTATTAATTCCTAATAGGTTGTCAAATCTAGTTGCATTCATTTAGATATCACATGTTAGGCAGAGAATAATATGTGGTTTGAGGCCTTTTTAGAGTAGTGCCAATGTCAGTGGTGCATAGGGGTGCCCTTAACCTAGCTAATCTTTTTTTACATGGTTTCCCATCCATGGCTAAGGATTAATGCAATGTTTAGTTTGTTGATAGAGATCTGTAAGATGATTACAAATTAGGATTTGATAAAAATAGATAGTTCTAAGTAGGCAACAGTATTGGAAATTTATAGAGCTAGAAACCAAGTAGTTCTAAGACTCTATTGAAGGTTTGAGATCATACATGTAGTTCTGGCATAAGTGTACAATCCTGCTCATATTAGTTTCCAATCATAACGTCTAGAATGAAGCATCATTAGGTTAAGATCTTCTTTTTTTAACAGGACAAACTTCCCAAAACTTTCTAGACCCATCTCTAATAAGCCAAATGCACTCATTCCCTTATGTTTTCAAGTTCATATCTTGTTTAGTACATCAATTACAAGTATTAATGTGTTATTTTGATATTGGTATTTAATGTTAGAAGTTAATTAATTATAATAACCTTATTTTGCTAACCCTCAAAACCTTTAGTGTACTTGTTTCATTGATTCTTAGATTTCACATAATATAAATAGGGCATAAAAATTTTGGTTAACCTGACTTGTAATTCAATCTTAGCATCCACCTTAATTATCATAGGGCCTACCTCTTCTTTTTATCATTATGGCTGATAGTCTGAGTAGATCTATCTCGCAAGCCATTTATGAGAGTTGGCTCAAAGGTTTTAAACCCACCTCTTTGGAAATCAACATTTCTCATCAGCAGTTCACAGATGACACCATCTTACTTCTTATGGCTTCCATCCTGGAAGCCCAAGGTATCAAGACTATTCTCAGGTTCTATGAATTAGCCTCTGGGTAGAGTATAAACTTCAATAAGAGCTCCCTTTTCTTTTTTAATACTCCGTTCAAGAGACAGACTAAAATTGCTAAGATTTTAGATTGTCAAATCCAAAATCTTCCAGCCACTTATCTTGGGCTTCCTTTGGGAGTCTCAAAAGTTTGTGGACAGGTATGGAACTCTCTCATTGATCGGTTCTCCGAGAAATTGGCAGGATGGAAAGGGGCTATTCTCTCTTCAGCTGGAAAATGTCTACTCATCAAAAGCACTCTTCAGAATCTCCCGGTTTATCTCATGTCTCTTTATGCCATCCCTACAGCTGTTCTTACTAGCATTGCTAGAATCCAGAAGCACTTTTTGTGGCAAGGAACTGAAAATAGATTCAGGTATCATTTAGTTGACTGGAATGAGGTTTGCACCCCTAAAAATTCAGGGGGTCTTGGCATTATGAATCTCAAATATTTCAACTCAGCCATGCTTGCCAAAATGGGCTGGAGATTTCTTAAGCAAGAACAACCCTGGGCTGAGCTGCTCAAGACCAAATATTTAAGTAACCGCCATCACCATCTCTTCCTCTCTGAGGACGCCCTTCCTGCAGGTTCCACCTTCTGGAATAATCTTGTTAATACAAGATACGTTCTCAATAAAGGTATTTTTTGGAATCTTGGCACTGGAGACCGAATAAACTTTTGGAAAGATTCTTGGAGCAATCATGATCTGGAAAGGTACTTCAGAAAAATTAAGGAACCCCTCATTAATTTTTATGGCACTACTATTAACAATTATATGGAAGAAAGTAATGGAGTTAAAAAATGGAAGATCCTGCATTTACCTGACTCTAGTATGCTGGATATTTTATCTTCTCTCCAAGATAAGCTGGATCTGATTCCTATTGATCAAAATGGCACTACCGATGAGATAGTTTGGAAAGATTCTTTTGATGGAGATTACACTGTCAAAACTGGTTACACTTCCTTCTTCACCTCTCTTTCTAGCAATATTAACTGGACCAGAATTTGGATGAAAGAACTCACTCCTAGAGTCGATCATTTTCTGTGGTTAGTTATAAAAGGTAAAATCCTCACCAAGGATAACCTTATCAAACGAGGATTCATTATGCCTAATGGTTGCTGCCTCTGTCAACAGGATGCTGAAAATATCAATCACCTCTTGCTTCATTGTGATTTTGCAAGAAATTTCTGGAGCCGGATCACGGAACATTTAAATCTTAACTGGGTTTTTCCTGATGATATTTTGGAGGCCTGGACCCAATGGAACTCCCCCTTCAAGAATAATTTAATTAGCAGATTTTGGCTCTTGATTTTCACTCATGGGATTTAGAACATCTGGAAAGCTAGAAACGGGGTTATTTTCAGAGATAAGAAAACTTCTACAGATATTCTTTTCAATGGTTTCATCAAAGATGTTAAAGATAATGTTGTCACCATCAAACCTGCTAAGAGCTTTTCCTTCAATAAAGAAGAAATTTCCATTTTGGAGAAATGGAAGATTGTTCTTGAAAACCTCTTGAAGAGAGGAACCAAAATTGACAGCTCTTTAATTAAGTGGATCCCACCCCCCCTGGGTGGTACAAACTTAACTTTGATGAAGCTTCAAAAGGTAACCCTAGAGTTGCAGGTGGAGGCGACATTATCAGATATCACAATGGTAACATGGTGGTGGCTTATGCTGGTCAAATGGGTTACCAAACTAATCACTATGCTGAAGCTCTCTCAGCTCTCTGGGGTATTAGGATTGCTAAGAATTTGTATATTGAAAAAATTCTGATTGAAGGAGACTCTCTTAATATTATTAACAATCTCAATAATAAACACCCCCCCAGTTGGACCGTCAAAAGTTTCATTCATGAATCCATAAGTATCTGTGGCACCTTCAACATATGCAACTTCATGCATACTTATAGAGCAGGTAATAGAACCGCTGATGTATTGGCGAACGAGCGAGTTGCAAACACCCATACAAATCTCACCATTTGGAATTATCATGACGCCATCTCAGATAAGCTTGGAAAGATCTTGGAGCATGATAGAAATCCTAGCCGTACTGGTTAGTTGGATTTATTGCATGCATTATGTGTTGGCAAACAGGTACACCGCTGCAAACCAGTCACTTTGCCCTATGTGAAATCAAAGGAACAACTACCCTTCACATGCTTTCTGGGTCTTTAATAAGCCTGGTCCAGAGATGTTAGTTTGCAGTTTGATTACTGTTGTTAAGCGACTGTTGCTGTTAGTTTGTTGTTTTTTCGTTGTTTAGTTGTTTGTCACTGCAGCTTGGCTGCTTTCTGCTCTGTTTCATTTTTGCATTTTGGAGTTTGGCTCCATTTGATCTCCTCTCTGTATCTGGATTTTGATCCTTTCTCTGTTCTTCTCTTTCCCTTTCTGGCTGTTGAGCTTTTTTGTTCAAGGGTATAGTCCCTTTCAAAAAACTAATTTACCAATAATTTAAAAAAATTATCATAGGGCCTACTTATGATCTTCTTTTTCGCTCTTAGTGTTGTATTTCTTTATCTATATATCATCGTGGTTAACCATACACTCTTTTATAATATTTTCCTTCAACCCATAGGGGTTATCAATCCCCTCGCCACTAGGAGATATTATTCCCCCTTATGTTGGTCTACATTGTGGCATCATGACACCTACTCTAGGCTCATATTCTACATCTGATATATTTGCTAATACTATTTTTAGCATCAATGTTGATCATGTCCAAGGTGAAGGTTCCAATAACAACCCTGTTGCTAACCACTCCTCGTGACCTTCCCTAAAGACGAAGTGTATACCATCTTACATGTTTCCTGCATAGGAGAATCCTGCCTCATATTAATCTTCTACTTTTGTATTGCAAGGGATCAACTTAAACATGCTCCACTTTCTCTTGTAGAGACACCTATTCTATTCTTATATCTACGGTGCCTACCTCCTTGGGGACACCTAATCATTACAATGCACAATGTTTATGATGCCTCTTCCACAACCACTATCAATACTACACATCCTACATTTACCCCAAATGGTTTGTACACTTCTTCATCTAGCATGTGGGCCCTTAAAACTCTTGTTCATACCTTACAAGCTCAAATCTTATAGTTACAACAAGGTGCCTCCACTTTTTCTCATGATATGGATTCTACATATTTGCTTCACAATTTACTTGCACCCGAAGTGGTTTCTTACTCCTTGCCCATTGGTTTTGTTTCTCATAAACTCTCTATTTATGACGGAAAATGATACCATGTCATCATCTTCACTCTTTCCATGTGGCTTGTTTTGATTGCACCTCTTATGACATCTTGCTCACCAAACTCTTTTCTAAATTTTTTATAAAATTTTCCTTGTAATGGTTCTATGATCTCCCCACAAATTCTGTGCATTCTTTTATTGTTTTATCAAATCAATTTTTTGCACAATTCTCTATTAACATTGGGGACAAAGTTTCATGTGTTAGTAGGGGTAAAATTAAATGGTTATTTAATTTGTCTTACATGGATTAGGCAAAAAGGCATGAAGGAGACGAAAGGTGAAAGGACATCATTACGCATAAATATGAATGAAGGGAGAAATTGAAGGCAGAGTTGAGCTTCTTTGTTTTATTCTTTCTGTATCTCTCTAGCCTTTTGGCTATTTTTTTTGTAAATCCTGCTCTTATATAATGAAAGAATGAGAATTCTGTGCCTCAATTTATGTGTTTTATTTCAGCCTTATTGCATATTGTTTAGTTTTTTTCGTTGTTCTTATTTCTTGTTTTACATATTTAATTAAAGGTATTAAATGTTCTTCTTATTAGCATGCCATATGCTAACAATGGTGCAGTTTGAGCGTGGATGAGGTCACATCGAGGGAGCGTTGAAGTTTTGAGTGTGGATCTAATATGCCCCACACATTGTATGTGTATATTTTTCTTGAGAGTGTAAACGATGTGTCTCTCTATTTTTTTTCTTGAGAGGAACCGAAGCCATGTCTAAGCACCGAGAAAAACAAAGAGAGTGCAAGGAGAGATGTAGTAGTTTGTAATAGTCAAAGCATGGATAGCCAGAAATATACAATGGACATTTATTGCCCAGGATGTAATAGGCGTGGATGAGGAGATGTCATTCAAAATCTAATATACTAGAAATGGGAAGAGAATTTTCAAAAGAAATACTACGCACTAAGCAAAAAAAACATTATGTATAATACCATATTAGAAAAAACTATCTGTGCATTGGCTCTAGAAGCAAGCCGAAAAATATCTTTATAGAGATGAAGGATGAACATTGTAAACAAAATGAAATTTTGTATTATTCCTTGTTTAATGTTTATGGAAAAAAATGCAGGACCTCAGCACATGATCTATATGTAAACACATTGAAGGTGTGTTGAAGATTGGAGGATTGTGTAAAGGAATTTTGGTGTCAGATCTTAAACAATTTATGGAAGCGGAAACACCTAAAATTCTCCACTGTACAGAAAAAAAATGAATAATTAAAATCAACTCAACAATAGTAATCTCATGGTCCCCAGTCAGGAAATGTTGCGGAAACACTTTCCCATGTACAGAAAAAAAAATGAATAATTAAAAACAACCACAATAGTAATCTCAAAGGAAATGTTGGTGTCACTATCAAAGAACTAAATGACCTAGTGCAAAATAATACAAATATCATTTCAAGAGAGGTAACGAATTCATAATGAATACAATTTGTAGGGGAGGGTGTGTAATGCAAATGACCATAACAACATGTGATTGATTGGAAGATATAATGAGTAGAAGGTACTGTAGAACACCGGAATTACATCACCCTAATTCATATACATAAGTACATATCTTATACACCCTTGGTAAATCCCACATAAATAAACAAAACAATCCTAACCCCCTAAAAAATGCCACTCTCACCCAAAAAAACCCTAAAATCACTATAAAACCTGAAAACCCTGAAAAAGGAGAAGGTTTGGAACCAAATTAAAACCGTTCTCTCTCCAAAAAGACAAAAATCAGTGTTTATTCCTTAATCGGTGTCGATCGAAGGAGGAGGTATGATTATTCATATTTCATTTTCTTAGTTAGTAATGACATCAATCCTAGCTTACAAAATGGCAACCCAGTTACATTTCAATAGGTTACCAAACAATTTCCCAATTCAGTTAAAACGACATCAATACTATAAAAATCAACCCAGTACATTTCAAAAGGTTATAGGTGACAGGTCTGAGCCTTGAATGTTTCTAGTGCTGAAGAGGAGCTTCCTGTAGACGTGAAGAAGAACTAGAAACACACTATTGCTTTGATATCTATTTGGAGCAACCATCTTCGTCAATCGATTCATTCAAACCATCATTCTTGTAAAGATATGTCCATTTTCTGAATTGGTAGACATCTCTATTCAAGTTTTAGCAATCAAAATATAAGCCTTAAATAACCTTGTATTATCATTTCCTTTAAGAATTCATGTCATTTCACATTTGTGATTCCACACACAACGATTGAAACTGATCGTGTGGTGGATTGATGTAGATTCCTTTTCAAATACTAGACTTTGCACTCTTAATACATTTTGATACATTCTCCCAATAGTTATAAATCATGCATGATCTAACTCTTTCTTTCTGATTATTGTTATTTTTTAACCTTGCTGTCAAAATTTTTGCTTTCAGATGACCAGTTCTAGAAGTCAGAAAATAAAAAAAAAAAGATCCCGGGAAAGCTTGGTTTTTTTGTTAAATGACCATTCAGGAGAAAATTATTCCCAACATCATTTAAGATCTCCTCACAGTCTGTCAACCATTCGTGTGGGAATAATTTGATATCAGCCACAAGTTAAGCATATGCATCATCGTCCTTATGCCTAATCTGGACGACATCGCTAAATAATTAGATCTTCTCCTTGAGCACAAATATGAGGCCAACCTCTATTGGGATAACATCCTCAACCAACCTCAGCCTATCGTCGAGGACGTTGATTGAATCAAAACATCTAAATATTGTTTATTCAGGGTTTTATTATCCATATCACTTTATATTATCAGTTAAAATATTATCATTGATTATTTCCAACTTAATTGTCTAAAAAGTGATCTTGACATCCATCAAAGCTGGGATTGGAATTTTACCAAGAAAATCACCTCAAAATTATCTAATATCTCTTTTATCAATTTAAATTTTCCACGACAACACTTATAGTGTAACGTTTTCACCATCTTCTGTGGATGAGGAGCTTCTTTTCTGTGAAAATAATGGATTGGCCACTATTTCGCAATCATGGTCCATTGCAACAAGTATTAATATTTGTGGATGAGGAGCTTCATTTGTGCAAATTGGCCCATATTCTCATCGTCCAATTGTTAACCGCGTCATGCTACGAGTTTTAATGGTAATTTCATAAAACAAAAGTGAATCTTGAAATCTACTAAAACATCTAGCCCACCTGATAGTCCTTTTTGATTAAATTATACATATCTATAATAGATTCCATTTCCTGTTTACTTCTTGCAAGTTGATCTAACCTTTCAGACCAAGTTCTCTCATAAATTCCTAGAGAGTGATTTAAAACAATAAAAAAAATGAGTATTTGATGAATATAGGTATTTATTTTTATATTGTTTCCATTCTTGTTTCAAGCATTGCATTTTGTGTGTTGTCCTCATCGAAAGGAAACTTTTCTTTTGGAACTTAAAACACACTTGCATTTTTCATCTCTACTCGGTCCATATAGCCTAAGTGGGGGTTAAAACTTACGTTCGCCATCTTTTTCCCCACACACTACCAAACCACTTATTATCAAATCTACGTTCTAAACATCCCCTTCCAGGTCTAGCTACTTGGATTTCATCACCACCAAATCTACACCGGTGACGTGGACTTGACTACCACGCACCAACAACATTTACATCTGCATTGCACTTTGAGACCTAGTCTCATCACAGCGTTTGGTATTTACCTCGCCACTGCTCTTCACTTACAGGTAATGTTGTCGTGCAGCGCATGCGAGTCACGCCTAAGTAGCTGTAACAACGAAGCCTGGGCATCGTCCCTGTAAATCTTCGGGGAGTTATAAGGACACCATACACATTCATCCCTCCATCACCTTCCACCTTTTCACAAAACCTGTTCTGGACGTGGTGATTCACTCCAAAACAGGCAAGTAAGAATTAGTGAATCTCCTCCAGTGCTCTAAGGGTTCCCCGTACCAATTTTGTCCCTGTACAGAATTAGGTATATCAGGACTAGGGTATATCGGAGGACGCATCTTCTTGGAGTAATAAGAGTTTGCATCAACCATTTCACAGCATACTTGTATGATTGCATGAAACAATGATCATTCCTGAAGAAGTTACCTCATAAGCCAAAACAATCGAATCCACATGATTGCTTGTTGTTTGAAAACAAAATAGTTTAGCATTGTTTTTATCATAAAACTTGGTTAATATCAATGTGTTTATTGTAAAATTAAAGTCCTAATCGTGTTCCACAACACCATTTCTCGGCCGATTCAATACCAAGCAAAACATTCAAGCAATCCCACAATGAAGATCAAAACGTCACACTGATTTCATTAGCCTACTTTAGCCAACAACAACTCCACTATAGCTTGTTTTCAGCTATATCCAATAGATATTGAGTGACTTGCGTTCACTTACTTGTCTACATTGGTATCAGTGATAAACCCTTGCCTCTACAAGTGGATGGGGGTAACGCATAGCGGGTCATTTCATACAAGCATTAAAAACATTGCAAAATATTCCCAAAAAATAAATAAAACCCAACCCACAAAACAAAAAAAGACTAAAAAGCAATTCAATAGCTTATATTTTGCCTTGGTGATGAGCCCTTGCTTCTCAATAGTAGCAGGGAAAGGCATAGGGGTCATTCCCACAACTCCAAATTTATAGTGCTTACACCATTCTAGCTCCACAAACAGTAATTTAGAGGCCTAAGTGAAGAGAGAACTATCCCTTACTATATCTATCAATCAGTAGGGCCACATAACTGTCTAAGTTTAGCATGTGACTCATAAAGTGAAAGCCATTTTTGAAACCGGTTCAGTACCATTATGAAGAATGGAGTCACAATTTCCCAAAGGGATTGTTGTTAGCATTTGTCTCTATATTCATTATCCACCTCCTGCGTCCTTCTTGATTCTCGGTGATGAGCCCACACATCTTACTAGTTGTGTGGAGTCAAGAATGGAGCTGAAATTCTTTTCATCATATCATCACCGCCATATCCTGCTAATGGAAAGAGAATTTGTGTTATTCTGAGCATAAGTTACCACACTGAACACGCTACATACGAATAATATCCTGGTTTATCGCCTCTCAAAAATACGTCTGCACTCTGGGCCATAAATTGCCACTCACAGTGTAAAAAAATCTACCAACATTTGAAAATTGTCAAAAATCCAAAAACATTTAAAAATCGTCAAAAATCCAAAAACATTTGAAAATCGTCAAAAATCCAAAAAACAGTGTAAAAATTCAAAAATCCAAAAACATTTGAAAATCGTCAAAAATCCAAAAACATTTGAAAATCGTCAAATTCCCAAGTATAAAAATCCCTCCAAAAATAAATAAATTCAAAACTCTCCAAAAAATCTAAAAAAATTATAAAATTCAAAAACAAACATTAGAAAATCCAAAAATCCAAAAACAAAAACATTAGAAAATATTCAAAATACAAAAACATTTGCAAAATTTTCAAAAGACCAAAAACATCCACAAAATCATAAAAACTCAATAAGCAACACAATTCATCCTTTGAACTATTATCCTAAACAAATGTTCCAACCACCTTATGACTACCAATTTCAAACCACTTCTCCTCGCGTGAATCCTCGCTTGGGGCAAATCCAGCTCTCATTGCTTCCTTGTTTGAGGACAATGACCCAATATTTTATAATGTCCTCGTGCCCCTGCTTGTGGGCACATCCAATCAATCCTCACTGTGGAACACGTTAGGGACATGTTTATTGGTTCTTGTGTTGCATTACTAGTTGTAAATTATTAATTACTTTCTTACATCTTGCTATATTACAGGGGGCATCTTGATTTTATGTATCCTGGTGTTCTCTGTAATATTCTTATGTTATCTGATTGCATGTCGTACTGGGGCATCATACTTTCTTAATGGCCTCTATCTATGCTCTCTTCCATTTACATATCGTACCGGGGCATCAAACCTTTTTGATGGCCCCTTTCTATGCTATCACACATATTATAGTCTAGTCATCCTGATCTTTTATATCACGATGCATCCTATTATATGCTATATTAAAACTAAGATGCTTTTCGTCACGTGAGTATCTTCATGCATGATCAACATCTTACTTTGCACCCCATCCATTCACCTATACTAATGCATTCTCTAGTTAGCGAATAATACTTGATCACCGTTGCAGTTTGCGAATCCTACTTGACAATCTTTCTCAAGTAGCATTCACTATCCAGTAGCTCCTTCTCCCCCACCATGATCACCATGTATTTGATCCATTCATTCTCACTCCTCATGTTTACTCCTCCGTCGCTTATACCCATATTACCCTTCTCACCATTCATGTCCCCTCTCACCCATTGGTATTCTTTCCTTTCACACTTTTGCTTCCCGCTTGACAATCTTACTTACTAACCCCTTCTATATGGAATCCTCAGTGGATGTTAACCCTCTCCTTAAGATCTTCCCACTGTAGAAGCTTCTTCACCACCTGCCCTTTCATCAAACATCCATCACCACCAAACATATCTTCCCACTCCACCTCTTCTACTTCTCATTCTCGCATCATTACTCTCATCACGCGGGCATCCCAATTAAGGATTCCCCTCACACTCTCTGCCCTCCACTACATATATTCCTTCATCCATTCATGTTACACTTCTTTGTGTCCATTCTTTCTTATTATCACCTCATGTCATATCATATACCACTTAGGCATATCTCACTCACTCTTTTCTCATCCTTCCCCAAATCCACCTTATGCCTGATCATCCTACTTACATGCTCTTGTAGTATGGAAAATTCACTTGAGGGTTCCCCTTCAGTCCATTTTGTCATACCCTATTCCCACCAACTCTAACATCATCCTTCTTCTTCCTCAGCTTGGCGATCTTACTTAACCATTCCATCCGCATGGCAATCTTACTTAATACTTCCACTTAAGGTTGATCTGCCCTGTGGCCTTCCTCCATCCCATCATATTTCCCCCATCTTATTTCTCCCACCTCTCATCGCGATCATCTTCTTCACCCTACCATTCCACCCCTATCTCCAATATCATTTTGTCTTTCTCTTTGCATATCATCCCTGCCGGTTGGGTGACCCTATGAAACCTCTCCAGGAGTATGACGATCTTACTTAAGAGATTCTCTTAAGCATGACATGTCATCTTACACTCGCCCATCACTCTCCAATCTCACCATCCATATTTGCTCTTCATTCCCCATCATCACATCTTTTTCCCACCACTATCACCCTCCTCTGCTTGGCAATCTTACTTAACCACTCACCCGGCATGGCGATCTGACTTAAGAGTCCCTCTTAAGGATGATCTGTCTCCTTGCCTTTCCCCATCACTACACACCCTTCACCCTTCATTTTTTCTCGACATTCCCCATTATCACATCCTTTCACCTCCTTTTCGATTCTTGCAAACACCACTTCTCGCTTGACCATTTGTCATCTCCAGTTTTGCTCACATGGCAATCTTACTTAACCAATTCCGTCACATGACAATTTTATGTCAGGGTCCTCCCTACACTTAACTTGTCATCGTGAACTTCTCCCCCGCCTCATTCTTCATTCACTTTGTTGATCGCTTCTTCCACTTGGTATCTCCTATTACCCACTTTTTCCTCCTACTATTATCCTTTCTCCACATATCCTCTTACAACATACAACTCATCTCTTCCACCTACAATCACATTCTTTTCCCCCATTTTCCCCTTCTTGATCCATCACCCTTCATACCGTTTCTTCCCATTATTTTCATGTCTTCGTTCTTCATCCTCACCTCGTTCATCCTCATCACCCACATCCTCTCCTCGCTTCCACTTAGTCCCAACTCATCCCTCCCATATTCTTCACTCTTTCCACTTCCTCTTCTCAAATTCCCCCCACATTTCTACCCACACACACATTCACCCTTATTGTTAACACTCCTATATCATTCTTTCATCATCGTCTTCTCTTCCTGCGCTAATAATTGTCAACAGGTTTTCCCTAAAAATTATCAATCCTCATTCTGCACGACCTCATTCACTCCCTTGGACCTTCCAGAGTTTCCCTTCATTCCTTCCCTCCTTTAAGCCCACCACTCATTGTCAAAGGGTTTTCCCTAACGTCCCTTTGTTGGCGTTACCCTTTCCAGTCCTCATTAGTTTTCTCCTTTTCTTCATTTTTTCTCTCACCCTTCCCCACCACTCATTGTCAAGGGGATTTCCCTAACATCCCCTCATTGGCATTGCCTCTTATATCCCCTATTCTCTTTTCTCTCCTATTCTTTTCCCTCACTCCTACCCTTTCTTATCGCTTCTTACCCATCTCTCCATCTCCTCTTTGCCCTCTTTAATATCTTTACTGTCTTCATCATACATCATTTTCCTATTTTCTCGTCAGCCTAGTATCCTCATTTCATGCATCTCCACATCTTTTCCAATCGATGTCATTCCTCCCCTCTTTCTTCTTTGAACATTCCTTATACCATTCACTTTCCACTTATTACCCCCTTTATGTATTCCCTTCCTTCTACATCATTTTCTTTGTTCTCCTCTTCTCTTTCCCACCCCTCGTCTTATTTCCCTTCCCTTGTATCATCTTCTTCCCCTTTTTCCATCACGTTTCCTCCTTACTTCCCCATCGATAACCTGGCTATTCAGCATTGTCCTATATTTTTTATCATACCACCCTCCACATGCATCTCCATACAGTCTGTTCCATATTCTTGGCCTTGGTCTTCCTCGCAATGACATGATTCCTTCAATCTTCTCCTTGTATTCATTCTATCTTCCTTTCCTCTCCCCTAATTTTCACGTTTCTTCTGACCACTTCTCCTTTTCTCTACCACCCCTACCTTTTCATTCATTCTATATTTGTTTCTCTTCCTTTCTCTCCTCTTTTTCACACTTTCCTCGCCCCTCATAGTTTCTTTTTTTTCTCCGTTCTACTTCTTCTTTTGTCCTCTTTCCATTTCCCTCCATTTCACCCCCTACTACTACCTCGTTTTCTCCTTCTTATTTATCCTTTCCCATTTCCTGCTTTTCTTCGCTCTCTCATTTATTTCACTTCCCCGTATCCCTCTTTACTATCTCTGTTGCTTCCTTCATTTTGCACATCTCTCTATTTCATCCCTTCACCCTCTACTCTGTCATTTTCCTCTTTTTGCCTTGTTTGTCCTTCATCATTCCCTTCTTCCCCTATCATCCCTCTCTCTTATTTCTACCTCTTTCATTCCTTTTTTTTTTCCCCTCTCCTATCTCCCTTACTCTTCTCATAATCAACCCCCAATCCTATCCATTCCCTTTTCTCTTTCCCACACACCCTCACACCTAGCATTCAAGGTCGATTGAATCCTTTCTCCATTTGCGTCGTGCGGTCATTCTAGTCTCTTCCACTCCATTATCATCCTCTTCTCCACCGAATCCATTTCCTTTCTTTTCGAGAGTTCTGTCGTATATTTCATTCTCGTCAATCCTCTCAAGGGGGCATCACCACATCTATCCATAATCACATCTTCTTATGAAATTTTTGTCTTGGAGGATACTATAGCATCCGTCACTCACCACTTTCCATTCTCCCCAACAAAAATTTGCTATACCTTTTAAAAAGTAGATTGAATTCTTCTCCCATACCGTCTACTTTCTTTGAAAGGACACTACTTTCATAGTACCCTTCCAAAGAGGGGCAAATGTAGACACCCCAATTTCACATCTATCCTAAATCAATTAATTCCCCTTCCTCGTTTCCCACAAAAATACACTTCGAATTAATCAAATATAATTTGATTAATTATCCATTTCAAAATCTAAAAATAATCTAATTCTCACCACATGTCATTATTCTCCATGTTTTTCCACTATTGAATTAAAAATTCAAATTCAAATCTTCACCCACCATTCGTGGTCCCCACTCACCTAAAATCCTCCACTTATGAATTAAAAAATAATTCAAATCCTCACCCATTCTTCGTGGTCCCCACTCACCTAATCTTGCCCACATTTTCAAACCACTCACCTAATCTTGCCCACATTTTCAAACCACCCACTTAATCTTGCCCACATTTTCAAACCACTCACTTAATCTTGCCCACATTTTCAAACCATGATTACTTAAATTAATCTAAGCTAATCACTCCCTCAAGCTATAAATACAACCTTACCCCTCCCCTCTAAACACACAGAGAATAAGCTTGAATGCCATATCTAAGTTCTTGCATCCTTTGAGCAAAGAACATCCTTTTGCCTCGTCCTAATGCCCAAATAGTCTCAAAATCCTTTTTCCCATCTAGTGCAAAGTAAGAAGATCATTGTTGCAGCAAGGTCTTGCTCCGTCTTGAAGAAAAGCACCTACATATCACAAAATCAGGGCTCAATCCAAGTTTCCTAGCCCATTTCAAGGTTTGCTACGGAACGTGAAGGAGGAGGTATGATTATTGATATTTTATTTTCTTATTAGTAGTGTATTTTTCCTAGCTTACAGATAATGTCAGACTAAAAATTTGCAATGATCCACTTCCCAAGCATAACAATGGAAAATATAGATCCAAAGTGCATAATACTTATCATGTTATCCCACCATCATCCTCCTATGATCACCCCTTGGTTGCAGTGATCGGTACTATCATCCATACATCATCTTTTACACCACTCATCACTTTTGATGACTTTGATATAAGTGACAGACTTGTCTTTGATACTCTATTTGCTCCAATCTATCAGTCAAGTACCTATACTCGGTGTTTTGGTTGACCTAGACAACAAATATAATGTTTACAAGCTCATGCTACTTCAATCTCTTGACATTTCTGAATATAATCTCACATTTGACACTAGTTCTCCATATCAACGCATTACTCTACCCATCATTATTGGTTTTATGACTACTCCAAATTTATTCTTGATTGTTGTTACTCTTAGTTCTGGTGTACTATGTTTAGGTTTCTCTTGGCTATGTGCTCTTAGAGCTATTCCTTTGGTCATCCACCAATGCATCAAGTTTATCCATAACTAGAAAGTTGTCACCATTAGAGGTATTCCATTTGAGGATCCTTCTCCTAGTTCACCTAGTCATTCTTTTGCATCTCTTATTCCTTCACCCAACACATCTATGGAGAGGTCTTTGGTTTCATACAATGTCCTTCACAGCTCTAATCCTCTTAGGTTACTTCCTAGGTCTATGGTTAGACCCTCTACTTCTCATAACTTTAACTCTCTATCTCTTGATATGCCTTTGGTTACACACACTTCCTCTCATGGTTCTCTCTCTCCCAAGTCTTTTGATAGGCCTTTGGTTTTACATTTTGTTTCTTGTGGATCTTCCTCTCACAAGGTTTTATCTATGTCCTCTAGTGCACACACTCTCTCCCCCATTTCCCAAAGGACTTCTAGTACCCATGGTATGTCTCATAGTAGTCGCTCTTCAAGCCCTCCATGTAAGTCTTCTATTTTGCACCCTCATCATACATATCCTTCATCCCCTAGACACTCTGTTGCAAAATTACTACTATTATACCTCTTACATTTTGAGTCACCTCATTCCACACACTTGAGGCCTAATCTTCTATCTCGTTGTCTAGTTGTTCAACCTCTTTTAGAAGTTCTCATTGTAGATAGATATGCACTTCAAAAGTACGAAAACATTAACATAGTTTTTAAATACAAAAAACATTCATAATTTTTTAAAAATACAAAATCATGACCCGTCCACTTCACTTGATTTGCTAGCACTTTGCATTATACATATTATTTGTCTCTTTAGTTTGATAGATAACATGCCTTTTTACACTTTTGACACGTGTTCATGAGGTATATTGAGTTTGATGCAAGATATACATAGATCAACACACGATGATAGTTGTTGGTCTACCCTTTACCTAGATTTCCTATACATTTAGAGGCATTTCTTTTACACTATGTATATAGGTGTTATTATTCTATTATATTTTTTTTAGACTTCCTCTATACATTTTATCGTATATATTATGTACATGTTATCTGTGGAGCTAATAGGACAAACACATGTGTCTTTTGTAGCGTTGACACCTCTTGCCTCACATATCTTCGCATATATTGGTTGTTATATCATACCATCATGTTCTAACAATATTAATTTTCATGCATTCTTTTTTTTGTGTGTGTTATTGTTTCCTTGTTTCACTACTTGTGGCATGTGTGTCTTGATTATCATGAAACACTGTGATGGTCCCATGTTTGTAGCTTTGAGCCTATTCTGGTTACCTTTGTTTGCTCTTGTTTAAAGGTCTTCGGGTCTTAATTGTCTTGTGATACCGCGTATGTACCATGTTTGTGAATTTACACCTTTTGTGTGATATTTTTTGCATACTTATTTCACTTGACTTCACTATTACTGCACTTGTTTTCTCTTACATGTGTTAGGATTATTGTTACTATCGTATTTACAATTTTTATCTATTGTTATCATTTCTTTTGCTGCACCATGGTTACTACGATGCGTAAACAACTTATTTTTTGTAGGTATAGGTTATTTAAGGTGGCCACCTCTATAACATTCTACATTTTCTTATGATTTGTCAAATATATTATGCATAGTCACACATCTTTTCTCTTGAGCCAAGTGCTTGACATGGTTTTCACACATGCCTTAAATGAGGGGGCATTCATCTGGGTATATTCTACACTTACACCTGACACAAGTACAATTTTTTCGTAACATATAAGTATAAAGAATGGGCAAGTAATCACAAACATAATCAATCACAAAAAATTAGAAATATATGCACATGTTCCAAATTATACAAATTGGTCAAGACCGTATGTAGGGTCATAATCCTCCCACATGTTTTTTCCCAAGGGGTACTTACATCAAATTTCACAATAGTTTCAAAGTATAAGCTATAATTACAGGTTTTTAGCACAATTTCATATCAATTTCACTTAGCTCAAACCAATCACAAGGGGCATGAAGTACTTCGTTCCTTCTTCACCATGGCATTCAATTTCTACTACAGTTACAGGATACTTGGGAGCATGAGTCTCCTTCCTCTATTTACATTTTAGTACATTATAGTTTCTATTAAGTTATGTGGTACATGGGAAGGACATGGGGTTCTCATTCTATTTTCTACTATGTGTCCTTATTTATAGAATTAGGGATAGATTCATTTGTAGTGGTCTAGTCTGTGGGGCTATGGAAGATATAGAAGCAACTAAGTTCTTCATCAGTAGACTTTCCTTTTTGTTTGCACTCAAAGGAGAAGATATTAAAGTTGTTAAATACCTTTGATACTTGGTCTTATTTCTTAGTGGGGTGTTTCAACATGTTCTTCTTCTTCTTCTTCTCTCTATATCATATCGTGTTGTGTTGCATGCATCTAACACTCTAGTTTCTCCTCAACACAATTAGGGATTGATTATCCCTAATCCATCAAAAATTCAATAGTCAAGCACAAAAAAAGCATGAGATTTTCTCCCTCCACACAAAAAACAGGTGTATTCCTTCCTTACATATATTTCATTTTAATTTTATACAAATCTAAAAAAATTGTCTTACCTTTCATATCTGCATTAAAGTTTAATTCTTTATAATGGAATTGACTACACTTTGTGTTGCAGGTTTCGTCATGGAGTATGGGAACACGAAGCACAACATGACTCTACAAAACAAACTCAGAGTAGAAAAAAAGATTGCATACACACTCGAGTATCTTTTCCTTTAAGCATGTAACTTCATTTCATACTTAAAGGGGGATGAAAATACTCAAATTTGGCAATTTACTCTTTGACACTATTAGTTTTGACAACACTCTCGTGCTAAGATAAATACGACCTTCCCATTCCCACTTAACACATTCTAAGGTCTCTTTTTTACCTTGTGTATCCTTACACACTGACATGTTATCAAATTATGAGAGTACAATGCATAAAATCCATAGACAAACATCAAGTGACAAGTTGTAAACATCACATTCCATGTTTTCCATTCTCGGGCAAGGTCGTAGAATTTGGTCATAATGCTATATATAGTCCTAACCAGCTTGTATGGTATTGGAATGACATGTTCTCCAACTTTTCTCTCAAATTAATATTCTTTTTTGGGTCTTATAATCCCTTTGGGTCGGCCTTTTTTCGATAAATCATTTACGAAACCCTATATAAGTAAGTAAACACTACCTCATTTGCAAACCTAGAAATCCTATGGCTCTACATTGATACACTCACTTCTAATGCTTGCAAAAAACACCCAAAACTTCCTAAATTTCACAATAGCACATATATAATCATTAGGGAAACAATCACTACAGGTCAAGCTTCTTACCATATCAAAGAGTCAACACATCTCATCTGCAAGCACTCAAGCATCCCTTCCCCAAGTATTTAAGCAAGAACAAAATCAACTCAAACATTATCAAAAAGGGTGTTCAAATCTATTTGCATTCATTTAGATATCACATGTTAGGTAGAGAATTACATGCCATTTGTGGCCTGTTTGAAGTATTTCCAACGTCGACGTTGCACAAGGGTGCCCATAAGCCAACTAATGTTTGTTTTGTAGGGTTTCCCATCAATAACTATGGTTTAAGACAATGTTAATAATGTTAAAAGAGATTTCACAGCATGATCATAAATTAGTGTTTGACAATGATAAACAATACCAGGCAGGGACAGTGTTGGAAAGTTACAAAGCCAAAAACCAAGCGTTTAAAACCGTACAAAAAATTAAAGACCGTATAGACAGTCGTGTAGAAGTGTACGGTCCTACCCTGGGTCAATTTCCATTCACTGTGACTAGAACAAAGTATCATCAAGTTCAGATCTTCCTTTTTTTAGTAAGGTAACCTCCCAAAACTTTTTAAATCCATATATAATAAGCTAACTACACTCATCCCCTCATGTTTTCAAGTTCACATCTTGTTTATTACATCATTTGCAAATATTATTGCATTTTTATGTTATTGGTAATTAATGTTGCAAGTTAATTAATAAGAATAACCTCCTATTGCCAACCATTAGATCCTTTAGTGTACTTGTTTCACTAATTCTTATATTTCACATACTATAAATAGGGTGTAAACATACTCAATATTATGAAAGCCATAAAAGCCTATTTAAATCCAAAAAACACTATAAATGCTATAAAAACTTGCCAAATTTTGTGATACACCATGGAAGTTGCCAAACACTAACATCATTTCAGAACACCACGTTTTCACAGGACCACTCCCATTCACTTCATTAATGAGACATGTGTTTGATAATATCACTATTCAAATCTATACAATTAGTAGAGGATACACGAGGTCCTTGATCCATCTATTTTAGCAAGAGACCAACATAATTATTTAATTAAGCTTAATCCAATACAAGAGAACTTCAAATAGCTGATAAATGGCTATGAGAGGCCACCAACGGAATATTTAGCAAGGGACTTTACTTTTTGAAGGCATCTTGTTCTCTTCCCAGAGCTCTATGAAATCTATAATTAGAATGTAACAATAAACTTGTGAAGCATTTTACACCTCAAACATCTTGATGTTGGAGTCCTTAAGAGTGCGAGCCTAGTGTGGTTCTATAGAAGCTTTGTAAGGCCTACAAGTTTAGGATAGCTATAAGACTATATTTCTTAAAATGATTCTTGTAGATTCTTGTTATTACTATAATTAAAATATTGAGATATTGTTCCTAAGTCTATAATATTTCCTTACATTACTAGAGTTTTTTTTTTGTTTTCTTGTTAATTATTATGCTTGAGATCTTGCTTTGGTGACGTCTAAATCTGACAAGTGGTTGCATGTTGTAAGTTCCCTTCACTTGGGAAACCTGACGCTGACTGCATCATTTTTGGTATCAAATCAAGGAGTTGAAAGTTGAAGAAATTGGTATAAACATCAAAATAGGTTGTGTGAGTGATCTTGATATTTTTAGCTTTCCGTACCAAAGGTGTGGGTAGAAAGTAGTTATAGAAATCTCCAACATTTGTGTCATTTGGTAAAAAAGTGTGGGATCACAAAATATTGTTGAGTGAGAAAATGGTATATTAGTGTTATTTTAATTTTTCGAATTACACTATATTTTATAACATATTATTTCCTGGTTTCTCATGGAGACACGTGGCAGAATGGGAGCATGGATGATTTGGTGGGTTTGGGCTCATATATTCCACCTTGCCACGTTGCATTGCCTCATGTTCCCCAGACGTCAGCATGTTACAACTTAAGCACCACACACCTACGCCACAAGCTCTCCACGTGGACACTATTCATAGCTTTGGAGTTATCCAAATACCCCATTAACCAAGTCATTTCCAACAAAAATGTCCTCGTGTCCATTTAATACATGTTTCCTCTTTGCTTAAAAACCACCTTGCCCATCGAAGCTCGCAACAAATGGGATAATTGGTTAAACATGGTAAGTGGATTTGTTGTGTGCTTGAGAGGGGATTTGAACTTCACACCTACCACCAAAAAGATAAGCACCCCAACTGTTCCACCATGACCATGCAAACACTGTCTGATGGGCATTTTGGTATTTGAAGGGACAATGGTCTAGGATTGTGTAAAGTCCCATAAGGGACAATTTTTACATATGGTCATTTTGGACCTATCAAATGGCTTTTTCAGGACTCAGAGTAAGCTAGAAAAACCTGCATAATTTCGATACGCTCCTCCTGAGATTTTTTTTTTGTTTGGTGTTCATTTAACGTTGATTTGAAGCATTTTTCCACCACTTATGATGTAGAATACACAGAAATCATTTTTGTAAGTGCCACAGGAAGGTGATGGAGATTACAAAACAAGTTCAGATTTTTTTAAGGTATATTGAGCATATTTCTTGTAGGTTATTGATTCATTTCATTTTTTGAGTTTTCATATTGTACTTATAAAATATTTTTAAATGGATCGGTTCGTCGTTTACGCGAACCCAAAGATGTAGGCATTCATTACCGAAATTCATTATCAATTTTGATGTCATTATTTGCTTATTACATTATGATTTTTTGTAATTATGATTTCTTATTTAATCATTTTGGATGCAACTTAATCATTAATGATGATTCATCAAAATATTTAAAATGGTTATTTGATCATATTTGGATGCACATTTGGAAGTGGATGTTTACGATCTAATTTATTTCAGTATTGGGTGTATGTGATCAAATTTGGAAACCACTCATAATTCTGTTTTTAAAAAGGCATTAATCAAGCTATAGGATTACACCTGAAAAATATATTTTTTTATCATGATCAAATTTTAAACTATTTAATATTATGGGGTCTACTACAGTTTACAGATCATGAATGCAAGCCATTTAAAGGCTATGGAAATTGTGCAACATAGAGGAATTTTTATTGACGAAGATGAAAGTGATGGTGGACAAGAAGTGAGAACATTTATAGCTTAAGAAGTCACAAGAAATCATGTAGATCAGTAAGATGATTGATTATTGAATGCAATCAAGAGGATTAGAAACAACCCATAGAAAAAAAATCATGTTACTTTGGGAACGTAGATCCATAATATATCATAGACTAGATCGCATAAATTGATAAATAAGTTGAGTATGAAGGTGTTGTCATGTAAAATTACTAGCCAAAAAATGCAAAATTTGATCCATGACAACCAAGCCACAAAGTGAAAAACATGATTCAAAATGCTTCCCGAATCCCTCTCACGGTAATTTTTCTTTCGTGTAATGATTATATTTTCATTAGAGGTCCTCAAAATATACTCAATAAACTTGTACAAGTGTTCAAAGTGATGTGATAAGGTTAATTATTCCATTCAACAAAGTACAATAGAAGACTAGTTTTCCGATAGGCCTAGAATTGCAAATTTTGACCATTTTGAGGCATGTGTGCATCCTACAGGTAGGTTTTGAAAGGTTCATAAAAAATCAGAGGTGGTATTGGAGAGCCTTGAATGTGTTGGAAGTGGTATAGGAAATTTTAGGAAAGATTTTGTGGTTTGGAAATAGTCTAAGCAAAAGCATATTTTTCAGGTGTAAGGAATGGGCAGTCAAAATGTGAACCTGGACTTCTTTGACTGATTCTAGGATATCTATAAGGAGTTAAAAGGAAATGAAATAGGAAATGGAAATCTAGATAAATCCTCTACATGTTGGAAGAATCAAATTTGATCCAAGACCAGGTGATTTTTTAAGGTAGTTTAATTTTTGCAGGTGTACCTCATTGTCTTGGTAAAAAGGGGGTATTTTTTGGATTTTTAGGAAGAATATAAATCTAAAAACTATTCCATTGGTATTATAATTTATTTTTGAGTCGTATTCATATAAAATTTGGCTTCAAAAGACCATCTTGAGCTCCCAGAGCAAAGATTTCAAGTTTTCACTAAGTTAGTGTGTACATGTTCCATACTTAGTCATTTTTCTTCACTGCCACATGTCACCACCTTGCTCCATGACACCCTTTGTTGTCCCTATTTTCCCTTTATCCCAAGGGAAAAAATTGGAGATGGAATAACACCCATGAGCAAGCCCCTCTCCCGATCCCCCAGGTGACCTCTTCCAGCTTTGTAGGGTGTTTGTCTAAATCCTCCATCCTCCTCACTCCTAACAAGATTTTGACACTTCTTATGATATTGCTCCATGGTTCCATTTATTTTCCTTCTTTTCCATTTGTCCCAATGTGATATATGGGACAAGAAGTAGTGCTCATAAGCAAGCCCCCTCTCGGGTCCCCCATGTGACCTGTTCCAGCTCCTTGGGTGCTTGCCTAGCTTTTTCAATCTCATTCTCACCTAACCAGATGTAATCACTTGTCATGATCTTGCTCCATGGATCCCTTTATTGTTCCTTTTTTCCCAAGGGGAAAAATGGGATGAGAAAGAGTTCCTATGATAAATCCCCCTCATCTATTCCCCCGTGTGATCCCTCTCATCTCTACAGGGTTCTTGTTTAATTTTTTCATCTCCCTCACACTTTCTCTCATGTTGACACTTGGCATCATCTTACTCCAAGGAAACATTTTATGTCCATGTTGCCCCTTTTTTACCTTTGCACCATTAAACCTAGATTATTAACTCTACAAAAACTTACAGTCAACCCGGGTTCAAACCACTGTCAGCAGGGAAACATAAAAGTAAAAGTGAAAGTATATTAAATTCATTTTCTTTGCACAGATCAACCTTCCACTAGAGATGATACTGTAAAACCTCCAAAAACATAAAAATATAACAAATATGCTGCCAAAATTATTCCAAAACAACCATGGCCTCCAAAATAAGTTTTATTCATATGTTACCAACCAGAAACTGGATTCCATTGAAGTTTTACATATTGTTCTATTCTCATACGCCTTTCAAATGAATGTAGATGCATACCAAATGATACCCTAGATTTTTTACTGTAGAAATTTGAAACCCTCTATAAAAATACTTGATTTTTAAATTTCCAATAGTTTCAATGAAAGAAACACAGTATAAATTAGAGCATGGGACCCCGGTGCAGGGTCGAATCCAGTGAAGGTGGTTTCATTGCAATCCGACACTCGTAAACCCACTTTCTAAAAATAGTAAGTTTTTTGTACAGTCATATGATAAAAATAATAAGTCCCCCAAAACAACAACCTCCCATCACTCAGAACATCCAAAAACAATGAAAAATAGTAAACATGGTAAAACATGCAACTTACTAAAAAGAACAGGTTTCGAAAAGGCAAATGTCATGTTGTCACCTACCCCAAAAATGTGATTTTTTTCTAATATTTTTAACTTTTTGGAAAAGTGATCCATTTTCTTGGTTGTATCTACCTTTATGGATGTAAAAGAATACAAATTTTTTAGTAATTAGCTAATTTGAGTGAAGTTTGGACTTAAATCGATCAATGTGTACTTTGGAGGAACAAAAGGAACAATTCCTTACATTCCTTTTGTTCTCCACATCACCGATTTATCCGCAATTCTATTTTTTAAGTGTTGGTCGATTTTTTCTTGGTTCTACAGAACTTGTTCCTTTTGTTATCTAGTTCCCTACATCTCCCACATTTCTACAACTCTCCCTTTGCATCAACAATCATGGTAATTTGGGAACTCATGGAACGGTTCCATCCTCCCTTTAGTTCTCCACACAACCATTTTATCCACAAGCCTTCTCTTATTCTTCGTTGCGGATTTTATAGAGGTTTTTGGAACAAGGAAATAGTTCCCTCATGGCCTAAGCTCCCCACAATTTTTTCCCCTCTACAACACCTCCTTATCCTTCTTTGCAACAAATTTCAGGTCTTCGTGGAACCAATGAAACTCGTTCCATAGTTCATAATGTTTTCCGCATCTCTTATATCCCCACATTGAAGAGTGTTCATTGAGTTCTGTCAACCCACGTCATAATTGATTTGTGAAGGAAAGAAGAAAAGTGTTCCTATAGGTTGGTCAACATCCACACTACATTATTTTTTCCCTAAATCAAGTTTTTTTTAGCTAAGCACTATATAATACCAGAACACTTAGTCATTTTAAACCATTTACAAGTCGAGGATTTATTGTGCCCTACCCATCTCTTGCTCCCGCACACTAGAGGAGATGTTTTTCTCATAACTTGGTCATTTTTCACCCAAATTCAAAAATTTGAGTTGTGTTGAGAGCGTTGTGAATGCGCCTTTCTTTTCATACAAGAGGTGAGTGGTTTTACCCTCCCTTTCTCTAGTTTGGAAATTATTTGTATTACAAGCCCCCATTTAAATAACTCTTGTAATCCACTGTTTAGCCTTCATTTATATAAGAGTTCTCCTTAATCCTTCCACCATGAACTTCCAATAAGCAGGGCATGAACACATTTCATCTCTAGAAACCTCTGTGCTTGACATTGAAGACATTGATGTCAGACACATGAACCGAGATGACTTTTGGTCCCGAATCTCAAAAGATACTCACATTGTAATTGCCTAGTGTATTAAAAAATAATAGAATTACTTATGTTGTTTGCTTCCTCAACTCAGTGCAATGCATTGACATAGACCTAGCTTGTGCCTCAAATTCGGACTCACTCATAAAAGAATTGAAATAGACCCAAGGAAAAATCATTACCAAATTAGATGCCCATTATATTAATGTGGCCTTGGGAATTGTGACCTTTGAAGATTCCAAAATCTTGACCAAGGCTGAAGCCCAAAGTCTTTTTGACCAAAATCAAGATAGCTATAAAACTATGATTGTTAAATCTTGGATTAAGACTAAAAAGAAAGGGCCTTCCAGCTATTCAAAATCTTCTACAAAAGTGATTTCAAAGAAGAGATTTCAAATATGATCACACTACTAGCCATGATAATGGGCATGTCATCTACCAATGAGTTTCAATATTATATGTGTGTGTATATCAATTTGATATGTGAAGATAAACAAAGGTTGAACTGGGGGAAATCATTTGTGAGAACTTAACTCAGTAATTGGTCAATGTACATCAAAGTAAAACATTTCATATGAATTCATATTTGATGTATACTATAACATCCTACAGGGTATGGATAGGATTTTCAGGCCAAAAGGAAAAGAAGAATACACTAGTATATGAGTTCCACACTTAACTCACCTATGAAAACAACAAAACTCATCATAGGAGATTGAATGATGCCTTCACAATGTTCCTAGTCAAATTACTAGAATATAATGTGACTGAAAGGGTTTCTTCAGAGGCCAAGTAGCTTATTTCTATATATGATAGCCTACTCATTCAATTCAAAAAGTTCTCATACATTTGGGTAGATGGACTTGAAGGATTACCAAATAAGCTGCCAATAAACTAAAATGACAAGTTGATTCTAGTTGAAATCTACGTACAGCTAGATGTACAACACAAAATCTGCAAGGATAAAAATATCTCAGGCATCCAATTCCCTATCTCACTAGGAAATTACATTTGTAAGTATGCCCTTGATGCTCAGAGCGTCAAGAGGACTATTTCAAAATTCAAGTTTCATATTTAGTACAAGAGGTCTTCCTTTGATAATAATGGTTTTATTTCAAATAATCTAAGAATGACCCACTATCATGTGCCAAAATTTGAAGATTTATGGGAATATTGTGTTGATGAGTATGAGGTATGAAAAAGATTCTTTGGTAGACTATCATTGCAACAAATCAAGAATATCAATTTGTACAAGGTTTCCAAAGGCATGAAAGATCATGATTTTGATTTGTACATTGTAGAATACATAAGGCCTATTCATTACCTCTGCCCACCATTGATTGGTCTCAAAAGGAGAGGGACAATCCCGATGAATTAAATTATCCATTTCTCCTAATAATGAGGCATTGGTATAACATGAAGTTAAAGGAGTTCATAGAATCAATGAAGACATTCTCTTCTAAAGAATCTTCCACCTCCCAGAGAGATGCTCCAATACAGCAAACCCCTTCCTCCTCACTCTTGGACTCTGGAACCAAGGTAAATTAAGAAAGTCAAAGAAGAAAGAAGAAACACATGAGCAAAGAGTTGAACAAGAAAAGATTCAATAATTGACAGATGAAGTTGCTCCTACCCCTGATCAAGAACCACATCCTTCTGAGGAAGAATAAAAAGTAGTAGAGGAGCAACAAAATGAAGAAGAAGAAAAGGAGGGTGAAGGAGGTTAAGAAGAAGAGAATGAAGTAAAAATCATTGAACCAGATACATGGAAGGCTGATATCTCAAGGCCTAAGCTAGAGGTTAGAAGACCACCCTCTTCTTTTGCTACAAATTCCACTCTTAAAATTTGTACTTCTCGACTTCCTACTTTTGAGAATGACTTTGCATTTCCTCAACCAGCTCCTCGTTCTAGTGATTCCTTCACATGGGTGCAACCTATGATTAACAACAGGAAAAGGAAAACACAATATCAGATTGAGGTTCCAGGGCTTGATGCAGGGGTTGATATTCTTGGTATAACTCCTCCTCCTAAGAAAGCCAAAATAACTTCTCATCTAGTTTCAGATTCTAAAGTGCAAAAGTTCTTAGAAATTGCTAAACCAAAAGGAGGCAAGAGTGAAAAAGAAGTATCTATTTCAAACTTGGAGACCCCTAGAATTTTGTTTGGAGAATCAACTCCAGAAGGAGAGGTGCACAATCTCAAAGAGACTATCTCCAAAGTCATAGGGAGGGTAGAAAAAGGAAAAAAAACTCAAGAACAACTTGAGGAATAGGTACAAGTTCTTTTAAATTTTATCAAATCTTTCCTATCATCAGATAAGACTCCTCTTGATCCCACTCCCCTCTCTTCACTTCCACCCATTGCTACCACTGTCAGGATTAATGTCAAAACTATTGTGGAAATTCATAAACATGCAGCATTTGGCAAAGATTTTGAGGCCTGGGTTGAGGGCATTCTAGTCTCGGGTTTGTAATTTATTGATGAGGCATAAAGAGTGTATGATAATATCTCCTCAACCCAAAAATAAATCAACTCAAGAGTTGACACAAATTTTAAAGATCTCAAGATTTGGACATATTGTATTCAGGATCTCCAAATCATGAACTCAATTGTTGAAAAGATTCTTCTTTCTCACAAAAAAATTGATGATTTGAGAAGCAACCTATCCAAGACTTATACCTACAGTGTAGAATGGAGAAATAAGGTTCTAGAGGAAGTTTTAATAGAGATAATATCCATGGTACATAAAGGTGAATCACTGAAAGGAATCCAGTTGATCAGATCAAAGAAAAATCCAAATCATTGGTCAAAGAGGATCTATTCAAAGAAGACTCAATCAATAAATACAAGATGGAGGCACTCTCAGAACTGCATAATGTTGTTGTTGAGGCAACCAAAGGACTTCTGCACAATGGTGGAATTGCAAAAGAGATGGAGTACTCTCTCGGAAGTTGGTTGGCTACCCTCACAAACACCATAGTCCCTAAAAGCATGGACATTTCAACTGTTGTGACTAAATTTAGGATACGAGGGCTAAAACTAAAAGTACTAGCCTCAATTGTTCCGATTGTCCCTTCTTCTTTTGGCCCACAATGTTTCCTAATTGTCTTATTTTTAGTTGGCTTTATTATTCTAAAAATAAAATTTGTAAAATAAATTCAACTTATGTAATTAATTAATTAGGTGATTATCACTTAATTAAATACAATTATTTAGAAAAGGTAGTTACATCCTCAACTCAACCTATATAAGGCCTCATTTTCACTTGTAAAGGGGTTGGATATTGGTGTATTTGGATGTAATATACAAATTTTTGATCAATACAGAAGACCTTCCCTTTCTCATCTAAGTTTTTTTGTATTTCTCTCTCCTGAAATATGATTTATGTGATAGCTTGTTATACATTAAATCTAAAATTTTGTGTTCAAATCCATGAAGCGAAATGTGTTGAA
The DNA here is from genome assembly GCA_019776745.2 of Taxus chinensis. Taxonomy (NCBI): domain Eukaryota; kingdom Viridiplantae; phylum Streptophyta; class Pinopsida; order Cupressales; family Taxaceae; genus Taxus; species Taxus chinensis. Next base: position 13,212,413 of record CM034150.1, read on the forward strand.
CTTTATTTCAATTTTCATTCCATGTATTATGGGTTCTTTCATTTACACAAACACACATGGTCTTGTGTTCTATTTGTATGCATAAGTTGAATAGAAATATGCAATCTCTTTATTTGAAAGTGTTGTTTCCTCTCTTCTCTCTTTTGCGGTCATTTGGTAATCTTGGAGAACCAAGGGGTATTTTTTATTATCTTTGATCAGTTAGTTAGTTACAACTGTGTTTCCCTAACTTGTTTTACCCCAGTCATACTACTATAATTCCTCCATGCCTTTTCTTAGTTTCTCTTCTGTATTGAAAATAATGATTCAAATGTCATGGTCATCAATATCCTCATCTAAAATTAATTAGTTTCTATATTTGTACATACTTAGGGTTTTAGATTTTTAATGAGGGAATGTCCCCATTAAAGAGGAGGGACTATTGTCCCCTTTAGAACTGTTGATTGTTCTCAACAATAAATTTTTGAACCAACATGTCCAAAAATAAAAACTTTCTAATAATAGAAAAACATCCTCAATGGAGGTAATATAAGTGTATTAGGAGCTTTAGAGAACAAGGTTTGAACAAAAAAGCAACATTTCCCAGAACAACAGCTCCTAACTTCACCTACCAAAATTAGAAAGTTTTGGATTCTAGTACATAAAGTTGTTAGCTTCATTTTCACTTATCTTGTTTATTTTTGAAAGCATGAAGTTAAAATTCTCTAGTATGGAACCTATTTCAACAATGGTCACAGAATATTCAAGTGTGGGTGATAGTGATGTCACTCACATGGACCTAGAAGACCTAAAAAGTAGGATGATCGGAGGACCCAAAGATCCTGTTGAAGAGAAGATCTTCACAAACAAGTTGTTTACAGTAGGAGGTCATCTTTTGTCAGTATAAAATACATAATTGGTGCTAGTATGTGCTCAACACTATGAACCAAAATCCAGGATAGTAAGGGTAGATGACAACTCCATACTTGTAGTGCTCACCTTTAAAAGCATTTCATAGTGTATGCAAATTCCAATTGGTAATAACATGGTCATAATATCGAAAGAGTTTGCATCAAAAGAGTGGTCAAATACTGAATCCTACCTTCGAGGCCTCACATTGGGATCATGGTTGAGATAAGGAATAAAACCCTCTCATATGTCAAAAACCTTGTCAAGGAGTGAGTTCCATGAGGGTTACTCAGATGCAATCATTTTGTTGAGCAATGTAATGGGTGAAGAAACAACAAAGGAATTTTCAGGATTTGAGGCACAATTCATCCTTGTTGTCACTGAGAGAAACCTGGTGGTAAATTGGGGACAAATTATAAGTGACAATCTTCATTATCAATTACTCTAGTTGCATGTTACAAATAAATTTGTAATGACCTCATACCTGGTGTACGTTCTCGCAATCATAAGACCATTCAAATTCCTAACTCTTGCTTAGAATAAAGCATGAGATTATGAAAGATACCCTCAAATCACTCTCAAAGAAAGCAACCACCACTTTGTCAGGGTGAGTGATGCATTCACCATGTTTTTCATCCGATTGCTATAAGGAAACCCAAAGCTGAGGTTATCTTCCCGAGCTGCGGCATTGATAAAAAGTATGGATCTTATTTGACTCAATTCTCCATCTTCACCTATATCATAGTTTCAAGATTTGACCTCTCTCCTCACAAGCTTCCCAAATACCTCAGTGACAAGATAGTGATGTTTGAACTATGTTGGCATATTTTTCAGGTCCATAACAAGTGCAAGAACTACCAGAGGAAAGGTGTGGATTTTCCTATTTCTCTTGGTATTTACTCTTATAAAAGTATTGTAGATGTCTTGAATTTTGAAGCTTCATTTGCCTCTTTGAGTCTCTGTTCATACATATCAAGGGAAATTTTTGACATCCGAAGTAATCTTGAAACCTTCAATCTCCCTGAGTCATTCCATGTTCACCATATCGAAGATTTTTGGGTCAATTACCTGGGTGATTTTGAGGTAAGTAAACGAGATCACATGCAGATGGTTGTCGGCCAAATGATGAGATTTAATTTTGATTGGTTCATGGAATGTGTGGATGATGATGGAACTGATTTTTTTGATCATGAATACTAAGCAATGAAGGCTTTGCCTCTCCCACCAATCTCATGGAATGTTCGCAAGTTAGGAGACATTAACGAAAGAATTATGGTAGTGATCCAAAGGTCTAAGGAGTTTTTTACGAGAAATAGGGCTACGTTCATTGAATTATGTGGTCTTCAAACTCTCACAAGGAAAACATCTCATCTCTCATCTCTGAAGGCACTCAAGATACTTATGAGCTCCGTTCACTCAGGAGAGCTCGCAAAAAGGAAAACAATGGATAATGAGGGCCCCCACTACATGAGATTGCAAAAAAGTGAAAGTCACTTAGGACCTTGTAAAATATCTAGATTTAGGAGAAATAGATCCTTCTCAACCTCTAATTCCACATCGGCCTCCAAACATCTCTTCTTCCACTGTGAAGTCAACTCACCAAATGCAAGAGGTAGCCCCTCACCCTGAACCTGAGACTGCAATCATGCCTAGTGTTGAACCTTCCACATCGGAGATCTTCCCATGGATATAAGATTTGGTCACAAGTGATGTCCTTACAACGTAATAGGAAGTGGTACCAAACTTACAAACTATTTTAAAGATGGTGAAGGTAAAATGAGATTAGAAATACTAGACAACTTCCCACTTCTTCAGTGGTGTCTCAAGAAATCAATATGTAGAAGTTTCTTTGCCAAAGGTAATAAAACCCGTTGAGGAGATGATAACTATTCCCTTGGGACCAACGCCATGTGAAGGTAATGCCCATTTGTTCAGGGAGTTTTTCATTCCTCTTCTCCCAAGAAACAAAGAGTATAAAGGAAGGATTGAATAGTTAGATGAACATGTAAAAAATCTCACTTCCTATGTTCAGTCATTCATGGATCCTAGTGTCATCCCAGCTATCCCTACCGAATATATTACCCCAATTATTAATTTCAATCCCAAGTAAATCAAGAAGGTGCAGGGCTACTCAATACATGGGAGAGCCAATAATAAGTGGGTTGACAAGATCCTTGAGAAAGGTAAAAATTTGTTTACAGAGATTCTTTCACTGGTTGAGTTCATGTTTGCTACTACTACAAAAGTAAGGATGACTAAAGATGAAATTGAGAAGGAAAAGATTCATTGGGACCAGGTTTTTCTGTTGGTAACAGAGATAGGGAACCTTGATTCTTTTGTGTTGGTAGGTAAAACGTGTTCAACTCCAAAACTGAGATTATGTCTCTAATTTGGTCTCGAATGCTAGTTTCCTGGTATGAGATGTTGAAAAATGATCTTGACGACCTGGATTCTTGTGATGAGCTCATTTCACAGATGCATGAAAACATAAACAAGGAAGTGCAGAATCTTGAAGCACCTTCGATTAATGACAATTCCTCGGTGAATGATCTTCTAAAGTCATTTGAGGAACTGGTTAGGAAAGATGTAAAAGACCCCTTCTCCTTCAATTAAGCCACCTTGGAATCCCTTGAAGGGATCGTGTGTGTTATTTCCAACACCGCTAAGGAGCACCAAATTTGGTTCAAGAAATGTAAAAAAAATAACAATACTTCTGAGAATTGACTTAAGGCTTTCAACTCCATGAGTGTTCCTCAAGCAAAGAAAATAACACCCGAAGCTGCGCGTTTTAGTAAAGAGTTCAAAGGAATAGATATTTCTCCATGAGAATTCTCCCATAGTCTTTTAACATGTGGATATTCATTGGTGGATGCAACATCTTCTTTGACATAACTATCTCACTTCTTTTTTCTTCTTCCCCCATTTCTTCTCTTCTCTCATGTTCTAATTATTTATTAAGGGGGTTTACTTTTCCCTATTTCATTTTATTCATTTAAATGTGACCTATAGTCAAACATAGTTATGAGTTTCCTTTAATTAATAAAAAAGGACTCACTTTTCTTTCCTAGGGATATGGAAGGTCACAAATTGTAAAGGTGAGTGAAAATTCATGTAAGGGGTAGGTGGAGAGTCTTTTTATAAAGCTATATATTGTATGACTCCCTCATTTCAAAGGGTTCTCAATTGTGAGTCACTAAGTAGATAGCTATTGCACTACTAAGAAGCAATAAAAAGATAGCATTCTTATATTCATTTTCTTTATGTTTCCTCTATTTCTCTACTTTTCATATTTTTGCATATGATAATCTTGTACAACTAAGGAACTTGTTAGTGCCTTTGATGAATGGATTAATGGAATTCTATGTCCATGATTTATTGTGTCTTGTCATTGTTAGCAAAGTTGTTTTCTTCTAATTAAGTGTGGATTGATTGTGGTTAATACTTATGAAACTTTGTTAGTGTCTATTTATAAGATTAACCCCCTTTCTCCCAAGTTCTTACTCCACTTCACCTCGTCTCTCAAGCAAATTCCTCCCCTGCACTAGGTGCAAGAAATTTTCCACGGGTCTAGTGGAGTAGTCCTATGTGATCCTGGGCTTTACGACCATCCATGATTTTTTTTAATCTACATTCAATAAATGGGAGCCTCCCAATCAACAAGAGGAGGGACATAGTCCTAGATCATTGGTGAAAATAAACTAATTTGTCCTGGTGACAAATTATTTTGCCAACAAAAGGTATGAAAGATAACAAGAACGTGAGATTTATGAGTACTAACTTAAAAGGATATGCATCATTACGATGGGATCATGTGCAGGTTGAGATTGTTCAAAAAGACAAGGATAAGTTGAAGAAGTGGGATCAAATGTTAACAGAGTTGAAGGCTATTTTTATACTGGTAGATTGCCATCCTTATTTGTTTAACTTGTTGTAGAATTTTTCAGAAGGAATAAAGTGTGAAGAAGCACATCAAGGAGTTCTATCAATTCAATATTAGAGTTTGACATGTGGAGGATGATGCAGGGTAAATCACAAGGTATTTTGATGGTCCACACATTTATATTGAAGATGAACTTCATATAGTCAGGTTGAGAACTATGGAGGAATCCTATCAACTTGAAGTGAAGGAAAAAGATAAGTTGTCTTAAAGACAACATAAAAAATTATGAGGAAAAGGAAAATTGCCTCACAGCGGTGGGATCTTACATAGTGATGCACACAGTAATGTGCACGAAGGAGAAATAATCACCTTGCATGGGCAGAGTCATGTACAAAGAGGATTTAGTGAAACTTATTTTTATTGTAGAGAGATTGGACATTGTGTATTCAAATTTCCACGAGTTGTGTAGACTAATGGAGGTATGCGAAACAATGCTATCAATCGTGTTGCCCAACACATGGACACAAAAATCCATGCATTGAAAAGTAATACAAAAAAACCTGATTGTGGGGAAGTATCCATAATGAAGAGGGTGTTGCTAAAAGCAACAAAGGAAGAGAATATCCTAGTACAAAAAAGAATCTATTTAGAACCATTCGCAAATATAGAGGTAAGTGTTGTGAGATAATTGTTGATAGTAGGAGCACTGACAATATTATTTCCAACGAGATGGTTAAGAAGCTTGGTTTGAAGAGAAATGTGCATTTGAACATGTATAGGCTATTGTGGTTATTGAAAGGGCATTTTTTGCTCGTAAATGAGCAATACAAAGTGTGCATCAATATTGATAGATATGAAGATGAAGCTACATGCGATGTAATGTCCATGGACGTATACCATGTGTTTTTGGGGAGACTTAGGCAATATGGCATAAAAGTGGTTCATGATGGTTATGTAAATACCTACACACTAATGAAGGTTGGATGGAAACACACTTTGAAGCCCTTAAAGGACTCAAGCATAAAGGTTGAGAGAAGTTTGTAGGTATGTTGGTTTCAGGAAAAAAGATCCTGAACTTAGTTAAAGGGGATTGTGGATGCTTTGTGTTCATTCCAAGGTTCGTGCAAAAAATAAAGACCAAGCCACACAAATAGAGGAGATGCCATGAAAAATGAAAGAGATGTTAGGTGAGTACATGCTTATCATCACGAAGAATATTCTAGATGGTTTACCACCTATGCGTAGAAGTTATCATAAGATGGAATTGATACTAGGGGCTAGTTTACCAAACAAAGCTTTATATAGGTTGACACCTATGGAAAATGAGGATACGAGGAAGCAAGTACAAGGGTTTCTTGATAAAGGGGTTGATCAGAGAGTCTTTGATCTCATGTGTAATTTCCAGAATATCAGCACCCAATAAAAGAGGAGAGTGGAGAATGTGCAACGATTCCAAAGTCATCAATAAGATTACTATTAAGCATCGATTTCACTTGGCATGTATGGATGATTTTATGGATTGTCTAAGTGGAGTGAAGTACTTCACAAATATTGATATGAAGAGTGGGTATTATTGGGTCAAAATCAAGGAAGGATATGAGTGGAATTCCACTTTCAAAATGCAGATGGATTGTACGACTGGTTGGTCATGCCATTTGGGTTCACCAATACATCAAACATGTTCACGTGATTGATGAATGAAGTGTTGAAGACTTTTCAAGATAAGTTTGTCATTGTCTATCTAGGTGACATTTTGGTTTTCAACAAAACTCAGGGAGAACATTTAATCCATTTGTAGAGAGTGTTAGAGTGTTTGCAAGAGGAGAAGCTGTTAGTGAATATGAAGAAATGTAGTTCTGTAGTGAAGGATTTAGTATACCTAGTATTTACAATATCTCAAGAAGGGTTGAAGATGGATAATAAGAAAGCATGGGCTAAATTATTTTGACTTCACGGGACCAATATTCAAATATAAAAATAGGATCCCAAGCCCCCTCCACGGGACCCAAATGTAAGGATGGCTATGTTATCCAACCTATATGTTAACACCACCGTACCAAGATTTACATGCCATACCACATAATCATATCATGCATACCATCCTGTTAAGGGGCACTATTTGAAAATTCTAGTTATTTTCAAATATAAATTATTTTTAGAAGTAGTTATAAAATATTTAATACAAATTGATTGGTAAAGAGCTACCCTCATAAATAAGAGGTTGGGGGTTCAAATCACAAAAAAAATTCTCACAAGTTGATAAATAAAAATTCTAAGTATAGAAACCAGAAGTGGAGGTGGTTAGTGAGGGCCAACAAGTAAGATAATGGTATGAATGACATACATATAAATACATAATGAAAGTAAGATGGTATGGATAACATACGTATAAACAGGGCCAACAAGTAAGATAATAATATACATGACATACACATAAATACACAATGAAAGTAAGATGGTATGGATAACATACATATAAATACATAACGACGAGGTGATAATCTCTAGTAAGGTGGATAGTTTCTCGTAAGGATCAATTGGTATTCGAAAGGAAATTAATCCCTCCACAAAAAAAAAATTAACTTCATTCTTGACCCTCGACGAGAACAAATGAGACACTAACAAAACAATATTACATAATTTTCCAGCAGGTGTCCATTTTGGAGATGTCGTTGCTGGGAAGTGTCAAATTCTGAGAATGTTTTCCAAGCATTCTTTTTCTGACAACATTTCTAGCTAGATTTTTCAAACCCCTAGTGGTAACTGTGGCAGGCGTCGCTGTCAACTTCATGGGTTATTGGAAAGAAGACAAATCTCTCATAAATGTCCCCGTTGGCGGAGAATGCATGAAGAACAAATGACCCACCAAACACTAGAGCAACAAAAGTGATCAACGGAGTGGTAATAATTTAGTGGAGAAAACTGCAAGCTCTGAACTGGTTTGTAACTTTGAAAAATTTAGAGGAGGAGCATCGAGTTATTCTGGTTCTTCTCTAATTAATAACAATAACACTACCATATAAGAGGGCCCAAACACAAGTGAATGCAACACAAACAAATACAACAACTCAGCCAACCGTAGTTTCACAATCAGGCAGGTTTTTAAATTGCAAGTGCCCTAGTAGATATACCTACAAAATTTGGAAGCATATGAACTGTTCAAAAAAATCCCTAACAGATACGTGGTCTCATGGATTGAAATTTTTTTTTGGATCTATAGAAATTTTTTGTTAATTGTAGACACAAAATGACGCATTTGGGTACATTTCCATGTCCTAAAAGCATACTAGTATACATATGATTCTAAGCGAGAAAACTAGTAATTGACAACTATATTTGGCCTCTTTGCTTTGTTTCTTGTCTTCTACACCTTATAACTTAGTCAATACTTCACTTTTTTATCTTTTATGGCTTTGTACACCAACGCCAACCTAGGACACCAATGTCAAAGTGCCCTCCTCCCCTCTGGGTGCCCCTGACCTCTTTCCACCTTACTCGCTCTTTTTAGGTCTCTTTTATCTTTTGGGCATCTTATTTTCTTATGGGTCAACATTCTAGTTGTCAATTACGAAATTAAACCAAGGGAATCATATAAATACAAAGCTATGTGACCAAAATAAAATATTGAGCTCTAAGCATCTATTATCATCATCTAAGCTTGCATCTAAAGGCATTTAAGAGCACCAAAGACATCCATTCAAGGGACAAGGGACTACATTTTCTACATACACTGTATAGGAAGGGGAGTTTATTATTCCATCCACACATCTAGCTATATTGTTACATCTAGCTACTACCCACTATAAAGTGTACTTGCACAAGTGTAGACACAAAATCACGCACTTTAGGTAATTATCTAGTCCTGATTGCATACTTCTACTCGCATGATTCCTACGTAAGAAAAGTACTAATTAACCCATGTCTTTGGCAATCTTACTTTCTTTATACTTCCACTTTTGGTCTTACATACCTTCTTGCTCAATCTGACCTCCAACCCTTCAATTTCTTTGAATCTGGACACGATCGCCCAGTCAAGATGCCAACACCAGGCATCCTCGTCCCCTCTGGGTGCCCCTGACCTCTTTATACTTTACTTACATCTTTGTGTCCTTTCTAGTGATTTGAGCATATTATCTTTTTGGTGGTCAACATTTTTAGGGTTAATTAAAAAATTCAATCAAGGGAATCATATAAATATAAATTATGTGATCATAATAAAGGACCAAACACTAAGCATTAGTTATCTCCACCTAAGGTTGCATCCAAAGGCTATCAAAGAGCATTCAAGCATCCATTTTAACATTCATTCAAGGGAAAGGGACTGCATTATTATTATATTCCATGCTCACATTTATTGCATTTCTCCACATCTAGCTACTTTGCTCACTATCAAGTGTGACACGCACAAGCGCCACCTAGGGCATGATCCCACACACACACACATAGAACTATATTGGGTTTTTGATGTAGTACAACGCACAGTCGTAAGATCACCATTGTGATAGTTGAGGATAATTTGACCCCTCATTTTGCATCTTTATTTTAAAGATTCGATGTCTATTTGAGGGTTTTACAGGTCAATATTTCATTGCAGGTTTCCAATGATCATTGTGCGACCTCATAACAACCAAAAGTGAAAGACAAAGAACAACTCACAACTTGTAAAATATTATTTTCTAAGCATTTTCACAATCACAGGCGCCTATTTCTTATCTGCGGCGCCTCTGTCCCTTTCTGGGCGCCCCTATCTGGCTTGTTCCTCACAATATACATTTTCTAGGGTCTCTATGCGATGCTTCTACCTCCATGTTCATCGGCTCAGCACTTCAGCACAGTTCATATTTTATTGCAAATCAACTAAGTCCCTCTTTCTCCTCCTTGTAACTAGGGTTATACATTTTATTGCTTAGTTTTCTTGAGTTAATTTATATACTTAACTGTTGCATTTATTTACTGCTACAATAGCGATCAGATAAAGAATTTTTAGGTAAATTATCCACATTTATTTAATCATTTTGGTGAAATACCATAAATAGGCACATCTGACTGGTATGGTCCTTCATATTTGTCTTTTCGAGGGTCTATGTGCGATGCTTCTACCTCCTTGTTCATTAGGTCAACACTTTGGTGTTGTTCAAATTTTACTGTGAATCAACTAAGTCCCTCTTTCTCCTCCTTGTAACTAGGGTTTTACATTTTATTGCTTAGTTTTCTTGAGTTAATTTCTGTACTTATTTGTTGCATTTATTTATCGCTACAATAACAGTCAAATTAAGCATTTTCTGGCATATTATCCACATATTGTTTATTCATTTTGGTGAACTCGCATTCAAATACTCTTGAATCCCTCTTTTTCTTTTGTCATGGCTTATAAGGTCTCTCAAGTCTCTTTGCTTCAATTGCTTCAAATGCACCCATCTTGTAAATATGCTCTTCACAAAAACTTAGTGACTGTGTATCTCCCTATCAACATGTTGCCTTCACAAGTCAGTGTCATCTTCAATCGTCTCTGATGACCATATTAGTTCTAATGGCGATCAATCAGTTTGTAAATCTCTTCAAACTTTACATTCTTTATTTCAAGATAAATTTTAGGCTATGGAATCCACAATTATATCTGTAGACACCTAAATTTCGCTTTTGCAATCTTATTGCCAGAAACACACAAACCACTCTCATTCTTACCATTTCCTTTATAATTAGCGATTTCTGCTAATTAACTAACGTTTCTTACCATTTTGGTCAATTAATAGCGCTTAGTTGATTACCTATCCTTTTTCACATTCAAGAGACCATTTACGACAAATAGTAAGACATAATCCTCTTCCAAATAGACAATTAGCGATTATTAGCTAATTAAGCCTATTCTACTCCTGTTTTGGTCAATATACGCTATTATTGGCTCAAACCCCTCTTCCAACCATTCAAAATCATCCCATTTCCCTCCACAACATCTCAGAAGGCTTCAAAATCTTATCCTAGCCTCCTAATTAACCCTAAGTGGTTGATTAAGGCTCCTCACATCCTAATCACTTTATAATTCACTAATCGTAATTAACAAGCCTTAATTAGAATTAACAATTCTTAATCTAATTTGTACTTTTAGTCCCACATGCACCGAGATGCAAGTTTTCCCCAAATAGAAAACTACAAAAGGACTAAGTATCTACCCTTAAACTTTACACCATGCTTTGATTTCCATATCATATAAGAAATATGATTAATAGTCAAGCTCAATCTTTGCCTCAAGTCTTCAATGAGGTTAGTAGTCATTGTTGGAGAGACCATCTCACCTCTATTGGAGTAGCAACAAACCCAATTTGATTTCCCTATTAGATCTATTTAAGTCTATGTTAGTTAGCAATTCATACTAAACAGGCATGCTTTAGCTATGATTGATTTATATCATGTTAGTTGTTTCAAGCATTGCATTAAAATTTTATCATTGATGTAACTATGATTAGATTCAATAAGCATTTGTTAATTAGACTATGTGGTGTTGGTCTTGTTACTTTAGCTTTGCTTTGGAACTTTTAATAGTCATTAATATCTTTAAAATTTGAAATCCAACATCTTAAGAACACTTCTTAGGCTCATGTTAGTTCTTCTTCTCATTCTCATTTTATGTCTTTTATATGTGCTCATATTAGTGAGCCTCAATATTTGCCATTACTGGAACCTCTCACATTTGATGACAATGCTAAACAACGTGAAATTCTTACTAAACTCCTTAGTCATCAATTGATCAATTTATCAACTACTCATTGCTATCTTCCTTATCGGCTGGTCAAATATCATGGTTTTCCATTTTGTGCGTATCATCAAATTAATGGACATAATGATAATGATTGCTATGCTTTACAACAAAGAATCAAGCATCTTAAGCGTCAATATTTTATCTCATTCACTACACAACATCATATTACATGGTCCTCTCCAATTGTTACATCTTAATGGGTTCCAAATTTTGATTCGTCTATGTCTAATGAGCATCACATCATCATTTATAAGGTCCTTCTACGGAAAGTCAAAAGCCGCCTGAGAAACCCCCTCTAAAAATCAATACAGTACCTCCTCCTCTCAAGTCATCTACGGTATTACCAAGTCAAAGTACGCAACCACCTCTCAAAATCAGTCCACCCTCTTCTCATATCAAGTCTTTTGAAGCGTCATCAATACCACCTAAGTTAGAACCATTAGAGATTCCTCTCCATCCTACTCCACTTCTATTTCTAATTCTTTTTGTCAGAGTAACTACTCCTTTTATTGATAGCCAGGACACATTTCAAATTCTGCCACTATCGCATTATCCTATTGTTGCTTCGACCTACCATTGTGGTGGCCCTCTCTCTTATCATGACACATAAAAAACTCTCCCACAATGGTAAGGTATCTCTCGCAACGTTGCATAAATATCCATCATAGGAAAACTTGGGGTGCATCATGCTTACTCTTCCCCCTCCCTTTGCATTCTCAAGTGTTTAACATCCTCTACACTTCGCATCTAATCTCTCATACACATCTTGATACACTCATATCTTCATTACCTGATGACACACTCTCGTGCTACGGTTCACACTTAATTTTTGAGGGAATCCTATAAAAATGAACCTCACACCCTACATTACACAGTACATAATTCACACATCACACGCTCATTTATTTCTCCTAGCATCTACTCTACACATTCATGACATATCTTTTCGGCATCTACTTCTACACATTATAGTCATTACCCTATGACACACTCTAGTTGTGCGGTCCATACCCGATTGCTGAGGGTATACATCTCAAATGGACCTCACCACACTTACGAGTTCACTCAACTCACTCATTCACTCACACATTTAGACTCTACGTTTTGTGCTTTGACGATCACATCTTTCTAATACACACATTTCAGACCATTTCCAGATGACGCACTCTCGTTTATGGTTCATTCTTGACTACAGAGGGGGCATAAATAAATGAACCTCATCTCATACATACACATCCACTCGGGGGGCACGTTGCTCCTATCATTCAATTTGCATTCCATCTCATCCACAACATACTGCATATCTTGGTTGCACTTAATCTTGCTTACATTTACTTGCTACATGTACACTTTATTACACATGCTAGATAGATATATTGTATGTCATTATCTTTATCATACACACATACACGTTCACTTGATTTCTAGTTGTGATCACAAATTATACAGATCCATACACATAACACATATCCTTGGCACAATACCTATTACCAGTCCTGTAGAGGCTCTTGGGGGAATCCACTTTCGTACATTATAGGTGTTATTATTTCATAACACACTATTCTAACAGATTATACATGTTTTAACATACATTTTATCTCCCTAACATGCTAATGGGTGCTTCATGTGGATCATTTATCTTGCAAGCCTATTTGCTTCCATGGTTGTGTGTTACATTTTTTTCCATTGTTTTCCACTATTTACGGGCTTGGCCCTTTTGTCTTGTGTGCACGCTTGTATGCTTTTGATCTAGTCGGCCTTGACTATCTTGCGATATTGCAAGTGATGTCCCGTATTTGAAACCCACTTTTCGAGGTCTACATTTTTTTCTTGCATATTGTATTACACATTATTTGCTTGTTTCCTAGCTTATATTTACATGTATGTTTGCTTGTACTAACACTTGTCTCTTAGCCACTTTTTTTGTCTGTGCCTTAATTTTTACCAAGCACACTCCCTCCCCCCTGCAGGGCGTAGTCTCAACACCACGGTCGGTCCTCCTTTGGGCCGCATTCTCCTCAATGACATCGCATGCACCCCAAATGAGAAGGGCATCATTTGGGTGAATCAATCACCTTATACAATAGTTTACAATAATTACATAGCACAACACAGTACCAGTATAAATCGGTCTTCAGTTTTAGGGCTCATAATCAAACTTGGGACCTTAACACAACACAACCACCAAAGCCCTTCATAGATGCCTATAACTAGGTGCAGTTACACAACATTCTTTAGTGTAGCACAATTTACAACACTTTACACAACAACTTTTGACAAGGCAGATAGTTGTTTAGCTCAACATACACACATTATAGCTTCTTTTCCCGTCTATAACATTAGATTGGAAATGGTCGAATCAAATCAAATTTTTACACACCATCTTCAGTGTTGTTCTACATTATGGGAAGCAGTTAAAGGTTGGAGGATGACATCATACTTTTCTCCTTGCACTTCTTCTAGATCATTGGCGCGAGATTACTCGAAAAACTCGCAACCGACACAACTAGTGTGATGTCACCAAAAAAACTTGGTTGTCAACAACATCTACAAGATCCTTTCTACACTCTTTTCCTCATCACGGATTAGGTGCACATGTTCCTTTTTCACATTTTTCATTTTACATACTTTATTACATGCTTTTTACAAATATACATGCATATTTGATTACTTGTTTGTTCTTCTCTTTTGCAGGTCTATTTGTATGGGAAGTAGTAGTCAACATCATTCAACATAATTCTATAACAACATCAACAACATCACACACATCAACATCGACATCAAAAAAATGTACAGCAACGACCTCTACAACATGCTTTTCCGCCCTAGGGTCACCATCTCACCACTTTTTGCACTTTCTCATCTTTAGTCTCCACGCTCCACATTTTTATCACTCCACACTTTTGATTATCTCTCGGCACGCTTCTCACCATCGATCTATATGGTTATAAAGTATGCATCTCTATCTACTTTATGTTATCAAGATTTTGTTCAACAACATAAATTAGAGGCAAATGTAGACACAAAATCACACACTTTGGGTAATTATCTAGTCTCAATTGCATATTACTATTCATATGATTCCTACTTAAGAAAAGTACTAATTAACCCCTGTCTTTGGACATATTTGCTTTATTTCTACTGTCACTTTTGGTCTTGCACACCTTCTTTCTCAATCTAACCTCCGACCCTTCAGTTTCTTTGAGTCTGAACACCAGTGCTTAGCTAGGATGCCAGTGTCAGGTGCCCCCATCCCCTCTAGGTACCCCTGACTTCCTTATAATTTACTCACATCTTTTGGGTCCATTTTAGCTATTTGAGCATCTTATCCTTTTAGTGGTCGACCTTTTCAGGGTTAATTATAAAATTCAAGCAAGGGAATCATATAAATATAAAGTTATGTGATCATAATAAAGGACCAAACACTAAGCATTAGTTATCTCTACCTAAGGTTACATCCAAAGGCTATCAAAGAGCATTTAAGCATTCATTCAAGGGAAAGTGATTTCTTTATTATTTATACACTTCATAGGAGGGGAGTCTATTCTACTTCATGCACACATCTATTGCATTTCTCTACATCTAGCCATTTTGTTCACTATCGAGTGCGAAACGCACAAGAGCTACCTAGGGCACGATTCCGCACACACACACATAAAACTGCATTGGGTATGAGATGTAATACAACGCTCATTCGTAAGATCACCATTATGATAGCTGAGGATATTTTGACACCTTATATTGCATCTTTATTTTTAGAATTTGATGTTTATTTGAGGGTTTTACATGTCAATATTTCATTGCAGGTTTCCATCGACCTTGTCAATCATTTTGCGACTTCATAGAGACCAAAAGCAAAGGACAATGAACAACTCACAACTTGGAAAAGATGAGTTTCTGAGCATTTTCGCAGTCATAGGCACCTATTTCTGGTCTATGGAACCTGTAAGTGCCTCTGCCCCTTTCTGGGTGCCCTTGTTTTGCATGTTCCTCCAGATTTGCATTTTCTAGGGTCTTCATGCAACAATTCTACATCCCCGTTCATCGGGTCAGCACTTTGACACAATTTAGATTTTACTATGAATCAACTAAGTCCTTCTTTCTCCTCCTTGCAACTATGTTTTTACATTTTATTGCTTCGTTTGCTTGAGTTAATTTCTATATTTAATTGCTACATTTATTTACTACTACAGTGGTGATCAAATTAAGCATTTTTGGGCATATTATCCACATATTGTTTAATCAACAAGGGCATCCTAAGGCATTAATCTTTCACAAAATCATAAGAACTACATGGAGTCTAAGATGTAGTGTAACACTTGGTCGTAAGTTCACTCGGTCAGGTGACCACCGGGGTCAGTCTGATTCCCCATATTGCATCTTTCTTTTTTTGATTTGATGTGGTATTATGGGTTTTACAGGTGAATCTTTGCTTTGTAGGTTACTTGCACTTCAACGATCAAGGTGCGACATAATGTGACCAATAATGACTATCGACAACACTTGTGCGACAACAAAAAAATCAAATTCTGACTACCTGCATTGTCACGGGCACCCAGTAGTAGACTCTAGCACCAAACGCCCTTAACCCAATCCATGTGCCCTAGTCCGGCCTTATCCAACAGTCGCAAAAATAAATCTGAGCATTGGTGACACTGTTACCTTCTTGTTCATTAGTTTTCAAGTCTATATCAGTTCCAGGAAAAAGTGCAAATCAACCAAGTCATTTCCTCTCTCTCTCTTACACTTAGGGTTTCATATTTTATTAGCTTATTGATTGTGTCATAATGCATCATAACAACTATATCTCATAATGTACACTCAGTTTCTCAACAATTAGGGTTTAGCATAAATCGTATTTTTGTTAAATCATTTGGTGAACCAAAATTTGAATACTCTTGGATCCTCATTAATTCCTCGAACCAATATCTTAGTATCATCCCCCATGGATGTCTTCATCTATGCCTTTTTATATGATAATCTTAATTGTGTAAATAAAATCAAATCTTATTTGGAAAATAGTTACATTCATCCTCATACTTCGCCTGAATACGTGTATCATAAGTTTACTGCAGCTCTATCTCTTAACGAGGAGCATATTACTTTCACATAAGATGAATTGCCTTCTCAAGCCATGTTAGATCATGACCCCCCTTTATATTCATGTTGCATCAATAATGTTGGAGCTAAGCATGCCTTAGTTGATAATGGCTTAAGGCTAAATATTTGTAATCTAACATTTCTCCACCAAATTGGCCTCTTTAAAGCCTCTTTGGTTCCCTCATATTTTTTTATTTGTGGATTTGATAATATTCCCAGATGTGTTTTAGGTACTATCACACTACCCATTATCATTGAGCCATGTACGCTACCTATTCCATGCCATGTGATGCCCAATAATCTTAATTACAATATTCTTCTTGGGCGGTCTTAGATCCATGATATGTATGTAATTCCTTCCACTCTTCATACACGAATCAAATTCCTTTATCAAAGAGTTGTTTATGATGTTCTCATAGATCCATCACCCTTCGTATTTTATAATTCTATTGAGCATTCCACAAAAATCCCCACCTCTGCTGCATCTAATCTGCATTTCTCCAAATATGGTCTTGACTATAAGTATTTGCTTAAATATGGATTTTCTAGTACTGATTTAGGCCAGCATGGTCAAAATTTCACAAAACTGTTAGCTTTCCCCACTCAATCTAATAATCTTGGCCTTGGATATCATCTTCCATCCACGTCTTCTTTAGAGGCCTATGTTGTTTGACATAATTCTTCACTTCCTCTCTTATATCTGGAACTCATTAGTGATTCTACTAATACCGATTGGCTTGATTTGCTCACTTTTTCTACTAATGATTCTCTTTTAGAATACATGGGGACTTACGATCACCTCCCCTCTTTCCATCATAAGAAATGCTTTCCATCAGATCTTAATATTACCACTTACTTTGGTGAATCAGATACGCCTAATGAAAGTCCTGATGCTCCTAAAATCATTCCTACCGACCCACATATAGAGGACTCGTTAGCTCTTTTAAATGAAAAAACCATTCGAAATAACCTCGGCATTGCTACAAACATACGAAGGGTTTTGTTGGTTGCTTCTCTTACGCCTACTAAGCAAGATGATATTAAACAATTTCTTCATAAATTCTCTCATATATTTGTATGGGACTATAGTGATATGCTTGGTATCTATCCTTCCATCACCATGCATTATATAGTTCTCCACCCTGGTGTTAAACTTGTTCAACAAAAAATTCACAAAATGCATCCGAAGGTCACACTACTAGTCAAGGAAGAAATATAACAAATATTAGATGTAGGATTTATTTTTGTCGTGGATTATCCCAAATGGGTGTCTAACATTGTTCCAGTTATGAAACTGGACGACACATTCCATTGTTGTACATATTTTTGTGATCTCAATAAATCTTATCCCAAGGATAGTTTCCCATTGCCTCACATTGATACCATCGTTGATTCCACTATTGGATATGATACCCTTTCTTTCATTGATGGATTTGCTGGTTACAATCAAATTAAAATCAACCCAGTATATCAAGAAAAAACTTCATTTACTACAACATGGGGAAAATTTTGTTACACTGTTATGCCCTTTGACCTTAAAAATACCAGGGCCACTTACCAACAAGTAATGACACATATCTTCCATGAATATATTCATAAAATACTTGAAGATTATGTTGATAATATATTTTCCAAATCACAACATTGTTCCACACATGCTCAAGATCTCTGCACACTCTTTGAACGTTTGCGATAATAAAAAGTACGACTAATTCCAAAGAAGTGTGTTTTTTGTGTTATAACTGGTATGCTCTTTGGGTACATTATTTTCCAACGTGGAATTGAAATTGATCTTAACAATATCTATACCATTATTTTATATGCCTCCACCTCACAATTCACATTAGTTACACTCACTATAGGGTAAAATCCAGGCCATCCGTCACTTTATCGCATAACTTGCTAACAAAACCCAACCGTTCACACTTTTAATGAAAAAGGACACTAATTTTTTCTAGGACGACCACTACCAACATGCATTCGATGTTATTAAATCATATGTCTTAAATCCTCCTACCCTAGTACCTCCCATGGCTGAGCGACCTTTCTTATTATACATTTTTGCCACATTCCATGCACTAGGTGCCCTTCTCGCACAACACGATGATTCTCAACATGAAAGAGTTGCCTAATACATTAGCTGAATTTTAATCTCTTATGAATGCAATTACAACTACATTGAGAAATCATGCATTGGCCTCATCTTTGTTGCGAAGAAGTTGTGGCACTACCTTCTTAATAATGTGGATCACATCATTACCAAAGTAGATATTTTATGATACCTCTTATGTCAGACACATCTATCAGGATGTCTCATACGATGGGTCATGTTACCTACATATTTTGACTTCAATTTCATTCCATAAAAAGTAATCGAAGGCCAAGTTATTGCTGATCACCTAGCTGATGCACCTATTCTAGATGCATCACCTATTTGCGATTCTTTTCGAGATGATTTCAGTACTTACACCATTGAAAATGACACCTGGACTATGTACTTTGATGGGTCATGTTGTCTCTCAAGAGTTGGGGTTGGAATTGTGTTCATCACTCCACATGGTGATCATCTCCCCTTTGCAAATCGCTTGGGATTCTCATGCACAAATAACATTGCTCAGTATGAGGCCCTCATTCTTGACCTCACCATTGCCCGTAAACTTATTATTTGTAATATCTGCATACATGGTGATTCTCAACTTATTATAAATCAAGTTAACGATACATATCAAACAAAAGAGGAGAATGTTATCCCATATAATAACTTGGTCAAAACAATCCTTGCTACATTTTCATCCTACCCTCTCACTGTCATCCCACACAAAGACAATTGTCATGTGGATGTACTAGTTAGTGAAACATCACTCATTCCCCAAAATATCACTGATAAGCAAGCCACCTACATCATTCGACACTTACGATAACCCTCTATTGATAATTTGCCTTTCGAAGCATGTGTTATAACACGTAGTAATGACCGTCCTAGATGGTTCACTCACTCAAACTTATAACTTTCTATATTGACAAGCTATTCTCGATAACTTTCAACCTCGTGAAGCTCGTCGTTTGTGACATGAGGCCACATGATATGTAATCATTAGTGCTTCATTATTGAAAAGATCATTTAATGGTCATTTGATATGATATTTAGGACTAGATGACATCCCCACGTCTATTTCTCACATTCACGATAGTCTATGTGGATGGCATGTCACATAAGCTTCTACGTCAGGGTTACTATTTTCCTACTATGGAACAAGATTATTTAGAATATGCCAAACTTTGTGATAAGTATAAAAAACATAACAATCTCCATCATGCACATGCATAGGACCTCCATCCTATTGCTCCATCATGGCCCTTTTCCTTATGAGGTTTCGATCTTGTTGAAAAAAAAATTGAATTGGATGATGATCATATATCATCATTACTGCTACAAAATACTTTACTAAATGGGTCGAAGCCACACCCTTGCAAACTATGACTAGCCCTCAACATTTTTTATATTATTACTACCAACATCATTACACACTTTGGCATTCCATTTTCCATTATCAACAATAACGGATCTATCTAATCAAAAATAAAGTATGTTAATTGCCTCTGTGCCAAATTCAAGATTAATAAAACATTCTCCACTCCTTATTATCCCTAGTGAAATGAACAAGAAGAATCCACAAATAAGACAATTGCTAAAATATTACGCAATACCATTGATGTCTAGTGGTGACGATTGGCATAGTCAAATTATATACGCTCTTAGGGCTTATAACCGTACTAGTGTGTGCACCCCCACAAATGCTACACCATTTTCACTTGTTTACGACATTGAAGTGGTAATTCCCTCAGAGTTGGAAATACCCTCCTTACGGGTATCACTTAAAGGTGTTCTCAAAGACAATCAATATCATGACAACCAACTCCATGAGCTTGAGATGTTTGACTCTTGTTGTGTACAAGATCTTAAAAACCTCCGAGTATATCAGGCTCACATTGCACAAGCTTACAATAAAAAACTTCATTCACATGAATTTAATATTGATGACCTCATATTAAAAGAAAATTAGAAAAACACAATAGTCGTAGCCCATCTCAAAGGAAAATTCAAACCTAATTGGCTCAGACCCTATGTTATCACATACATAATAGGAGGCGGTGTCTATTGTCTTGCCACTCTCTTTTGCAAGCCACTAAACCTCATGCATCTAAAACACTACTATGCATAAACATATTCACACCTTATGACACACGCTTGTGCTAAGGTTCATACTTGACTTTTGAGGGCATACTACATCCACGAACCTCGCACACTACACATTTCACACTTCATGCTTCACGATACATCTTTCTAGCATTCCATTCTCATACATCATACTACCTTATGACACACTCTTGTGCTAAGGTTCACGCTTGACTGTTGAAGGCATATTACATCCTTGAACCTCACACACTGCACATTTCATGCTCTGTGCTTCACGATACATCTTTCTAGCATTTCATTATCACAAATCATACTACATGTTAGTGCAAAATTGTAGCATCCTCGAATGGATTGAGTTTGAAATGGGGAATTCAATGTGATTGCACAACATTGGACCATCTCTCAAGTTGTGGGACTTACAAAACTTGAGATGGACCTTTAGAGAAGTTTGGTTCCTGCTTCCTAAGCTACCTGCCACAATCTACTCTAGTACAGGCAGACCTAATCTATCCTAATCTAACCATTCCAAGGGGATAGGGAGAGAGAGAGTGAAAGAGAGCCTACACTAAGCGGTGATACACCAGAAAAGGAAGTGGCTAATCAAGGATCCGACTGCCCGAAGTGAAGAGAGGTGAGCAGAGGAGAGGGTGGACAAGATGCATCATGGACCAGAGGTAGATTTCACACGAAACACCACTTCAAAACCCATTAAGCATAGCTCCCAAAACCTGCAATAAACATCATAGTATGCACGATATACCCTGCAATGATGAGAGGTGAGAAGAGACAACAAAATAAGCAAGGATGGATAGAAGCATCACGAAACATATTTTATTGCTCCAAAAGTTACACAGTACATCATTAGTGGGCAAGAGGTAAGAAAATGCAATTACAGAGCCATGAGAAGAGGCTTAGACTCCAAATTATACCCTAAGGAAGAAAGAGAGAGGGGGGCAGAGGAGAAACAATGACCAATCGTTTGAATATGCCCCTCTTTTACAATATATAGAAGAATGAGAGAGAAAGAGAGGGAAAATTGAACTCTGCTCCAACCACCCCTGGAATGCATTGAATCCTGCTTTGAAAGCTCAACCACCCACCATCAATGCCCCTGTAAATCCACCCATAATCTATTGAGTCCTTCACTCTATGTCTGTTTGGCATGTTGAAGGAGGAAGAACGGAAGATCAAATCAAATCTGATCTGGTTGTTGAAGCAATCAAATCCTACATTACTGACATGAAAGATGTTTTGTAATTTTTTACCCACCTAACATTCTTGAAATTAGGGTTTTATGCTTCCATGGCATGGACGAGGTCGAGACCTTTCCAAAGAGTCTTCTCTTGCCCAAATCTGAGTTTCCAGTCGAAAGATATGGTTGTCTGAAGATTAGGGTCAAGGGCACGCAATGTTTAAAAAAGTTTGTCTGTACCGGGTCCACGTGGCAGCCTCAGACATCTTGAAGATTCGGCTCCTTCCTTTCGCTCTTGAAATCACACTGGCTCCTTGGTTCCCTTTGTATTTCACTTAAGTCCCTCCCATTGGCAGAGACAATGTGCCTGACCCGAGACACGTGGAGGCCTCGCGCTCATTTGGAAATTGCCCCTAGATTTTACCTTTGAAGTTACGCAGTCAAGACACGTGGAGGCTTCTGCAGGATTTTAGACTTTTCAATGGCCAACCTTACCTCTTCAGACTCTAAACACATGGCGGGTTGGCACTCGTTTGGGGATTGCCTTTTGGGCCACACCTTTAAAATTGCTCCAAAGAGACACGTGGCTCTCTCCGCGGCTCTTCCCTATTTCTTGTGTTCTGGCTAAGTCCCTTTTGCTTGGTAGAGCCATAAGTTTGACCTTGGACATGTGGAGGCTCAGTGCACATTTAGGAACCCACTCCAAATTTTACTTTTGAAGTTGCATCGAGATGACATGTGGTTTCTTCCACTAGCCTGCCTTTGCTTAGACTTTTCAATGATCGCTTCTGTCTTTTTCGAGCTCTGGACACGTGGAGGGCCAACGCTTGTTTGAGTCTCCACTTAGGGTCGCACCTTTGAATTTGCGTCGATGTGACACATGGTACTGTCCGATGGCTCTCTATACTTAGTCGATTTAGGCCCGCTCTATCCCCCTTTTTGACTTTGTTGGACCCTAGACACGTGGAAGCTCTGCGCTAGTTTGGGGTACCCGTTTTGGATTCTATCCTTGGAGTTGCGATATTGGGACACATGGAAGCTTCTGCAAGACCTGAGACATTTCAACGGCCGATGAGATCCCCTTCGGGTCATGGACACATGGCGGGCTGGCGCACGTTTGGAGACTGCCTCTGGATTTTGCCTTTGAAGTTGCATCAAGATGACGCGTGGAGGCCTCCGTCGGCTCTAAATTTTCAATGGTCGGCTCTGTCCCCATTTTTTGACTTGGACCCATGGAGGGTTGATGATCGTTTGGAGTCCCTGCTTTGATGCGTCTTTTGGAATTGTGCCAAGATGATGTGTGGCACCTTCCGTGAGTCTGTTGTTCGGCCCCAAGTCAACTCGTATGCGACGAAGTCCAAAAATTTGAGTCTTTCCCCACCTTCTTCCTTCTATGCACTCTGGATTCCTTTGATGTCGTAGGCCTCCTCAATGACCTTGTTCTTCCATGTTGAGCTCACATTCATATTTTGACCCTGCTCTTTACTTAAGTCGAGCGCCACTTGCATCTCGATTATAAGTTCGCAGGACAGAGCCGACCCTTCTATTTTTCTTGTGTGAGGTCATGTTTGATCAATTTTTCTTGGGGGGAAAATTGAGACAACACTACCCTATGATGCACTCTAGTTCCATGGTTCATACTCGACTTCCAAAGGTCTAAATATGAAGTGAACCTCACCTCTTCGTCACCTTTTATGCTCTGCGCTTCATGCTCTATCTTTCTAGCATCTCTTTCAAACCATTTCTTGATGACACAATTTTGTTCTATGGTTCATTCTCTATTGTTGAGGGGTCTTTTATAATGAAACACATCTCCTACTCATCCACATCCACTAGGGGGCACACTACTCCTATCACATTCACATTTCATACCATTCCATCTCACTTATACACAACACACTACATCTCTTGTTTGTACTTATTCTTGCTTACTTATACTTACATGTACACTTTGTTTCTCGTGTTAGACAAATACTTAACATGTCAATATCTTTTCTATATACACATGCACATTCACTTGGTCTTTAGTTGTGAATGCAGACTTCCTACATATATTTACACGTAACAATGATGCTTAGCATTGTACCTCTTACTAGTCCCACCAAGGCTCTTGGGGACATCTATATTTACTACTTTTACACATCATAGGTGTTATTGTTTCATTCTTTACTACTTCTTACTAGCACATTCCTTTCCATTAATCTATACACGTTTTGACATACTCTTTATCTTTGTAATATGTTAACGGATGCTTCATGTGCAACATTTGCCCTGCAAGAACTATTTTCCATCATGGTTGTCTGTTACATCTTAGTTGTCATTATGTTCTATTGTATGCTATTGATTGCAGGCTATGCCCTTGTCTTGTATGCACACTGTATGCTTTTGACCACTTCGGCCCTAAATGTCTTGTGACATTGTGAGCAATGTCCCATGTCTAAAGCCCTCTTTTCATGGTCTATCTTGTCTTCTTGCTTTCTTGATACATTTTATTCTACATGCATACTTACTTTGAGTGCACTAACACATGTTACTAGCCACTTTGTTTGCATGTACCTTGGTTTCTACCATACACATTCCCTCCCCACGCAGTGACACTATTTAAATCAACATCAGGTCCTCTCTTTAGGCCACATTTTCCTAGCGATATCACATGCACCCTAAACGAGGGGGGCATACCTTGGGTGAATCAATTACCCCATACAACAACTCATAACTACAATTCAGATATGCACAATACGAGAACATAATATGATATAGTTACAAGACAGACCCAAAATTTGACCTGGGTCCTCAGTTCAACACAGATGCTAGCGCCCAAATATAGACACTAGTGCTTGGGTGCTCCTGACCTCTCTTGGGTGCCTATGTCCTTGGGGAAGGTATAGTTACCTTCTCAGATCAACATAGTTCAAAACAGTTTCACAGTATAGACACAATCCTCCAATAAGCATAATACATTCTATCTCTATTACAATCAGTACAATTCATAACTAATATGGTATAACTCGAAACAAAACAGGATCAAACCATTTGTAGTAGTGTATAATTGGGAAGCATTCATGGAAGGAGAGTAACACTAGACCTCTCTCCCCAACACTTTTATGTCGTGGTGTGAGATCGCCCAAAAAAATCACATTTGGCATGAGATCGCCCAAAAATACTTGTACTTGGTCTGATATCACCCAAAAAACTCGCTCTTGGCATGATATCACCCCAAAAAAATTGCTCTGCACAACATTTTCAAGACATCTTTCTATCATTTTACACTCATGATCATCAGTTGCACACTTTCCTTTTACTACTTTTACACACATACACATTTACAAAGTTTTTACAATACATGACTTTGATTACTCTTTCACTCTTCTTTTGCAGGTCTGACCTTAATACGCAACAAGAAGCAACCCTACATCAAGAAAAATAATAGGTACAACATGATACAACACAATATGGTTCACCGCTAGGGTCACTTCCTCTTTCTTAGCTTCCACGCTTCATTTTTATCACTCCACGCTTTCACTTATCTCTTCAACACACTATCATCATCACACTCTACATGAACAAAAGGTACACATCTTCTAGCTACTTTATGTTATCAAGTATTCACTCAACAACATAAAGTGGGGGGTAAATGTAGACACAAAGTCACACACTTGGGTACATTTCTAGGTCCTAAAAGCATACTAGTATTCATAGGGTTCCTAAGTGAGAATACTAGTAATTGACAACTATTTTTTACCTCTTTGCTTTGTTTCTTGTGTTTTATACCCTACAACCTAGTTGGTACTTCACTTACTTATCTTTTATGGCTTTAGACACCAGAACCCAGCTAGGACGTTAGCGCATAGGCACCCTCGTCCCCTCTAGGTGCCCTGACCTCTTTCCACCTTACTCGCTCTTTTTGGGCCTCTTTTTATCTTTTGGGGATCATTATTTTCTTATGGGTCAACCTTCTAGTTGTCAATTACAAAATTCAACCAAGGGAATCATATAAATATAAAGTTGTGTGACTAAAATAAAATACCAAGCTCTAAGCATCTATTATCATCACCTAAGCTTGCATCCAAAGGCATCTAAGAGCACCAAAGACATCCAACTAGCATCCATTCAAGGGACAAGGCACTACATTTGTTTGCATACACTGCATAGGAAGGGTAATTTCATTATTCTATCCACACATCTAGCTACATCATTACATGTAGCTAGTGCCTACTATCAAATGCACTTGCACAAGGGCATCCTAGGGCACGACTCTTTCACATACTCACAAGAACTATATGGAGTCTAACATGTAGTGCATCGCTCAGTCGTGAGTTCACTCAATCGAGTGGCTGTTGAGGTCATTCCAACTCCCCATATTACATCTTTCTTTTTTGGATTTTATGTGGCATTGTGGCTTTTGCAGGTGAATCTTTGTTTTGTAGGTTACATGTACTTTTTTGATCAAGGTGCAACATATAAGTGACCAACAACGATTATTAGTGACACTTGTGTGACACCAAAAAAATCAGATTTTGACTACTTGCGCAATCACGGGTGTGCAGTAGGAGACTCTGGCATCCAGGTGCCCTAGTCCGGCCTTATCTGATAGTCACATAACTTAATCTGAGCATTGGCGACATTGTTACCTTCCTATTCATCAGTTTTCTAGTCCAGATCAATTCTAGAAAAAAGCGCAAATCAGCTAAGTCCTTTCCTCTCTCTCTTGCACTTAGGGTTTTTATATTTTATTAACTTGTTGCTTATGTCATAATGCATTGTAGAAGTTGTATGTCATGGTGTGCATTCAATTACTCTGTAATCATGGTTTAGTATAAATTCTATTTTTGTTAAATCACTAATCATAATTAGGATTATGTCAAATTCAGTGTTTTCTTGGTAAACATTTATGGTTTAAAATCTAAAGTAATCTCATATATGACTCTTCCATTCAATGACATAAAACACAATGCTACAGATAGTCCTTCCTGCCTACACCCCCTAGATTGCTATGTACGATTGGAAGATGCTCAACCATGGTGAACTGTTTAAATTTCTCGGTATTCCTTTTACTTTTCAAGCCTCATATGCAGATCATTGGTAGTATGTCATGCAATGGGTGACTCAAAAGTTGGAATATTGGATTACTAAGCCATCGTCTCTAGTGGGAAAATTTCATATTTGCTAGAAAGTGCTTAAATCTATGCTTGCATATTACTCCTCCTGTTGGGTCCCTTCTAAAAAATAGGTGCAAAAGTTGGAAAAACTACTCAAAGACTTCCTCTGGACCAATGCTTCCTCTGGAAAAGGGTTCCACAGAGTTTGTATGGAAGACTTGCTGCCTTCCCATAGAATCAGGAGGGTTAGGCCTCAATAACATTTTATGGCAAGGACAAGTGCTTTGCACTAAATGGATAATCCACAACACAAAAGGGGAAGAAACTTGGAAGGTGCTTCTGTGAAATAGAACTGCTGAAGGCTACCCTTATGGCCGTTCGGCCTGGAAAGGCATTGGTTTTATCAATCTCCTCATTGCCTTCGTTCCAATGAAAGTGGTTGGTAGTTTTGTGCTCAACAGTATTTGGAAAGCTTGAGAGAAGATAAAACCATGTCTTTTATGGAATGGTAATGGCTTCTGTAGCAACCTTTCTTTCAACCACCACTCTTTGTGGTGGTCTCGTGTCATTCAATTTTAGGATCATTGTTTTGTCTAGGTTCCTTGAATTCTTACCATCTGCCTTTTCAAGCAAGGCATTCACACTATCTAATACCTCTTTTGCAAAAGATTTTAGTCCTGGCTTCCCTGGCACGAGCTCAAGGCTCAATTCAAATTGGCTGTACCTAATCGTGTTATCATCAATGATATCATTTCTTTTGTGCTAGATCGTATGATCCACAAAACCTTTGTGTTTCCATATTGTCCTTGGTGGATGGACTGAAAGTGGTATATGGACACCCCATTCTGAAATTAAATGGTTGGCCATGGCTATGCTTGGCTTTCACCTCATTTGCCCATGGCGGGAAAGCTCAATACCCAATGGGAATTTCAATCCTCTCCCATAAAGTTGGAGAAGGAGATTTGATACTGTTTGGTCTGTCTATATGGAACCCAAAATTAGTCACTTTCTATGGTGTGTTCTTCACCAAGGCTTTCTGATTGGTGCCAATCTAGTTCACCTTGTTGTTTCAGCCCCCAAATTCCCCTTTTGTGGCCACTTGAAAACCTTGTCTCACCTTTTTTGGTACTGTTGCAAAGTCCAGAAGGCTTAGAATTGGATTCACTCTTTCTTCCTCCCCTTCTGACTAGAATGTTTTACTTTACAACATATTCTTTTAGGAGAGAATCCTCAGATGCCTCATAAGTTTTCCCAGATTTGGCATGCTTTCAGAGGGGAAATAATTTTTGTGGCTTTGGAAAGAAAGGAATTCTTATTTATCTGTTAATGTTGAAGTAGATCGATAATTCTCTATTTATAACAATTTTGTGGTTATCGCGAATGTATTGTTGTAGATTCAAGTTCAAGCAAACATCGTGGTGCTTGAGGTGGAGCATCTCTAAACTCTCCTTCGACATTGGGGCGACTCCCCTTGTAATGTTGGTTGTGAACTGTCATCCCATTACCCCGCTCCTCGTCGTAAGGCAGTGTCAATGGTCGTCCTAAAGGTGGTGGTCATCAGAGCCGTTCATAATGCCACTTGTTCAGTCGGGCCCTCCAGTCCCTATGTAGTCAACCTCTACAGAGGAGCTTCTCCCATCCGCCTTTAGGCCACCACTGGGGTTGGGATGCCCCTCGCCGCTTAGCCACCTCGGCTAGGGATCGTCAGCTGCCCCCGAGCTACACACTCACAATGGTTGGAGCCTCCCTCCTTTGCTCGATAAATTTCCCAAGTTGTCTCTTGCCATCTTGCCTGCTCGGGCCACAACTGAAGATACTAAAGAAGGAAGCCAACCCATCTCTGGTTGGGATGTGCCAAAAAGTGGCAAGGACATGCCTGGTTCTAGTTGGCATGATCAAGATCCATCTTCTGCGGCAACTTAGCTTCCTTTCTTCCTTACTTTTTGATGTTTTGTAATCAAATGTATTCACAAGCCTTGTTTTTGCCTAGTATGAACTCGCGGCTTTGAGGCGTGCTTCCATACCGCCTGATTTTTTGTGAATAATCTTGTATCATTTTACTTGTTAATATAATATAAGATCTTATTCATAAAAAATTTTTAATATGTTTTATATATGTTTTGTGATTTACATGACAACATATGTTCATTTTAAAGAACGTAACAATTGATTTTGACATCTTATACTCATTAGTATTTGGTTGCATTCACACAAAAAATAAATTGTTTTTTTGCTTGTTGCATTGTTTTCTAAAATGAGGCCAATTTTAATATACAAGATTGAAATCCCCTATGTCTTTGGGAAACTGGGCATTAGAATTGTATCTTGGAAACATATAATGACATTCATTTTTGAGATGATCACACCTTTCAAGTCAAGTTACACACATTTTTGAGAGGGTTATTTAATTATGCATGTATCATGTTTCAACATCTTTTTCATAATTGAGGTAGAATTTGTGGTTACAACCCCGACATGTTTATAACATTGACGATACATTTTTAACATTGAGGGACGTTTACATTTATTTACGCGTTTCTAAGAATAAATAATTACTAATTCATTTTTTTGAAAGTTTCACGTGTTTGACCAAATGCCAAAACATGATATCTTTTCTTGGCATATCATAATTGTAGCTTATAGAAGACGTCGTCATCCTCAAGAGCCATTGAGACTATTTCAACAAATGCAACAAATAGACGACCAACCCCATCAATTCATGTTCGCCATCATGTTCAAAAAATGGGATTGTTGATAAGGCCTTGTAAAATTGTAAGCGAATGTATTTGATAGGTATAAACCCAGACTTTGAACTCTTTTCCAACATCCTCTCAACATGTGCCAAAGTGGGAGATTTTCAAATGTTCCCTTTTGGGACAATTGACATTAAAACAAACTAAAATTAATCATTATTTCACCATTTGCATCAAACAAATATTTAGCCCGATTACCTCACCTTTACTTGCATACTTGCAAGGTGTGGCAATATGAGAGCTTTGCAGTAGGGTGTGGACATCCATTGATTCATAATAAAAAGCATTTTTTCGTATGTTGCAGTTGTATTGCATTGTTCACTCCTTAACACACAAACTTAAAACAATTTAAGATATTGTACATTACACTGCAAATTAAAACTCTAACAAACTTAACATCGTTAATAATGCCATTGCTTCTTTTTTTGTTTAAAAGAATTTGGAGGACAATGTTCCCACAACTATCCCACATTAATAATGCTAGTGAAGAGAAGTTATGCCTGACATAACAAGTAATGCATTTTGGTGCGAAGCTCTGCGGGACTAGATCGTATTGGTGCTTGTTTTGTAGTCAATTGACAGATATGATTATTCAATTGGGAATCTCGTGCATGTTCTTCACACTTACCACGAGGGATACTAAGTGGTTTGATTTACATTGCTTGATGCCTGGGCAAACTCCTTCAAATTCTTCCAAGGACATACAAATGGAGGATTGAAAACGCGATCCATTACTATCATATTGTTGTGACATACATGCACAAAAGAATTAAAACATTTCGTGAAGAAGTCATACAAAAACTAACTGTCAAAGGATTATTAGTACAATAATTACATGGTAAGCTCAAAATGGACAAGTAACTAAATTCCAAATGCTCTTTTCCCTTATGCAAGGGGTCCGGGGTCAAATGCTCTTTTCATGTATGCAACCCATCCCACAAACTAAAACATTTTTTTTAATACTACAAGAGTTAATGACCCAACAACCTGACACACTTCATGACACGCTAATACATGACGAATCCTCCCAATCGATTGTGTAAATGTAAGGGTAACTGATCCCTTGGGGCCTAGGGGATTAGAATTTGGGTGGCTGGCTGGCAAACACGTAGGCTCCACCATCACGCCACACCCTTGTTTTCACGTATACAATCCATCCCACAAACTAAAACAATTTAAGAAACCATATATTTCACCTCAAATTACAACTCCAACAAAATGAGCATTGTTACTCTCTCGGGCGTAGTTTGGAACTCCCGTGCAATTGCTAGTGAGAATAATCGGATGACGTGGCTCCTAAAAGAAGTTATTTGATGGAAAACGGTCCTTCCACGACAAAAATTTATAGAATTACGATAAACGTTGGACTTCAGCGAGAAACGAGGGTTCAGGGTTTTCGGAACAGGGTGCATCCTGATGGATACAAGGAAAGGCCATGAATATGAATGGCGGTACCATGTGCGACTAATCCAAGCCGACGCAGACGGAGTAGCTCCATCTCTGCTGCTCTCTGCGCCCAATAATGGCCCCCAATATCTTTTCAATGTTCCCGACGGATTTTCCAGGCTCGTCCTGGAGCACAAGCTCAGGCCTTCCGGTCGTTTGGCGTCTGTCTTCCTCACTTCCCTTCGCCCGCATTGCGCTGTATGTCTCTCTTTACTCTGTTCATTATGTCTACTGTTCGTTACAAGATTTGTATATGCAACTCAAAACAAAATTAGAATACAATGGATTTTATTTGTTTAATGTAATGGATTACAAAACTCTTACGGAATACAATGGCGTATGTTTGTTTGATGTAATGGATTACATCAAACAAAAATACGTATACACACCCGTCAGCTCCCCTCCATAAGTATACACACCTACATAGGGGAGAAGGGCCAGTATGCGAACACCCTAAGTTCGCAGGTCCATGGAGCCAATTCCTTGCCACGTAGGATCACCAATTTGACAGCTAGTTATAAATAAACATTTTTTTATCCTAAGCCTTTAATTTTGAATCATATTGTAATATTATTTGCTTACATATGATCGATCAAATAAAATATCTCAAAAAAAAACACATTTACTGGTGGAGACCCGAAGTGGTTCACACAACGGGACAGGTGTTGAACATTTAATTCGAAATAAAAGAGGGAAACAGTATCTGTCCTACTCATCCTGACGCGCGTAATAGATAAGCCACAATTAAATGCTCAACCACCCTTTACCAGCGCTTGTTTTGGACGCGTTCCAAATTGGTTTGCTCAACCACCATTTACCAGACTGTTCCATGGCGCGTTTTGGAGTCGTTTCAGACTGTTTTGCTCAACCGCCATTTACCATACTGTTCCATGGCGCGTTTTGGAGTCGTTCCAGACTGTTTTGCTCAGACGCGTTACACACTGTCTCCTCCTCTGGACACGTTACACATTGTCTCCCTTGGACGCGTTACACACTGTTTAGGTATGACGCGTTACACACTGTCTCCCTTGGACGCGTTACACACTGTCTCCCTTGGACGCATTACACACTGTCTCCTTTGCAAATGGTGGTTGTTTGTGAGTGGGCTTACAGCCTGTGCGAGGTTTGCGTGAAGGGTGGCTTCTCAGTGCCTTGCTCGAGGTGTTCAAGCACAAGGGATTCATATTGCCCACATCATTATACAGTGAACAATACGACCTTACAGGTATGCATTTTTTTCTTTCATTTTCTCTGTAGTTTTGACTGCATTTTGTTAGCCATTTTTTTCTTTCATTTTCTCTGAAGCTCTGACTGCATTTTGTTAGCCATTTTTTCTTTCATTTTCTCTGAAGCTTTGACTGCATTTTGTTAGCCATTTTTTTCTTTCATTTTCTCTGAAGCTTTGACTGCATACTGTTTTCCAGTTTGTTAGCTCAGACGTACTGGCAGCTGCACATCCAGGACCGAAGTGCTTGGACCCGAGAGCTGAATCTCAGACCCTTTTCAGACAGGTTTTGAGCCAAATTTTCTAAGCCTTTCTACATGTGCCATTTTTTTAATCTATTTGATCCTTATGCTTTTTTCATTCTCTGTGTTCAAACAAATTCAGTTTTTTAATAAATGGCTAAACATGCATGTGCAGATTGCGTGGAAAACTTTGGAACGGCAGTTTTATGCGTCGAGGTCGGTTGAAGCAGGGTGGAAACAGTGTGTATTCACACTACTAATACTCAAGGAAAATGTTACCTACAATTCTATGTTTTTAAGCCATATAGAGGTGAGGTTTCTACCTCACCAAGATTCAAATAAATCCTTGTCTTTCAGTTTTTATTTAACGGTGTTCATTTTAAGTTGCAACAATTTAACGTAAACCTTTAACAAATTCTGAGCTGATTTGGTTTCCACATCTGAAACAACAATTACATTTCGAGCAAAATGTATTAATATAAAATGCATGTCTTTATATTTCTTACATTTGGAGCAAAACATATAAACTTATACTGTATGTGTACATATTCATTACATTCGGAGCAAAACATATAAACTTATACTGTATGTGTCCATATTCATTACATTCGGAGCAAAATATACCAACTATAAACTATAAACTATATACCAACTATAAACTATTACTATAAGTTTGTTAGTCAATTTCCATGTCACACCTTCAAAAAGGCCCTGAGTTTGGACTATCAGGAATGATTGTATCATTGACAGATGTTGTTGGAGTCATTAAGAGGTTCACTGGATGAACCCATGGTGGAATAGGAAAACCAAATATGGTATGAAAGGTTGTATGTGAAGTAGGAGGTTGTGGGATAATGGGGTGTGTAGTTGGAGTTGAAGTTATTTGCATTCTGTTGGTGTCAAGGAAGTAAGGGTGGTAATCTGGGATAGGAACTTTCAACATATCTTGTAACATGGAGTTCTGTATGGGCATGGAATGATGCATGGGAAACAAAACCTGCGGATTGTTGAACTTGTTATCTCTTTCTTGTTTCTCTTTCTCCCTTTGATGCTGAGTGGCTTCCTTATGTTGTAATTCCAATTCCTTTTTTTGGCGAGCTACTTCCCGTTGTTTCTCGCGCTCCTGTCTTTCAACAAACTTTTGTAGATCCCTTTCTTGCGTCTCTTTAATGCGTTGCAATCTCTCTTCCTTTTTTTGCTCCTTTGCTGCCAACCTTTCTTGCTTTTTTGCCTCAATATGCTCCTTTTTACGTTGTTTCCCTTCACATATTTCTTGTTTTTTTTGTTGTGTATCTTTTAACATTTGAACATAAGCATCAGATGTTAACAATTGTGAAGCACGACTTATCCGGAGTGCAGCATCACTCTTACCTTTGGAAGGATCCCGTACAAATTGTGTCGGTAACCTTAAAAATTTACCCAATTTCTTCTCATTTGCAGCAACGCCATCATTTGATATACCACTTTCAACATCATGGCCAGTTGTCTCTTCCTCGTTTTTATCTTTATCAATGACCTCAATTTCCTCTGTGTCAGCATAATAATGAGTAAAGTTTGCTGGTTCAAAGTCTGCTGGCTCAAGGTTGGTTGGCATCGAAGGTAAAGATATACTTTCATCCTCAGTGTTTCCAATCTGATCAAGTCCCAACTTTGCAATATGCTCTTGCAGCCAAGTAGGTTGTTCTGGTGCACTTGGCAATGAGAGATCATCCTTTCCAAATCCCTGGGCCTCAGTGTTGCAGCTGGATGTGCTTGGTCACGAGTATTCACAATGTGGTTCACTTCATAATCTTTGGTTTGCATTATACTTTGTCTTTCTCCCTATACACTTGGTTCCTCCGTCTCTGTATTAGCAACAACCATTGTTTCAATGGTTGGATGGAATTCTTTTGTTTTTGACAGATTCTCAACTGATTCCATTAAGTAATTTTCTCCTATTTTGTCACCAACTGGTGGAGCTACATCTCTTGACAAACTTAGGATGTTTTCAGCAGCATCAACATCTATTATGTTTTTAGTACCATCAACATTCATAATGTTTTCAGTAGTATCATCATCTGTGACATTTTCAGCAGCATCTTCGTTGGCATCTTCTTCAATGATATATA
Source organism: Taxus chinensis (assembly GCA_019776745.2). Lineage (NCBI taxonomy): Eukaryota > Viridiplantae > Streptophyta > Pinopsida > Cupressales > Taxaceae > Taxus > Taxus chinensis. The sequence continues at coordinate 13,247,301 of CM034150.1, forward strand.
GTTTACTACATTCCATGTCATTCTGTAATGCATTTGGATCAAGTGGCCATATACCTGTGCATCTAAAACCAGCACGAATATTTGCAGTTGTCAAGGCCTTGGCGAGAGCTCTACTACCTATTTCTGCCAAGTCTGAACGTTTGACTTCTTGGTACTTATTATTACACATCCACTGCATCCTCTCAGATCTGAAATATGCTTTAAAAGGACCAAAGACACTAACATCCAGTGGTTGCAACCTGTGTGTAGTATGTGCTGGCAATGTCAATAAATCAATCCCCAATCGCCTGGCCTCTTCTATAGTTGACAATGCCACATGGCTTCCATGACCATCAAATATAAGTAAATGCCTATTTTCAGGGCACACTCCTCCAGGTACAGACTTACTGAAATGATACAACCAGCTTATAAAGAGCTCTCTAGTCATCCAAGCACTTGGATGAGCAGCCATGCAAGCACCTGGTTCACATCCCTTGATGTAATTTTGTGAAACTTTCTGACCTTTAAATAAGTAAAAGTTAGGGATACATTGCCCTGCAGCATTTACACAACATAGAATTGTCATCCATTCTCTGCTACGAGGAATGATTTTGGGAACATTCCTGCAACCCTTGGTGGCAAGCACCCTCATGCCACAATTTCTCCTTGCTTGGATTCCTGTCTCATCACAATTCCATATTTTGCCTGCACCATAGGAATTGATATAAATGTTAGCTAGTTTTTCATAAAACTTGCTAACCACCTCCGGACGTAAACCTATTGCACGATCTCTTTCTAGACCTTCAGCAGTCCGAAGGACTATGTCTGGGTGTCTTTTTCTAAATCCTTCACACCAAAATTTTCCAGGTAATCCTTCTCTAAATGGAGTCTCTCTAGTTTCACAAATTTGTGCAACACATGCCCTCAGTTGCATAAATCCCACTCCATGCCCTAAATCTGCCATTTGCTTACACCATTCAACTATCTCTTTCTCCTCTCCTTCACTCAAAACAGGTGCAGGGCCCTTCCTTTTTGTATGGGTCAGACCATTCAGCCAATAATGAACAGATGTAGGAGGTAAATTATATTTCAGTGCAGCAGCTCTAATAGAATAATTGTTGAATTCAATATCATCTATGGCCTTTAACATATCTTCTTTTGACCAACTAGACAAAATCCTAACCTTCTTGGTCGAAGTGTTGCCTCTAACAACCATAGTCTCTTGTAGTTCATGCCTATTTAGTTCACATCCAGCAGGTTCTGGCTGATGATCATCATTTGTGTTTGTATCTCCTTGATTTGTTGTTGCACCATCCTCTTCACTTATTATTGTAGTATCCTGTTCATCTGTTTCATGGTTAGATGTTTCAATTTCAAATTGTACACCTCGTTTTTTGGGCATACGTTGTGCTCGATGTAAACTCCTCTTTCTCTTCATCTTCTCTAAACGCTGCAGTATGAAACAATATAAAATTAGTAAAATATGTATTAATATATCAATAAGATCATCTACAATGGGAAAATTTTAGCAAGCTTATGATACATGACAGTATGAATTATGAACTTGTAGGTGAACTTGTGATTACCCCGTTGGGCGCCATTAACGATGATCAAATACATGTTTTATTAATATCATATTATTTGATAAAGACAGAATTTATAAGCTGGGTTGTTGATTACATAGGGGAGAAGAGCCAGTATGTGAACACTGCCCAATAATTGAACACTATTTTTCATTTAAAATATCCAATACCTGATGGAATAAAAACCCAAATTTTGATTATTGAAGTTCAAAAATTTGTTTTTTATAAACCATATGTGAATAGGGTCAACATCTCGAGCAAGGCACTGAGAAAGACCCCTTCACGCAAACCTCGCATAGGCTGTAAGCCCACTCACAAACAACCAGCATTTGCATTATAACTCGGCATGAGGAAATGCAACGCGTCCAAAGGAAACAATTTGTAACGCGTCCAAAGGAAACAGTATGGAACGCGTCCAAAACAAGCCATGGTAAATGGTGGTTGAGCATTTATTTGTGTCTTATCTATCAGGCGCGTCAAAATCCATGAGGACAGATTGCATTCCCTATTTTATTTCAAATTTATTGCTCAACACCTGATCTGTTCATATTAAAATATGATACGAAATTAAAGGCTTAGGATAAAAAAATGCTTATTTATAACTAGCTGTCAAATTGGCGCTCCTACGTGGCAAGGAATTGGCTCCATGGACCTGCGAACTTAGGGTGTTCGCATACTGGCCCTATATAAACTTCAATAATCAAAATTTTGGTTTTTATTCCATCAAGTATTGGATATTTTAAATGCAGAATAGTGTTCAAGTGAAATATCATGTCATGGATGACATGATATTTCAGTGCAGCAGCTCTAATTGAATAATGCGAGAAACTCAATATCATCTATGGCCTTTAACATATCTTCTTTTGACCAACTAGACAAAATTCTAACCTTCTTGGTCGAAGTGTTGCCTCTAACAACCACAGTCTCCTGTAGTTCATGCCTATTTAGTTCACATCCAGCAGGTTCTCGCTGATGAACATCAGTTGTGTTTTTATCTCCTTGATTTGTTGTTGCACCATCCTCTTCGCTTTTTATTATAGCATCATGTTCATCTGTTTCATGGTTAGATGGTTCAATTTCAAATTGTACACCTCGTTTTTTGGGCATACGTTGTGCTCGATGTAAACTCCTCTTTCTCTTCATCTTCTCTAAATGCTGCAGTATGGAACAATATATAATTAGTAAAATATGTATTAATACATCAATAAGATCATCTATAAACACTTCTAAAGATGAGGTGTTATCAAATAACACTACATTCATCAGCTTGTTTGTAATTGATCAATATTAATTAGAATGTTTCACTCGAACATGCAGTCGCCCCTTTCGACATTGTAATTCATATCGATCAATTGACGTAGGTCTTGTTAATGTAATGTTTTGTGACATCAAATCATTTTCAGAAGTGAATGCATGTAAGAATCGTAATTGTAATAGCTTGACTACATATGCTGTTATGGTGGTAGCAAATCTGTTGTACTACTGTAGGTCTTGGTATGGACCACTTCGGATCTCCACCAGTAAATGTGTTTTTTTTTGAGATATTTTACTTGATCGATCATATGGAAGCAAATAATATGAAGATATGATTCGAAATTAAAGATGTAGGATTAAAAAATGTTTATTTATACCTAGCTGGCATACTGTCACTCCTACGTGGCAAGGATTTGGTTCACTTAACCTGTGAACTTAGGGTGTTCGCATACTGGCCCTTCTCCCCTAAACTCTTCTAAATAAATAGTTAAATTGAAAGGTATAAATAAACATTTTTCTTTTCTATATCTTTAATTTCTGGGAGTAGTGCCATTATGTCAACACCCTAAGTTCATGGGCCCATCGGGCCAATTCCTTGTCATGTAGGTTTATCAATTTTACAGCTAGCTATAAATAAACATTTCTTTATCTTATCTCTGTAGTTTGGAAACTCTTTATCTTATCTCTTTAGTATTGGGCAGTGTTCACATAGAGTTACAGATTTTTGTTTTGTATTAAATGGTACAGATTTTATATCTTACAGAGTTAGCGAGAGAGATATAAAGAATGTGCTGGACATATGTTTGAGCTGTTGCATCCTTAGGTGAAGCCAATCATGTCTTAGGTGAAGCCACAACTCTGAAATATGTTTGAGCTGTTTTGGACTTTTGTTACATTCTCAATTTCTAAAGGTGAAGATGTTTTGGCTCACGTATGTTAGATGATTTCTCTCTTACCTACACTGTACTACGATTTATATTCACTACCATTAATCCTTGTGGATATTGATAATGGTTTGAATTTCAGTTTTTCAATTTTATAGGATGCAGTGGATGTTGTTTGTGAGAAAATTCAGTTCTCTATATTTTGCAGATGTCTATGGGTTGAGGACGATACCAATTGATATGTCTAGCACATTCTTGATATATCTGTAGATGACTTATTTTTAGAAAAGGCCTATCCCCCTCACTATGTCCAGATAGGTAATAAGGGAAGACATTGTGAAATTAATAGTTCTCTTGTCAAATAAGTAAGGAAAATACTTCAACTGGATAACAAGAGACTTCAGCCATATGATCGCAGGTCCATGGAGCCAATTCCTTGCCATGTAGGATCACCAATTTGACAGCTAGTTATAATTAAACAATTTTTTTAGCCTAAGCCTTTAATTTCGAATCATATTGTAATATTAGTTGCTTACATATGATCGATCAAATAAAATATCTCAAAATAAACACATTTACATTCTGAAGTTACTAATTCTATTGTGAAGTTAATATTATTTGCTTTTAAGGTACTTTAAGGGAGAAAACATAAAGCCATTATCTAATAGATGTTCACAGAATTAATTAGCAGGATGCTATGATCAAGAATCACTCAATTCCAATCTTAATATTTTTTTAATGTGCTTTGCAAAATGGGCCAATTTTTGATAAATTAAATAGAAATCAGTCCATAAACTTGCAGTTCTGCTCAGCAATCTGTTATGTCTAATTCTAACTTAATTGAACAGATCTTTGGTCAAACAAAAAGTAGATCACAACATGCTTTCAACAGAAGTGCAAGATATGCGTTAGCTTATATCAGAGAAAACAGCCAGTTGAGGTTATATATGAATACATTCCAGTGGAAAAAGGCCTTAAGTAATAAATTTGACTATTTTTTACATATTTAAGTGTCCTCTTGAAGTTGTTTGATAGCTACTTTATGAGATTTCTGTCACACCTCTAGGGATTTGGGAGACATTCTCAGCATTCATCTGGATAACAAGAAACTCATGTTCTGGAAATTATAAGCAGTAGGTATGAAAACTAACCTGCAATTTTTGCTTTGCTGGACCTTTCCTTTCAAAACTTGATAGAAGTAATCTCTTCTTATAAAATCCACTGTAATCAGGCACCCTACAGAAGTAAATCAGCAGTAAACAAGACTAGGAAAGTGAATATATAATACCAACATAGGGGAGAGAGTATCCAATCAAAATGTAAGACATGGATCAAGGTGTAGGGTCTTTTTAATCAAAGGTTGAAATTAATTTTGAGATGATCTTGTGGCTGAAATTATTTGATTTGATATTCATAGTTATTTTTTTACCTTAAAGTGTACAATTTTATTGGTGTTTTTAATGGATGAATTTGAATCTTAAGAAGAAGGTTCCCTCTTTTTTTGCAGGTATGTATTAAAGTCTGGATATGAAAGATCTGGTGATTGAACCCAACTTGGAATATAGAAAGAGATGAATTGGAAAGAGAAATATTCAACCCATTAAATAGATATGATGGGTTTGTCAACTGATATGTTGTATTTATACTTTGAACAAATGAGTCTTTTATTATAGAAAATGAAAGTACCAATCAGTATTTATTGTGTACTAAGTAATACTGAGATGTTGACCCTATGCACATATGGTTTATAAAAAAACAATATTTTGAACTTCAATAATCAAAATTTTGGTTTTTATTCCATCAAGTATTGGATATTTTAAATGCAAAATAGTGTTCAAGTATTGGGCAGTGTTCACATACTGGCCCTTCTCCCCTATGTATGTGTACACTCATACATACAAAGGTGAAGTTTGGGTTTTAGGTTATGTTGTCATGCAAAATGTTAGCATAAAAAATTCAAATTTTTTGACATGACAACTTAAGCAACCCTTGAAAATCCTTCTCTCGGTCAATGTGAACCTGCCCTCTGACCAATTCAGTCAATGTGTTTACCCCATTATGGCCAGGAGGTATGTGTTAATATGATTTTTCAAGTGTGTTTCTTGCATAGGGGATGATACCCAAGTTGATTCATGGAGATATTTGGATCCAGGTAAAGACAAGTGATTCTGGAGTCTCCGAAAGACCTATTTTCTGGCTTTTTGCATCTAATGAGCATTCTCTGGAAGTGAACAAAGAAGAGATGAAGCATTTGGGAAGTGTGTTGCAGAGCTATGAGATCATCGAAAGCAATTTAGGAAAGTTTTGTAAGGAAGATCAGGTTTAGGAACAAGTTGTGCAACACTGGGCTACTTATGGCTTGGTGTAAGGAAATGAAGGTAGTAAAAAAGCTAGTGAGCCTATTCTGAATGGTTTAGGAGCCTCGGGATATTTTGGGAAATGATGGAATACTCATTGGAAAGTTAAGAAGGCCTATTTCACATTGCAAAAAGTTTCGGGAGATTCTACTATCTGGATTTTGAGATATTGGCCCGACATTGCAGATGAAGAATTCTGATCTCGGTGGGGATTCAAATGAGCATTCCAAGCTTTCTATGGACATTTGAGGCCTAATTCAAATCCCAAAGTGACCTATGCAATGCCCTCTTCACTCACAATGTGTTGGTTGTCATTTTTATCATCATACTTTTTGGTGGCAGTCCCTTTCACCGGCGCACATGCTTGAGCAGAATAAAAAAAGGGGGTAAATTTCAAATTGTAGGAAGAATTGGCTCCTGAAAGTTGTGGGAATGATCTCAACAGACCTTTTGGAGTCAAAATCATATAATTTTTTCCTAGGTAACTCTCAGGGAAGCTCCCGGGGCAAAAAATCACTCTTCGATGTCTATTTATAATAACTGTTGGTGAAGGTGGGGTTTCCAAAAGTGTGTATGGTGTATTTTTGCACCTATGATGCACTTTTGCACCTTTGCACTTGGTGCAAAAGTGTATGAGGTGTAAAAACTTTCGCCATCAAGGTGAGGAGAGCATGTTATAAACTTTCGTCACTTAAGAAGCCTTTTGGATGGTTAGGTGAGTGTTATGCACTCACAATTCAATTTGGCCCCCTCTCCATGTTGAGCTCTGACCCTTGGCACACCTGGGAGCCCTTGCTGCACCTTTGCACCTGGTGCAAAAGTGCATGAGGTGTAAAAAAGTGCGCCACCAAGGGAGGGAAGTGTATTCGTCACTTAAGTGACCAACTTCAAGTGTTAGGTGAGTGTTCTCCACTCACACCTTCAAACTGCCCCCTCTCCATGTTGAGCCTCACCCTTGGCACACTTTTCCACACCTGTTGCACCTTTGCACCTGGTGCAAAAGTGCATCAGGTGCAAAAACTTGTGCCACCAAGGAAGTATTCCCTCTCTCGTCACTCACAACCTCACACTTACTTCTTAGGGCATATTTCCACTCACCTCACTCTTCACCCTTGCCCCCCTCATGATGGCTGCCCCCTTGGCGCATTTTCACCATGCCGCTGTACATTTGCACCTCACTCTTCACCCTTGCCCCGAGAGCTTCCCGGACCCATTTAGTAACCCCTAACTCACCCTCAACCTGTGTTAAAAAAGAAGTGTTAAAGGTGGGTCAAGAGGTAGGTCTAACCTGAGTTAAGGGAGGAATATTTAAACATACTTAGCCAAATTTGGAGCTCATTTTTGAATATCTCGTCCCTCCATTGCAGCTGTAACCAGGTCATGCCAAAATTGTACCAAGAAACCCCATGCCCAAATCCACAAAATTGCTCATATCTCACTCATTTTTGATCCGTTTTCTCTTAAATTTTGCTTGTGCACTCCAATTGTGAACGCCTTTGAGATGATCCAAATCTCATCTCCATTGACCCTCTGAGTTTTTTACAGCACCTCCCTGAAGATTTTAGTTAAAAAAAGTTGCCTTTTCAGATTTAGAGAAATTATAAGGATAAAAATACTTGAAGATTGGATCAAGAGATCACCATTGAAATTTCTAATCCAATGAGACCATTTTCATCTCAATCGGACAACCAGAAGGCATACTTCTATTTTTAGTAAGTTGGCATCTAAGCCTTACTAAGAATAGTAAGTTTGATAATGAAGAAACAATCATCCTGAACCCTTTATGCAATCCTCAAGTCCGGGACTCCAAAACTGAAAATTGTGAAAATTGGGAAAATTTAGAAAGTAAGGGTGAGGTGTGACTTACTAAAAATAGTAAGTGCTCAAATCACATCCAAATTTCATACACACCTTCATCTCCTCATTCCCTCTCTGTTCCTGGCAACCATGAAGATCAAATACAATGGGTATGAGTCAATTTCAACCCTATCTACGGAATATCCACTTGTAGGGGACATTGATGTAGCCCATCTGGATCTGGAAGAGATGAGGAATCATATGACAAATGAAGTAAAAGAGCCAGCGGAGGAAAAGATAGTTGCCAGCGGGCTTTTCAGAGCAGGAGGCCACCCACTTATAGTCTAGAGCACCGAGTTGGTCTTGGCTTGTGCCAAACATTATGACATTGCCTCCCAGACAATCACTGTAGACGATAACTCATTGCTGGCAGTCCTGACTCTAAAGGGGATTTCAAGCTGCTTGCAAATTCCAACTCAAAGCAACATGGTGATCATCACAAAGGAATTTGCAACCCAATAGTGGCTCAAGAAAAACTCCTATTTGTAGGGGATTGCAGTTGGCTCCTAGTTGAAACCCAGGTGGAAACCATCGAGGCTACCAAAGTCACTATCGAGGAGTGAGTTTCATGAAGCCTACTCAGATGTCATTGTCTTACTGAGTAGAGTAATGGGTGAAGAACACACCAAGGACTTCCAGAACTGGATGGCCTAGTTCATGCTGACAATCATGGAGGGAACTCAAATGATAGATTGGGGCCAGATCATCAGTGACAATCTCCACCAGCAGTTAATGTAACTATTCACCACCAAGAGATTCACTATGACCTCCTATCTGGTGTATGCCCTCGCATACACTAGACCCCACTGAGGATTTTCCACTACCCAAAATGTTCCTCAGAGAGCCCCTGCCTTCGAGAAGTACAAACAAAGCACCTTCAAGGAAAGTAATGTGCATTTCACACGGGTGAATGATGCATTCACCATGTTCATCATCTGACTCCTCAAAGGAGATCTTGATAGAAGAATCTCTCCTCAGGTAGCGGAGTTGATTGAGAAGTATGGGTGTTATTTCACACAGTTTCATACCTTCACCTACATCAGGGTGAGTGGCTTCAACCTTGCTCCGCTCAGATTACCCAAGTATCCTAGTGATAAGATCATCTTGGTGGAGCTCTGTAGGCAACTTTCTTAGGCGCATCTCAAATGGAAGGGTTCGAAGAAGAAAGGTATCTCATTCCCTATCTCACTCAGTGTCTTTTGCTATAAGAGCATAGCAGATGCCACAAACATTGAGACCTCCCTAGTTACATTTCATTTGTTCGCATATGTCCCTAGGCCCAACTTTGACATACGAAAAGATCCTGAGTCTTTCCATGTTCCTGGATTGCATCACATTCCCCAATTGGAAGACTATTGGGAAAATTGTGTGGATGACCTTGAGGTCAGGAAAAGGGACTACATGAGGATGACCGTGGAACAAATGGGAGCATTCGGGTTTGACTGGTTCACTGGAGGAGTTCAAGAAGATGGTTCTGAGTTGTTCGATCCAGAGTACCAGGCAGTGAAATTATCCCCCCTTCCTCCTCCCTTATGGAGCATTCGTGAAGATGGAGATATCAAGGAGCGGACTAAAGTGGTGATCCAAAGATCAAGGGAATGGTTCAGAAGAAAGAAGGCCTCTAGTAGGGAAGAAGGCACCACTTCAACCCTACCTAGACAACTATCACACTCACCATCTCTCAAGGAACTTGCTGGTTCATCCCATTCTGAGAAGACCTACAAGAGGAAGGCGGTGGAAACCAAGAGCACTGAAGTTTCACCTCCCATGGAGTCTTGCAAGAAAGCTAAGGTCGGAGAGGAACAAGTTGAAGAATTGGAACAAGGAGAGATTGACCCCTCTCGATCTCTCGTGCATCAAGTAGAGCCAAGTGTCTCATTTGAGGTAGTTGAGTCAGCTCACAATAAGCAGACATTGATCCCACATCAGGCACCACAGATCCCTGAGATCTTGTCCACACCATCAGATCCATTCCCATGGGTCTGTGACTTTCTCGGTGGAGAATCAAGAACAATGCAACAAGTTGCAACACTGAACTTTGAGGCCATCTCGAAGTACATGAAAGCCAAGAAGTCAAGGAAAGCACAAACAACTTCAAGATTCTACACGTTGAGGCTTCTGGAGCTCAGTTCGTGGAAGTTGCAAGACCCAAGGTGGACAAACCTTTGGAGGAAATGACCCCCAATGACTATGAGATGACCAAAGTCTCACTTGGTCAGGCTACGCATGAAGGCGACACTCATCTTTTCAAGGAGTCTTCGACTTGGATACTGGAGGAGAATGAAGAATACAAACGAACCATCGACCAATTGGAGGAACATGTGAGGACCTTGTCTTCATATGTGCAGTCATTCCTAGACCCATGCTCATCATCCTTGCCTCAAGTTGAGGTAGTTTCCCCCATTAGCAGCTTTGACCCGTAGTCCCTCAAACAAGCCCAAGGATTCACAATGCAGGGGAGGGAAAATGACAAGTGGGTGGGGAAAATCATTGAAAAGGGGAATGTTCTTTTGCCTGAGGTCCTCTCCCTGTTCCGCTTCATTTCAGGTACCATCTCAAGAATCAAAGGCACCAGGGTGGAAATGGAGAAAGAAAAGATGATATGGAATAGTGTTCTCCCATTGACCTCCAAAATGGGGAGTCTTGACTCCTCATTCTTGATAAGAAAAAATGTGTTCATGACTCCAGCTGAGAACTTGTCCCCTATTTGGTTCCGCACCATGGCTGTAAGGTGCGATGTACTGAAAGATGCTTTCGCAGAGCTTGACGTGTGTGAGGGCAATGCTTAGGGAATTCTCGAAGATCTAAGCAACTGTGTACAAGAGTTTGTGGCCCATCTTGTCAGTGCGAACCCATCTTTGGAAGAGCTCACGACTCCTTTTATAGAAATGGTTTGGAAAGAGGCAGGAGACCCCTTCTCCTTCAACGAAGACATCGTGGAGTCACTTACAACAATCCGTGGCTCTATTTCAAACATTACTCGAGATCACAGAAGCTGGTTTACTGAGTGCAAGAGGCTGAGCCACTTTCCGGAGGCTTGGATCAACACATTGGGGTATGTAAGCATTCCTCAATCAGAGAAGATCACATCGACGGTTGTTTGTTTTGTTAGAGATGTGAAAGGGCTTGAGTTCAAACTGATTGAATTTCCACGGGATGCATAGGAGGCTGAATCTTCATCATCAAATTGGTCTTCATCAAACAAATGATCTACTTCATCCTTCTCCATTCTATTTCTCCTTCTATTCTTACTCTCCTTCTACTCCCTTTATTTTAATTCTTCATTGTGTGTAATAATGACTTTTTGTTTTATTCATTAAAGTGACTATGTAATGTTTGTGCAATGTAAAAGTCCCTTTTGCAATTATAAAAAGGGAACTTATTTTGTCTTTTCTAAGGACATTTGAAAAGTCACTTGTAATGGGAATATGAAAGGTCGTGTGGGGGGTAGATTAAGAGATGAATTGTAAATTGTGCAACATGATGCAATAAAAATTTGTGTTTCTTGTTGATTGTTCCTCTTTCTATGTGAATGGTTTCTTTTGATTGATACAAGTGAAATATTCTGATTTTAATGCAATAAACTCAGCTATGCTATTTGTTGGTTAAAATCCCCCTCTTATTTCCCTTTCCTATCTCTCTCTCTAAGCAATTTTCCTCCCTTGTATTCCATACAAACAGTTGCTACAGATTTAGGGAAGTATTCCTATGTGATCCCCTGTCTACGGACCACCCCTAGAAATTAGTTTAGTTTATATTTGTTTCCTTGCTTTCAATAAATGGAGCTGCCCCATCCAAGTAGAGGAACCTAGTCCTAGAGTGTTGGTCAAATCCCATAATTTGCCCTTGTGACAAATTATTTTGCCAACAGGTTACATGTCATGACAAACAATTTTGAGCTTTTTTAAAGCCTATCTTATAAATTGTTTAAATTTTTTACTCAGGTTTTAACTTTGTGATCAAGCTTGGGAGTAAACTCAGTTTGCCAATTCACCTATGATCCAGAGTATATATGCATATAACGGAAAAATATAGTTTTTTAGGTTGCCATCTCATCAGATATCAATTAATTGAATGAGATTTAACGAGACACCAATTTAGTGTATGAGATTTAGGGAGACATCGATTTGGTGTATGGAATTTAGCAAGACACCAATTTGGTGTATGAAACTTAGTGAGACACCAATTTGGTATATGAGACTTAGTGTGATACTTTCCTTGTGGAAGCCCGCAAGGGGATTATCTTTTTATTTACCTTATATTTTGTTCAATAGGGTGAACAACCTTAACCCCCTTGGATTTGAACTTGGGACTTTTTAAATAGAGTTCACCTGCCTGCACGATCAGGCATACTGAAGTTATATCTACATGTCTTTGTGTATGTGTGTATGTCTCTGATTTAATTACTCTCTCAAATACATAGTTGTTGACAGCAGTTAAAATATGTGTATACACATGTATATATTTGTATATTATATATTATATAAATGCTACGCAATCCATTCCTCTTTGTTATTTTTTCTTGCATCTAAGACAAGTCTTCATTCCCACCAAAGTTGGCCTTCATCTTCTTCATCATTTTGTCCCATGTCTGGATCTTTTATTTTCCTTGCTTTATCCCTTTTCCTTACAACTTTTACCACCAAATGATAACATTTCTTTACTTTCCTTGCTTTATCCTTGTCTTTCAAATTTTCCCATCAAATGATGGCACTTGTTTCCAACTTAGTGGCTGCAAATTTTACTTGTTGTGGGCCCTCCATTTCCATCCTCTTGAAGTGTTCTTCCATCTCAAGAATCCACTTATATAAATCTTTGATCATTGAGTAACAAGAAAGTTTTAGGGTATGTCGAGGGCATTGTGCTTCCTCAAATTTCTAAGCGGACTTGCTAAGACACAACTTTTTATTCGTCTGCAATCTAGCCTCAAGAGTGTTCTTAACAAATTTTCACCTGAAGTTGTCAAGTTTCCTTCATGCCTCCTGCCCTTTCCTCTCCAATTTTATTCAGCTCGTCCTTCAGCCATTATCTATAGATTTGCTTATAAACCAACTCTTTACTTCATATTTCTTCAAGCTGTTGCATTGCACCTCTTGTGCACCAGTACTCCACTAAAAGGTGATTGGACCTTCGTGGAATCAAATCCGCCACAACACTATCACAGTATCACTTAGGTTGCTCAACTTCTTAGATCTATGCAGGAACATAGCCCACTGTGATACGAATGATGTAGTGGGAATCGATATTCTTGAATGAACACAGGAAAATCAAATCAACGATGATTCACATCTACACACAACCAGTTTAAATGCTCTTTTATCAACTCATAAGCATTTTTCTGCCTGCCCACATAGTAACAATCCATGCTCTTTTAATACGAAACAGTTTGCATGCTTTAAAAGTTCTTTTCTAAAGTTAGACTCCTTTTCCCCAAATTTAGAAAATGCCTATTCTAAAGCAATTTTTCTTGCTTTGTAAGAAATCCTAGCTTAAAGCTACATTTCCTGCCTCCTAAGACATACACTATACGATGCAGGAGCATATAGGGTTAGAAGTTGTCTTTTCTTATACACATGCTATGTCACAGAATTCATTGAATTTGAATGGAAAATTTTAGGATTTGGCAAATTTAATATAAACTAACAAAAATCGTAAAAAATGCCCTAAAATTTGCAGGGTTTGATTTTTTCCCAGCATTTGTCCAAAAACCCAAAAAATTGTTACACATGATATGTTTATTCCACATGGGCTGGGGTTAGGGCTCTAATTTATTATAAAATGTAGGTTTAACAGTACTGCAACTGCAAATATCCATCGGAAAGTCATTGAGAGACAGTAACGAGCTAAATAATTGTCTGTAGCGAGTCAGCAGAAGGTAACACTAGCAGTGAGCAGATCGAACCTGCAAATAATTGTAGGGCTGCCAAGAGCCTGAAAATGGTTGTGGGTTAGTTGTAACTTAACAGTGGCTCAAGAGGTGCAGAAGCAGTTTGCAGTTTCTAGTGGAAGGAGCTCATCACCCATTGCGGCAGCGTTGTGGTCAGCCATCTGTGGAAGCAGCGTCATCTGTGGTAGCAGCGCCATTGAGCTTCAGTATATGTTATTCTATATTTAAAACTTAAAACGTAAAACTTTATGCTAACTTTTATTTCTTTTTTAAAGTTAGTATTTAGTTTGTAGTTAGTGATTAGTATTTAATTTGTTAGTCATAATTTTTTTCCCGAATTTTATTGGTTGGCGAATTCATTTCGATATTAATGGTTTCCGAACAGGGACACAGACACAGACAAAAACATGAACCTTGTGACTTAGTACGCATGTATATATGATGCAGGAGCATACGGGTTAGATGTCTTTTCTTATACACATGTACATATGATGCAAGAGCATACAGGGTTAGAAGTTGTCTTTTCTTAGACAATAATAAAAGTAACTTCAAAACAGGTTATTCTTAGGAGGTACGAAATATAGCTTTAAGATAGGTTTTCCATTTGCCTGTGATGAATGTAGTCCTTAAGTTTTGCTCACTAATTAGTAACAGCAGTTAGTAAGGAAATGTGATCTATGACAGTTTTCTTATTTTTTTGATGTAAGTTCTGATCCAGATGACTTGTAGTTAACATGAATGATTGTACTCTCTCTGTGATTGGCTCAATCCCATCGGTCTCAATGAGCTTTTGGTCATATGAGTGTAACATGCTGTTTATAAAATGACAGCAGTTTTAGTGGAGTGAATGGTGTTCTGAATGCTTGTATGGTTGCTGTTTCTGGTCCAGCAACCAAAATTTAGTCAATGTCTGTCATAGTCTGTAAATTAAATCTCCCTATATATTAGATAATCATATGTTGTAGGGAATGGCAGAAGCCCCTTCCCTCCGGACCTCCTACCCCATATTCGCTTTGAATCACAATTGCCTAAAATGCTAGACCCTTCCCAGAAACGTTGACAGTATTTCTAGAGACCGTGGCTGTATCTGAGTATAGCACAAATAAAATACCAGACAAAACTAGTCTAATGCAACCCAACCACCTTCTAACCCTTCCACCCCCAACTTGATTTACACGCTTCTCAGAGTATGGGATTGGAGTATTTCCTTTAGAATACATCATTATAATTTTCTCCTTCTTTTTCAAATGAGTTCCTTCTTACTATCCTTATAATGCAAAAATTGATCTGTCAGGGGTCGCTCTTGTAATGCATTTTGTTCTCTAGAATCAGTTTTTGATGGCTATGACATTTCTGAAATTTGTTTTTTCCATCAAGTCTGTCTTAATTGAACTTCCCAGACAATACAATATGTATGATCAAATTTGTGTGTAATGAATATAAAGTTGCAGCATATCTTTATTGTTTGGAAAGTTGGTTGCTTATTGGTTTTTAAATGCTTTATAAATAATTTCAAACTTGTTTATGGAAACTTTCTGGCATGGCCACATGTTAAATATATCTTATTTCTATTATGTAGGGTGGACTTGGTGGATTACTCTTAAGGCTTGCAGGTGATGGTCATGGCCAGGTGCAGTTGATTGGGCCAGATTGCACATCGGCATATCTTCATGCACTTCGACATGTTATATATTGGCGTCACCCTAAGGTCCTAATTTCTCATTGCAGGTCTTGACTGCTCTCATTTCCCAATGTGTGTGTGTGTGTGTGTATATTCATATTTTTGTGTGAATACTGTATTGATTGTTCTTATATAGTTTCTTTTTTAACAGTGTTAGGCAAGTGGAATGAATTCTTCCTATCACCTTCTTCACAATTGTTTAGTACCCTTCATGATTCATTTTAATATGTCTATCTATCCTTAGTGTGTTATTAATTGATTAAAATTGCATTTCTACAAGTCCCCAAACCTTATAGACTAACTCAGAAACCTAAGTAAAACTTGAAGTAACATATTAGGTTACATTTCAAGACCATGAAAGAGATAAACAAAATAAGTCCATAAGTTGAATTTATTATATTGCTTAGAAGTAAAGGGTAGGCACAAGGATTTCTCAACTTAGGTAGCCAAGAACAGCACGTACAAGTAAATCCATACAAACTGTCAGTTCCAGTTGAGTTGCCTTTACATATGCCGTCCTTGAAAGTGAACACTTTGTTTGAGATGAAAATACTTTTTCATGGACTTGTATCCATGCAATATGGTTTATGAGTGAAAGTGATACTTTAGAGGAGGTATGCTAATAATTAATTTACTTAAAAAAGTGAAGATATTAAAGATTGTGATGATTTTTTCTGTGTTCCATGGGAATGCATCCCCACCCCTCAGTTTCCTAGGGATGTGTCCCTACTGCATTCCATGACCCTGCCTGTATGCATAATTATTTTAGTTTTATGTTTAGTTTTTTTCCTAGGATTTCGGGGGGGTTTCTATGCATCTATTTTTTTGCGTCGCTGCATTTCCTTGCACTCTCCAAAGGGGACTTGGTGGAACATTGGATTTTTCAAAATTGCCTCTGTTGGTTTCACCATTCGTCATTTTCATTAATTCCTTGTTACCTTTGTTTTATTCTAATTGGAGTTGGCCCTTAGCTTAGATGCCATGAGGGGTGTATATGCTATTAGAGTTA
This sequence comes from Taxus chinensis, assembly GCA_019776745.2. Lineage (NCBI taxonomy): Eukaryota > Viridiplantae > Streptophyta > Pinopsida > Cupressales > Taxaceae > Taxus > Taxus chinensis. Next base: position 13,263,792 of record CM034150.1, read on the forward strand.
TCAAGGACTTGCACTTGGTCGTGCCCTTTGAGATGTTGCAATTTGGCTATCAAGGTCAGCGAGACCTGCACTTGGTCTTGGTTACAGGTAAATTTTGGAGCCTGCTTGTTGAGAGTCGAGCCTTAGCCAATTGCACAACGAATATGTAGTAACCCCACTTCCGATCTCCGGAAATATGTCTGATTTTTTTTTAATATCTTTGTTCTGTAATCATCTACCAAAAGAAAAGTACTACTTTTTAAAACTCGCAGTGGATTTCACCCAATAACTTCGTTATAGGTTTGTGTTGCTCAAGTCTCTTAACTGCTCATGAACTAATTCTTGACTGCCCATCAATTTATCTTTACCTCATTTGGTGTCCTGCGGGTTGGACCTGCTCTACACCGCTGTGGAGTTGCTCTGCTGCTTGGCAGCTTAGTGCTAGCAAGGTCTTTCTTGGTTTGACTTGTTCAAGGTACATGTGAAGGATTTCCTCGAGTCTTACGCGTATCAGTCAATCTCTTGGTTAATTCACACTTTCTAGTCTCGTGAACCCTTTGCCAATACAATAATGGTGGTGTTTAGAGATTCACACTTCCTTTTTCTCTAGGTAATTACCTAAGGTATACCCACAACCGACATACATGTCCTAATGACACTCACTCATCCAAAGTGGCAATGCTAGTACTCATTTATTTTTATCCACCTCACAAGGTTCCATTCAACTCACATCTTATTTCTATTCATTAACAATTGGGTCATTGTGCAAATGTACCGCAGCTAGCCAGATCAATACAGATTTATCAGTCTTTATCATAAGAGATTATGATTTATAGTTGACAACACAGCTTTACTTATCCATATCCCAACCTCAACACAGGATTGGGCATATCCATATTAATAATCGAGTATAGCATTCCAAAATAATAAAAATTAGTATGGCTCAGACAGAAAGTTTCCCAGTCTATTCCTCTGTACAAAATTAGTTCTACCATTGATTAAGAAGTAATATCCTTTACAAGATCTGGCTCTGTAGTTTAAACAAGCACAACCCCGTAGATATATTATTCAAGGTCTAAGGTTATCAAGCAAATGTATCAACCTAACCTCAAGCAAAAACCAACACAGTTTCTTGTCACTTTGGTCTTAGTTAAGACTAGGCCAAGGGGTACTTAGTGCCTCTAACATCCCATGTTCATTCCCTAAGAAGAACAGAATGCATAAACAATAATCCTTAGTTTTATAGACTAGGTGGCACCAAATGCAAAGTATAGGCATCATCAAGAATCAAATCAAGACACTATATAAGGGGCATTTAAGTGGTTTCCCAAGTACAAACCTTACTTGATTAACTACTGCTCAATTTGTTATTATTTTGGTCTGAGCTTTCTTAAAAACTAGAATACTAAAAAGGAAACTATACACCGAATAATAGAATAATTCAATTTGAATTCATTCGGGATGTCAATTACATTGATAGAGTTTACATTTATAGTAGTTTGATCTCCTATAATGGTGGAGTCAAATTTCATCTTCAATCCCTCATATTTTTCTCCATGAATCTCTCAGATATATCCCTAGGATGTCTCTCTCATCCCTTTATTATCTCACACACCAAAATAGCTACGTGAGTTGTTTTCACAACTCACCCAAATACTAATACTAACTATTACAACTATATTATTAATGAGTTCTATAAACTCATTATTAATAATATTACAATTTATTAATAATGTCACAATATATTTGTAACATTCACTCCCCTATTGTTAACATTATTAATTCCCAATATACACTCCCCTAATGCTGACATGGTAAAAAAACATTCACACGCTTATCTGTAGTATGCTCACCCATGTGGCATACCCAACTTGGCTCATGACCTTTATCAAAAGAAAGGCTCTCTCCTTCCATGGTTGTAAACAGGTTTACCACAAACCTTGACGTGACAGGAACCATCAACTGTCCACCTCATGTGGTTTTCTGGATCTCCCACAAACCTTTTCAAGATCCACGAACTGACTTACATTGGTGCTTTTGATCTTTTGCAATGTTCTGACATCAAGAGAAAATGTAGGAAATATCGCTCACATAGGAGCTCACTTATTACAATAGTTGAACATGTATGATTCATCTGTTCTTATTTGCAGAAAATAAACACACAACTGAAAAAATGAAATGCCACAACACCATTGTGCGGCCTTGTCGGTTGTGGCTGGCGAGAGGTCGCTGATTGACCTCCTTCCTCTGTTGCCTCCTTCCTCCATGTAGAAGCTACTTAGTTACTTAACAAATTTTAAAATAAATCTCAATATGAAATGCCCCTCCTCAATTTGAACTTGGTCGTCGCGTATAAGCGAAAATGCGACTAGGGGAAATGCGAGCAATTTTTTTTTTTTACAATTTTTCTAATTATCACCTAAATGACACTTTTAGACTCACAAAATTGATAGACAAATAAATTGAATCTTATACAACAAGACGATACAAAATAAATACAATACTTGACTTACATCACAAATTTTAACTAACTTTGACAACGACAAGAAAATACAATGTCAGAATTAGACTTTTTCAAAAATGTAATACACAACTAATTAAAACATTGACAAGACAATAAAATTGATAATACATATAAATGATAAAAGAAAAAAGTAAAAAAGTAAAAAATAAAAACTATCTAATAATCACTTTAAACAAATAATTAAAAACTTTAGAATGCTTAAACAATAATATACAAATGATTAAACAAAACTAACTTCTTATAACTAAGTAGTACTTCGAAAAAATAAATAAAAATAAAAAAACTTAAAATCAAAAGTAAATAAACTATAATGCCGTGATAATTCTAGTAATAAACAAATTACTCTGACACTAAAAAAATATATAAGATTATGAAAAGACACGTCTACACTAAAACATACTACATAAAAGACAAAACTTGAACCTTGAGCAAATATGATTTTGCCAATCCCATTGAAACCTAATTTGGAGAATACACTGCAAAATACGTGCCAATGAACTGCAGAATACTCGTCAAGGTATGCCAAGAATGAATCTCTAGGACGTAGGCGTCTTTGGCAGTGACCATACTTAAACAAGACTCTGAATCACATGGTTGAATCCATGTCACATTAAACGAAGAGGTACACGCACAGTCCAATAAATGAGATTGTAGCAGCAGCTTGTCATAGAACAAATTGAAAATATACTCCATAATTGAATGTTATAGCAGGCCGTAAGGGGGAAAACTCAGCACAAAATCCCTGTCGTATTTTCCACATTTCTTCAGATCTCGGATGTGGGTTCAGCTGAAATTCTGACAGTATTTTGCTTGGAAACAATTCTACAAACCCATTAAAAATTAGAGAAACCCAGATCGTAAAATAGAAAATACAACACGTTCTTTAGAGCAGTTCTAACATTTTCAAGCGATTGCAAAAATGCAGATGATAATCATAATGCAAAAGAATATACAATAATCATAATGCAAAAGAATATACAACTTGAAGATGCCCTATACAAATCTCATAGAATTATCATTCTTGCTCCGATACCAAATATTATTTTGGTTTGAGCTTTCTTAAAAATTAGAATACTAAAAAGGAAACTATACATCGAATAATAGAATAATTCAATTTGAATTCATTCGGGATGTCAATTACATTGATAGAGTTTACATTTATAGTAGTTTGATCTCCTATAATGGTGGAGTCAAATTTCATCTTCAATCCCTCATATCTCTCTCTATGAATCTCTCAGATATATCCCTAGGATATCTCTCTCATCCCTTTATCATCTCACATACCAAAATAGCTACGTGAGTTGTTCTCACAACTCACCCAAATACTAATACTAACTATTACAACTATATTATTGATATGAGTTCTATAAATTCATTATTAATAATATTACAATTTATTAATAATGTCACAATATATTTGTAACATTTGTTACTACCAAATCTGGGATAGGGTTCTGGGGTTTAACTTTGTCTCACTACTACTGTTGGCTAGAGACTCTTCTCTAAGTGAGTGCAATAGATATTGTCGGTTATGGACTGTCTCACAAATTATAGTTAGCATCAAAATCATGTGCAAGATATATAAATCTACAGGTACTACGTGAAACCCTAGTAGTGATACTTGGATAGATAATAAGTATTGATGTATCGTCATGTTTTCCATGTTTAGATCTATGTAACCGCATTCGCCGAATCAAAAGGGAAAAAATCCAAGTTCGCCGAATTTAACAAGGTAGAAAAAAATTCGTTCAAAATCGCGAATTAATTCATATGGAAGTCAAACATGAATTTTTTATGGAGTTCGTTGTAAAATTGTGTTTGAAAATCCCTGAAAATCGTTCCTAAAAACTTGAAATTTATTTTAGGGTTTTCACTTTTCGGATTTTAGGGTTTCCATCTTCAGCTTGTTGCAACTGTGTTAGTGTTTTCTGCCGTTGGTGTCATTGTTTGCAAGGTCAAACTCACCGTTAGCGTTTGCAATGTTGTGACATTTGGAAACTAGTCAATTGGTTTAGAGAGTCGTTGCCTCACTGTGCCACTCGCCACTTGCCACAGTCACCGCTGTCGTAGGTTTGTGATTTCCATATTGTAACTTTTTAATTTATTTATTAAATTTTTAATTAGTTATTAAATTTTCAAGTTTTATAATTATATTAAAAAATTAATCTTGTTAAGTTTTAAGTTTTATTAGGCTTTAATATTTCGAAGTTTTAACTTTTAAGTTTTATAAAATCGTTGTTCATATATTCAATTTTATAATAATAAATTCAATGTATTTATATATAATTTTTTTAAAAATGTTATAATATCCAAAATTTTATAATATATATATATATATATATATATATATATATATATATATATAATGTATTTTATAAAAAAGATAATATTTTATATCGTTACATTATTTTCCGTTTTTATATTTAATTTAAATGTATATTTCTTATAGTCGAATTTAATCACGAATTTTATAATTGATTTTTCTAGCACCGATTTTTTCACGAATTTAATCCTCGGCGAATTCGAACACGAATTCGAATGCGGCAACTTAGGTTTGGATCAGGCTCAACCCATCACAACTATTTGAGATATAATTCTTGTTAATAGACATTACCCAAGGTTTAGTTCAGCTTACATATCTTCTATTTGCTTCCTTAGGTTGCAGTCCTATATGTCAAAGAGCTTGAGAAGATATCCAGTTATACATGCATCTATACTCTATTATTATTGCATTTACTAGAAATAATAAATATTCATGAAGAATTTAGTTAAGACTTGGATATTATACTAAGAGTCATCACAACTTACATTGTAATTGTATTACCAGGTCATGAAAGACATCATATATTCCTCCTCCTCACCACTACAAGTCTGACATGGTAAATTTCTTTATTTGCACAAATTTCCAAATGGAGACCTTCAAGGTAATTTAGTTAGCATCTATTTACTTAAATACCCATGCCATCTGGCAACTATTCCATCAAAATATCGTAAAAAACCTGTGGCCAACCTCTTCATAACTCACATACAAGCAAGTGGTTAAGGGATTAAAACTGAACAAATCCACGTATTCACTTATGTATAATTTACTTGTGGGTCAGCTCTTACATTATACCCTACAGTCATCAAGTAATAATTATGAGCTAATTCAGAATGGGTCAAAAAGAGAGCTGCAGCTCCTTTCACAGACATGCATTGGTTGAAACTATACAACATGAGTTCTCGTGTGTGCTAAATCCCAACCTCAATATGGGTGCCGAGCAGAGATCCTATTATATATAAGTTTGTGCACTTTTCTATGGAACTTTTAAACAGGATTTTCAAGAACTAATGAATCAGTCTAAACAACAATGTACATTACTCGTAAGGTCATCTGGCATATGCAAGCTCATCCTGGTCTGATGCCATTTTTGCTAATATCATATTTGACTCTTTGTGACTTTCTAACTTGGTAAGAGTCAAGACTCCTAAGCTCAGTACACCGAGTCTCAAAGAACACGGGCTTGTAAACACCAATTTTACTCTTTCAATTTTTCACCTAAAGGCGTATAGTAAAAGATTCAGGTTCTTGACTTTCATATGTTTTAGGAGTGCTCTGATTCTTCAGCTATAATGAATTTAACAGACATAGTCAGGGTTGTCACCTTCCATTACCCAACAGGGTCTGATCATGCATATGGATTTTCTGGACAGAAATTACAGACTGCAATTCTTAGCAGTTTAGATTTATTTGATGTTCTATGCATTCAACAAACGCTCCAAATGAGCATCCAACAGAATAATATTGATAACATGTGGCATTTAGGCACTACTATTTGTATGCAGAATCAGAGTGAATGTGGTAATACAACTATGCTCATAGCACACAGAGGCATACCCCAAAATGCTAGAATCCTGAGACTATTATGAGAGAGCAAAATGTTTAGCAATATTACAACTGAATTCATGAGCTCAACACATCCATAAGGCCACTTCCAGGTTGTAGTTTGGTCACTTAGACATTGTTTATGGAACTAATACTTGGTATCTTTGAATTCAGGGTTTAATACAAAAGTCAATCACATTTGGGCAGATGCAAGTCATCCAAAACAGAGATGAGAATTAAGAGTCCTGACATGTTTATGTAAATCCAAATTCACCTCATTTCAGATTTAAGTTTCAACCCTGACTGGATTTACTTCAGATGACTAAACCTTGCACAAGCACATTTCCAGCAGTGCATTACATCAAATAATACAAATTCCTACATGGCAGGCAAGACATCATTGGAAATCAACATGTTAGAACCCGTAGAAGGGTTTAAGGGAATACAGTGAAGATACCTGTTATGTTTGATCTAGAGAGATCTACACTGTAGCTACATGTTGCTTACATACAGACCAAATATATTCCCACATAGGGAACCAGATCTAGTGAATGCACATTTAAAATAACAGAGACTTGTAACAGCTACCCAATGAGCTTGGAAATGTCTTAAAGAGTTTAAATGCGCATCGACAACAGTGTATCATGTTTAGAAATAGTCTTATACAAGTATGATTTGATTACCCTTCATTATGACAAAAGAGCGAATTGAAAACATCTTTTAGTCTCTTATTCTTTCTCAAACTATCATAGCATCACTCAAGCTTAAAGCACAGCCAAAAATATATTAAAAATATTCATTCTTCTTCAACCTTTAAGAGAATACAATCATTCATGATGCAGACAAAAAATTTACGTTCAAATTTCCAACAACTAATAATACATTCCTCGCAAAAGTTCCAGATATCTTTCTTCTCATCAAGCAATAAAGCAAACTTCATACTTATTAATAGTCTTCCTTATACTTCTTTCCTTCCAGAGAATGAATAAGATTGCAAACAAATGCTAAATGAAACCTTTCAATTTTTCCTCATACTTCGTACTTCCTGCAACCTGCAGAAAACATGGGTCAGCAAGATTATTGCTGGCATAGATTCATATCAATGGGCTAAGCATATCCAGTTTCCAATAGATGACATTGTATACTGGCAAAACAAAAGAAACCAATATAATATTACTTCTTTCCTTTCATTCTTTCATTTTCAGTAGAGATAAGGTTTAAGAAAGAGAAAGATACTTTTCCACACATCACAATGACAGCATATAATAACAGCAGCAAAACCAATAAATACAGCCATGGTAAACCATCAAACCCCTTTTGGGTTACAAGAAATTCCTTTACACTCATAGCAAACAAGTGCAGCAAACTTGGCGAGTTTATATGTCCTCGTATGTGAGTTAGAAAGCGCATACAAGGGTGTATAGACCCACACGCCATTCACAAGCAAAATACAGAAAATCATCCATTCATGCCCTGTTTCAGGGTTACCCACGAACTCATTTATTTCAACAAGCAAAGCCAATCATTTGCCGTACCCTGTTTAGGGTTAAAAGCTCATCTATTTTAAACAAGGAATGCAAAGCACAATGATAAGAAACCATGCCTTTTCAATTTAGAGAGGGCTGTGCCCTAGTTCAAGCCTGCTTCTTTTCTTCTCTGCCTCTCAACTGCTTGCCCCATGACTCCAGCTCTTTCTTTCTCTTCCTACAGTGCCCTAATTCTATCTTCCAATCTCAACTGCGGCTAAACCCACAATGGGTTTCTTTGTTTATAAAACCCACATCCCGAAATCAATGTTCCCATAACACAGCATCATTACAATTTTAGTTCCAAGTGTTTCCATTCAATTTCTCGCTGTGAGATGTAACAAACTTCTGTAAACATTTCAACTCCCAGTTCTGCCACCATTCAAGTATTCCAAACAAACAGATGGTTAGGGTTTCAGTGCTGTACTTTCAAGCTTATCTGAAATAGAACTCATGCTTTTCACCTTTTATTTTGCCATTCAAATCTGAACTGTTAGGGTTTGCATTCAACTAGGGTTTCCATTTAAACTCTTCCATGAAAAATGAAGTATTTTGAACTGCCAAAAGTCTTTATCTGGAATCCAAATGTTCCATTGTGTTTGATAAGCTATCAGGTCCGTGATCTATACCATTTCTCACCGTCATTTTAATTTTATTTTATCCATCAAATAATAAATCAAAAGCTTATCAAAGGAAGTATATACATTTACATATGGTCATTTACTTCCTTATAATTTTTTATAGTTTTATGTATATACTTCCAGGATTTTTGAGAGTAGTTTCAGACATCTAGGACCTATAATGCACATTCTAGATTTTGGAGGGTTCTTTCAGATTTCAGTCTTTAGCCAAATTTTAGGATTTTCAGAATTTCAGACAGCCATTTTTCATTATTTGAAACTTAGCCATCAGGCTTACCCTGTCATGGTTAAATTTTTCATCTAGGTCCTGCAATTAATAACAAATCCAAACAGGACCTTGTCCAAGATATACTCAATGTTCAAAACAATAATGTACGAGGTCCTGTTTTCAAAGTTAACTCCCTCGAAACCATTGAAAATAAGAGTTCTATGGAAAAGTTTGTTAGTAGCTCAATTTCCATGTATTACTAGGTCCAAACGAGGTTTTATAATCAATGTCCATGCAAGTCAAGTCTTTACAAACAACTGTTCTTATAATTAAGTATTTCATGACAATCACAATTCCATTCCTCAAAGGCTAGTACCAAACCGAAGTTCACACATTCCAGTCAAGCAAGGTCAGCGACCATAAGAGTTACAATAGGGTAAAGCTATGCAAATCAAGTAATGCTATCCAACCGCAAGACTAATGCCAAAACATACAAGGGTGCAATAACTCAAAACCATATTATTCATGTCGTCCAATTTCATGACGGAGCACAATAACGCTGTGATACTTCATTTAGATGATGTCGGTGCAAGCTAAGACACCCGAATGTAAGTTTATCAACAACTGCGGCTTACACAAATTATTAATTGTTGTCTAAATAGTTTAAAATTGTATTTTTCAATTAATATAGCCTAATGACGGCCTTGCAGATGTTAATTTTGGGGACCCTAGAAATGGGATGTGACAAAATACTCCAACTCGCTGCTAGACCAATGCTCAATGAACTATTTTCCTTCTTACCTTAACATGGTGTGCGGAATGCTTTAAGTTTATTTCAAGTTTTGTGATTCTGTGTTTTGCATGTTTTTTGAAATGTAAATAATCCTCAGTTAAATGAAATTTTCTTGTTTGACCCTATCTCATCTAACTATGTATCACATAACATGATAAGTATCTAATATAACATTGCATTTTGAGTTTTGATTGACATATAAAGAGCATTTACAAACAAAAAATATCCATAGAATGTTGAAAGTATTGCAAGTGCATGATAAACCATGCTATTTCTACTAGCTCAAATACCTCATTCCATCAATACATGCAGGCTTACCTTCGAGATTACATAGGTCCATACGTATTTAAGACTGGCTTTTCTAACTGGCTATCGATCTGGCTCACTTTTTTTACTGGCTGACTCAGTCAAACACTTCGAAACTCATTTTTGGGCCAATTCTCATATATGGTTCTTGAATTTTCCTGGGACAGTTATCTGGGGTTGTAAAATCCATTATAATGTGGGTTTGGGGTACCTAATCCATTCCTTTCGTTGCCCCTCCACTTAGTGTAGTTAAAAGGGAACTGGTTTAGTGAGCTCATTGCACTTTACCTAAGTCCCCATTGCATCTTCTTGGTTTCAAATTCAATCTAGAATATTTGGGTACTCTAATTGCATACTGTTTTTTAGAACTGCAATTTTAACGAGCTCAATACGTTTCACTAGGAGGTCTTGACATAAAAAGAATGCTGATTGCAAACAAGAGTAAGTTTATTCTAGGAAAATGAAAGAGGATAAAGCTTAAGTATATTCTAGGAAAATATAACAGACCAAATAAAGTTATGTAAAGGCTAAAGATTGTTTTGGGAGAATATAGTAATAAAGATATTTGAAGGCTAAAGATTTTGGGGGGATAAAACAAGGATAGGGCTTTTTTGGAGGAAGTCTATCGGTAGGATTGTGTCTAAATATTGGAGATGGCTTTATTTGTCTGTAAGTATTGCAAGGCCAGCATTTAAAACTTTGAAGATTGGATTGTCTCCACAATTAGGTGTATGAATATTGGTGGTATTGGAACACGAGTTTTACTTTTTTAAGTGGAAGCTATTTTATAATTCAACTATTTGTCATCAATTTTTTTGTTGATAGCAGTGGTATCAGAGATGCATTAGGAATTGTTTTTTAAATACAAAATTGTGTCAGCTGGACCAGCATTTAAAAATTTGAAGATTGGATTGGTTCCACAATTGGGTGTGGCTTACCTAAAAGCTTTGGCTGTCCTCTATATTGGTTGTATTGGAGCTGAGGTTTCATTGCTTTTGTAAGTGGATGTTCTTTAGTAATTGAACTTCTATGATCAGATTTTTGTTCATGACAGTGGTACCAGAGCTGTGATTCTGCAGGCCTGTACGGCTATAACAACATATACAGAATGGACTTGCTTTAAGTAAGAACTTAAAGAGCTCTAGAATGGGTTATGGTAGAAGCTTTTCCAGCCTTAGGTTCAGAATATGGACAGTAAGAACAAGGATTTGAGAAAGATGACACAAACCATGCAACAACTACTGATCAATAGGAGCAGTAATCCTCTTGTTTGCATCACTCTTCAGATAGAGCTGAACAATTACACGATTATTGGAGTAGACCCAGATTTGAGTTGCATTGGTCCCCTTCTCCTTCAGACAGAGGAATACAAGAAGAGAGGCAACATATTTTAATGAAGATCCAATTAAAAGGTCAAGGAAAGCTGATATGGCCATGGAAGAAGAATTGCTAGGAGTTCTAGAGCTACAAAAAGAAGAGTCCAGCTTAACATTAGGAAGTAGCAAAAGAAGCATCTTTGATGGAGTTTTCGTCAATTGAAGACGCAAGGGAAGTAACAATTTGCAAGAGAGTATTCATTGTTTTGACCTATGTCACAAGGTATGCCGAATTTTATGGAAAATGTTGAACTTTGCTGAACTTTATCCCCGTTGAACCTTCACTCAAATTTTATCCATTACTTTAACCTGGGAAGTTTTTGACATGATTTTTTACATTTTATAAATGTGTATTTGTACATATACAAAGTGAAATCTGAGAACAGAAAGTTCTCTCTACTTTGTTTCTCTAACATGTTTATGATTTTTTTATAGAAAATTTAAATGATAAAAACATTCTTTTGCTCGAACTTAAAAGATTTTTTTATCTGAACTCAATCAATTGACAAACTTGAACCGAACTTCATCTTTGTTGAACATGAACATGAATTCGAACCCTGTGACTTAGGTTTTGACTGATCAAGATGAAATAAGAAATAACAAGATTAGCAACTTAGACAACAGTTGAACTGGTCCAACAAACAGTAGTTACTCCTAGAGATTTCTGTATCAGTTGGTAAAAAGAAATCGCCCTTGTTGCTTCTGCAAGACATACAGGTATTGGAGACAAAACAACAAATGCTATCTGAAGTGTAAAGTTTGAGATCACGATTGAAATTAAAGGTTATTTTATGATTAAGGAGGTTAGAAGAGCAATGCATTTCAGCAAGAAAATAAGCTCCGACAAGGTAGAGAAAAATGTACCATGCATCCTCCAGTGTGTACTTTGACTGGGGACCAGCTAACTCAGGAAGATAGGACTTTTGACATAAGAGAATGTTGAATATGATCAAACAACAAGTTTATTCTGGGAAAATAGGAAGAGGTTAAAGCATATGCGTATTCTGGAAAATTAGAATCAGGCAAATAAATTTATGCAAGATTGTTTTAAAAGAATAAAATAAATGAAGATGTGTAAAGGTTATAAAGATTGCTTTAGGAGGATAAAGCAAGAATGGCTGTTTTGAAGAAAGTCTATCTTTAGGAGTGTGTCAAAATATATAAGAGGGCTTCCTTGTTATAAGTATGTTAAGATTTATCATATTATGAATCTTTTCTTTGTACAAAATTGTGTGATCAAGCTGGACCAGAAATTAATACCTTGTAGATCGGTTTGTCTTCAAATTTTGGAGTGGCTCACTTGAGATCTTTGGTTGTTTTGTATAGTGGTGGACCGGTGGTATCTCAACCAAGTTTATTGCTTTTTTAAGTAGTTATTTTATAATTCAGCTTTTTTATTTTCAGAATTTTGTTATCAGATTTCGGACCTTGGTTCATACTAATCATTTCTGTAGGTTATAAGATCAAAACATACACGGAACACTGGTTGATGCACTACAATATGCTGCTTAGAGAAGACCAGAGCTATCGCTGGAGTCATAAGCCAGAATTAGTAATCTCACAGCTAGTAAAATCTACGATCACTGTCTAAATTTGGCCAAACAAAAAGACGACAAATGATGATGCTATGTTGAATGATTAAGCACATAGGTCAGCAATATCAGTTTTACTACTTTTTGAGAAGTAAAAGATAACATTGCATAAAGACACGTTTATTTATTAACTGGAACACCATTTTAGCCAGTAATATTAATTGTAAAACCAATTTTATTTTGCAATGGGATATGATAGTATTATCTTTAGAAATGAAAGAATTTGTGAGAGGACACACAAAGTGCTTGTTTAAGAGATTTAATAGAATAAATTTAGTCCATTGACTTCAAAGTAAAACTGGACAACAAAAAATGGAACTTTTAAGCATTCTAATAACAATTGTAAATTTATTATGTCATGACATGTTTATTGATTTTATTCTTCTTTTGGTGAATGTTTGCTTTGTTTTGGTTGGATACTCGAACATATTTAAAGTTCAAAACTTACTTCATCATCAAATCTATTATAGAAATTTCTTCTGTTGGATAAATTTGAAACTCTGAGTGCAGGTGGATTGCCAAGTTCTGGTTTACTCTTGAGCATGGTTATGAAATTCAAACCTAGGGGCCTAAAATTTAAACAATATATAAGGTAAATGAGAAGAAATCTGTTTTGTTCCCTTTGTGGGCTTCCACAAGGGTGTCTCAGCTTATTTACCACGAGCTGTGTCATTTTGTTAGCTAAGATTATTTCTTAGGTCATGGCCAAACTAGACGCCAATATAATTGCATAATCAGAAGTCCTGTTTATGACGATTCATGTTCTTAGATGACATAAAAATAGACATTTATTTGCGTTCGAAATAAGAATCAACTAATATCGGATTATCATATAAATTTGTTGGAAATAGTTTGTTGAGATAAAACCCCTTCAAAAGTCGGGGATTTATCATTGTACTTCATTTAGGGTTAGCATAACTGGGGAATAATATTTGGAATTACATTTGTTTTCTTATTGTAATCAAAAGATATAGAAAATTTTGATCTTTGTGTAGAAGTTCCTCACCTATATTACCGATTCCAAAATTCATCTTAAGAACTCTATTTTTCCATTTTGTTAAAGAACAAAAAAATTTAGTGCTTAAGAATTTATACAAAACCAAGCAGTGGACAGATAAGGAATACTTGTAAATGTAGATTTATCATCACTTGTAATTGCTGTTCTAACATTGAGCATAAGGAAAATAGCTGCAAGAAAAACGACCCCTTGTTGGGGGGAGTTACTCTTCCTCCTTGTCCCATCAGAGATAAATGACAGGCTATTGTGTGGGCTGCAATGGCCATATATCAGGTGGGGTATTGCCTAAAGGTCCTTTTGTAGGTCAAGAATTTGACTATAGATGCACTTGACCTCTTAGGTTGGACCGAGTGGCTATATCTAGTGGGTGGGCTTCTACAGTTTTATGCTTTGATGGTCTCTCTTTTGAGCTCTTTTTGATAAACAAAAAGAGAATGGCAGATGGGACAAGGGGAGTTACTCTTCCTCCTTGTCCCATCAGAGATAAATGACAGGCTATTGTGTGGGCTGCAATGGCCATATATCAGGTGGGGTATTGCCTAAAGGTCCTTTTGTAGGTCAAGAATTTGACTATAGATGCACTTGACCTCTTAGGTTGGACCGAGTGGCTATATCTAGTGGGTGGGCTTCTACAGTTTTATGCTTTGATGGTCTCTCTTTTGAGCTCTTTTTGATAAACAAAAAGAGAATGGCAGAGGATTCTTCATCCTAATTCTCTGCCAAAGATTAGAAATGTATAATTTGCCTAAGAATTTTCAAACCCTTGTCCATTCATCTCAGCATCAATCTTAACCATTTCTTCATATGATGATGAAAATAACTTCTATTTTTATACTGCAACATATAATCCTAATGCTTGGAGTTACATTATACCAAATTATCATTGTTCCCAAAAAATTTGAATATATGATGCCAGTTTTTCTCGAGTTTGCTCCCATTAATGGAATTGTTTCTAAGAGACTATCTGACGGGAATGAGATTTACTTTGTAAAACGTTTGCTATTTCCCTTGAAAATTTCAATATTATGTGGGAAAATGTCCCCTAGTTTTTGGTGATGTCTCAAATGTCATGAATGTTTTGGGGACTTGGGAACTTGGAGGGGTATCCCAATTTTTTAATTTTTTAATTTTTATTTTTGATGCTTATACTTTTAAAAAACTGTTAATTTTACCTAAAACATTGCATTCTAATTTCGGAAGTACCCTAAAAACATAAAATACAGTTTAAACCCCTAAATTTCATTGAATAAAGTTAAAATATATAAATATTATTTTTTATATTGTTTTAATATTCGCCCCCCTGCCATCCCCAAAAGCTGGGATTTGTTTTGCTGTCCCGGAAACCCTGTCCCCGAAATATTTGTGAATATGCTTGAAATACTCTTCGATCATCAACCCTCACAAATTACAAATCCAACACATCCCCTTGTGAGTGCAATGTCAAATATGTTGCACATGGACCCCAATATGCTTAGTCCACTGATGCTTGACTGGATTTTGAGCAATTGTAATTGAACCATGATTGTCGTTACAGAGAATGGCTGACAAATTTTGTGGAAGACCCAGCTCCATCAATAGTTTCCTGATACATGCAATCTTTTGTGCTGCATTAACTGTGCCTTGACACTCAGTCTCAATGGTACTGGTGGCCATTGCAACAACTTTTTGCTTCTTGTGAGACTAGATAACAAGATGGGAACCCAAATTGAACACATAGCTTGAAACAGATTTCTGAGAGTCCACATGTTCTACCCAATCTGAGGCTTTATATCCCACCCAGCATTCATCAGCTTCATGAGAATACACAATCCAAAAATGAATAGTACCTTGAATGTTCCTCAATATCCTCCTAGCCGCCTCTTACTGGCTTTTCTTCAGCTTTTTCATATTTCTACACACCATGCCAAGGAAAGATCCAACCTAGTACAACTCAAGTAAAGTAGGCTCCTAATGATACAGCTATACAATGTAGTATCAACTCATGGTGTAGTACACTGTGCTGTTAGCTCAACTCTTAATGATATGCACTGATCCATGGTTTCAACGAGTCAAATACTTACTTAGATTGAGAGATGAAAATCCCCTCCAATTGCAATACTTGTATACCCAGTTTGTATTCAATAGATCTTAGTCTGTCACCTCAAATGTCTTCTGCATCTCATCCTTAAGATTGTGTATCAAAGAAGTATTATCTGCAATAATAATCAACTCAACTACATAAAGCACCAAAATAAGCATATGACCATCAACCTGTTTCACATACACATTATGGTTCTTTTGGCGAAGCCACAATATAGTAAGAACCTACTATTTTCTCATATCACGCCCAAGTGGGTCTGCTTCAAGCCAAAAAAAGATTTCTAAAGCTTTGCACAAGAGCTTAGAATCGCCATTCTGCTCAAATCCTGATGGCTGCTCCATTAAATCTCTTCCTGAAGATCTGCATTAAGAAAACATCCATTTGATGCATCTCCCATCCAAATCCAAATCTGGATGCAAGAGCAAGAATTGCGTGGACTGATTCTATCCCTGCAAAAGGGGCACATGTCTTCCAATAATCAATCTATACTTAGGTTAAACATCACCACCTGAACTCGCGCCCCTGTTAGGAGCCACTAAAGCCTCCGATGCATCTCTCATTATCGCAACCTCATTCTTAGAACAATATCCTCCATAGTTCCAATTGAATGATCTAGCTCATCCATTTTGGGTGCTTCATCCTCATCAATATTAGGATATAAGGCTTATAAAATTAACATTATGTTAATATTAGTTAAATGTTAACTAATAAACGGTTGTAATCACTTCAATCATTTTGTAACCATCTCTCACATGATAACAGGATGGACACACAATGAATAACGTGTGCATTCCAGTTACTCTTCATTTGTTATTTGTACATTCTATTCTTTCTCTCTCCACATATTCTAACATTGGTATCAGAGTGGGGCAAGCAAGGAGAAAGAGAAGGGATGAAGTTCAAACTAGTCCTATTAGGGCATGAAAGAGCAAAAGACTAGTTCAAACGATAGATGCGAAGAGCAATATCATAAGGCAGCAAGCAAAAACTTGGAGAAAAAATAAATGTCATCAAAAGGGGTAGAAAATGACCCAATTTCGTTTCAGTTTCAGTTTGAGAGTACTTACAGTGAACACAACCACTAAACATAGTTGACGTCATTGCAAAGGTGCAAAATAAAAAAAATAATTTTAAAAACACGAAAACACCATTCTAGGGCACATTTTTTGTTGTGTTTTCAGACAAATTTCAGGGCATTTTCAAAGTGCTAGGGCATACAATTAGGAATTTTCCATTTTTGAGGGATTTTTTTGGGTATATTCTTGCAGTTAGAGTAGAAAAATAAGACATTTTCAGGGCAAAACGTGACAAACATCATGCAATAGAAAAAAATGTGATTAAGGGCACATTTTTTTTGTAGAAAACACAATCCAAAATGACAAGGAAGAAAAAACGTGATTTCCAAAAGTAGCTAGTGCAAAACAAAGAAAATTCAGGCATACATTTTTAGATTTGCAATTTTTCAAGGGTTATGTGTTGCTAAGGCACACATTTCGTCAATTTTTAGTCATACATAGTCGTCTAGGGCACAAACATGTCTGGAATAGTTTCCCTTCTTTACTTTAAAAAATAATAAAAATCAATTATTAAGATCTTGCTATATTAATTTGTGGGTCATTCTATATTTTGGAAAAGGGTTATTTTCTGCGGTATTTTGTCTGCGAATGGAAACTCTAATAGACAAATATTTTGTCCTCAACTTTCATATTTGGAAAGTAAAAATCCAGATGACAGACAAATCAAATGAAGTTAATGTAGCCATTGTTGAAAATCCACCGAATGCTGAAAGTGATGAACTCATTGATAGAGAATATATATTTTAAAAGAAGCCCCGTGCTTTGAAGATAGTAACGGATCTAGTGTAGGTAAAACTTGGCATGGATGGCTATCCAGATAGTTCGGGGGTCTGTGGATCTTATGAATTTACCCTTATGAGGGTCATGTGACAACTTGATGGAGCACTGTGGGAGTATCTTAGTATGGATGGTTGTCCAACAGTTTGGGAGATTCTATAATTCGGGAGTTCGGAGAGGCGGAATCCGGGAACTTGGGAATTCAGCTCGGGAACTACACCTTTATGAGGGTCAGGGAGGTAGTTTGATGGAGTTCTACTTGGTCAAAGCATTGTTTTCAAAGGAAGAGCTTTTGAAGAATGTGTGGTGTTGTTTCGTTCTATTACTTTAATGTTTTGTTAATATGTTCTATAGTGTAAGCCTTAAGAGGGGGTATTAGAATATAAGGCTTCTAAATTAGTGTTATGATAATATTAGTTAAGTGTTAACTAATAAACAGTTGTAACCACTTCAATCATTTTGTAACCATCTCTCACATAATAAAAGGATGGACACACAATGAATAACGTGTGCATTCCAGTTACTCTTCATTTGTTCTTTGTACTTTCTATTCTTTCTCTTTCCACATATTCTAACAATCGAAAGCATCAGAACTTTGCGGAATGCTCAGAGTGTGTGCAGACAACACTAACACGCCTTAAATGATAATGTCCCATTGAAGACATTCTCTTTCCAAATGATCACCTCATGCTTCGCCATATCCCATAATCTGCAGGCCTTATACTCCTTAGAATAGCCTACCATCGGACACATGATTCTTAGGATATACCTTCTTTTGCTTCTTATCCGGATTATCTTTTAGTGGGTAATAGTAGGCTTCCTACCACTCCACTTCTCATGTGGTGTGACATTCCTCACAACCTTAGTTGGAACCTTCACAAATTATAATTGGCACAAATCATAAATTTTGGCCAAAACTTTCCTTGCATACCTTTGACCTGCAGTACACATTCTGCCATCTCAATTGAAGTCCGAGTTTCCGCTCTGCTACATTATGCTAGGGAGTATATGATTTAGCATGCTGTCATACAATGCCATTTCTCAAACAAAATTCCTTCAATGCATTATTCACATTGCCTCGATTCAATTTCAAAAACTTGATAGGATGTCCAAATTGTTTCCCGACCAATGCACTCCACTCATTGAACTTCTTCAAGGAATGAGACTTCTTGCGTGAAAAATAGACCTCTGTCCTCTTTGAAAAGTGATCAATGAATGTCAAGATGCATCCTGCTCCTGAAGTAGATGGATGATTCATGTAACATATGTCAGAATGAACCAGCTCCAAATGTCACTTTGCATGCCATGCCTTGCCCCGTCTCAAACTATTATTCGCGATGCTTCTTGGGAAGACACCCCTTGCACACACCCTTGGTAGGAGCAATGGAAGGAAAACCACAGACAATCTTTAGATGACCCATCAGTTGCATGCACATCAAATTTAGGTGCCCTATTCTTGAATGCCAAAGGCGACTCTCGTCATTAGTGTTTGAACTTTGCCACCAATGCTGATTGCCCCTGAACCTTTTAGAACATCATCAAACTTGGTAAAATTATAAGCCTTGGCATGCTTATCGAGTGTACAGTCTGTAAATGCTTGTTTGCAATATCCGTCACCACAATCTTGTAAGGTCAAAACTCAACCTTCTGCAGTTGCTAAGTGATTTGGTATATAGATAAAAGATTAGCACTCAAATTAGGAACATTGTAAACATCCCAAATAACACCATTATCCATCCCAACATTAATAGTCCTTGGAACTGGTAGTGCTGTATCATCCGCAGTATTGATCTTCTCATCATTAGGTTTGCTAAGTGATATAAACAATTGACCATCCTTAAACATATGATGAGTGCATCCCAAATCCTTGATCCATTCAGATCTAAAATTAAGAGTATAAAAAGCTTTGGAAGGGCAAGGCTGCAAGCAATAGGAGTAGTATTCTTGCCACCACTTTTACCTTGCCAAGATTTGAGCTTCTCATTCTCCTCCATAAGGCCCTTCATCTTCTTCATGCAGGTGTTCTCCATATGTCCCAACTTTCCGCAGTAGTGATATCCTTTCTATCCTCCTTTGCCTATGTTTTTCTTGTCTTTGTGATCACTCTTGGTGTCATCACTATGAGAACCTTTCTTGTTGCCATCATCATTATCTTGGTGTGCCCTTCGAAGCCGGTTTTTGCGATGATTTCCCTTCGAATTCTGCTTGGTAGCTTTGCCTTGGTCATGCAAGCCTATTGCTTCAAAGTTCATTTGACCATCTTTTTGCGCTTCTCCTCTTCCAAAATGAATACTAGCACAATTCTAAAGAGCTTTACTGCTATCCTATCATGACCCTATGAAAAAAATGTTGGTAAGAAGATATCATAAGGCAACTTCAGACTATTTATCTCAATTTATGCCACTTGCTTATCATTCATATACTTTGCTCCACACTCCCCTTGTTATTGAATATCCTTGCACAGGCCAAGTGATTCTCACTCCAACCAAAATCCTCTGGGTTAAGCTTGATTAAATCGTGGTCCAACTTGAGTCGCATCTCATCTTTGTTGGATAGACTATCAAAATCTACTCATACCTTCTTTAGAGTATTCTTCCCCTCGAGGTGAAAATGAAGCTTAAGAACAATGTACATTCTCAGAATCGCCATCGCTTTATCTTCCTTGTCATTGTATCTTTCTTCTTTATAGTTGTCGAAACTGTTTTGGACCACTGGATATTTCATGGCAACCATTTTGTGCCCCGCCATCATAGGGACACTTGTTATTGACTCAATGTATTGTTGAAATAAGCTCATCTAGAAGTCTCTAAATGACAGAACCAAGCACACCATTGCGAAGAACTCTCTAAGACCTTTCCAGCTCTTCGAAAATGGGGTCAAACAGAGTCTGTAGGACGCCCGGTATGCCATGTTCAAGTTTATCTTTTGAAGCTCGTAATTTTACCAAAATGCTGGGATTTGTCCCCTTCTCAATAAACTAAAACAGAGAAGAGCTGTGCTAGTGGAATCTAAAACAATGGCACATAGAATGGACAATATTTCCCTTGGGAAAACCCTTTCGTTTGAAAACCCAGCACAGTTTCGTTCTATTGTATTGACTAAAACAAAGAAGCACTTCAAGGTTCAGTACATGGTATAGAGTCCATACACTACACCATGTGATTGTATAAATACAACAATGTCCTCATCAGAACAAAAAACCAGATAGACTTAACCGTCTAACTGATCAACAATCTAAAGATTGATTCAGACCTACTTTCAGTCTCACTTCTCCCTGAAGAGAATACACGCCTTTATACTGACACCCCACTTTGTAATCCTCATGCAAGAGAAGAATCTGCATCGTCTCTCTAACATCTTGGAAAGTAATCATTACATAATGCTGTTCCACCAAACATGTCAAAGCACTATCAAGACGTTGCTTGCACCACACTTCTAGTTGACAGATACCATCAGAAAAGTGTATTGTAATGCCTTAAGATTGAATCATACATTACATTACCATGTTGTGGCTCTGCAACTCTCCTACGCACCAGACTACTAGCATGCAGGCCTGTGCGCAGCCTTCCCTGCACACACTTGTACCACAACATTACACAATCCCTGCGCAATGCCACTGCATACAGTTGAAACATTCCCAACACAAAAAACAGAGATCAAATTGTAAAATTTCAAATATTTTGGAGTGAAAATAGCTGATGGCGCCAAGTGTGCTCTTCAGATTTTCTGCTCTTCTACTATGGGCACTGCTGTACTTTCTCTGTTGATGTGACACAACCTCTTGGATCACTGTGAATTGTTGAAAAATGATGATTAGGCAACCACTATAAATACCAAAAGAACGGTACACAAACATGCATGTTGCCACCTCCTAGGAGGCCAATATTATGATTGACACGGTGTTATTTTATGATTTTCCGCCACATCAATAGTGAGTCAGCTGTGCAAAACCAAACACAGTGCGGCGTGAAATGAACACATTATTGCCAAGTAAGCGCAAACCTACCGTTCAACATCACATCTGAATGGACTCACCATGCAAGGTGCCAAGGCCACTAGCAAAGCAGCCCCATGAAACAAGGGACAAGGCTGTGCTCAAACTCAAGACCTCCTCATTGGTGGGTGAACACTCAAGCGAGAGATGCATGTTGTTGCCTATACCCACAAAGGTCATCGCTGACTCTTTTAGAAGAGTCGGTATGAGAATATAAGACTTATTTATAAGGTGCCTAACTACAAGTTGGTTGTAACTACATCAATCGTTTTGTAACTATTCCATTTATAATAAATAGACGGACACAATCTCAAATGTGTGCAATCTGCCTTCTCTTCATTTCTTCCTTGTATACGTCTTCTAACAGTGGTATCAGAGCAAGGGCAAGCGAGGAAAGAGAGTGGGTAGAAAATCCGCCACATTAGGGCACGAAATCTGAAGCATAAGGAGAAAAACAAACACATTTTCGTTTTTTTTAGAGCATCTCGAAGGCACAGTCGAGGCTGAATCAAAGTGAAGGAAATCGACAGTACAATCGCTTTTTCTCAAAGAAGTGTCACATTTTAAAGAGGAAATCGACAACACAGTCGCAAAAGGATCACGCTTTTAGAGGGCACAATACAGTCGCCATTAATATACAGACTGCAAATCGCAATTTCAGGAAGTCGTGAAAGGTACATAACGAAAATACCACACTCAGAGGAGAATTTTGAGGGGTTTCAAATCGTTTTATACAGACAAAAATACAGCTGCAGTCACGAAAATAAAAATACAGTCCGCAACACACAGTTCGTGAATCAATACGAAGACTCTATTTTCTGCCATTCAATCTATATTTCAGACGCTCGAGAAGGGAAAAATACAGTAGTGCAATGGCATAAACCCATAAGAATATAAAATCAAAGGAAAGATAATCATTTTCGAATCAGAATTCAAAATTCACGAACTAGGGCACGTGTTCAGTTTAGACAGTTTGCAGAAAAAGGACACTCTTGGAAATTGGTATTTTATTCTTTGTTTATTCATTTCCAAAATACGCATTTATATTTATTCTATTTTATTACAATGGAAATATCCTTAGAAAAATATTCTGGTCTAAATTTTCATACATGGAGAGTGAAAATACAAATGCAACTTATGAATAATAATTTGTGGGGCATTGTAAACGGGAAAGAGACAACACCTACCGATGCATCAAAATTGTTAGAATGGCAACGCAAAGATGATAGAGCGAAAGCTATTATTGGCCTTGCTCTCTCCGACTCTGACTTTCATCATGTAGACCTAGACAAATCATCGAAAGAAATTTGGGATACTCTAAATAAATTATTTGGAGCAAAAGTAGTCAATGCCAAATTTTCCCTAAAACTTCAGTTATATAGGTTCAAAATGGATGAAGGAGTCTCTATGTCAAGTCACATCAATAATCTAAGGTCCCTGATCAGACAACTAGCAGAAGTCAAAGCTGCGATTGAGGATGAGGATGCCAAAGCTATCTTATTAAATAGTCTGTCTTCAAAATACAACAATGTAGTTTTTACCCTTAGTCAAATTCAATCTCAATCTTTGGATGATATGATAGTAGCTCTTCTAGCTGAGGAAAAACGAACTACAGAGGATGGAGAAGGTCATTCTCAGCAAGAAAGTGCATTCTATTCTAGAACCAGAAAATATCGTAAAAGATTAGATAAAGATAAGTCGGAGATTGAATGTCATTATTGTAAGAAAAGAGGTCACACAACATGGGATTGTTGTGTTCGAGCCAATGACGTGCTCAAGGGTAAAGTCATATCAAATACAACCAATATAGCCATGGTTGAAGACCCACCGGATGCAACAGGTAGTGAGGACAGTGACAAATATGCAATATAAAGATGCTCTAAACTTTGAAGGCAAGAAAGGATACAGAGTGGATGAAGCTCGGTATGGATGGTTGCTCAGATAGTTCGAGAGATTGTGAATCTTGGGAATTATACCCTCATGAGGGTCATGAGACAACTTGATGGAACTTGTGGATGGCTCAGTATGGATGGTTGTCCAATAATTCGGGAGATCTGTGATTCAGGAGTTCGGGGAGGTGGAATCCGGGAACTCGGGAATTCAGCTTGGGAGCTACACCTTTACGAAGGTCACGAAGCAGCTTGATGGAGCCCTACCTTATCATAGCATTGCTTTTAAAGTGAAAGTGTTTGAAGTTTGCGTAGTTTTGTTTTGTTCTAGTCTTGTTAGATTGTTTGTTTTTTTGCTTTATGTAGAATAATTCTTAAGAGGGGGTATGAGAATATAAGACTTATTTATAAGTTGCCTAACTACAAGTTGGTTGTAACCGGTTGTAACTACATCAACCGTTTTGTAACTATTTCATTTATAATAAATAGACGGACACACAATCTCAAATGTGTGCAATCTGCCTTCTCTTCATTTCTTCCTTGTACACGTATTCTAACAGTCGGCTGTCAAGGATGCAGCTTGCACCGTCCCTTCCACACCAATGTTGCCGTCCCTCCATGCTCCACTGACAGAATACAAATGCTGATTGTCTGATTAGGTGTTAACCCATGTGAGCTGTTTGATCTGCACTGGATTGTTGCTGCTGCTTCCCCCTTGCCATTTAATGGCTGAGCGGGTTCCCCACCGTTGTTGCTGCCACTCCACAAGCTAAAGCCACCGGTAAATTGCCAAGGTGGTCATTTTCATTTGGAAACTTTGGGAGAGCATCTGAATGGGTTAAATGAAGGGACAGACACAAAATGGGGGTCTCTAGTTTCACAATTAACAAAATAATGTTATAAAATTTAGAAAATTCTGTCTCTAACTTGGGGTTGCATTACAAACCCTAAGTTTCATATACAAACAAATGATTTCACTAGAAGACCAAAATGAAAACTTTTCTCTTTAAACAAGCACTCCCTCATCTTCAAATTTTCACAACATTCCAAGTCCTTCGAACCACAAAGTTTGTTGAATCTTGATTTACTCATTAGGCTCTGATACCATGTGAATTAAGTGTGATATTTTACAATTGATGGATATTGTGGTAAATTCCCCTATTGAACCCAAAACATAATATACTCAATAAAATAAAGAGAATTTTGGTATGATATGTTGGACGACAAAGTCTCCTATGTATACACCTAATCTTAATGTATTCTGTTACTAAAGGAAAATACATTGGGCTTGATAGGAGAGATTTATCGACCGTAACAAATACATCTGTATCTTTTTTGGCTGATATTCTTGAC
This sequence comes from Taxus chinensis, assembly GCA_019776745.2. Classification (NCBI taxonomy): domain Eukaryota; kingdom Viridiplantae; phylum Streptophyta; class Pinopsida; order Cupressales; family Taxaceae; genus Taxus; species Taxus chinensis. Next base: position 13,288,789 of record CM034150.1, read on the forward strand.
ACAGAAGTGCAGCAGACTCAAAGAAGATATGTGTGCTAGTGTCAAAGTTGTAAGATTTATGAACTTTTTTTTTGGAGAATTTAATTATAGTATTTAGTAGTTCATATGTTTTTCAGCTATTTAGCCATATCAAGATATGGTACAGTTCCTACAGTGAGATGACCAGAACTAGCTGTTGAACAACCTCTTGCCATTTTTTCTCACCGGCTTGACTTCTTATTTTAGTATTTCCTTAACTGTAGAGCATTACTGGCTACAGGAAAGGTTTAAAAGCATGTACTTGGATCCAAGGTATGACAAAAATGGAGCACCATAAAAATTTCATCAAAAAATATGGGGATGTACTGAAAAATAAGTGCAAAATCTGAAGTTTTTTACTATAGTAGAATATGAGGAAGAAATTGAAATATGAGAAATACATTCACAAGGGAAAAAGACGGATTTGAGGTTTCATTATTATTACAAAAATCTTTTTAAATTTACCTCTATACTTTTAAAATAAATGCTGCTGTACCTCTATACTTTTGAAATAATTGCTGTTGTACCTCCATGCTTTTGGTCCCTTAGTCCAGCATACTAATACTGTGTATTGAACTAACTTGGAGAGAAATTCAGAAGAGCTCAATTCTTTTTTAAATAAATTCGAGCATATTGGTTTTATGATAAAAGTAAAACTTCTTTTAATTTTTCTGTCAAATAACTTTTGCAGTCACAAGTTCCGAGATATCTTTGTATGCTTTTCCCATTTGTTCTTGTACATGGTTTGGAATATAGAACCTTTTTACATAGGATATTTAGCATCAAATGGTTTTTAATCTTACGTAGGATGAAGTCAATCATGGGCTAACTAGCCAATCTCTGATATGCATGATGCAGTTCATTGTTTTTTTATATATATCTCTGTTAGTCCATTTTTGTAGCTTTTTAGGTGCTTTTAAAATATTTTTACATAGTAGTTATATCGGTTTAGGGTTCCTGGTAATATTATAATTTTAAATGAGAGGATTGATGTTGATTGTGTTGTGAATGTGAAATATAGGCAGATTCACTTTGCCATCTCTTTTTAAGGAACTGGGGCACTTACAAAAAGTTAAAACCATGCAGTTTGCATTTGTTCTTGGTAGTATTCTTTCAAATAAACTGATCACATGTTTGCTTTCCATACAGTGGAAATCTTCTGGGAAATTATTGGAAGTTGGAGTAATCATTTGCATTTATACAAATTCTGATACCTTGGTTGCTGCCCTTTTAGTGATTGTGCAAAAAACTGTTGTAGATGCCTACCACATGGAATTTTTTCTCTTCCTGAGCATAGTTTCCATAATGATTCCAAATGTCTACCGGGGATACTGTAGGTTACAATTCTGTGTTATTACCAACTTTGGTTGCAATAATCTAGTTTTAAGTACATTGTCTTTCCAGTCTGTTATGGTTCTCAAATTGTTTAGTTATTGCAGGTCTTTATATGTGATTGCCAGCCATTCAGGCCTTCACCTGTATTTGATGATGACTTTGTTACCATATGTCCCATTTTACCTAATGGCAAGATTCTGGCTTGTCCCTGGTGTGAAAATGAAAAGAATCGCTATAAAGAGAATGAACTGCACAAGAATTTTAGTGCAGGTGCCAGTTCAAAAAGCAGATTTGAGTGCAAGTCCTTTGATGGTTTGATCTGCTCTAGCGGTGATGATGAAATGGATAGTCATACTTCTAGTAGTTTGGAAGGCTCTGTGTCATCAGGATCAGAAATTGATAAGAGTATTCCTACCAGACACATGATTCAAAATGATTGCTATCAAAATAACAGTAAACTCCTATATAAAGGTATTAAGACCTATGAAGGAAAGAGGATTCAGGTTAAAGAAGAATGTCAGGCAATGGAGTTTGGTAGCAACACTTCTGAGTGTTGCAGTGGCTTGAATGACAATGTTGCAAAAAGGGATAGTTTAGGCCATCTTCTTGCTGCAACCATAGAACACAATTACGAAGGCAAAGAAGAATGCCCAATTGTGGGTGGAGCCATGGAAGATTCTAAAGAATTATTCAATGAAAAGGAGTTTAAAGCTTACAATGGCATTAAGAATAGCAGTGTTATGGGAGAGAATTTCTCCACGTGTAAGAGAAAGAGGGGGTCCTTGATGAGTGACTTAAAAAAGTGTTCATTTTTAGATTTAGAAGCAAGGAATAAACTTGTATCTGAAGTCTTGCAGTGTTCAACATATCCTTCAATACAATCTTGTTTGAAATGTTGCTCTAAAGACATTACTAATTTGGTGTCAGATCCAACACTACAAATGCAAACAGTGACTCATAATTCTGGGGTGCACGAACCATATTGCATGGATTGCTTGCAAGAACAGAGGAGTGAATTACTTGGTGCTAGAGACAGTGTAGTATCTTTGATTGGTATTCATGATATTCCGATGAGAAAGGATTTAACACAAGGTGGATTATTCACAGTGCAAGAAAATGTACACCTCTTGAATCAAAGAAAAATTCTAGCGAAGCTTAGGGATGAGGAAAAAACTGGTATCTTATTATCTGGTGGTCAAGAAAGTGAATTTTATTGGAGAGTAAACAACTCGATTGAAATAGAGCTACCTGATTTGCCAGATGGTGCAATCCCTTTGTATGTTAAAAGTCCTGCGCATGGTGTAACTGTGATGAGTAAAGAGTCAATGGAACAAAACCAATTGGCTGGTGACAGAGTTGAAGATGATAAGTCGTCAGTAAAAGCCAGGGAAATTATTGGCTATGTATGTTATATGAAGAAACTCGGATCAGCATTTATAGTTGTTAATTGTGATACTCCAGAATCAGCTGATGAGCTACTCCAAAACTCACTTCTCAGTTGCGTATCTTGTTGCAATGCTTATGAAAATGATCAGAATAGATGTTTACATTCAATCTGTGCAGTCTTCCACTTAAGTCCTCCTAGTGTGTTGAGAACAGAAAAATACATGAGATGGATGAGGCATTTTGGAGATGATATCTTGCATATGGTAATGCAGGGCGGATCTGCTGAGTATGGTTTCTTATATTCATTTTCATCTCTGGCAAAAATGAACTTGGTTGACAAAGAAATCTTTCCTCTTCCATTCAAGGCCTCACTGTGTAACCAACATGAGGATACTGAAAACATTGAAGATTTTCGGTTCAGCGGGCAAGTAAAGATTGGCCGATTGCTCATGTCTGTAGCATTTCAGGGAATTTTGGGAAGAAAAGTTCAAGTGGTTGTGGATGACTCTATGTGCCAAGAAACTACAAATGTTGAGCTCATACAACAATATTTTACCCAAAGCAGGCCTGACCTAGCTGAAAAAACTAAGAAGTTTGCAGAGGATATTATAATCTCATCACAAGATGCTGGCATGCAGATGAGTGCAAACAAGATGGCAGCATTAGCTCTCAGGGAGAAACTATTACTTCAGAGGAAATTAGCAGTTAAAGATTCAACCATCCAGGGCGTTTCTGTGTTGTCTTCCAACATCTCTGTTGCCAACAATTCAAATCACCTGGGTGCTGAAAACATTAGTAGATCGCTTTATGATGGCAGAAGCAAATCTGCTGAGTTCAGGCTGCTTTTCCTAGGCACAGGATCCGCTGAACCAATGAAACAGAGAGGAAGCAGCGGTATCCTTCTGGAGGTGCATGATAGAGGATGCATGCTATTAGATGCAGGGGAGGGTGTTGCAGGTCAAATCCTCAGGGCTTTTGGCAAGCACAAAATGAAAAAGGTAGTTGATGATCTCCAGTGTGTTTGGATTTCACATAAACATGCTGATCATGTTTTGGGGGTCATTTCTATTATTGCTGCAAGGTCGGAGAATGGACCAACTATTGTAATTGTGGGTTCAACCCAAGTTCGTGAATGGCTTCAGGAGGTATGCTTTCCTTTCACAGCTCTCTGACAGGATTTTTTCCTATGTGCCAATGTTCAGGTCACATTTTTATATTTTTTGATAGCATATACAGGAAGCCAGATGAATTGAGCTGCTAATCTGGAGGTTTTATGTATAGATATAGAGCTGTTGTTTGGTAAAATTTTATTTTAACTGTATTTCTGGGCATATGTGATTCATAATCCCCCCTCCTCTTCCCCCGGCCTCCCCCGGTGTGCCCCCCATCCAAATAGATTCTAATGCTTGTTAGAGCTTTAGGGTTTATCATTGCAGTCAGGTTATCATTGCAGTCAGGTTGACATCTTCATCTATTTATATTGTTGGCAGTGTTATTTTATTTGTGCTAGTGTGTGGTTCATTTCCAGAAAATTTAGTTTTCTGAGGTTAGGTTTCTTACAAGAGCTGTTTGGGGCTTTAAATTAGATTGAGAAAGCCTGAGAATATTTGCAGCTTGTCGTTTGACTTGGTCCACATGGCTGGGTTGAAGATTTTGGTACAGAGTTTCCCATATTTCCACACAACAAAAATTCGCTAAATTACTCAATGGCAGTTTTTTCTGTAAACTAAGGAGTTCTATTCTACCTCTATGAACTACTCAAACCAATCTTAGGTCGATTGTTTTGACCACCGAAACAATATTATTCCCATAATATTTGTACGAACTAAATATATCTAACATTCCCTCCCTTAGTTTGGATAGAGGGAAGGAAACCACACCACACACAAACTATAAACGAAACGTACGCCAATACATACTTTAGGTATGCACTCTGCTACTCAAGATATCTGCTGCATGTGATCACCTACATACACAAGCACAACTACTCACATTTTCACTTCTAGTGAATGTTGGGCTTTTCACTGGCCAACCACAAACTTCCAATGATCACCTACGTACAAGAACTCAACTGTTCTCACTTTCACTTCCAGTGAGTGTTGAGCTTCTCACTGGCCAAGTGCTGCAGAAATACACAACAAAAGATTCACAGTAGTCATTTGCTTTCCTATTCATCTGTTTTCTGTAGGTTTATCTTCACACACCACATAATAAGAAATAACAACTTTGTCACTAAAGCGAAATGCGGTCCTGTTGTTGGCGATGAACGAGAGGATACTGACAGGCTTGCTTCCTTAGTTGTCTCTATCCTCTGTTAGGTCCGCTGCTCACTCAGCTGAATGGAACTTGAAACTCATGTCGTTTTCAGGAGAAAATACTCCCCCCCCCCGTCAGCTTTAACATACACATCAGATATTGGGTTCACCTAAAAATGCATCTGTGAGGCAATTTTTAACTATTTTTTGACGATTTTGACGCTTACGACACAATGATACTCAAAATGACAAAACTATTTTGACTAATGATCACTGATAAATGACTACAAAAGACACAATCACGATGTTCAATAGTCATACATTGACAATAAGTCAATAAAGATATTTAGTAAATATTTAATAGCTTAAGCTGTAATTAGATAGTAAAATATTTTTGAGATTATTGCGACATACATCTACAACATTCAACAAACTATTTAGATACTGAATGACATATGACTTTTGACGATAAAATAAATTAGAGACTAAACAACAAAAGAGTTACTCACTTATTACAATGACCCAATTTACGACTACAAATTTGACTTTGAATGACTATTGATCAACAAATGTTTATAAATTTAAAAAGTAATTTCACACTTATTATTAAAAAATAATATTTCAAACAATACTTTTGAATATGACCTTGATAAACTGGAATACAAACTATAGACAATTTTTTTGACACTTGATGACAAGTTAACTTATCATTTAAATCCCTAATCTAAGTTGACTTAAAGATGAAACAATTCAATCTAAAACCTAAAAGAAACAAACAAATATTGATTTTACTTTATGGTAGATACAATGGCTTGCATGGAGAGAACACCACAAACAGACATTGACTATTATCACATGTTGCCTTCTCTTGTCTCCACACCACTCAATCTACAACTCGACTCATTTATTCATGATCAACACAATAGATGATCACTACATGGGGGGTTTCAAGGATTTACACTGAGAGGATAGTCTTCAGGATAAAGAGAACACATTGATCATGGACTGCAGTGAAAAATTGATAGACTCAAAGCATAAACCACGAGGCACATCTATTTACTCTTTATATGTGGCAAACTGTGGTGGTACATGGTGAAAGAAGATGGTGTTGTCTGTTGATGGAGAAAATAACACCTTTCTGAGAATGCACGTGAATACGAAGGATGAACAACCATGTTGAAAACAATAGAACAAGGTAGCTGCACAAGGATTTGAACGGACTGCTACAGATTCTCGGAAAGTGGACATAAGTGACACAGGTGATATGGGCAATCTCGAAACCCGCATGTTTAGATCTTTACTACACAGGCTGCATTTATATCAAGTTTGAACACTTGGAGTCTTCTAACTCTCTTTCAAAAAGCTCTCATTATTTTGACTCCACCCGCTCTGATACCATATGAAGATTTTCATACAGAGTCTCCCATATTCCCACACAACAAGAATTTGCTTAATTATTCAATGAAAATTCATACATATATAAGAATAGGATCTCCTTAAACTAAGGAGTCCTATTCTATCTCTACAAACTACTCAAACCAATCTTAAGTGGATTGTTTCCACCACCAAAACAATATTATTCTCACAGCATTTGTATGAACTAAATATATCTAACATGGGTATTATCATCTTGTAACGGTGTTGCCTTTTTGACAGGTTGGCATCGTGGTAGTGTACATACTCATACTCGGCTGTTTGCTATGGAGCAAGGGAACTTAGGAAGCTATAATTGAAATTCTTGGGAGATTTTTGTATTAACTAACTGAAAGGTTGATTTTAATAGATAACATTTTATCTGATAAAGCTTGGAAATATAGACATCATAAATGGCATTCTTGTTCTTTTATATGACTCCATGAAAGGAATGCTTTGTTTTGAGCAACTACACAACTTTCAAGCTAGTTTACTGCAGGCATTTGTGGTAACCATTGTTTTGACAAGGAATTGAGCTATTATAAAACTAGTTTTAACATTGTTTGTTTAGTGATTAAACAATTCCCGCTTCTCATTGCTAAATTTAAACTAAAAAAAGAAGGGGAAAGAGTGTTACCTAAGACTCGGGGACTACGGGACGAGATTTCCGGGACAGCAAAAAAATGCTAAATTTGGGGATGGCGGGGGACGTCTAACTAAAAAAATATATAAATTTTTAAAATATAAAAATATAATGACTAAACTATATAAATACGCTGAAATAAAACCATTTGAGATTTAAATAAGCTGAAATCATAAATATCAAATACATTTAAACTGTATATTATACATATGATTTAATAAAACCATTTCATTATGAGACTTAAAATTTAAATAAGCTGAAATAAATTATAAAACCATTGTGATTGATGAGTTGACGATATTTGATATTCATATCAATAATCTCAAATTCAAATACACCAACAATTGTCAATATTACAAAAAGAAGAGGACATGTTTCAGCTCAAAAATCATAATCAACATCTGAAACATCCATGAACTCGTCCTCATTGGAATTCTCATCCTTGTCTAAAATAGAGAGCCCAATCAATCCCCGTTGCATAGTATTGTCCTCTTCTACCTGCGTTGACTCCTTGGGATCTACATCCCACCGTATGTTGGGGTTTGCTTGTACTCAGTTGTCTTACAATCTATAAGACGCAAAACACTGTGTACACCTACAAGCTTCTCTACTCTCTTTGAGGTAAGCCTATTCCTCCTAATAGAGTGGATCTAACTATATGTAGACCAATTTCTCTCATATGCAGAGGAACCGGAAACCTGGGAAAGGAGGCAAATTGTAAGTGTTTGTAGCAGTCGTAGACACCCATACAGTTGCCACCAACTCATCGGCTTGTCTTGTGTCAATGTTACCCTGTCTATCTTTGCTTGTGTTTTGTACCCATCAAGTTTAGTGAAGTCGAGCCACTCCAACCTAATCTATGAAGACTCCTTTGGACTATACATTTTTTTAAAGGCCTTCATAAGGCCCTTATTCACCTCATCGTTATCCAAAGTGATAACTCTACTTGGCCTCTCCTGAAATATTCCTTGTGGGATTTCACTTGAAATTAACAAAATATATAAAAATAACAGCAAACTGAAATTCTGATATTTCTGATTTTTGGGACAGCAATATGCAAAAACAAAGAAAATTTGTATTTTCTAGGATAATAATTTCTAACACTACCTAGAAGCTTCGAAAGAGTCGGAAAAATATGTAGAACAGTAAGCTAGAGAGATAATTTTTATTCCTCAGATCTGATTTTATTTATTTACTTTAACTATTGAAACTGCCTAAAAATTCCAAAAATTCACAAGGAGTTGAAATGATTTTTAAAAATTCTGAAATTCGGACAACAATATATTTAAATTATAACGAATCAGATCCAACTTGGAAAATTGCAAAACTCCAACTAGAAACCCTAGAAAACATTGTTGCAAAAACCTAAGTAGATATGAAAATAAATAAAGCCCAAACTGATTGAAACTCCTCTCGGGAATTTGCCAAGCTTGCCTCAAACAGTGGAAATAATCTGATCTGTAGATAGCTGAAGTATGTACCAAATAATCTCTCTCCGACATTGAGCAAACCCTTGAAATTCTTTGATAACTCCGATCTGAAAATCTGATTTGAATGAAGCTTCAAATTAGCAAACTAGGGATGGATCTTTCACCACCGAGGAGTGCTCTGTTAGCCAGGAGTGAATCTCTCACCACTGAAGCTAGGGTTCCTACAAGATCTTACTCCACAAGCAAAAATATGCACCCAACAATGACTTCAATATCATAAAAGAGTGAGTGTATGAATGAATGCCCCTTTCTCCCCCAAGGGCTTCCTTTTATAACTTTTCATTGCAACAAAGGGCCCAAAAGAACCCTAATCGACTTCCTTGGGGAAAAACCACATAATAATAAAATAACTTAAGTTACTTTATCACCATTAAGTCAAAAGTACACTTAAGTTATCCCAACACAAAATTAGAACATAAAGTATCATTGGGGAGCATCTCACAACCTTATTTCACTTAAGTCACCTCAAAGTATATGTCCAACTCCAAAACATAACATATACGTGAAATGAAGGTACAAATCACACTCAATAACCATACGTCACTACCCCTTGAGCATAACTAAGGCTAAGACGAACGAAAAGCCTTGTAGGCCATCCGCTCGGAAATGGGGACATTACAGTCCTCCCTTCTCGAAAAATTGCTTGCCCTCAAGCAATTCCAAACTCATTTGTCTAAGTGTCATGTACAATAGACAAAACATGCTGAAGTGATCCAAAAGCCTGGCCCTTGTACTTGTCAAGTGGGCTAAAACTTGCCACCATCTATCACTCACAAGATGATCATATATACAAGGTTGCATCCAAGGTATCACATACTTCAGATTGCAGATTTCATCTTCTAGTTCATCATTTTTCTCAAAACAAATCTGAATATGCAATAATATATATGACATTATTTCACTTGTTCCATACCTTGTGATGTCTTAATGATCAACAATGGGTTGAATTAACTACTGCGATAACATGCTCTTTTCTTTTCCATCCTCATCCTGTGCAATCAGCCCTTCCATGCTCTTGGCTGTCAGAACTTGAGGAACACCATTCCTCATACCATGCACAACTTCTTCTGGATCAACATTCTTTGCTTCTTCTTCATTATCTGAAACTACCTCAATGTAGTGGATAGATCCCTTACCTTTACAACGATGGTTGGGTGTCCATGGGTCATTATAATCAAAGCTTAATTTTTTTCTTCTTAACTCATTCCTTGTTTCTATTTTGGAGTTGTTTCTTTCCCATTCCTTTGCCTTACCTTGCTGCCCACTAACTAGTGCCCCTTGCTTATCATGTTGAGCTTTTATTGGTTTTTCAAATGAGTTCTTTTGTTGCCCCAAACACCTTTGTAATTCAGGTATCGGCATATGACGGTCTCTCTTGGGCTTGCTACCAATCTTCATCTTGCAGTAATATGTAAATGACATATTATCTCTGAAACCCTTGCTCAAAGATTGGTATTTCCTCCAATAAGAATCCTCATCCATCACCTCTGTTGGCTGCCCTACATGTGACGCTTCAGATCTACTTTGATTGAAATTCTGAGTGAGTTGACTCAAATAAAGGTTAGTGGTTTCTTGTTGTTCCACCATGTTGATGAACATTTTCTTTATAAAACCCACATTGAGATCTTTTCGATCTATTATGACCTTTTCGCTATCTAACAGGCTGAAATAAAACCGACTTTGATACCACTGAAATATCACTTGTGGGATTTTACTTGAAATTCACAAAATATATAAAAATAACAGCGAACTGAAATTTTGATTTTTCTGATTTTTAGGACAACAATATGCAGAAACAAAAAAATTTGTAGTTTCCAGGATAATAATTTTTTACACTACCTAGAAGCTTCAAAAGACTTGGAAAAATATGTAGAACAATAAACCAGAGAAATAATTTTTATCTCTCAACTCTGATTTTATTTATTTATTTTAACTGTTGAAACTGCCTAAAAATTCTAAAAATTCACAAGGAGCTGAAATGATCTTTATAAATTATGAAATTCGGACAACAAGATATTAAAATTATAACGAATTAGATCCAACTTGGAAAACTGAAAAACTCCAACCAGAAACCTTAGAAAACACTACTCCAAAACCCTAAGTAGATTTGAAAATAAATAAAGCCCAAACTAAATGAAACTCCTCCTGGGAATTCGCTAAGCTTGCATCAAACGCCGGAAATAATCTGATCTGTAGATGGCTGAAGTATGGACCAAATAATCTCTCTCCAAACTGTGCAAACCCTTGAAATTCTCTAATAACTCTGATCTGAAAATCTGATTTGAATGAAGCTCTAAATTAGTAAATTAGGGATGGATCTTTCACCACCGAAGAGTGCTTTGCTAGCTAGGAGTGAATCTTTCACCACCAAAGCTAGGATTCCTATATGATCTTACTCCACAAGCAAAAAGTATGCAACCATTAATGGCTTCTATATCATAAAAGAATGAGTGTATGAATGGATGCCCCTTTCTCCCCCAAGATGTTATGTTTGTGGAGCCTATTTTCATGTTAGAGTGTGGTACACCTTCTATGTGTTACACTCGGGTATTTTTACGGTGGTCCCGCTCGCCGGTGAGCGGGTCAAGGGGGTTTGGGGGCGAAGCCCCCGAAGCAAATTTTCATGGGTGGTTTATTAACCCATGGGTAATGGGTAACCGTTATGGGCTGTTTTTTGGGCCCATGGTTTTTCGGTACCCATTGTTTTGATACCCCATACTTGTTTTGATGCCCATACCCATGGTTTTGATACCCATGGTTTTTGCCCATGGTTTTGATACCCACGGTTTTGTATCAAACTGCTTAAGCAATTGTCTATTTATATGGTCTTATGCATATGATAGATAGACAAGCAAATGTATTGCAGATGTGCTTTGAATTCGGGTGTGAATTCTGTAGAGTTTGTTGAGCATAGCTCCAAACGGATCTGGGTATTGTATTGAGAGAGTGGTGGCTTGTAATAAAATCTGAGCAAGTGATTCTTGGTGGACGTAGCCCAAATTGGGTGAACCACGTTAAATACTGTCTCTCTGTGTTGTGTTATTTATTCTGCACTTTTATTTGAGATCTGTAATATTTTTTGCATATTAGTTTCTACTGTTGCGATTCTGTAAGGGATTATTCCGCATATTTTATCTCTTATTTCCTAACAATTGGTATCAGAGCCTGGTTTTGGTTTGCTAAAGTGTTGAATCGCAGGGAAAGTTTTATCTTGAGTGGGAGCTATGGCAGATGATGGAAGATCTAGGGTTGATAAATTCAACGGGCAGAATTTCAGTCTTTGGAAGATGCAGATGGAAGATTACCTTTATCAGAAGGATCTTTATACTCCGTTGTCTGAGAAGGTGAACAAACCCTCGAGTATGACAGATGCGGAATGGGATTTGTTGGATCGGAAGGCACTTGGAATGATCCGGCTGTGTCTTGCATCTTCGGTATTATTTAATGTTTCAAAGGAAAAGACTACAAAAGATCTAATGGATGCATTAGGGAAGTTGTATGAAAAACCCTCTGCCTCTAACAAGATATTTTTAATGAAAAAGTTGTTTAATATGAAGATGTCTGAGAATAGTTCAGTAGCAGATCATTTAAATGATTTCAATACGGTTGTGAATATGCTAGCTTTGGTTACAATAGAATTTGATGAAGAAGTTAGGGCTTTATTAATTCTGTGCTCTTTACCTGAAAGTTGGAATAGCCTGGTAATGGCGGTAAGCAACTCGGTTCCAGCTAACTCGAAGTTGAAGTTTGAGGATGTTGTAGGGGTGATTCTAAGCGAGGAAATGTGAAGAAAAAGCTCTGGGGAATCTTCTACTTCAGGGAATGCTTTGACAGTGGAAACTAGAGGGAGACAGAAGAATAGAGGAAACCGTGGAAAATCGAAAGATCGGGCAAGGTCAAAATCCAAGAGCAAGATTGTATGTTGGAACTGTGGAAAGTCTGGGCATGCAAAGAAGGACTGTTGGGAGCTTCGGGACAAGAAGAAACAACAGGAAGAAAACAAGGAGGCAAATGTGGCATCGGGTAATGTATGTCAGGATGCTTTGATTCTTTCTTTGCATAATATTACTGAATCTTGGGTTTTAGATTCAGGGGCTTCTTTTCATGCTACTCCACATAGGCATTATTTTGTTGATTATGTTCAAGGGGATTTTGGGCATGTTTTTCTTGGTGATGATGAGCCTTGCAGTATAGTTGGAAAATGTTCTGTTCAGGTTAAGATGCAGAATGGGAATACATGGCTATTGAAGGATGTCAGACATGTGCCTACATTAAGGAGAAATTTGATATCGGCGGGGCAATTGGGAAGTGATGGTTGTACTGTGATATTTACAGCTGACTCTTGGAAGGTTACCAAGGGTGCTCTTGTGGTGGCAAGAGGTAAGAAGGTTGGAACCTTGTATTTATCCACTGATAGTACTAATGATTGTAATCTTGTGGCTTCAGATGCAGATACAACATTATGGCACTATAGGCTCGGTCATATGAGCCATAAGGGCATGGACATCATAAAGAAGAATTTGCCTGGATATACAGAAACAGGTTTGGATTTCTGTGAGAACTGCATATATGGGAAACAGAAGCGAGTAAGGTTTCTCAAGGTTGGACCTACGAAGAAAGAGAGTAAGTTAGAGCTGGTACATTCTGATGTGTGGGGGCCAGCTCAGGTATCATCTCTTGGGGGTTCAAGTTATTATGTTACTTTTATTGATGATGCAACAAGGAAAGTTTGGGTTTATTGTATTAGAAACAAATCTGATGTATTTGATACTTTTGTTAAATGGAAAGCCTTGGTAGAGAATGAAACAGGTCTTAAGTTAAAATGTCTCAGGTCAGATAATGGAGGGGAGTATTGCAGCAATGAATTTGATGATTATTGTTCTAAGAATGGAATCCGCAGGCAAAAGACGGTTCCAGGAACCCCGCAGCAGAATGGGGTGTCAGAAAGGATGAACAGAACAATAATGGAACGTGCTAGGAGCATGAGGATACATGCAGGACTGCCTCTTTATTTTTGGGCAGAAGCGGTGAGCACAGCTGTGTACTTAATAAACAGAGGACCCTCAAGTGCCTTGGATGGAGGCATACCTGAGGAGGCTTGGTACGGTAAGAAAGTCGATTACTCATTTCTTAGAGTCTTTGGATGTGAGGTGTTTGTTCATATTGACAAGGATGATAGGACCAAGCTAGAGGCTAAATCAGAAAAATACACTTTTATTGGTTATGGTGGTGATGACTTTGGATTTAAATGTTGGAGTATTAAGGACAAGAAAATCATTCGGTCTAGGGATGTGGTCTTTAATGAGAAAGTCATGTATAAGCAACAGTTGCAGGAAAACAGGGAAGAATCCAAGAAAGAATATGCAGTGGTAGAGGATCTTCTGGATGGGACAGTGACCCATGAATCAGTTCAGGAACCTACTCAACAGGAACCCCAAACTCCTACAGTGAGGAGGTCTTCTAGGGTAAGAAAAGAACCTGAACATTTTTCTCCTTCTCTTTATTATTTATTACTCACTGATAGTGGAGAGCCAGAGAGCTTTGATGAAGCAATGCAGGTAGATGCCAGTAAGAAGTGGGAGCAAGCCATGGATGAGGAGCATAAGTCTCTCATGGAGAACCAGACTTGGGATTTGGTGAAGCTACCGGAAGGCAAAAGAGAATTGCAGAACAAGTGGGTGTACAGAGTTAAAGACGAAGAAGGAGGAAAGAAAAGATATAAGGCCCGGTTGGTGGTCAAGGGGTTTGCACAGAAACAAGGTATAGATTTTGATGAGATCTTTTCTCCTGTAGTAAAAATGACTTCTATTAGAACTGTTCTTGGAATAGTGGCAGCAGAAGACTTGCACTTAGAACAGTTAGATGTAAAGACTGCATTTCTCCATGGTGATTTGGAGGAGGAGCTATATATGCAGCAGCCAGAAGGATATGAAGTCAAAGGTAAAGAGGAGATGGTGTGCAAACTGAAGAAGAGCTTGTATGGCCTGAAACAAGCTCCACGTCAATGGTATAAGAAGTTTGATAGCTTCATGATGGAGCAAGGTTATATCAGATGTCATTCTGACCATTGCGTGTATACAAAGAAATTTGAGGATGGAAGTTATATTATCCTGTGTTTGTATGTTGATGACATGCTGGTTGCAGGTAAAAACATGCAGGAAATAAAAGTACTCAAGAAACAACTAAGTGAATCCTTTGATATGAAGGATTTGGGGGCTGCCAGACAAATCCTTGGTATGAGGATAACTCGGGATAGGAAGGAACGGAAGCTGACTTTATCTCAGGAAGAGTACATTAAGAAGGTATTGGATAGGTTTAACATGCAGGATGCTAAACCGGTTGGGACTCCTTTGGCAGGCCATTTTAAGTTATCAAAGGAGCAGTGTCCCAAGACAGAGCAGGAAAGAAACCATATGTCCAAGGTACCTTACTCATCAGCGGTTGGCAGTTTGATGTATGCTATGGTATGCACTAGGCCTGATATTGCCCATGCAGTAGGAGCTGTGAGTAGATTTATGAGTGATCCAGGTAAAGAGCATTGGCAAGCAGTAAAGTGGATCCTTCGGTATTTGAGAGGGACCATGGGGACAGTTTTATGCTACAGTGGATCAGACACCACTTTACGTGGTTATGTAGATTCAGACATGGCTGGAGATGTAGACAGTAGGAGGAGCACGACAGGTTATATTTACACTATAGGTGGGACAACAGTAAGCTGGATTTCACGACTACAGAAGCTGGTGGCTTTGTCAACCACGGAGGCTGAGTATGTTGCTGCCACAGAGGCAAGCAAAGAGATGATTTGGTTACAACAATTGCTTGAGGAGTTGGGGCATAAGCAGGAGGAATGTAAGCTGCATAGTGATAGTCAGAGTGCTATACACCTAGCTAAGAACTCTGCTTTCCACTCCAGGACGAAGCATATACAGTTGAGATATCACTTCATCAGGACAACTTTGGAGGAAGATAAGTTGAAGTTGGAGAAGATTCATACCAGTCAGAATCCTGCAGACATGATGACCAAGGTGGTCACAAGGGATAAACTAAAGCTATGTTCAGCTTTGGTTGGCCTTCGCGGATGATAGTGAAGGGTTGAGAAGCTTGCTCAGTGGAAATCAGTCTCCAAGTGGGAGATTGTTATGTTTGTGGAGCCTATTTTCATGTTAGAGTGTGGTACACCTTCTATGTGTTACACTCGGGTATTTTTACGGCGGTCCCGCTCGCCGGTGAGTGGGTCAAGGGGGTTCGGGGGCGAAGCCCCCGAAGCAAATTTTCATGGGTGGTTTATTAACCCATGGGTAATGGGTAACCGTTATGGGCTGTTTTTGGGCCCATGGTTTTTCGGTACCCATTGTTTTGATACCCATGGTTTTTTGCCCATGGTTTTGATACCCACATGGTTTTGGTTTTGTATCAAACTGCTTAAGCAATTGTCTATTTATATGGTCTTATGCATATGATACATAGACAAGCAAATGTATTGCAGATGTGCTTTGAATTCGGGTGTGAATTCTGTAGAGTTTGTTGAGCATAGCTCCAAACGGATCTGGGTATTGTATTGAGAGAGTGGAGGCTTGTAATAAAATCTGAGCAAGTGATTCTTGGTGGACGTAGCCCAAATTGGGTGAACCACGTTAAATACTGTCTCTCTATGTTGTGTTATTTATTCTGCAGTTTTATTTGAGATCTGTAATATTTTCTGCATATTAGTTTCTACTGTTGCGATTCTGTAAGGGATTATTCCGCATATTTTATCTCTTATTTCCTATCAGGAAATGGGGATATTACATCTCCACATACCATTTGGGATTCAATGCATATGCGGCCATATGAAGTGGGGTGTTCAACTTCTCCCATCTATGTTGATTCTTGAATGATGGGCTGAATATGTTCATGATTGAACTCCAGAGTGGGGTTCCTCACCCTAAATAGATACCTTCATTTCTCGAAGCATGTTGTTAATGCACTGATATATCTCACAAAGATTAGGGCTATTATAATCCTTGTATTTGATGACGTTAAAATTGGAGTTATAATTGATTTGATGTATTTCGCATCAGCCCAAAATGTCTCCCTCACCACCACTTCACTCTCTTCTCTCTTTTGTTGTTGTTCAGATGACCCTTTCGGGTCTCCCTGTTAGCTCTTTTGGCATTGTACTGTGCAGTGCCATTGACCTACTTTTGTGGTCATTTGTTGGACATTAATATAATTATCTTATCTTATCTCTTTCCTTGCTCTGTCTTGGACTTGCCCCACCTAGTCCAATCCTATGTCATAATCATAACTTGTAGGGGCTCTTGCAAATCAAGCATCCTTTCCAATTGTTGGTCCTCAAATTTGCACCCCCCGGTGTGTTGACAACAATTCTCTTTAAGGGGGAATTGCTTGGAATGGTGGTAGACCGGGTGGTAGTGTGTCTTTTTGTAGCTTGGGAGGGGTATAACACTTTATTTGGGATCAAGCCTCGGGATGATTGTGGGGCACGTATATAGAGGGGATGACCTATTCCTGTTACTTTTGGTCTTGCTTTGAACTAGGGTGAGAGGACCTGCGGGGTAAATTGAATGCATAGGGAGACATAGGATATATGTTCCCTTTATTTCTTTAAATGATGAATCAATCTGGGATAAACATGGCCATGGACACAACACTTCACTCTCACGAGTTGTCACACAAAATGTTGCATATGTTTACCTTATCAGACATAGGTTACTATCGATAGTAAAGTTTGGTTGCTCTTGGATTCTCTAGATGGTAGAATTACAGCTAAGGGACATTCTTGATGATACTGAGAGACAACAACAAAAACAACGAATGGAAGTATGGGGTGGGATGAATTACATAGTTTTAATAGAGGGGGGATTATAGGAAGACAAATTCCTTGTAGTCAAGCATTTAACACTTAGAGCAGCTCACTATTCTAGAAAGTATAGAAAACTGGATCAAGTAGTGATAGTTTCTACAAAGAAAGATTTGCATTCATCGATCATCAACAGATGCAAAGCTTCGACACAATCTTTACATTACTTGACACAAGCCTGTGCAAGCATTCTTATAAAGTATTTATTGCTTCTTCCCTCGTATGCCCAATATACACTCAAAGGTCAACAAAACTCTCTTAGCAAAAAATGGTTACAGTAAGGATTTTAGAATTACGTCCAATATTTTAGAGTAAATGCTTACAACTCAATATCAAACTAATGACCAAAACACTACCATTATGGACAGATCTAGTGTATGCCAAAGAGAAACAATAAACACAAGACTGCAACAAAAAATATGACTCATCAATCGACAATTCAACATACAGAACCCATAACACAAAAATTTAATTCAAAAGCGAACGTATTTCATTCAGATCTTGACTTTCTTAACAGGGGAACATCAAGTTAATGCTCTCAAAGTTTGTCAATGGTTGTACATTGCAACCACATTGACATAGAAGTATGGGAAATGGAAATCCATATGCATTTCACAAAGGAAACATGCAATATTTACAATGGAACCTCTCGACCTTTTTCAGAAATAGAAAAACTAACCCCCCTCCTCCGCCTCCTAAAGACTTCTTCAATATATCGAAGATGAGAGAGAGAAAAAAGAGAAAAATCTGATTCCTCTCTTTACCCACCAATAAGATGCATTAAAATTCTGAAAAGGAGCATAGGCAGCTTGCCAAGGTCATTCATTCCTGCTGTCTTGCTTTTTGGAGAAGAAATAGGCACCATACTTCATTAAAACGGGTGGTTGAACAATACTTGAACAACATCTTTAATGCTGAGGATGTTTTCTTCCTTTTCTCCCGCCAACTGCCATCAATTTCTAAATCTGATGATGCCAACAACGTGAATGGCTCGAAGAGACCTTTCCAATGATATAAATTTTGCAAGATTTGGAGCAGGGGATCGAAAGATATGGCCTTTTAAAATTTTACATGTCGGGATGAACATAAGAATGACACATGGCAGCCTTTGTTTGGCGTCGGAGATTGCCTCTGCCTACGTGTGCTTTGCTTTTCCTTCGCCACGTGTGTGTCCGTGGTTGGGTCGCGGAGCCGGGCTTTACTTACGAGTCTACTTGCTTTGTCTTTTGACTGCTCTTTCCTTCTTCCGGAGCTGACGCCTTTTACTAAATTCCATTCACTCCGGGGCTTGAGATCCGTTGGAGTCTATTGGCCTGAAGTGTGACGGAATGACGCCACGTGTCCACCCTGATACCTTTGATCTGTGCTATGCTCACTGCGAAGTGCGAGCCAATGAGAAAGCTCCACGCACCTTCCCAGTGTCAGACCGTTTTTTATCCACTATGAAGTATGAGCCAATAGTAAAACTCCATGTTTACTTCACAATTTACCTTTGACAACCCCGTGATTGACAACCGCGAAACATAAGCCAATAGAAAAGCTCCACGTAGCTCGCAATGTCAGATTGTCTTGCTTTCGTGTCTGTTTTTCATTGGTTGCGGGGTTACTCCTTCGCATGGTGACTTTTAACTTGTACTCGGACCCGACGCCCTTATAAAACTCGGATCATTCCGCTGATTTGAAGTCTGCAAAAGTCAATCTACTCGCCCTGCGTTGGAATGATGACGCGTCTACTTTTTAGCTTTTCATTTTGCGCCATCTGTCGTTGCCTTTAGCTCCACCATGTTTTGTTGACCGCACCGACTTTGTTTGTTCTATTGCAGACCTGAAACCGTATTGAATTCGGTTCATTCCGCTTACTTGAAGTCTGCAAAATCTGAATGGCTTAGAGAGGCACGAATCTCGCCATGTTTCCTCTGCTTCGCGGGCTTTTTTAGTTATTTTTCATGTTCCACGGCCTTTGGAGTTTTTTTGAATGTCCCATGTCTTTTGGAGGATTTCTGAGTGCCCCTCGGCTCTTGGAATCTGCGGAGTGCCAACCCCTTTTGACAAACCCGTAGAAAACTAAACCATTGTGCCGTGGTTTTTTGTTATACAACCACACTCCCTCATTTCTTGCAACCAATCATCCCGCAGTATCCTCTCTTGCTTCAACTTGCAAGACTAAGTCAATTTGAATGATTATCAACCATTCTAGAATTCCGCCTTGGTCATGATCTGATCTTTTATCCTTTCATAGTTTGGAGCAACCCGCGGAACATTAAGTTCTTCATTCTGCGGATTACCAAGTTAGCGCACTGTGGTCTCCTTAGAATTGAATGGTCATGTGCATCCTTTAATTTGTTCAAAGTCATGAGGAGTGATCATGGATACTCAGAAAGCTATGGTGCTTAGCTAACATATGTAAATCTGAGTCCTTAGATGGTACGAGAAAATTTATTGGAAAACTCAACTTGGTTAACAACATGGCTTAGAATGAGCACCAACATCAACAAAATAAAATAGGATGCAAAGCAAGTGTCAATTAGTTTGAGGAATTCCTTCCTCGCAAAGCTTCAAAAGAGTGTCAACGATGTGTGGTGATTACATATGAATTTCTGCACATCCTTGGCCTCATTCGCTATCTTGCTGACCCAATGCATCTTTGATGCAGGAGCATCAAGAACTAAAATGCCATAAGGTCATATGAGACCACTTGAAACATGTTTGTCTAGGTGTGTGTGTGTGGGTGAGTGAATGAATGTCAAAATTGAATATATTGTAAAAGTGAAATTGAGTGTGTATGGATCAAAAGGTGGCATTAGTTGTCTAAATAAGTTCATATTTAATGTAATATGAGTGAAAATAGGACTTATAACGAATGGAGGAAAGCTTGGAATGTTGTTTCACTCAATTCCAAGTTTGGAGAGTGTGTTGAGCTTATTTAGGAGTCAAATATAGCAACTAGCTAGGCTAGTTAGGAAGCAAGAGGGAGATTTATGGGGAGAGTCAGTCATGAAGGAAGGGAGTGGTTATGTAATAAAGTTTTTCTAATGAAGGATAAAGATACGGGAGTGATGTTATAGGTACTTTGATTCCAATTTGTATGCTTAATTGTGGCATTTCATTGACTGTGTTAATATTACCCTATCCCTGGCCGAGAGCTAGAAAGATGACAGTCAGCACAGGAAATTGTTTTGGGATCTATGAATGCATGAATAGTTGAGGTAAGGTAAGGGAAGCACCATCAAATTTTTGTAACTCTTGAAACTTTGAAAAATGTCCCGTAGACTCGAATACTTGCTCTAGGGCCCAAACTAGGGCATCGTCTTGCTTAAATTCTAACCATCCAAATTTTATGAAAATTTGAGGAGAGGACTGTTTGAGGGTCTAGTAGGAGTGTTCAAGATTTTAGATTCTATCTCGCACTTGTGAGGAGGTTGTATGAAGATCGTATTTGCAGACTGTTACAGGCATGCCTAGGGAGGAATATTGAATTGAATGGAAGGGCAAACTTTTAAGTTAAGATGCAAAATTCATCATTGAGCATATGGAGGGCTCCACAGAGGTATTCCAACCTATTCTCAGACAAGATCACCACTAAAAGTATTCACTGTCATAACTAGGAGCTATAAATAGGCCTAATTTGCATGGTACATTACAAAGGAGGTGTTATTCCATACAAAGAAAAAAGGTGTTATATTTTGTACTGGTTGAATACTCCATAGAGGGTCTCTAAATCTATCTAGAATAGTGAAGTTTCAGAGGAATCTGAGATTCAATTCAGTTCATGTGCCTAGAGGGCTACAAGCCAACAAGGGCTTAAATGAGATTGTAGTTGAACCAAAAGAATGACTGTGGAATGAGTCTAAACATCTTGTTTTGAGTTAGATGGGATGTTCTAAGAGTCTTAGAAGTGACTCAGGGCCTATATCAAGTTTTGGGCACATTGATCCTAGTGACGTAATTGGACAAAGCAAGGCAAGTAGGAGTACTCCAAGGAAAAGTTGATTCAGAAGATATAAGGCTAAAAGATTAATGATTAAAGAAGGTTAAGGGAACATATTAGGGAGTGAATATGATGATCTAGGAGTTGAGAACTCTGTCACAAGTACCTTCCTTCATGTTGCACCCATAAAATGGTCTATTGACTTATGAGATTGTAAGGGAAAAGTTGATAGCTAACTTTCTGTATGTAAGTATGTCAATGTACAGGGAATGTGTGTGCCTTGGAGATCCTCATAGCAGGGGATAATGGCGAAGAAACACCGATAATGGTAAGTACTCAAAGCCAAGAGTGCATGGTGGAGGTAAATGTTCATAATCTAACCAAGACCAAGACATAGAAGAGTTGTATATTGGAGATGAATGAGGTATACCCCTTGCACTAATCTTCTCTCTATCTTTCAATGCATTGTTCATGGCATGCACGCAACATGGGGTCCAATAAATATGATTGTAGTTATACTCTACTAGTTACTTGTTCCTTTGCACATATAAGCTACATTTGTGATAACCTATACAACATTTGAAGGTCTAACCTCCTCAATGGCATCCTTCAAAATCTGAAACTAAAACTCAACATCTTTTTGCTTCCCAAAATAATCAATTGCTTTCAAGAAATACGGTCCATCTTTGCTAGAAACAATGATATTGATGAGTAGCCGATGACTAATATCCGTCCACCCATCCATGATAATGTTGCATCCATGTAACACCCATGTGACGTTTATCTCTTCCATTAACAAATTAACCTTCGTATTTGCTTTTGCTACATCGGCCATAGCCTCCTTGTAATAAGGAGAGCGAGTAACATGAAATGGGATCCCAGTAGCATAATTTTTTTTTGATAACGTCATCCGTCTCTTCCCTTGCCTTTGAATCAAATATGTCTACAATTTCATTGGGGGCCGTCCCCACGGCCTTTGTCTTCCCTCTACTTTCTAGTTTTGTTATTCCAAAACTAGAACTAGCCTTAGTGTTAGTACCACGAACTTTTAGAACGTCGTTCGTGGTATTTTTATTATAAATTTTCACCATCTTTGCTTTCTGATCAAGTGAAAAAGCCTTACATACGTCAACCCCCCTTCTTGTAAGGTGCAATAAATGTGCATTGGTCTTGGTGATGTTGCCATACAAAATCTCTGAACATATGTTGCACTTCCATAGTTTACTCTCCCCTCCAGGCTTGGGGTTTTCAACTACGTGAGCAAATTGTTGCAATGGCTTCTTCTTATCAAATGGTCCCATGGCAAATGCAGACAACTTTTGAGAGGGGCAATTGGTAGCACTACTAGTTGCCGTTGGCACTACATTTTCCCTCATTTTTTCACCTCCCCTAATTATGTCATCACCAACACTTCCACCTATCTCAACCCTCTCCTCCTCTGATTCATAACCATACTTAGAAGAACTCATAGTGATGATTGTTGGGGCTGCGATGAATTAAAAAAAGTGATAACTATTGGCAATGATTATAATTTATAAACAAGTAAAACAACCATAACTATGTGTATTATGCAATGAGTTAAAAAACAATGATAATTATATGCTATGATTAAGAAAAAGTAAAACAACCATAATCATATGCAATGAATAAAAAAACAGCCATAACCAATGATTAAAAAAACAACCATAACTACATGCAATGATTAAAAATACAGCCATAGGCCCATAATTATATGAAAAAAATGAAAAATATTAAAAAACCAAAAATATGGAAACATCAAACATAGGAATATTAAGTTTTTTATTTTTGTATCTACATTTATGTGTATCAAAGTTTTTGTATTCCTAATGTTTTTGAGAATGTGTATCATACTATCATGGTAAACCTTGCCAAACCTATTCAATAATCAAGAGTTTTATGTTTTAAGATTTATAGAAAATAAAATTTTAACCTTAACCAAACCCTATGTAGTATGCATTTTGTAAAATCTTACAAATTATAAACATGATTACATTGTGAATATAGATACAAAAATTAAAAAACAACCCCTAAATAATACAAATAGAAGCTAAATTTTAAAAACTAGAGACTACTCTCAAGTATGTAAGAAAATAAAATTTTAAATACCTCTTGCTTACTCTTGCTCTTTCTCTTGTAGTTTCCCTTCTTCCTCTTCCTCTTGCTTTCCTCTTCTTCTCTTTACTCACTTTGCTCAAGTGTGAATATTGAATGTGATATGGAATGAGGCCATATAGTCATTTTATATATTAGAATGTTACTTTTAGGGTTAGAGTTATGTTGTGTTTCTTTTTTGTTATTGTAACTTTCCATAAAATAAAAATGGAAAAAAGAGTGTTTTAAAAAAAATGTAATTGAAAAAAAAAAGGTTAGCATAGCCGGGGACATTTAGATGTCCCCGGGACGTATCTTGACCGTCTTGGGGACGTCCAAACATCCTTGACGTCCCCAAAACGTTTGGGATGTCACTTGAATTTTCTGGACGTCCCCCTCCTTTCCCACCCTTTAGGAAATGTGGGGGGGACGTTTTCCGCCCGTCTCATAGCTCCTAGGATGTCCTGGACACTTGGTTTTTGGGGGGACGCATCCTTGTGTAACACTAGAGGAAAGGGTATTTTAGATGAAGATATTCTAAAGAAAAAGATAACATAAGAACAATCTATACAACCTGAGGGATTGTGGTGTACTGGTAACTAAGTATATTTGTAAACAATTATAATGTCCCCTTTTCTAGATTAAAATATTTAAATATATTATTTAAGTTGGGCTTGGTCATTTCTAATCTTTGGGCAACTTAATAATAATAATATTATTAAAAAAAAGAGTATTTTTAAATACTTAAAGTAAAATTAATGATTTAATTAAGTTGGCCAAGTGTAACTTTATGTTATATTATAAGGCAACTTATGTTTCGAAAATAAAAATGACTTTTAAATAAAGTCGGGCACCAAAATTGAAGCAAATAGGAAAAGGTATAAAAGGAGATGTGGGGGTTCATTTCAAGCATTCTTTTGGACATTTGATAATTTCTAATTTGAGAGTTGGAGCAATTTGCTTTCTCTTCATCCATCGAGGACGAAAACCCTCCATGGAGGTCGATTGAGGAGCAATTAGATTTGAGGACGAAAACCCTCCATGGAGGTCAATTGAGGAGCAATTATATTTGAGGACGAAAACCCTCCAAATCTGCATGGGTGGTCTCATTTCAGAGATCACATTGGGCTACAATCAAATTTCCTTCACACATTTTCAGGTTTCATGCATTTTCAGCAATTCTAAGTGTGGAACAGCCACAAGGGCCAGTGTTTGGATCAGCCAAGGGTTGTGATCAGTAATTCATCTATTTTCAGAGGCAACGCCAAGTATTAGAGGGTTTATAGATCGATTTCAGACCCTCTCCTAGGGTGGTGACCCCTCCTTGGGAGGAATTCACTGGTTTCTAGGGCACAACACTTCATTCTTTGTTGATATTTGGATGCTCATAATTTCTAAGACTGGTTGCATTTGTTGGATTGGATTTTGGGCTTCGGAATCTCATTTCTGGCCAGTTTTCTAAGTGGATTTGCTGCTATTGCAAATTTAATTAAATTTACTCCAGCTGAGGGTTTTAAGCCTCATTCCTTGGCTTGTACTTGTTCTAAAGTATTTATAAATTTTCTCACATGCTTTGGATGTTGTAAAAGTGGTTTTGGTTGTGAATTATTGCAATTTTCCTCTTGCTGTCATAAGATTTCAAACTGTTGTATGTTGCTGTCCAAAAATTCAGTTGACTGTTATAAATTTCAATTGGTTTTGTGCCATTTTCCGTCCTTTTCAGTTTCAGCCCGAAAAAGGAGCATTACAACAATTTGATTCCAGTTCAATTCCTCTTGGGTAACAAGTGCTCACAGACATTTGGGGACTAGGCCTTTGTTTAGATCCCAACAGTTATGAAATCCACTAAAAAAACCCTTATTTATCAAAAAAAAATAGAATAGTAGACACAATCCTATGCTGGGACTTCATGGAAAATGAAAGCAGGCATTGAGCAGTATAGTTTTATTGAAATGCTTGTCCAAACAAATTATCAAACTAATCCACAAGTAAAAGATCACGCCATTCCCTAATTTCATGTAGTGCTAATGATTTTATGGCTATTGTGAAAATAGAGACGAGCAATAGAAAGTATACCGCAGTAAAAGAAAGATGTAAATGGAAAATTCACAGCTGATGACTGCAAAACTGAAAACAAACATGCTTCTCTAGCACCTTGTTCAAAAGGCATTCTAACATGATACCAAAAATAATTGGTAAGACTTGAGGTTCCTTTCTACACATGGGTGACTATTAATAAGAACATAGCATACTAATAATGCTTTGTGTGTCTACCACGGATTGTAGTATAATGGTTGAGTGGATACACTCATATAGGAGTGATGCTGATTCAAATCCCAGAGCGGGTAGGCAACCTACAACGGGGGACACAATACTGTAGTGGATGGATGACGGGTAAATTAGATAATTGGCAAAGTTTGGGAACTGGGACCCCATGTTTGTGTCTCAAATGGGTGAGGGCCCATTCAACTGCTTGTTTAATCGATTAAAAAAAAGAAGCTTTGTGTGTGTGTGACATTGATTGTGGACACTACTGAAATGTTTAAGGAACCAAAGACATGATGTTAGCTTAGAGACGAAAAGCCAACTCAATAGTTGATCTTCTCGGCAGACACCCAAGCTCCAGAAAATCCTAGAATTTCTAGTGGGGAATGCATCATTAACTTATTTGTTGCTGTGTAAAGGGTATAGTCGTAGCATGAAATAAATAACTATGATATATGTTCCTAACATAAAGAGCTTCTTGTCAACTATGCAAAAGTATGAAGGACACACCTCAGCTGCTTTATGACTGTTCATGAAAAGGCATTGTTCACAATGTTACGTAGAATCCGTAATTATTTAATGGGAAATGATATGAATGTTGTTCATATGCAAACATAGGACATTGGTTTACATGTTTCATGTATTGCTTGTACCTTTTTACACCTGGATGTCATGACCTCTTTTTCAAATAAAATAAAAATAATAAAGTTAATATGTTTAAGTTAAGTAACTTTTTATTAAAAAGTGACAACTGAATATTACTTTATTATTATAAACAAAAAATAAAGGCGACTTTCCAAATTAAGCAAGTCAACATCAAAATAGAAGATGGAAAGTTACTTTTGGGGCTTTTCCTTGGGAAAAGTGTCAAGTGAACTTATAAAAATGTGTTGGGGGTCATTTGGAAGGCATATGTGGCTATTATCTATTTTTACATTGAGAGTTTGAGCTGCTGCTTCAACTTCTGCTTTTGGGGATGAAAACCCTCCATTGCAATCAAATTTGGGGACGAAAAAACCCTCCAATTTTCAGTGGTGACTCCATCTAGGAGTTGCATTTGTGCCTCTAGTCAGAGATTTGCAGTTTTCATTTCAGTTTTATCAACTAGGACACATTTTCAGATCATCGTTATGAGTCACCTTCCATAGCTAGGGTACGTTTTTAGTCATTCATTAGCAACTAAGACATGTTTTGGGCATTATTGTTAGGATTCCCGCATTGGGCATCACCCGCTGCAGCTAGGGCATCATCCCAAGGGTTGACGTCGCATTTAGGGCAGTATTTTAGGGATGACGTCACCCATAGTTGGCCACTGTCACTTCTTTCAGTATGTAGGCTATCATTTGGTGTATTTCCATCTATCTAGGACACCATTGGTTAGAAATTCGATGTATACATCCAACTGGTATTTTTTTTATTTCTTGTGTCGAAAAAAAAAACTGATTTCAATGGTTATGTTATGCCTATCATTATATGTGACAAGTTTGAATTTTTCCTAGAGCTTAGAAATTATTTCCATTATTTTGCAACATTTGTAATTTTTGCTGTAAGGGTTTTGCAAAAAAAATAAGTTTTTATTAATCTTGCTCTAGGGTTTTTGGTGGACATGGAATTATTTATATTGTCTATTTAGGAATATTACAGTGGTATCAGAGCGAGGGTCTTGCCAGCCTGTGAATCATGAGGATAGTGCAAGAATCCATGTTAAAGATGTTACAAGCTATGCAAGAATATGAGAAGGATCTAAAGTCATGGATAGAAATAAAGATGGAAAGGTCAAAGTTTTAGCCGTAAAAATCTTTAAAGGAGCAAAGGGAATTCAACATGCATGTCAAAGATAAGGGAATCTTATCTGAAAAGGAACCAGAGAATGTGGTCGAAAGGAAATTAACTACATTGCAGACAATTGCAGAGGATGTAATGAGGACTCAAAAAAGGTGTGATGAATGGCTAAGAAGAGCCAAGGAAACTAAGTTGATAGCCACTCAAGCAAAACAACACCCACAAAAAAATAAAGGAAAGAATTATCCAATCGTAAATGGTGAGCATGAAGAAAAATCAGATTTGCAAGAATTTGGAGAGGAGTTTTTGGTTAATGCCAAATTTCCAAGTCAATATAGTAGAGTTGATGCAAATTTCCCTAAGGCATTGAAAGAAGAAAAGTTTTTGTATCATTTTTATGACAAGTCAAAATATGGAGGGAATGTTTCAAATCAAGAAGTTTATGAGGTGGAGTTCCAGGAAGACCTTGTTGAGAGGCATGCACATGAAAAAAGGGTCTCACCAAATATTAATGTTGGTTTCCAGCTTGCTGGAATTTTCATATCAATGACTAATGTTAAGCAATTTGATTATCTTCATGATTATAGCAAAAAGCATGAAAGTGTTGATTTTAGCAGAAGTTTGTGGCAAGACTCTTGTCATCATGGGAAGTACCAAGAGATTGGTGAAAGGTTGAAGGGTATAAAATGGAAAGAGGATCTTTTTTCTCAAATCCAAGATCGTTTCTGTATGATCGTGTGGGATCCTGGTGTTATAAACAAAGAGCTACAAAAAGAATATATTGAGAAACACATGAAGGCTGAAATGTTTGATGGCTTTAATAACATAGTTGTAGATAGATTCACCATTCCATGCACATGGATAAATAGACAACTTAATATAACCATGGGTGAGAATAAGGTATGGAATGAATTTTATGTTACAAGAAGTAACATGGCTATGGAGATAGAAGGGTTGCATTCCATTGGCAAATTAGTACAGAAACAAAAATCTAAGGAGCTAAAGTTTACATCTAAAGGAAAATATATGGTGCTTGGAAGTATCTTTGATGAATCATTAAGAGTAGTCATAGCTAATGGGACTTCTCAAAAAGGACAAGTTGCTTGGGCAGCAAGTTGCTTCGTAGTGGAGAACATTCAAACTATTTTATCTTTTGGTAATCTTTATGTTGATATTCAAACGTTTCCAAAACAACATAATATAGTGTTCAATAATATGTCTCCAGGATCACTATCAAATAGAGGTTTCCAACGTGCTATAGAGTCGAAAAGTTGCTGTAAGCATGCCATTATTACTCCTCATTTCTCAAAGGTTGATTTGACATCAAGCCACCAATCAAATCTTTGTTTGTAAGGGAGGCATGCACAAGACAATTTTCAGGGGCCTTATTGGACACATTGAGTTCTTGGTCATGCCATTTAATTTGACTAATGCGCTTGCTATGTTCCAATTCATGATGAATTAGGTATTCTGTGGTCAGCTGAGACAGTTTGTTTTGATAAAATTTTATGACATTCTGATGTGTAGCAAAGCATGGAAGGATCATATAAGACACCTAGATTTGATCCTTGGGATTCTAGAGAAACAAGCTCTATTTGTAAAAGAATTTAAGTGTGAGTTTGGGGTCACAAATATTTTATACTTCGGCCATGTCATTATTGCTCAAGGCAGGCATGTGGCTCAAAAGAGGATTCAAAATTTTCTAGTTTGGGTGCTCCCTACCACACTAACTCTATCGAGGAGATTCTCTAGTTTATGCAGCTATGATAGAATGTTTGTTAAGGGATCTTCACACATAGCAGCACCCTTAATAAAGATGACAAAGAAATGAGCTTTTGCATGGATGGATAGAATACTAGAAGTTTTTGATAAGCTTAAGAAGGTAATCATCACATGTCTTGTATTTTCCATTTCAGATTTCTCACAACCATTTGTGGTAGAATTTGGTGTTTCAGGAGAAGGTATTGAGACCATGTTAATCCAAAAGGGGGACTCCATTAAGATGGAGAGCATGAAGTTGAAATATTTAGGAAATAGTTTCTCTATTTATGACCAAGAGATTCTTGCCATTAAGCATGTTTTGGTAAAATTCAGAGATCACTTGGTTTATGGTAAATGTGTGGTTGAGACAAATTGCAATGGCTTGAAGTTTTTCTTGGATCAACATGATTTGGATGATGAACCGCAAAGGTGGGAAACGAAAATCCAAGGTTATGATGTTGATAAAAAAAGGGAAAAAACATGTAGTTGTTGATATCTTTTCTAGAATGGCTGTTCTTTGTTCTATTTCTGTCATTTATGGTGATTGGAAGATTTCAATCATGATAAGTTATGCCAAGAATACATTTGCTGTTAACATTTTAGATGGAAATGTGAAGGATGAAAAATATGTGCTAGTAGATGGTCTCATTTTGAACAAGGATAGAATCTTTCCAGTACTTGAATTTGAAATAAAACTGAAGATTTTTAAAGCTTTGCATGATATACCAATTGTGGGACACTCTAGATCCTACAATATCTGTAGACGTATAAGAAAGAGATTCTCATGGTGGAGCTTTGAGGAGGATCTCAAACACATTAGGGAGTACATCAGCTACCAGTAGAATGAAGTAGAGCATGTCTTCCCAGTAAGCTGGTTGCAACCATTGCTTATTCCCCATCAAGATTGGAGAAGGATGTTCATGGGCTTCGTCACAAGTCTTCCCATGATAAATGGTAGAGATTGCATTTATGTTGTTGTGGATAGGCTAAACGAGTATTCATACTTCTTTGCCATTTAGCCAGAATTCAATGCACATCTTGGTCATCATCCAAATCATGTTGATCCAAGAAAAACTTCAAGCCATTGCAATTTGTCTCAACCACACATTTACCATAAACCAAGTGATCTCTGAATTTTACCAAAACATGCTTAATGGCAAGAATCTCCTTTCACTCAAGGTTGTCTACACATAAAGAGTATGGGATCCGGGTGATATCTCGAGAGTCGAGATCTATCAAGGGTAGTAATAGCCAATTATGATTATATGGCAAAGGAAACAAAACAGGGGCTGCCATTATCAAAATTTCCAGCCTTAGGACTGCTGTCATCACAGATTCCAGCTGCTGCACTATACCAATTACAGCCCTATAAGTGTTTTTAGTCACAGGGTCTCAACAAAGATGCTGATTATTACTGTTGAGAGAAGATTTCCAGTCATTGATTGTCTGTTTCCAGCCTCTGAATTGTTAATAGCGATGATTTATGCAAACGATTTTCAGCATTACTGCTGCTATATCATTTTCACATTGCTGATTTGCGAAATTTCAGACTTTGGACTGCTTTTAGCAGCCAAATACAGCTTCTGGTTTGCAGGATTTGAGGAACTTTCCTTACAGTATGCTGTTTTTGAAGGATTTCAGCCATGGGATGAGTTGGAAACAATCTTTCCCATCGCCATTCTGTTTCATAAACCAAGGGAGGATCCAAACTTTTCAGTTCATAAGTATATCAAAGTGGCGGAACAGGAGCCAACTACACAAAAAGGTAATGATAACTTGTTATGTTTGCATCCTCATGATTGGCTGTTTGGGGTTAGAAGTCAAGAAGATAGTTCACTAAATAGATCAAAAAATAATGTTGCACATGCTGGTGGCCATCATGCGGAACAATTTCATTATAATTCACAGTCAAACAACTTGGTGAGGCAGAGTTTATTCAGAACATGGGCATTTGGGGAAAGTCTGAGATATTGGGATCCAGGCATTACAAAGATGGGCATTTGGGGAAAGTCTGAGAAATTGGGCTTACAATTGCTTGAGGCAAGCGATTTTTGGGAAGGGTGGACTGTCATGACCCCTTCTTCAAATAAAGTAAAAATAATAAAGTTAATATTTTTTAAGTTGTCAAGTAACTTATTTTTTTATTAAAAAGTGGCAACTTAATATAATTTTATTATTATAAATAAAAAATAAAGTTGACTTTCCAAATTAAGCTAGTCAACATCAAATTAGAAGATGGAAAGTTACTTTTGGGGCCTTTCTTTGGGAAAAGTGTCAAGTGAACTTATAAAAAGGTGTTGGGGGTCATTTGGAAGCCATCTTTGGCCATAATCTATTTTTACATTCAGAGTTTGAGCTGCTGCTTCAACTTCTGCTTTTGAGGACGAAAACCCTCCATTGCAATTAAATTTGGGGACGAAAAGCCCTCCATTGCGATTAAATTTGGGGACAAAAAACCCTCCAATTTTCAGTGGTGACTCCATCTAGGAGTTGCATTTGTGCCTCCAGTCAGAGATTTGCAGTTTTCAGTTCAATTTTATCAGCTAGGGCACATTTTCAGATCTGCATTATGAGCCACCTTCCACAGGATATTTATATTTCCAGCAATGCATATCTTCTTGTAATTTATGGCATTTGAGAAAGCTTTTTGTGAAATTACTTAGGAGGATTCTTGAATGGAT
Organism: Taxus chinensis; assembly: GCA_019776745.2. Classification (NCBI taxonomy): domain Eukaryota; kingdom Viridiplantae; phylum Streptophyta; class Pinopsida; order Cupressales; family Taxaceae; genus Taxus; species Taxus chinensis. The sequence continues at coordinate 13,320,721 of CM034150.1, forward strand.
TTGGTTATGTGAAAATTCCTTTGAACTTTCTGCTATTATTTTTAAACTGCTTTTGACTGGAGTCCTTGTGTATTTACCCCCGCATCCGCTCACTGGTATACAGTTGGAGAATAAGAAGGGTAAATGAAAAATGTTTTGGGGTGTCAAATTTGGGAAGTGAGATGTAATATGTTCAGTTGGTCTGAGCAGTATACAGACAGGCAAAGCACAGTGAATCCTCAGTACCTATTTATGGACCCATACACATGCTGTGAGGGTGGCCGGGTGGATCACAGCGACCATGCATCTCATTTGGGTAAAGATCACAAACCGTGTTGGAGTAAGCAAATGAAGCATTACAGCTTGGTGCACTCAGTCTAACTTTATTCATTGTTCAATTTCATTCCAAGGAAATACGTTGAATTTGAATATTTGCTCACTATCTACTGGCCATAGATGAATGCTAGACTAATGTGAGGATTGTAATTTATCTTATTTCCAATTGGGGATTTCCCTACATATTCATAAATTGTTATGATGAATAGATTCTACGTAGGAGCCAATTTATATATTCTATAAAATGTGAGTAGTTGTACTTATACTTAGTTGATGTGTGGCATATTTAATTTTGAGAATGTTTTATTAACTATTCGGGTTATATAAAAAGCGCAAGGAATCGCAGTAAGGTTACAACATAATAATAGGAGTGTGCTAATCTAAGATCACATCCTTTTGAGATTTATTTTAAGATCTTCCCATTTTGAATCACCTCATAAAAAGGGAGCCTGAAAATTAAATATGTTCACGGGGAGGAGATAAAAGCATAAAACTATTATTTATCATGTACTGAAACTGCACTGGAAAAAAGCCTTTGAATGTCACTCTTTAATAAAATTCTAATTCTCGTATTAGTTAAATGAATAAATGTCATGCTAAAGAGGGGTTTTGTGTCCCAATAAATGACCTTACTAATTGAAACATATGGTTAATTTTTGTGCGGAGAATCTGGGTGGGATATAATACAATTCTTACGTTTGTGTTCCAAATGACCTGCGACATATCCAATGGCTTAGGTCCAATAAAACTCTTGCGATTTGTAAAATCCCGAGGATTAATTGATTAAGAGCATGCTCCTTTTGGTAAAAAGCCCTACATGCACATATTAACTTGAGAATAAGAGGTGCAGGTCAATGGAGAGAGCTTAGGTTGCACTTCGAGTAGCGTAGGAAGTGTTAGATCATTCCTTTATCCTCGTGGGTCACTGACCTCCCTCTCCATTAATTCCGGTAAGGGTAAATCAGGTGCACATTGAGTGTCTTCCAATCACCATATAATACTTGAATTCTCGAGGAGTCAAACCCGAGATGCATTGAAACAGCGTATGAAATTGGGGAATCATCCCACGTCTTGATGGAGACAATTTCCGATGTTTATTAATCCTTAAGAGTGAAAAATCACCATCCATAAATGTACGGTTTCTGTAATATCCCTTTCCGGGCTGAAGCTGAAAAACAAAGGAAATAGCACAAAACCCAATTGGAAGTAAGCTGAAATTTATGACAGCCAATCTGGAAATATTATAAACCCTAGCAGTAAACTGAATTTGTACTTTTAGGCTATGTTACCAAGGTTCGCTCCCACCCCTCTCGTACCCCCAGAACACTTACCTAGTATGGATATGCCCTGGGTACAGTACTGATACATTTCGGGTACGTCCAAGTACATACCGGATATGTTGTGGCATACGTGGGACGTACCCGTAGGGTTGGGCAGTGGGGGGGCTTTAAAAAAGTCTTATTTTATTTTATTTTGATTCAAACAAATTTCAGTTTTATTAAGGACTAGACTAGGAGGGCATGGCAACCACAAGGAAACCTTGAGATTGTTTAAAATCCCTCTAGTTTATTGAAGAGAAAATATTCAAAGGATATCAAGAATGTTTGAGCTAATTATTTGGGATCATCACAATTGGCCAAGGAAAGAAGCTATTCATAGAAATTTGGATATATATCTAAGCCTCTATACAAGTTATTTATGAGATCAAATCTCAGGTGATCTTCAATACTAATAGAAAAATTTGGAACTGCAAATTGCATAGCTTAAAGTTTCAAAAAGCATCCTTTCGCAGAAACTATCAAGGCACTACATTGACTCCTTCCCGCATCCTTAAGGAGGATTGGAAGGTGATTTTGGATGATATGAATGCAAGAACCAACCTTTGGACTGACCTCTTTAATTATTATTGGTAGGTTAGAGTCAATCGCATTAAATAGGTCTCTTAGGAGCTCCTTATATACATCTTTATGGCCACCATCGTAAGGAAATGGATGAAACACAAAGGGATACAATATTCGTATATCATGGAAAATGTAAAATCTTAAGTATATTGAATGTTTTGAACATCGATCGTACTATATTTTTCTTGTATTTCTTATGGACTGACTATAAAATGAGTAAAATGAGTATATCAAAGTTTAGAAGTTTGATATATCTGAAGAAAAACGAACTACACAAGGTGTAGAAGGTCATTCTCAGCAAGAAAGTGCATTCTATTCCTGAACCAAAAACTCTCGTAGAAGATTAGATAAATATAACCGGGAGATTGAATGTCATTATTGTAAGAAAAGAGGTCACATAAGATGGGATTGTCGTGTTCGAGCCAATGATGTGCTCAAGGGTACAAACATATTGAATACAACCAATATAGCCGTGGTTGAAGACCCACCAGATGCAGAAGGTAGCGGGGACAATGATGAATATGCAATATAAAGATGCTCTAAAGTTTGGAGGCAAGAAAGGATATAGGGTAGATGAAGCTCAAAATGGATGGTTGCTCAGATAGTTCAAGAGACTGTGGATGTTTAGAATTATACCCTCACGAGGGTCATGAGACAACTTGATGGAGCTTGTGGATGGCTCAATATGGATGGTTGTCCAATAATTCGGGAGATCTGTGATTCAGGAGTTCGGAGAGGTGGAATCCGGGAACTTAGGATCTACACCTTTACAAAGGTCACGAAGCAACTTGATGGAGCCCTACCTCGTCATAGCATCGCTTTCAAAGTGAAAGCCTCTGAAGATTACGTAATTCTGTTGTGTTAGAATGTTTGTTTTTGCTTTATGTAGAATAAGCCTTAAGAGGGGGTATTAGAATGTAAGACTTATTTATAAGGATGTCATTAGTTATTTTTGCAACCGGTTGTAACTATATCAACCGTTTTGTAACTACATCATTCATAATAAATAGACGGACACACAATCTCAAATGTGTACAATCTGCCTTCTCTTTGTTTCTTCGTTGTGCACGTCTTCCAACACCAACTAGTGTTCTTGCAAGAGATTTATGAGACTATGAATTAATCACTGACCATGTATACAACAAATTGCAAATACAAATGATTACAGAATAAATGTACAGATGCTAACTTTGTATGTAGTTGAGATCTGCACATGAAAATCGGCATTTATTGTAATTTCAATTTTCAACTTGTCCACCATACCAAGAAAAGATTTTCCTCTGGAATCTTTGGCTCATGGTTAATGCTCATGACTACATATACTACTGTGTTGAGAATCTGAGATGGATTGGCCAATTTAGATGCTCCTCTTTCAATTAATAAATATATGTTGGTTATGGCTGCCATTTGATGACCATAGATTTTGTTGTCATTGATAAATCAAGGGTACTAACATGCAGTGGAATTCTTGCCTTTATAATTTTTTACGTTAAGCAATCTTTTGTTTTGACTCCATGTTATGCAAAGTATCAAATCTCTTTATTGTCAAGAAATGATAAAACACGAATATTGAAGCATACATACATATTCTGGTATCAGACAAGCTTTCTCTGAAGATTCCAACGATTTGAATTGGATGCCTGTGTTGCTTGATTTCACTAAAAAAAGGGTGATAAGATTATACTATATATGCAGAATTTGAGATGAAGTTGTTGGAATTTTACAGGTAAATTGCATCTATGGAAGATTAGGTTACTCCTTTCCTTCCTTCACATTTGTGCAATGTCAGGAGTTAATGACAAGTCAGCAGAGAAGCAGCTTGTCTAAGAGATTAGGGTGTGAGGATCCAGTTTCTAGAATGTTGGAAAATTTACAATTATGTAGCATGCGATGTGTCTGGGTTGATCACTGTTTTCAGGCCTGTGGGCTAGTTTTGTCATCATTGAGTGGTTGGTCTATTGTGTACTCTGGGGATACAAGGCCATGCAAAGCGCTTATTGAAGCAGGCATGGGTTGCACATTACTCATCCATGAAGCTACCTTTGAGGATAACTTTGTGAGTCATGCAAGGGCAAAGAGGCATAGTACAATTTCAGAGGCATTGGAAGTGGGCCAGCAAATGGGCGCTAAGCATGTTATCCTCACACATTTTAGTCAGCGATCTCCAAAGGTAGTTTCATCGGGCAGTTTGATTTTTTGGCAGTGCCCTTCCTGAACAAAGATTAATTTTTTTTATGCTTATTGTAATCCAGGAACAGAATATTTTTTTTTATGCTTGTTATAATGCAGGAGGAGATTGTTTAGCTAATGTATTGTTTTCTTATTTTAAAGTACTATGTTCAATTTTTTTGCAGATAATGAGAATTGGTATTCCAGAAAATCAAAATGTTTCGTTTGCTTATGATGGAATGGTAGCCTGCAACTATCTTCTTCATGCACTTCCTGCATTAATGCAGTGTCTGGTTAGTTTATTTGATGATTACAATGGAACTATGAGCTGTCAGGACTCAAATGCAGCCATTGTAAATCAGTCGAAGCAATTTAATGGAGCTTCAGACAAAAAACTAAGCGAGTTGCTGGAAGTACGGTTTGCACCTACGAGCAATGAAAGCATGACCAATAAAACTCCAAGGCATACTGCTGCGACCTTTCCTTCCATGAAATTACCATCTTCAGAAGAGTGCCACCTTCCAAAGCACATAAGATGGAATGATCTAGAGTCCAAAGGTACTCCAAGTCACACTGCTGTGGTCATTCCTTCCATGAACTTAAAATCTTCAGAACAGGGTACCCTTCCTAAGCATATAAGATGGATTGACTCAGAGTCTGAAGATGATTAATATTGTTACTGTTATGAGGAATATCATAAGCCAGAAGTGGAAGGAACAGTTATGACCCTATAAAAGATGGTCATCCTAATCCTATGGAAGCTTTATAGCCATCTTGTTAAGAATGTCTGTTGGGATGACCCTTGACAAGGCCACAAAGTGTGTCATGTAATGCACTTGCTTACATAGTTGTAAGCCATCTCTTTACTCTGGTTTATGGGGTTGTAATTGCAAAAATTAAAAATTGATTGATTAAATCAAGGAGTCTGTTTGGTTTACATGCTGTGTGAATGCCATTAAGTGTATGATGTATATCCTTCAATACAATGGTTACCAGTTGCATACTGGCAATTATTAAATACAGGCAAAATGTCGTAGTAAGCTATTTTGACTGTGTTGTGGAACACAGTGTGACCTTGTGAAGTTTGTGAAGCTGTCCTGCAAAGCAACAGTTTTATATTATCAAAGATTTTAGGTTCATATCGCAGGTCGGATGAAGAGTGAAACTTCTGGATACGCTGCGTAGAGAGGATTAACACCAACGTTTGGGTTTACGTATCGGAACCATCAGGTTTATATAAAGTTTCAAAACTTCAATTAGCTGGACAAAATGTGTAGCCATTACCTTTCTGAAGCAGGTTTAATGTCATCCAGACTGGATTGCTTCCAGGATGCAGTCTCCCTAATATTATACAAGGTTCCTTGTAAGCACCCTTGACAACATTGGTCAGGATCAGGAGTAACTATTCTGTGAGAGGTCTTGTTTAACAAGTCTCATGCCAAATTTAATATTTGAGTTCTTATACGATTAACTAGGTGTGGGTCAAAATTGATTGTGATGATCTGTTTGGAGTATTGTTTTGTGTTCAGCCTCCACAGAAGTTTATAGATGCAAGACTGAAATATTGATTTGAATTTTTTGACTTGTGGTATGAAAAGTTGTTACTTCATCTCATAGACTTTGTGATGCGATGTCAAATTAGTACCCGCCTTAATATCTGGCATGGTTTAAAAATATCCTTGGAATTTGAAGTCCTAACATTGTTTTCATTTGTGCAAAGTTAAGCTTTTCAAATATGAGACTATACTGCAAGGACAGCAAGTGGCCCTATAAACGAACATGCAAGAAATCCTGAATATCAGAAAGTGGCAAGAGCATGATACTCCGGTGACAGGTTTTGATGGGATATTTTGTGATCTGTGGGGTCTGATCCTTTTTCATTTCCGAATCCCGGATCTCTGAATTGAGCAGCTTTGGATCTTTTCGAACAGGATTCAAGCTCGAGATTGAACTGGGCTGTCTGATCAACAACTGCACTTTCTGTCTTCTAATGGGAGAGGCTGTCTACGTCAATTTTCCGTTGGTTACCAATTTCTGAAGAAATGGTGCCACCATTGACAAGAGGATTGATGGCAACCTCCGGAGCAGGCCTGATGTGTGTACAAAATTATCAAGGATCAACCTCCACCTTTGAGACAATCTGCTGGAGAAACATGACGTAAGTCACTGCATACTGATATTGCGTGATGTTTCTAGGGAGCTTGTCAAACAGATTGTTGTTTGAAACGTTGGAACTTGCAAACAGGTTAATCTTTCAATGGAATAGCAATGGAGGAATTGGATGCAGAGATGAAGATCTCAAGAATGAAGTTTCCTGGCCCAGATGATATTTAGGTAGAGTTTTACAAGGTGATATGGCATGTGACGAGCTCCAATATCCGAAGATGCCCCAGCTATCTAGTAGATGTAAAAGCATGGGGGATCTGTTCATTGTAGGACTTCTTAAGCTCATTCCCAAATTTACCATAAGGGAATTGATGGGAAGATGGTGTTGTATTACCCTCCTCAACCTCTTCTACATTATAGCTTTGGGGAGAATGATAAAGTTGGTTGTGGTCCAAATAGTCGAGCAAAATGGCCTTATTAATGGCTAATTTATTTTGATAATCTCTTTAACTTTTGAAGTCCGATTGGATTTCATCTGTCTAAGAAAAAGACACTTTTTTCATTTTATTTTTTGATTACATCTAGCAAAATTTAATGGCATTTCATGGACTAAATAGGCTAGATTGGAAGGAATTTGGCTTCTTTTCCAGAGGCCAGTGTTCTTCTTGAGTGTTTCTAGACAAGGGACAGTGCGAGTGGAGTACTTTTCATTAACGGAGATTTGCTAAGGGTACCCTTTAGTACCATTTTATTTTACAAAATCGTAACATATATGTCAATGTTCTTCTTGAGGGCTTTACAAGGGCTAGTGTGAATGGAATACTTTTGGACTTTTTATTGATGGATATTTTCTCATTAAGGATGTTGTTCTTTAGTACCCTTTTTTAAAACAAAATTGCAACATTTGCCCTTGGTTATTTGTTGGAGGCAACGAGAATGTAAGAGCAAATTTGACAAATCTTATTATATGGGGTAACCAATTACTTATTGTTCATTTTGTTGATAATTTGGCTTTAAACCTTGAATTGGTGACAATTTATAGAGAGCATTATTTTGTGGTTTGGCACAAGCATAATTTTGTAGAGCATCAACAAGGGAAAATATATGCTTTTCTTATTGGCCAAGAAGAACCTCCAAAATGCGGAATCAAAGATGGATGTTGATAAAAGCAAAGAAATCATACACTATTGATGAATGCAAGTGGGTAATGACTAGATTTGAAATGAAGATTTTAGTTCGGAAGGATCTCGATCTCGACCTCATTTTGCTTTGGGAGGTTATAGTAAATAGAATTGAGAAAAAGGCACGTCGATGAGCAACTCGATCAACACATAGTCCACTTGTTGACTCTCGATAGGAAAATCGAGCGAATTCGACGAGTGGTGGCCAGCCACGTGGTGGCTTGTGGACCCACCACGTCGGTGATAACAAATTAGTCCACACGGCGGTCGAGCTCCCCTCCATTAAAAAAAGTTGAGCCTCTTGTCGCGACCACCAACTTTTAGGCCTGTCGAACACCGGAGGTCGAAAACAAACAAACGATTCCCTTCTGCCTTTTCGCCACGTGTCATAGTGTCATTGGTCCAATATTGACATGTTGACCAGAGTTGACTTTATTGTTACTAAACTTTGACCAAACATAACTAGAGCTCCCAATATTTGTTTGTCGCGTTCTCGTAGTCGTCGGAAAGCTCTCGAAAAGATCTCCTACAGTGACACCATTTAGGGACGTTTAGGGAACTGTTGATATCAAAAATGATCCCCTGATCACACCTCCCTAATGAGAAAGACTTTTTGTCCCAAAAAGCTTATATTGAAACATTTTGCCATCCCATCCTGAATTTGGAAACTCTACTGCCACCTTGAAAGTGTTGTTGTAGTAAACCCTTTGGTCTCTTCCCTTGTAACCTCCTCACTTCAACAATTTTGTTCTAATCCTGGGACCTGTGGGTTTGCTGCGCCACTCTGATATCCGAAGAAGACCTCCACGCCTCCGCTGTATGGTGCTAAGTTTCTGAATGAAACCTCAACGCTCCTACTGTATGGTGCTAAGCTTCCAGATATCTGACAACAAGGATCTTCTATTACTCTATAACATAGCTCCTGACTTCGAGTTGATTTCGCAGAATCCAAATTGGTTCGAAGGAACTCCATGCTACTTAGAGCTATGATTGATCCGATGTCGATGATGGATAATGACTTGTCTTTTTCCAGACCTCAACGCCTCTCCTGCGCGGTGCTAAGTCTCTTGCAGACCTTAACGCCTCTCATTGTGCAGTGCTAAGTCTCTTTCAGACCTCAACACCTCTGTTGCACGATGCTAAGTCTAATGATCATCTACTATTTGAATGTGCAGTCGTAATGCCTCGACTACGAATGACGTTTTGAGCTAATCTTTTGATAGCTCCTTTTGTTGACAAACAATATTAGGTGCCATTCTGTTAGATGCCCATGATGGCTTCTTCACAGAACGAAGTTCCGACCCGATGTCAATGCCAATCGATGATTCAACTACCATTCTACTGCACAGTCACAATGCCTCTACACAAAATGAAGTTCCGAGTTGATATCTCACGAGCTCAAAAATGGTGACTCCAACCCCGTTGTGCGGCTATTGCCTCTACATGGTAAAAAGCTTCCTGTTGACGATGACTATCAGGTACCATTTTGTTGCACGGTTACAATGCCTCTACACATAATGAAGTTCCGACCTGTTGTCAGATGCCAACGGTGTTCGACTGCCATTCTGCTGCATGGTCACAATGCATGTACACAGAATGAAGTTCCGAGCTGACACCTGTGAGCTCAACTGTCTGCACATATGGCTAACCGATCTCCAAGCTTAATATGAGTTAAATCTTGTATCTAAATTGTAGCATGTACTCACAAGCTGAGTAGGAGATATGTTTGGAGTATTAATCAAATTTTCTAAGTAAGAAAATCCACAGGGTATGGTAAACCTTTCTCTCAGCATTTTCTCACAAAATATGATCTCCAAACAAATACTGCTTGTTATTCATCAATATGAATTATGCAATATATAATTGAAAGATTGTTGACTTACCCATTTTAAAGGACTTTCACTTTCAGGTATTCCTTGGTCCTGGGTTGAATTGTCAACTAGTGGTGGAGTAGAAAACTCCTTTGCCTTTCCAATAGGCCTACATTCCATCTTTGGCTTGCCATAACTCTGATGGCGAGATGGATGCAGTTTCCAGTAATTTTCCACCTGGTGCCCATTCCTCTGGAAATGAGCCCAAAATTTTCTCTTAATTTCCTTCTTTTGAGTTGAGGAACTCTTTCTACCATTTCTTGACTCTGAATGACGAGATTGGTCTTTCTGATTTGTCATGTTCCTGACAAACGACATCAACTTCTTCATCAATGTCTATCTCTTCCAGCATTTGGCCACAAAATGATTATGCAATCCACAAAAAGTACATGGAAAGGAATTCCGCATCTTCTGAAAATCATAACCATACTTCTTAAGTTGAAAAAGGGGATCAGAAGTTTTATTGTGCTTATGATTATGGTAAGAAATTGGAGGTGGAATCTCATTACCTCTTCGTTGATTTCTCTTACCACATCCTGCATGTGACAACGAAGCACAACTTTCCTTCTTATAATCTTCTTGCAAGACTAGTGGGGTATTCACTCTGCTTTCGGAAGCTTGTCTTCCGTCAGCGTTCTTGGAGCAATCTCCAATATCAATTCCCGCACTAGGAAAACCCAACCTGTAAAATAGGGACGATCCTCGACTGGTATTGGGTTAGCAATGCCTTGGCCATTTTTTCCAAGGCCTCTTCCATCAAATCTCATTTTATCTAATAATTTGGATCCAATGCCTCTAGTATGCTTTTCAAACAAACCAAAGATTTCATTACCTGAATCCGAAACCAAATGGGAGGAAGAATATTCACGTGGTGAACAACTTACAGTGCACTCATTTGTCATAGACTCTGCATCTAAAGTTGAAGGAATTTCCTTATTCTGGTCACCACATTGCAACCTTGCCAAGAGCTCATCCTTGGTTTGCAATTTTGATTTCAAACGATCATTCTCCTCTTCTAAGGAGTAATACATTAATCGCAGGAGAGAGTTCTCTTCCTAGATCTAGTGATTATAAGCTTCAACCTCATCGAGCTTCACATGTTTAGACATCTTGCCCATAGTGCACTTGTACCATGTTCACACAAACTGAACCAACTGCACTAACTTGAAGCAATCACTCTGTTAATCAAATTTACTAAAAACAAATATGGAGCTAAACCAGTTCTGATACCAAACTTGATCCGTAAATAGACCGAAATTTTTATCTACTTGATATTCGAACCCTTGTAGGCTTAGCAAATTACCATTTAATTTTTACTGCGTTAAAATCAACTTAAAATAATGCAATAAGTATGACACTTTGCAAAAGGGTTGATTACGGAGTTCGGCAATTGCCTACGTCTCTGGGTTCTTTGAACCGTTCACCTAGTAAAAACTTGTAAGTTACAATAGTACTTTCACAAGAAAACCTAATGGAAACTATTAAGAACTTGCTTAGAAGAATATCCAGACCTTCAGATGATAAGGGTGAAAAATAGCACCCGACTTCCCCTTTCCTGGCATATTCGACAAGCTCTATGGCATGAGTTCCACTGTTTGGAATCCTCCGGACCTCGATCGGCCTTCCAGACGCTTCATAACGCCCTATGACACTCTGGTCGATACTCTAGGCTTCACAATAATTTAGTGTGGCGCTATGGGCCGGCTAGGTAGTATTAAAAACTCCTAGCACAATAATTTTAATTTACTATTGCCTAAACAATAATAGGTCAATAATAATTAAAATAATAATGCCTATATAAATCAGGACTTCACATAACTATGTTGTTGACATGGCATCTAACTCTCCTCTTGGCTCAATCTCTGCCTTTCAAGCTCTAGGAATGAGCTTCTAAGTTGTCTGTTTTACAATGAAAGGGGTCCCCCTATTTATATTAAAATAGGTCCCTAAAAATAATGTCTTAATATTTATCTAAAGGCTATCATTAGCCTAGTTGTGACAAGTGGATGGGAATATAATCCCAAGTGGGCGGCTTGCATGAAAAATGGGATAAAATCCCACATGGAGCAGGATATCAATTTTGATAAGGTTTTAATAAACCATATCCCCCCATCCTTCACGTGGGCTTCTCCAGACATGGGCCTTTGTTTGCTCCTCCATGCTCCATGTGGTCTTTGCATGTGTGTATGTTGGGGGAGGGGGGCGGGGGGCTGCGGCATTTACATGGCCGAGTTGTTTGGCTGAGTCGTGTGGTGTGTTGTTTGGTTGTCGTGACCTCCGAGATATGTGGGAATGTGGCGAATTAGGTTGACCGAGCCATGTGGAAACGGTTCTCGCCGAGGTGTAACATGGACTCACCAAGATAATAGAAATTCAACCCAAACATTGTGGCATAGAATGTAATCACTCGGTGAATAGCTTGATGTGTAACTCGATCCATAACTCAATGAGCAACTCGATCAACACAGTCCACTTGTCGACTCTCGATAGGAAAATCAAGTGAATTCGACGAGTGGTGGCTTGTGGACCCACCACGTCGGCGATAACAAATTAGTCCACATGGCGGTCAGGCTCCCCTCCGTTAAAAAAGTTGAGCCTCTTGTCATGACCACCAACTTTTACACTTGTCGAAGACCGGAGGTCAAAAACCAACAAACGGCTCCCTTTTGCCTTTTCGCCACGTGTCACAGTGCCATTGGTCCAATATTGATATGTTGACCAAAATAGACTTTCTTGTTGACTGAACTCTGACCAGACATAACTAGAGCTCCTAATGTTCGTTTGTCGCATTCTCATAGTCATCGGAAAGCTCTCAAAAATATCTTCTGCACTGACACCATTTAGGGATGTTTAGGGAATTTTTGATATCAAAAATGATCCCCTTATCCAGATATATTCTAACTTAATTGAACATGCCACTTCTTAAGAGGGTTGCTTTAACTCTTTGTATATTTTTCTAGTAAAATTGACTAGCAATAATATGACTTTGTTATGGGGTAAAGTATCCTTTCAATTTCTCCCTTAATAATGAGGAGATATCCTTGGATATGTAGTCTCTCGTATCATATTTCAAATCTTCATGTTGTCATTTGAGTGAACTAACAAACAACCTCTTAGCCACTTATCGTTGATTAGTGATTCACCACTATTCCTCATCCTCCTTAACTTGAGTGGAATGATATCTTGACTTAATGAGCATGAAAATTACGAGGTTGTGGTCCCTAGAGGGCTCGACTAAAATATTCTTAAGGTTTTTGAAGTGCCCATTATTATGTCGATAGGTGTTCTACAATGGGAACAATGTGGAGTCAAATGGAGTGAGTTGATTACTTTTATATATGAGCTTATATTTGACGGCTATTTGATCATCACGGTGAAATTTTAACTTTAATTGACTCCTATTTAATCGTCACTTATATATTTACATCGAAACTGTAGTTTGGAGCGTGGCTTATTGTCAAAAATATTTTTCAAGCTTAAAGCATGGTGTAGTTAGATCAAATATCATTTTTCACCAATCAAAAAGAAATTGGCGAAAAAGGTAATGGAGTTATTAGTTGATGTGATATGTGAAAAATCTAAAATAAAAATATCGAAATTGATATATCTCAACATATTTTTGATAGATATATTTAAGATATTTATACTAGTAAATGCAAAGGCAAACATTGAAGCACATAAAAACTTGAGTATGCACGCCAATCATTGATGAATCAACCCTTTTACTCAAGGTAACTTTGGTTGAAGGTGTAACTTAAATAGAAATAAAAATGTTGAAGCCTTATTTTTCCAGCATCCATAATCAGAAAATTTTGGCCAAAGGCGTGTGACAAGTAAGGAGACTTAATGAACTGTGTTTTTAGCACGTACACCTAGACTTCTGGTCATTTTTTTACCAATGTCATGCTTATTAAAAACTTGATTATCTTTGCATTATATCTATCTCCATTTAATTCTTATCCTAATCCAATAACAAATGCACTATGATATTTTAAACAATGAAACCATAAATGGTGAAAACCAAACCATTCGTGACAACATTACCAATATGAACAAAGATCTTAATTCAATGATGCAAACAATCCTATGCAACTCTACAAAGCCCTAAGTTTAGGATTTAATAGAGCAACCTATGACAAACTCAATGAAGTGGTATGTTCCATATGTACTAGACATCATTTTATTCACACTTTCCCTTTTACTATAATAAAAAAAAGAGGCTATAGGGTAACCCACAATGCTCATCCCTAGATAGCTTCGAATATTTGCCCATGTTGTGCAAGGTCTACTTCCAAATTATGATAAAATTCTAGAATATTTTTAATCTTGTAAAGAAATTGTTGAATTAAAATAAAATATAAATGCAAACCTCCTAGTGTATATAATGAATGCACATGCTAAATGTGTTCTCTCTATGCCATATATGTGAAATCCACAAATCACATGCGATAAGTGTGTATAAATGCTCAATGATTGTGCTTATAATGGTACTAAATAAGAAGATTGAAGTTAAAAATCATGAAATGGTTACACATGATTACCTCCAATGCCATCGGATAGAATATGACTATTATGAGGATTTTAGCATTTAACCCTACTATCATCCAATTGTGTACATGATCTCGATGTATATGCAATGATGTAATACATGTAAAAGCAAGAGCCTATATTATGCCTTGAATAATTGTGTACATATCATCATACAAAGTTAATTGAAGCACATAACTATAATCTGCATGAAATTATTAGAAAAATCCACAATATGCCCCCATTTTGAGATGAGGGATGTTGTAAATGACCACATAGCTCAAAAGAGAAAGTATTAGCTATATAAAGTACATTAACCACAACATCAGGGATGTGAACCATATATAATATATTAACTTACATGGTAAAATAAGCAATGCACATTAGCTATGAGCATTTTGGAACAAGTAATATATGTCATCACAATGCAAGTCATATCAAGTCATAGTTTAGAGCAATTCATGGCAACAAGCGTAACAATGATCGATAAAGTAGTATGACCATAACACATGACTTGACGCCTAAACGATCCATTGTTACCTACGACACAAAATGACATGACATACCCATCATAAACATACATAACTGACAAAACACACAACTTGATCGATGTAAGTAGTTGGTAGCTGTTATTTGTGTGTGCAAAAGAAAATATGTGCCAACTGTAGACACTAAAATTTGTTAGCTTTCCCTTTTACAAGCCGAGTTTGACTTTCCCTTGCTAAGTAAAATTCTCACATTTAGAATCTAATCAGTCCATCTCTCTCTATCTCTCATGTGACTTACTTATCTCCACATGTTGCTTTTTCGTCAATCCTAGAAATATTATTTTATCAAAGTAGAAAACAATTTATGTGTTTCGTTTCCAAACTTTATGTTTTACCTTTCTCCTTTGTCCAAGACCATATAAATGGGTCAGGATGTGGGGTCTGGTCTTGGTCGACTTGTACTGTCATGCTCTTCAAGTTCTTTGACTCTATTTTCAATTTGAACATTTTCTTTTTTATTATTCCATCTTCCTAGAGTCAACCTTATTAGACTATTTCACCCACAAAAGTCTATATAAACAATTCATTACCACTTTATAAGTCACATGGAACTCTTTCAAGATTTTATTGTAGATATCCTTCCAAAATCACTCAAGGTTTTCCTAAATTTGCCCAAATCAGCTCCACATCAATTAGAGTAGTGCCTACTACAGGTTTAAAGCACTCAACTAGGTCAAAAATTTTAGCTTCCTCTATTTTCAAGCATGAAAAGGTCATAGAGCTATGTCTTGGCAAGAGAAAATTCACTCCAAACATTGTTCAAGGGTTTCACGGAACAAACGGTCAGTTCATAGAGTCGAGGCACACCACATCACATTACTATTGTGTTGGGTATATTCTATACTATATAGTTAGCCCGCTATCTTGGTGTTAAGAGACATAAGGGCACCCCTAAGGGGTTAGTTAATTGTTCACACTTGCACAAACACCTAGGAGAACTACATGCGGCTTGATCCCACAATGAGGATACGTAGTGCAACACTTGGATTGGTTTAGTAGTTGCGAGTCTGACCACCAAATGTAGTCCAACTTCACCACACACATTTTTTCTCCTTTTGGTTTGTCGATTATTTGATGAAGGGTTATGTAGGTTTCTAGGGTTTCCATTTTATTATAGGTAATTACAGGTCACCTCAATGTTTTGCGAGAAATATTAACATATAGTGAAGGTCATTTATAGGGAAGTGAAGCTCACTGAAATTTGAAGGCTTGGAATGTCAAAGGGTTTAAGACCATATAGATCCAGGTAAGGACCATAGAGTTCAAATCTGCACAATGCATTAGTTGTATGATCCTACCCCTGTTCATTTTACAGTTCCAGAACTTGTATTGAAGCTTTTTCAATATCTAATCTACATGTTCCACATTTTTGCATTTTCAAATCCTCTATATTCTAACATGTTCAACTAAGTTTCTTTCTCATGTTATCTATTTGAGCAATTGCTTATCTTTTTTTTAATCATGACAAATATTAAAGGATTATTTTGATTGTGAATTTTTAATGTTCGAATTTAATTGATCACGATAGTCCCCTATTACAAACCCTTACATCCTCTTTATTGTTGTGTACTTTCCATACCATAAATTTAATTAGGGTGTAAACATTTGGTGAACCAACTCACAATCATATATTGCACCTTCTTAAATATGTTATTTTCCCTAGGGTTTCATCTCCACATTGTATATTTAGATCTAAACCTGATTTTCATCTATCACATGCCCTAAATATGGTTTTCATAAGTTTCCCAAAGGTCTCATGACCGGTTCTTCCCTTTGGGTCTCTTTCTAGGCTTTGTAATTTCCAAATCACCTTTTGTCATGTATCTCAAGTATAACGAATACATTTTCAAATTTTGTGGAGGTTTTCAGTTTATTTGATATATTAAATGAAAACCTATTTTTTTCCCTAGTTCTTTGCACACTTTTTAGAAATTCAAAATTACTATTTTTAGTGATTAGGACTCAATTAAAAAATATACACTTTTTTGTCAATCCTTTGGAGGTTCTCATTCCACATATTCCGATTGCAAAATACCTCTTCTGGTATCATTCAATTCGATGTTTGTTTTTATAAATGATCAATTTACTAATTCGACGATGGTCGTTGTTTGTTAAAACATCACTTTTTGGCCTACCTTCATTTCTATTTTTTGGATTAGTCTTATTCATCTCTAATAATCATTTTTTTGGGATCTATCTTCTATAATTTTATGATCTATTGCAGGTCGGGCTTGCCTTACTCTTTATTGTCATCTTATGTATGCATCACTCTTCTAAGGATAATAACACAAAAGGCCCTTGTTAGCCATCTCATATGGATTCTTCATCACTAGATGGTTATAACATTGATAATATTAATGTTATCTTGCAATCTATTCCAGTATTAAAATGATATTTATGAGATAAAATTTAAGTTATGAGTACTAGTATCAAGTCTCTTAAGGATGAGATAACACATCTAAAAGATCTTTTAAATGCCCATGGCAATTATGTCTTTATGTGTCAAGATCAATCTAGTTCTAAAGGGATGCAATGCAAATGATATTCATGATATATGTGCTCATTCTAGTGAAGTAAAACTCCTAAATAGAGGCAATGATGTGTAAGTTCCCAAAGCTCAATCTTGCATACTAAGGAAACCACGTGTTTTTTCGAAAAATTTAACTACTTGATTTATTTAATTTTATTTTCAAAAATTTCGCATGAAAATATTTCCTTGGATCACCTCATCACACCATGTCGCACGTTTGCCCATCTTTTATCTACTCCATCATCCATGGTCACATTATTGTGTCTTCATGGGCCCATCACCATCACTACCATATCTTTTCCGCCACCATTTGCCCCCCATGAATTGATAAATGAATAATTTAATTTAATTATTTAAATTTAATTATTAATAACAATAATTTAATTGATATTATTATTATTAATTATCCAAACTTTTAATCAATTAAGGTTAATTAATTATTAAATTTATTTAATATCTAAGTGAAGTCAAGTGGGTATTCACTCCCACTTAACCACTCGATGCATTTTGAAAATGGTCGAAGATGAAGATTTTCCCGTATTCATCCGTGCGGGAAATACTTTCAATCATTCCACGGGTAAAGCCAAGCTTGGCAAAATGGACAAAATTCTCCACTTCCCCGCTTTCCCCCGCATCCACATCCCGCACTGGAAAAGGCTTAATTTTCTCCACCTCTTCATTCCTCCATTCTCGCATTTAATTCCCACTTCTCGAATTCCAAAAGGTAGTTATCACGGGAATTGATCTATCGTTGATGAAACGGGGCTGGCTAATTCTGACACAGGTGATTGCCAGAGATGCCTTGAAAATGGATGACTCTTATGCTTTCCCTGCGTTAGAATCTGAGAGAATGTGATTAGTTGTATCAACCGTTCCCACTCTGCTTCCACAACTCTGCACTCATGTTTCATTTTTGCTGCCGACCTGCATTACTCTTGGCTCCTCGGGCATCTTCCTACGTCGACAATATTCGCAGCTCCGATTTGGGCCCTGCATTGTTTTCCTTGGTCCTCGGCCATTGACAGACCGTGCACCCTGTTGACACCCTTGATAACTCCTCCTGCTCACGTGTTTGCGTGCATTAGTGTTGGATTGGGCCTTCCTTGCGAGTTGCGACGACACTGGGCGATCCTTACACGATTGTTACCTTGCCTACTCGATGGTTTAATTCGACGACAACGCTTGGTACTGGCTTCAGCCTCTCTACACTGGAAAAACCAGCTCGTGCCTTAAACTAGGGTGCTTGTGCCACCAGATTGCTTTGCACTCACCTCTCTCTGCCCGGCATTCCACGGTTACAACTCTGTCGTCGAAGACCCCAGTACGTGGTTCTGCGCTTCAGTCTGGGCGGTTTCACTCCTACTCAAACTGTTATAACGCCAACCTTGCACGTGGCTTCACCCCCCAACCCACTTGGCACAAGAGCGGACCTTCCTCAGCTCACGCACGAAGGTAACGACCAACTCGACCAGGCCTCACTCTGGCTCGACAGCATACAACTCGACGAATTCCCTCTGCCACACATCAAACGGACCCGACGCATCACCCACCTCCAGCTCGACAGACTGCCAACGACCCGCAGTTTATGCATGTGGTTCATATGTCCATTTCGACGATGGGCTCAATTATCAACAATTGTTCTTTCATCACTTAATTTTTTGCAATTACTCGAGCTTAAAACTGAAAAGTGTGCCTACAAAGTATTACATTTGTTCTTGAAATGTTTCCGCATAATCGTTCAAGAAATGCATTAACATCGTCCCCAAGAACACTCTCCCCTGTGAATTGAGTCCCCAACAAAATGAAGCTCTCATTCCATCGCCAAAAATAGGGAGATATTCCTCTGTCGAAGGTATCCGCGAAAGCAATTATGAGACACCAGATTTTAACAACAATCAGAGATGTTCCTCTTGAGTTTGCCTCTGATCTTCCATTGGCTGCAATTACGGGACTCAACAACCCAATTAGGAGCAATCCTACGGTGGTTGTAGCCATGGATTTCAATGGGTGCGCCATGTTCATTAGCGAATCTACTTCAATGCATTGCTCAACAAACCAGTGAGTTTTACATATATTAAATTTGGTTGACAATACGAGATGCCCTTGCCTCCACAGAAGGAACCATTATTTTCGCTGGTAATTTTCACTAGTAATGAGATAACAACCATGACTTAATCAAACGATATCTTTGGTTTCAATAACATTAACATTTGCCTCCTTGTCACTCTTTGGATATAAATTTATTTACAGATGTTGTAGTGTAACATTATACTGTCTCAGCACGATTAATAGAGTATCGTTATTTTAAAATGACAATGGGATTTACACATATGCTTCCATGTGTTAGTTCTTGGAGCGTGCATAGTGCACATGCATAATAAACATCGTGAACAATAACCATCATGAACAATGTCCTTGCAAATAGTTATGTGTGAATAGTGCCACATGTCATGTGTAAAATTTGATGTTTGTTTAGATGTTTATTGCGATTTTAGTTGTAAAATAATTGTAAATGTTTGAAATAACTATCACATGCGACGTCAAGCATTAAATTTTATGTTCGTTTAAATATATATTTTTACGATTTTAGCCATAAAATAGTTACAAATATTTTAAATAACCACCACATGCGATTTGTATATTTAAAATGTCGACCTTCATATTTTCATATAGATTTTTATATGGAAATTATATTAGTATATATAAAATTAGTTAAATAAATACAAAATATTTGATATAAATAACCTTATTTTGTATTTTTTTAAGGGTAGTCATTGGAAAATTATTATCACCCACAAAGCATACTTATTCTATATGCTTTGGTTAAGATTGATGTCTTGTGCCTGCGGATGGTTTTGTTCAACGTAGCATGGTTGGGGATTCTCATAATCTAGGCGTTTCCCAGGGTTTCGAAAACCGCTAAATGCAAGCAATGACAACATTCACACAAGGTGTGTCTTGGCTTCCATTGTTGGCAAGAGGTTTTCTTAGTTAACTGTGAAAGAGCCTATGGCAGCAGGGCATGAATGGGTAGGAATAAACCGTCAAATCCCATTCTTTGAAGCTCATGGACCATCCAATTTTGTGTCAATACGTCCTGTATGAGTGGTGTCTGAATAAAAGGCTTTTTGTTCCCTTTATTGTTGTTGATGTTAACATAGTATTTCAATACAACAAATTGCATGTCATTCATGTATGTCCCTTATGTGGGACACAACAAGTTTTTAGGGTAAATCAACAATTTCCAAAATGTAACGATGTGCAACACTTCTAACACCACACGGGTGAACGATATGTAATACCCACCTACAACGACCATGTGAAAAGTAGTAGGTAGACGAAAACAATAAAATGGAGAAAACAATAAATCAGTTCCCTTCGTGTTGATATGTTTTCCCTTCCACTAAACTTATCTTCCCTCCAATGCCTTTTGCATTCCCCCTCTTCCCTTCATGTTGCAATCCATCTAATTTAACTTCCCTGAAACATCACTTTTACCCATAGTTTAGAAATGATTGTGCTCTTGTGATGTGATATACTTCTTCAATGGCATTCATTGTTTCCTTCGCACTGAGTCATCGCTCTGCCATGAAGATGTTCTTTCGAAACAGGTTTTGAGTGTTAAAAACGATGTCGTTGAGCAGAAACCAAGTGGTCTTAGTTCCCAGCAGATGGAGACCATGACGTTTTCTAAATTGTGTTGAAAATATTTTCTGTTTTTTCTGTAGGAATACAAGTGTGGGGATTACAATCAGAGGGGGATTAACCCTTAGGCAAACTAGGCAGTTGCCTAGGGCACCAGTAGTCAGAGGGCGCCTAAATCTAAAAAATCCCTTTTTGTCAGTTAATTTTAGAACTTAACTTTAAAATAATTTATCTGAAGGTTTAATATTGATCAATCCATTTATAGATATTATTGTATAGTAACATAAATTTCATGCATACACATAAAAATGTTTTGTAATATTTTTGAAAGTAAAATAAAATATCACATATTTATAAGCACATATGATTTTGTTGGTATTGTTACCCATTCTAGATTATGTAGGTGTGTACTTTGTTCTAGAAAAAGGTTAATATATTTTTTATAATGTCAATGGTGTATCTAGTAGAGGTGAGTATAATTGAAGGAAAAAAGTATTTTATTTTTTATTCTTAATTTTTTGGGGGAAAATTCCATTATTTTGGTATGGAGGAATTCGTAGGCGTGGTCCAAATATGACTCTTCATAAAACCATGGGAGCTACATAAATGTTTTTGTTTTTTTTGTAAAGAAATGGTGCTCTATTTCAGGATAGAGTTATTGCCACCTACTTGATATGGCTAAATCAGACTTATAAGAAGCCTTGTAAAAAAAATTAATATTTTGCATTCTGAGCATCCGCTATGAATAATGTTTTCCATCCACAAAATATTTTTCATCATTATGTGATAATTTTTTAATATATTTTTATTATTATTTTATTATGACCATGATGTAAATTTAAAAGTAAAAGAATATAGACATATTATTTATTAACTTTATGCAAAAAATATATCAACTAAATTTGTGAGGAGGGCGTCCACTCAAACTATTGCCTAGGGCACTCCCAACCTTTAATTCGGCCTTGATTACAATGTGAAAGAGCCTATGGTGGCAGGGCACGAATGGGTAGGAGGAGGGGCAACAGGGCCCAACGTGAGATAAGAACAAATTTTGCACAGTTTCAAAGAAGCTCAACGTGAGAAATGTATCTTAAAACGTTGATTGTTGCTGAAGATCACCTGTAGCTTCCCACAACCCAGGCTGACTCAGATTGAAGTAGCAAGGCATTCTAGCTCACCATTGCGGGAGACTATTCCAAGGAGCTCACGTGGCCGGTTTAGGTGGACAGCAGGTCTGCATACAAAAAAGGAAGGCCCACGTTGACAGTAGAGAAGGATAGCAGACCCAAGCGTGGAAAAGATAATGGACGAGCACGTTGGCATTTGAAGTAGAAAATACGGTTGACATAAAGACAAAACAAATTATTTGTATTAAATAATCTTCAACGTCAAACGCCAGACCCATAGAATTTTTGCAGATTAAATATGCTAGCATGGAAAAAGAAATTGACTAGCATGTTGGTGGTCGCTAGTGGAAAACATAGCCTGCGTGGAATAAGAAGATATGCTTTGCACGATGAAAGAAGCCTGCATTGAAAATTGGTCCCATAGACCTGTTGGTCTTTTGGACGTAATTAAAATCTATGAATTCAATTCAATCCATACTGGCGCCCAACTGTTGAATACCACACAGAGGTTGAAAAGAAGAAAATGTGGCTTGTATAAAGTTAAGATAGATTATTTGTATTGTGTGTAGGAGCACGTTGAAGGAAAAGGCTCACGTTGGCGGTTGGGAGTAGAAATATTACCTGCGTGGAATATGAAGACATGCTTTGCACGGATTAAAGAAGCCCAAGTTAAAGATTGAATCCATGGTGGCCCCTAACTGTTGAATACCACACAGAGGTTGAAAAGAAGAAAATGCGGCCTGTATAAAGTTAAGATAGGTTATTTGTATTGTGTGTAGGAGCCTTTGGTGAATTATTGCAAAGTTATGCAAAGGAATCACAGTGGCTGAGGAGGATAGCAGGTTTGTGTATCCAAGGAAGAACCCACGCTGGCGGTTTGGAGGAAAGCATGATTTACTTATGCCAATAACAAATACAATTGTACACGCCAGATTAAAAGAAATTTATGCATGTAGAATGATTGAAATCATGTTGCTCGCTAAGCTCCTGGAGATTAAGATCAAAGCACGTTGAAGGACTCATGGTAGCAAATTGATAAACCAAAAAGCCTGTATCATTGGAGACTGAGTCCACTTTGGTGGATTGAAGGCAGAGCACGACCTGTATAATGTCTGAAGACCCATTATTTGCATTGTAGCGCATTTTGTCAGATGCCATGAAGAGAGATAGACAACAAATGCAGATTTAATTAGGGAAATAGAGAAAACTTACGCCACAACACGTTTTGTTGGCAAAGAATTGATTAATTTCAAATACTCACGCGGCCAGTGAAAGGAAGAAGCTCTGACAAAATGCGGAAAATAGAAAAATGATAAAGGATGCACCTAAATTCATTTGGGGATAGAAAATAAATGGAGGAAGTCAGCAACATATCGGGCATTGTACACCCCTTCTTGCAAATTCATGATGTGAAATGATTTAATGAAAGCTCGCCAGGAAAAGGCAATTAAGCAAAATTGCGGAAAATTAAAATTGTAAAATGTTTTTCATTTTTACTTGATATAAAACAAGATAGGGTTTGTAAAAGACATAATTTGAATAATTTTTTTTTAATCTTTTGCAGTGAATTTGGAGACGAAGACCCGATATGCAAAATTGTGTTTTCATTTGCTTTTCTCTTGATTTTTATTAATAATGTCAACATTAAATAAATCAACGCTAAAGTACGAATTTCAAGGTGTCATACCCTTATTTGCACTGGTTTCTGATTATGACCATATAAATGACACCAATTTGGGTCATGTTAATATGAGTCAATTCCGTGATAGAACAAAATGTGAAGGCCATACATTGTTCTCACAACACCTGTACCGTAGTGGTTTGCCATAAGTAGCAACGTTTCCAGTCTCTGTTAAGTGTCTAGAGATTGTCATCACTTGTGTTAAGCACTATGATCGTGAGAAAAGAAGAGTTTTCAACCGCAGTAATGAGCCCATCCTACTGGTTATGCCTGCGCACATTGAAGAATTGCTTATAATTCCAGAATATGAAGAGAATGCTGAAATCAATAAAGAGTCTGCATAACAGTATTAGGATGAAGACCCAATAAAATGTTCTAAAGTGATGAATAAAAACCTGTTAGTCAACAGGTGATCACATGCTAACCGACTTCCTGGGGAATTGCCCTACATCGAGTTCCAAGACAAGATTGGAGACATGATCGCTTTGCTGAGTAGAGTGTTTGGCATCCCCTCTGCACGTTACTTTCAACCGTGGATGTATAAATTTATCTGTGTAATTTTGGATCAAACAATTCACATACATTGGGCCACAATCATTAGTGATACTTTGCACAAGCAATTAGTTGGGGTAAAGATGATTGGTCATTTTTATATGACCTCCTACCTAGTCTATGCAGTGGCACGAAGAAGGATTTTTACTGGTCTTGAGACTAGAGGCACAATGACACCTGGGAAAAATAGTGTTTCTACTATTATCCACAGCTGGAGTTTAAAGCAAGTTCGCATCATTTTCGTCGTGTTAACGATGCCTTTCTCTTCTATGTTATGAGAATGCTCATAGATAAGCCACATGAGATATTCTCACAACAGGCTAAAGAAGTGATCTCACGATGGGGCTTGTGGTTCATTCAATTTCCCACTTTCTCATACATCTGAGTCGGCGGATTTAATGGAGTACCTTATAAGTTGCCTAAGTACGTGAGTGATAAATGGGATCTCATGGAACTTTCACAACAACTGGCGTCTGTGAACTGCTTCTTGGGAGAAAAACATTGTCCCGGTGCCCTATTTCCCAATTTCAATTGGTGTGTACGAATGTCCATCCTTCGCACATGGTTGAATCAATGGATAAGGAGATGACCATTATGACTTTGCATCCATTTGTAAGGAGATGGGAATTTGTATATCTGTGGGTTTACAGAAAGGGTTCTAGGGCCTAAATATAGACATCATCCAGAAGTGGAAGACTTTTGGGCCGATTGTACATATGAATTTGAAGTCCGGCGTCATGATTAATCCAGGATGGCTTTAGATGAAATTCCCTCATTTTGATTAAAGGAAGTTCCTCAATTATTCATAAATAATGGCCTTGATATGATTGATCCTGAATATGATTTTGTTGCATCATCTCCTCTTGCTAAAGTCAATTGGTCCAGACAGGATGACACATCACTTGATGATAGAATCCAACAAGTGATCAAGAGAAGTCTTATTTGGTATGAGGAAGCTTTGGCTCAATTCATTGTAAAAAAAAAATTACACAAGAGGATCAAAGGCCAGTCAATCAAAGCGAGAAGAGAATTGTGCAATCTACTCATTCATCTTCTTACCACTCAACATAAGCCTCATCATACACCGAAACAAGTAAGAAACTATAGAGATCTAAGTTATCTCAGTACCATCCTTTAACAAAAAATAAACCTAAGCTACTAAAGGAGATAGAGGAAGGAAAAGAACATGTTTCTGGGATATCACAGTCAAGTTATCATTCGTCAACTCGTAATGATTCTCAAGAGTTGATTGAAAATAACACCCTCCAATTTGTGGTATCGGATCAAGTGCAAGTCCCAGTAATTCAGATCTCTAATTCACCTAAACCTTCTCTTCATAAAGATACTCTGCAACCTTCTCCAATTCACCATGAAGACATTGTAACATCTCCTCATCATCAATGTGAAGATTCTATAAGGGAACCTCCTGAATCTGAACCTATGCACCAAATACTTGAACAATTCCCATCAAATGCAAGGATCCTATGTGGCGAACTGCTTGAAGAATTTCCTTCTTGGATCCATGCAGAAATCAAAAAGAGGAAGAGGATAGTCAAACCAATTACAATTGATCTTGAGGCCATTGCATCATTGACTAATTCTAGCACTCCCAAAAGGTCCAAATTCATCGCCACGGTCGCAGTCGATGACTATGGAGTTCAATATGCTGACATAGCAATGCCAATTGTTGATAAAGACAAAAGAGAAATGAATGTCGAGGACTATGAAGTCTCTAGAGTTATGCTTGGAAAATCAACCATGAAAAATTATGCATCTCAAGCTTGTGAATCAGTTGATATGGTTCTACAATAGATGGAGAAATATAAGCTTCAGACTATTCAACTTAAAGAAGAAAATCAACAATTAGTTGCATATGTCCAACATATAATCAATCCAATCTCTTACACTGTTAAAATCCCCACTGTAGTGACAGTTCCAGACCAAGAGGACCTTGTACTATCAAAAGAGATAAATAATATGGGTTATGCAACTAAGGCATGGATTGATAATGTGATGATACAGGGTTTTGGAGTGATTGATGAAGCAATGAAAATCTATGATAAGATCTATGTTTATTATGATTCTATCCTATATTCTGAGGAGTCTCTCAAAGATAAAACAAGCACTCTCAATAAAACAAAAGTTATTCAATATTCAGGAATTCGCACAAATGGGTTTCTCATCCCTTGTTAATGAGGGAATTATGTAATTCAATCAACGTGGTCTTCATATCGAGTGGCTAAAATTTTCCAAATACAAAAAGATGGTGTTGATTGATGTTCAAGCTCAATTTGATGATGTAAAAGACAAGGGAGAAACAATCATGTGTGCCGTTCAAGAATTCATTGAAGAGATCCCTTGCAACTTTGTCAATGAGCACAATCAAAGGAGCTCAGCGTAGTTTCTGAAGGAGAAATTTTCTGATCTGATCAAAAATCAATATGTTTTCTTGGTAAGTTTTGGTCCTTGATTCGCTTGATAAACTCATCAAACTCCAGAACTTATTTGTCAAAATAGAAGAGAGAATGGTGCAATTTCATGTAGTTCCTGATAAATTTTGGAAGTACAAGTTATATGTGAAACTTGTCTCGCACCTCGAAACTTTATTGAAGAGCCAAATTTGTTGGAATCACTTGAAAAGTACAAAAAGTTCAAGATGGCTAGATGCTTGGATCCAAGATTCTCAAAATAATATTTTCAATGTTTTGTTGTGGTTGCCCTTGGTAACCAATGAGTTCATTTCTCCTACGAGTGAGATAGGTGGACTCTTGGCCCAATGGGTAAGGCACTAATTCTAAATGTCATTTTGAATCCATGTGTCAGTGTCTTGTTTTGCCATGTCATTGTCCAAGTGGGGTCCACATGTACCCACTTTATTGTTGTAATAAATAATTATAGTTAGGTCACTTATGTGATAAAGTTTTGTTATTTTAATAAAATGACTTTGCTTTATTAAAATAAAGTTATAAATTATAATGTGACCTAATTGTGCCCTAAACTGATGTCATGAAAACCCTAACTACTTTGTAACCAACTTTTGGGTTATAAAAGCAAGTTAGAGTTCATTTGTAAAGGGACTTTTGGAGAAAGGAGAAATATTGTTTGTAGAGAGATAGTAAGAAACTTTGTGTTCTTGTTTGAAGAGGAATAAAGGAGCATTTATAGAGAGCTTTGTATCTTATATGTGTTTCCTTTCTTAAGCATTTGTTATTCTTATGTCTAATGAATGTGAAAACTCTTACTCTCTATGGATATGATATCTTCTTTTCAACTTTCATTCATTATGTTTATTTCTAAGGTGTATATGAGTTTATGATTTGCGTTTGCTTAATCTTGCATGCACTGTTTCTCACTTTCATTCATTCTCTCCTACATTATATTCACTCCCTTTTATTTTTTCTTCCTATTTACTTCTTTTCTTCCATAAACCCCAAACCCCCCAAAAAAAACACTATTTTGAATGTATAGTTGTAAATAAAATTTTGGTTTTCAATAAGGGCAACCTCTCCCATCATTGAGGAGGGACCTTGTCCCCTTCACATTGTTGACTGACTTTTATTCCTAATCATTATTATCCTTTCTATAAGACTGAAAAGATGAAAGGCCAACCATTTTGCAATTATCATAGAATTAATAGACATTGTGACAATGATTAATATGCTTTACAATGAAAATCCAACTTGAGCATAGGGTTTTCTTTCTTTCAATACATGACATTATATCATGCAGTCATTTCAAGTCCCTAAATCTAAATGGGTTCCTAAATTAGATACATCTATGTCGAATGGGCATAATGTCATACTAAATACCACCACTTTAGATATGATAGCAATCCATCCTTTGGAAGATCCACTCTCAGTGAAAGAATTACATCTTATTATGGTGCAAACGAGAATAGAAACATTACCAATATAGCATAAACAACCACACATAGCTACCAAGCATTTGTAATGTACACAAGTACCCAATGGGATCAACATAGAATAATTTCACAAATTATCACTAGTCGATTCTAATGATACATATAATTTTGATCTTGATTACAATTATAATGATGATAAATAATATGATATATCTAATGAGAATTTGCGACAATATATTTTCCATCTTATTGATGAAGAAGATAATAATAGTTTGATACAAGAATTACATATTTCTCAACAACTTGTCATAGAGCATCTAGCTACAAAAAGAACAAAATATTATATGCAAACAGGTACTACGTTTCATTTTCTAAATATCATTAATTTAAGAGTGCATCTTCAAGATTTAGAGTGGTCATGCGTCCTCTATTCGGTTAGCTTATCCATCATGACACATCATTGGACTTAGTCACACTACTTTATCAATGGTCACATGATATTCAATCATTTACCACAGTCACTCATGGAAACTCCTTTCTCGAATACCCTGGGGCATATGCTCCTCCTTTTCTAATCAACTAGGATTTTTACTATAATGTCCTTAGTACTTTTATTTGCATGAACATTTTGATGTATTAAACTAACAACATCAATAGTTTTGTTTTGAATATTCCTTCATCCAACAAATACATATATATAGGAAATACATATCCTATAAAATAGGAAACCTAATAAGGCTCCTACAACCACTCACTAATTTGTATATGAGTTATTTAAAACAAATCGTAACAACACACTAAAATACATGAGTTGTTACAACTCCTAAAAAACTCATTCTCACATGTAATATTATTTATGACATACAATATTAATAATGTAAATACTATTTTTCCTAACATTCACCCCCTTAGTGTGAACATTATTAATTCTCAAATATTCACCTCATTAATGTAAACATGAGGAAGAACCATATTTCGATGAAGTTGAACTACCTCCTGAAAGCATTGCTTAGACTAGGTATAAACTCCATAGATGATATCTTTACCCTCGTAAAGACGTAGTGGCAAGCCGAATTATGCAGGAATACTCCCTACCTCTTTAGGTTCCTGTGGGAATTTCCCTTCCTCCTAAGGCACCCAAATTTTAGATCTCCAAGATCCACAAGCTTGGCACTAGATGGATAACCATCCCCGAGCCTACCTCGTAATCTTCTCCTACTCCCCAAAAGTGAGTTTTCTAAAAACATGAATCTTCCCCAAAATTCTGGAAAAGGGTTGATTTAGCAAATCGACACACTGAAAACATTGAAAACACATACTAAAAAAAGGTCACCAAATCATTGTGTGGCCTCGTCGTTGGCGACTGACAAGAGGTCGTTGATCGACCTCCAACCTCCATTGTCCTTTGTCCACCAATGTCATAATGCTAGCTTAGTTGGATTTGATCATGGAGCATAATTACAACTCAGACATCGGGTTACACCAAAAATACGTCTGTAATGCAATTTTTTCGGACTTTTGACAACGACACTTTTTACAATTGGCATTGACCAAAAAAATACTTTTACAACACAAAACTACAATAGGTAAACTTTTGACACTTGATACTTTTATATTTGGACTCTAATAACTATAAACCCTACAATTTGTAATATTGGAAAAAAAAAAAGAATCTATTGACATAAATTGATTTATACCTAATCACAAAAACTATGATAAACAAAAAATTTAACAATTATAATGACACAACCATGCACAATATTATTGAATCAAAATGTCAATTTTAACTCTTTATAAAACAAACTTGAGGACATGACAACTATATATTCTAGATGGAACAATGACAACACAATTTTATAATTAATACTGAACACAAAAAATTTCATTATAGGATGTGATACTTTCCACTTGGAATTAACTTATTTAGAAAGTAATAACCTATAATTACATTCTAAATACTTCTAAACAATATATGGAATCAGACACAAACAAGACAATACATTAACTCACTACTTAATGAAACAAGCTTTCTCGCAAGAGATTACCAAAAGTAAGTAGAAACGTGTGGTGTAGAAATGACCACGTCTTCCTAGAAGAAATGGTATGACGTTTCCAATAATGACTCAACATGTGGCGAGTTGAGTATTGATTCTCAATGTCGTGCTAATCAGTTGTCAGATTCAACAATGATCAATGCAAAAAATTCCAAAAATATGCCAAACCAAAATACCATATCAAAAAATGAATGCCCGGTATATGGTACATGGAAATAGATGAGTTCGGTCTTATTTTGAACCCAACGCAAAGCGGAAAAGGAGATTCACCACAGACGCATGGATCAACATGCCACGGAGAACTATGCACAAATCCACACACAACCTGGCAGAGTAGATGCATCGACCTGCTTCATTGATTAATCAATGCAGCTCACACGCAGGTCTTCAATAGATGATATGCCACAACTCTGGTAGAATTGTTGTTGGAAAATTATGGTTCTTAATATAACACAGAGACCGTGATGTTAAGCATTCACGACAACGAGCACATGCAACATATCTATTACATGCACAAGTCTTGTTTTATGGCTATGTCGTATCCTCCAATCAGCCCCTCATATCTTATATCTCTCCATGCATGTTATAGTTGTTGATATCAAAAACACTTATGTTGTTTAATGTGGTATATGTGATCAATACACTAAGAGTAATACATGGATGGTGGAAAAATGATGGAGCGAATGGAAGATCCAAATGATAGTACAAAACATTCGAAGAATGAAAAATGATTATCAAACTATAGAAAAAAAAAACATTTTTGGGGTAAGAGTATAAGGAAGTAAA
Organism: Taxus chinensis; assembly: GCA_019776745.2. Classification (NCBI taxonomy): domain Eukaryota; kingdom Viridiplantae; phylum Streptophyta; class Pinopsida; order Cupressales; family Taxaceae; genus Taxus; species Taxus chinensis. The sequence goes on from CM034150.1 coordinate 13,351,576, forward strand.
TGCCCCTTCACAAATTAATTCTCTATATCGTACCCACTTTGATACCAAATGAAAAGTTTAGTCATATTTGTAGCAAATAACACTATCAATAATCTCCTTATGTATTCCTTCATCCAGCAAAACATATATATAGGAAATACATATCCTATAAAACACGAAACCTATTAAGGCTCCTACAACCACTCACTAATTTGTATATGAGTTGTTTAAAACAACTTGTAACAACCACACTAAAATACACGAGTTGTTATAACTCCTAAACAACTCATTCTTACACGTAGTATTATTTATCACATACAATATTAATAATGTAAACACTATTTTTCCTAAGAGTGTAGTGCTTCCAATATGTTTGCTAATATTGCTAATACAATCTCTAATCATCACATTCTATATCAAACCAATCCAATCACAATGACTATCACAACCAAATTCATTATCACTATCACTCAAATTCAAATCTAATTCATAGTCTTTTATGCATATTACTTCTAGTGGGTCTATCTCTCTTTCGTTTTCTACCACACATACTTGAATCCTCTATAATTTACATAGGATTATCCTTATTCTACTATGACATATTTGAGGTCTTTCCCCCTTCACCATTTGAGTGTGATGTACCTATTTATGGAGCTCTTATTGGGTAGCTTTTGTGTGACCTCCTTACTTGTGCATAACTATTTTCAGAATAATTAAAAACATTCACATATTTGTAAAAATACAAAACCAAGACCTACTTATGGTTTGATTGACTAACGTGTTACTATATACATGTTGTTTGTCACGTTGGTTTGATAGATATTATATCTACTCTTTACATATGTGTATTCACGTGGTATATTTAATATTGAGCTTGATGCAGAACATGCACAAGTTGATACACGATGATAGGAGTCGACTTGGTTCCTTACACTACTCTTTTGGGGGCATACCCCATGTTATACTTGTGATTTTATTTCATTACATGTTATTTTACGCCTTCCTCATTATGCTCATATATATATAGCATGACCGACATGTGTCTTGTGTAGTGTTAACTTATCTTTATATCTTTGTTTTTTACTATTCCCATTTTCTATACTTGCTTCATATATTTTTGTCACTACTTGCTTATATACATTACTTCCTTGTTTGCTTGCTGCATTTTTTTACTATTGTCTTGCTCAATTATAATGATGTGATTATTTGTTCCATACATACAGAGTGCCTTGATTGTATTATGACATTGTTGGTGTCCCATATTTGTGGCTCTATACCTATCATGCGTGTATGCACTTGTTTCTTTGAATGTGTCACATGGTGTCAGTTATTACAATTAGCTTCTGACACCATAGGTGTCCCATGACTGTAGCTCCAGACCTACATATGATTTTAGTTCTATTTGCTATTTATTTCTTATCTCTACACTACAATTTATACTATGGATTTTGGCATGCCTGATGGTTATTATGATGTTTCTATACTATTACTACTCTGGTTTGTGACATGCTTGATTGTTACTCATGTTAATTCTATGCTCATATTACTCTATATTATGACATGACTAACATTTTCTTTGTTGTTTTTTACTACAATACACATGTTATTCTTGTTTTTTGCATGTTACATGCTACTTTTTCTACACATCATAGTCTCCATCCTCCATGTGCAACCCCTTGTGCATGTATAGGTTCCCAATGGTGGCCACCATTCTAGCCTTCTATGTGATCCTACAAATATTATTATGCTTATTACACATGAGTAGACATCTATTCTTTTGAACCACATGCTTAAATGATTTATCACACACACATCAAAAGAGGGGGCATTCATTAAGATATTTCTACATCTAAAAATGTATTACAAAATATAGGAACAAATTTTTAGAGGGCTCAAATCCTCAGAAAAGGTCACAAATACTAAAATGTGGCATAACTCATACAAGATCAAAATTATATAGTATAATCAAGACCATGATATGATTGTAACCATGATGGACATTATGGTACAAGGGCATATTCTATGGATTTTACTATTTAACCAAATTCTACTAGATTTTTTACAATATTTCTATACAATTTTAGATAGAAATGATTTGGTTTCGATCCTGATAGGGGGCATGAGTACATCATTCCTTCTTCATTACACTATTTAGATTTTGTTTGAAAAACATGGTCTAGGGGCATAAACCTCCTCCTCTATGATCTTTCAAAATCTATATGTTTAGTTTTGACATCATAACACATTATGGGGGCATGGAAATGTCCATTCCCTTCATGGTTTAATTTTACTATGAAGTTACAACAATAAAAATTAGACATAGTATTGTTTGCAACAATGTGGTCCATGTGTTTAATGGAAGGTGTTGAAGTGTATAAATTCTTCATGGGTTTTCATTCCCCTTCTAAAAGCATATTCCCTAATAGTGGAGGGTATCAAAGTGGATAAGTTCTTTTTAGGCTAACCTTCCTCTCTACAAGGAGGAACTTCAATTCCTCTTCTCACTCTCTTTAGTGTTGGGGTGTACTCAGCACTCTAGTATCTCCTTTGTCAAAAAATGAGGATTGGTCGCCTCCAATCCCATGAAATCTCTGTAATAATTCCAAGTATCCAAGTATAACAAGAATGAGAGCTCCTACCTCCACAAAGTGAACATGTGACATTCCTCCCATGTTTTACATTTCTTTTGCTTACTTTTTGCAAAGGTAAAAGTTACAAGCATTATCTATATTTTGAGTTACATTTCAGTTGTTATCATTGAATACACTCCGTGTTGTAAGTTTCATCATGGAGCATGTCAATACCAACACATCATATAACCATTGTTGAGTAAAGATAAAGTGTGTGTGCACACATATGTATCTTTTTCCTCTAAGCATGTAATTTTCAATAATACTGTTAAAGGGGGAAAATATAGACACTAATTTTTGGTAACTTGTCCTTATGTAATGCCAAATTTGACTATGCTCCCTCACAAAGACAAATTCTCACATTTAGAATCCAATCAATCCATCACTCTAGATCTTGTGTGACTTGTTTATCTCTACACTCTACTTTGTCATCAATTCTAGAAATATTATATGATCAAAACAGTTAACAACCTCTGTGATTCATGTCCAAACATCTTATTATATTTTTCTCCTTTTTCCAAGACCGTACAAATGGGTCAAAACGTGGGGTCTGATCTTGGATGACATGTACGGTCATGTCTCTTTAAGTTCTCCAACTCTCAATTTTCAATTCGAATATCTTATTTGTGTCATTTCATCTTCCTAGGGCCAACCTTATTAAAATAATTCACATGCACAAGGCTATATAACCAAGTAATTATCAATTTATAACTCACTTGATACTCTTACAAGATCCTATTATAAATATCATTTCAAAACCACTCAAGGGTTCCCTAAATATGCCCAAAACAACTACAAGCCAATTAGAGTAGTCCCTACTACATGTATGAAGAACTTAACTAGGTCAAAGAGTTTAACTTCCTTCATTTCAAGCATGCAAAGGTCATATAACTATTTCTTAGCAAGAGCAAAGTCACTCCAAACATTAATCAAAGGTTTCAAGGAACAAAGGATTAGGTTATGTAGTTGGGGCACACCACATCACACTAATATTGTGTTGAGTACTTTCTATACTATACAGTTAGCCCGTTATTTTGGTGTGAAGATACATGAAAGTAAATTGAGGCAGCTAGTTAATTGTTCCAACTTGCACAAACACCTAGCAAAACTACACGAGGCTTGATCCCACAACAAAGGTTTGTAGTGAAACACTTGGATTGGTTGAAAATATAAGAGTTTGACTACCAAGGGTAGTCAAACCTCACCAAACACGCATGTTTTCTTCTTATAGTTTATTAATGTAGACAAAAAATCATGCACTTTGGGTAATTATCTAGTCTTAATTACATACTACTATTCATATGATTCATAAGTAAGAAAAGTACTAATTAACCCATGTCTTTGGCCACCTTTCTTTGATTTAGTCACTTTTCTTGGTCTTAAACCTTTATACTTTGCTCAGTCTTCCTTTTTATACTTAGGCATTTATCATTTTGAACACCAATGCCCAGCCAGGACACCAGTGCCATGAGCCCTCGTCCCCTCTGGGCACCCTTGACACCTTTGTATTTTACTCACACTTTTTGGGTCCTTTCTAGCCATTTTAGCATCTTATATTTTTGGTAGTCGGCCTTTTCGAGGTTAATTATGAAATTCAAGCAAAGGAATCATATAAATATAAATTAATGTGCTCATAATAAAGGACCGAGCACTAAGGATTAGCTATCACCACCTAAGGTCACATCCATCAAGCATCTAAGAGCTCCACTGCATCTATCTAGCACCATCCTAAGGGACACAAGGGCTGGTTATTCTGCATACACTTCATAGGAGGGAAGTTCATTCTATTCCAAGCACAGATCTATTACATTTCTTTACATTTAGTTATTTGTTCGCTATCAATTATGGCTCGCACAAGAGCCACCTAGGGCACAATTTTACACACACACACACACACACACACACACAGAACTACATTGGGTATGAGATGTAATACAACGCTTAGTTGTAAGTTCATCATTGTGACAGTCGAGGATAGTCTGACCCCTCATTTTACATCTTTCTCTGTTAGGATTTATCTATTTGAGGGTTTTGCATGTTTATATTTTATTACAAGTTTCCATCAACCTCAGTGATCTTGGTGTGACCCCAAAGTAGCTAAAGGTGACTAACAACGAACATCTTGCAGCCACTCAAAGGAGGTTTCCTGAGTTTTTATACAGACCCAAGAACCTAGAAATAGGCCTAGGGCACCCACGGGCACCCTTGTCCCTCTCCAAGTGCCCCAGTCCATCCTATCTCTCCATATCTACATTTTTTTGGGTCTCTATGCAACACTCCTACTACTTTGTTCACTTGGTCAGCACTTCAGTACACTCCAAATCTTATCATGAATCTTCTAAGTACCTTCTTCTCCTCCTTACAACTAGGGTTTCATAATTTATTTCTTAGTTTACTTAAGTATCATTTATGTACTTAATTGCATATTTATTTTACTGCTACAATAGCATCAGATTAGGCATAATTCCACATTTAGTTAATGTTCTGATGAATGGTTCTACAGGTTTCTGGGGTTTCCACTTTCTTGCAGGTGATTACAAGTCATCACAAAGCTATGCACACAAGAGTGACATATAGCAAAGGTCATTTCTAGGAAAGCAAAGAACAAACAAGTTAAAGGCCCATAATGTCAAAGGGTACAAGACTGTACAAATCCATGTCAAGACCATATAATAGTTGTACAGTCTTTTCCTTAGTTTTTAGTTTTAGAACTTGCATCGAAGTATTTTGTCTCTGATATGCCTATTCCACTGTTTTACATTCCCATATCTTGTCTGTTTTTCTATGTACAACTAAGTTTCTTTCTCCTCTTGTGTATTTAAGTAGTTATTTATTGTTTTATCAATCACTATGAATATTAAATTATTATTTTGATTGTGAATGGTTAATATTGGAAGTTAATTAAACTTAATAGTCCCCTGTTACAAACCATTACATCCTATTTATTTTTGTTTACTTTCCATAGGGTCAAAGCACAATGTTGTGTCCCACTTCATGTCCCAAAAACGCGAGTAAGAAGTTGGGCGGGATCGGAAATCGAGGTTGTTCGCGCGAACACCCCTTTCGCGTGAACCCCCTTCGCCTGAACTGCCACGTAGGATGAAGAAACCCCTTCGCGCGAACAGGGGTTCGCGCGAACACCCCTTCGCGCGAACCCTACGAATTCAAATAATTTTGGCGGCAAAGAGTTATATGTAGATATTTATATAGTTTTGGGCGGCGGATTTAAGGTTTGGGGGGGTTCGGGCGAGGGGGGGTTCGGGCGAACCCCCTTCACGCGAACACCCTTCACGCGAACCCCCCTTCGCGCGAACCCCCCTATGTGGCACCTATGTGGCACCTTTGTGGCACATTTTGGCGCCAAATCTATTTGGAGGATAATTTTATGCCAAAAAGTGCCACTTAGGTGCCACGTAATTAGGGTTAACGAATGAATAAAATTACAAAATTTTAACACAAAATACAGAATTTTATTAGCTTTCTAAAAATATAATTTCTATTTTTTAAAAATATGTTTTACTATTTATTTTTTATATTTTGCTAACATATGGTATTTTAGGACAATCAATTGTACACAATCAACCCAATTTGAAAAATAGCAAAAAATATCAAAAAAAATTGAAAAAATTAAAATTACTATTTATTGAAGTCTTCTTCTTACCTGTGAAAAAAAAATTCAATTTTGATATAAATCTTAAAAGTTATTGGCATAAACATTTGTACGCCATTTATTTGAAAATATTTTTACTAAATAATTAATTAAAAAAAAAAATATAAGTCCAAAAAATATGAAAATTTGACATCACCTCAAAATTCAAATCTTAAACATATATCTAAAATTTCATGGTGAAAAAATAAATTTTCATTTAAAATAACCACCCGGGGACAGTCATTCCTCTTTTATAACATAAGAAACAACGTATGAATAAAATTAAGAAAAAGACCATTTTTTTTGTAATTTTTTTTATAAAAAATTTACATGTATTCTACACTCTAAATACAACATTTCGTTAGTTTGTGGAATTTCATGAATGTGTATGGTTTTATGGCTATTACCTTTAGAAAATCAATGAAACTGAAAATTCATGTTTATAATGGTACAAAACATACCAAAAAGTGGGACATTTTATTGTGCTTTTACCCCATAACATAAATTTAATTAGGGTGAAAACGCCGACCAATAGATGTCACCAACAATAGAAGTGTGTATTTTACAATGTGTCATGATAAATGTATCATAAACAAAACATGTATCATGAAATGTGCTATAAATATATTATAAATCAAGAAATACATAGATCAATGTGCTAAGAAAAAGATTATATCATCAAGAGATGTAGCAATCAATGTCTTATAACCAATATATAAACGAAGATATGTAATTATCCTTTTGTTAGAAACATGTGTGTAAAAATTTATGTGTCGTGAGCATGATATAATATTAGAGTATGTATCAACCATTGTGCCTAGATGTAAGAAATCTAACAAACATTGGTAAGAATTACAACATATGTCTGATTTAACAAAAATAAAATTTATTAAACCCTAATATTGTGGAGTCACATATGATAATAAATGTTAAAATATAGATTTGACACAAGCAATAAGCTAATAAAATATGAAACCCTAAGCAAAGAGGAAGGAGAGAGGACTTAATTGATTTTACACATTGTTTGGGACTGGTCTGAGATGGGAAAATTGTTGAATAGCAAGTGAAGGATGTCGTAAATGCTCTGGATAAATTACATACTACAGTAATATGTCTGAACACGGGAGCCCACGGATGGACAAGGGCTCCTGGGCGTTGAATACCTCTACTGGGTGCATGTGACTGTGTAGAAGATTTGGATCTGATCTCTGGTGTGTCACAAATATGTCACAATTAATCTGTGTTGGCCACCTGTGTGTCGCAATATGATCGTCGAGGTACATGTGACCTGCGAAACAAAGATTCAACTGTAAAATCCATAATACCACAACAAATCCAACAAAAATAAGATGCAATATGGGGAGTCACCCAACAAAGTGATCTTATAACTGAGTGATGCACTACATCTAAGACTCCATGTAGTTTTGGTGTGTGTGTGTGTAAGAATCGTGCCTTAGGATGCCCTTGTGTAAGTGCACTTGATGACGGGTTGTAGCTAGATGTAGCAATGTAAATAGATGTTTGGATGGAATAAAGAGACTTCCCCTGCCTATGTTGTGTATGCAGAAAATGCAGTCTTTTGTCTCTTGAATGGATGAAAAATGAATGTTTTAAAGTGATTTAGGTTCCTTTTGGATGCAAGCTTAGGTGATTATAGTGTATACTTAGAGCTTGGTGCTTAATTTTGAACACATAACTATGTATTTATATGATCCCCTTGTTTGAATTTCATAATTGAAAACTGGAATGCTAACCTATAAGTAGAAAATTTTCCCAAAGATAAAAAAGATCCAAAAGAAGCTAGTAAGGTGGAAAAGGGTCGGCGGCACCTAGAGTGGACAGGGGCACCTGGGCGCTCCTGTCCTGGCTAGGCACTGGTGTCTCGAGCTATAAAAGATAAATAAGTAAAATAATGACTAGGCTATAGGGTGTCAAAGACGAAATAGAAAAGAAGAAGCAAATGAAAGAGGCCAAATATAGTTGTCAATTACTAGTTTTCTTTCTTAGGAATTATATGAATGCTAGTATGTACTTAGGACCTATAAATGTACCCAAGTGTGTGATTTTGTGTCTACATTTTCCCCCACTTTATGTTGTTGAGTTAATACTCAATAATATAAAGCAGATAAGAGATGCATACCTGATAACCATGTAGAGTGTGCAGTGAGGAACGTGTCGAGTGGACAAGTGAAGCATTAAATGATGCAAAAATGAAGCATGGAAACTAGGAAGAGAAAGTGACCCTAGGGGTGAAGCGTATGTGTCGTACCTTGTTATACCTGTTGTTTTTCTTGTTGTTTTGCTTGTGATTGTTGATTCTGATAAGGACGAACCTACAAAGATAAGAACAAGAGAGTATTCAAAATCGTGTGGATGAAAATTTTGGTCCAAGTATGTAAAACTATGTAAAAATATCAAAGATTTAAGATTCATCTCGAAGGTCAGAAGTAAAAAGGAAATTTCTGGATACACTGTATAGGGAGTATTAATATTGACGTTTCGGTTCCAGTACCGGAACCATGTCATCATGGTGAAGCATTTTCACTTGATGTAGAAAATTCTTAAGGAATCGAAAATGTCCTAAACTGTTGTGAAGAGTGAGTTTTTTGGACGATCTCATGCCAAGAGCGAGTTTTTTGGGTGACCTCACACCAAGTGCAAGATTTTTGGGCATTCTCACACCAAAGAGAAAGTGTTGGGGAGAGAGCTCTAGTGTTACTCTCCTTCCATGGCTTTTCCCTATACACCTCTGTAAATGGTGTGTTCCTTCTTTGTTCATGTTGTCCCTGATTTGTTCTGAATGTATTAATTGTTCCGATTAAAAAAGGAGAAAAAATGCATTTTACTTATTGGACGATTGTGCATGTACTGTGAAATTGCACTGTAAATTGTTGTGCACTGTGTTGATCATATAAGTTGAGTGTGTGTGCCCCCGGGACATTAGCACCTAGGGGAGGACATAAGTGCCCAAGCGCTCCTGTCTAAGCCTAGGCGTTGGTGTTTGTGTTATGCTAAGGACCCAAATCCGATTTTGGGTCATTTTATAACTATGTTCCTATTTTTATCTTATGTTGTAGCTCTGAGTTGTTGTATGGGGTGATTTTTTCACCCAATGTATACCCCCCTTGTTTGGGGTGTATGCGACGTCGCTATGAGTATACAGCCCAAAGAGAGGACCGGATGTTGATCTGAATTATATCCCTACAAGGGGGAGGTAATGTGCATGGTAGAAAGCAAGGCACATGAAGACAAAGTGGTTAGATACATATGTTAGTAGCAAAAGGAGCAAGCATGTCATAGAAAACAATGTACTAAGCAAGAAAATGTGCAAACAAGATAGACCATGAAAATAGGGTTGCAAACATAGGACATCACTCACAATGTCACTAGATAATCAGGGATGAAGTGGCCAAAAACATATAAGTAGTGATCAAAAGACATAGGCATAGCCTCTAAATAATAGCATACAATAGAAATACAATGTCAAGTCAAATTGTATCAGACAACCATGGTGGTATATAGTCTTGTAAGGAAAATTTTACACATGAAGCACCCGTTAGCATGTTAGAAAGATAAAAATTATGTCAAAGCATGTATGTACCAATGGAAAGTAGTGTGCTAAGAAGTAGAAGTAGTAAATAATGAAATAATAACACCTGTAATGTGTGAGAAAGTAGATTCCCCCAGGAGCCTTGGTGGGACTAGTAAGAGGTACAGTGCCAAGCATCATTACAACGTGTAAGGATATGTAAGAAGTCTGCATTCATAACTAGATACCAAGTGAATGTGCATGTGTATGATAGAAAATATAATTGACATACTATTGGTATCTGTGCTAACATGGTAAGCAAAGTGTACATGTTAGTATAAGAAAACAAGAGTAAGTGCAACTAAGATATGCATATGTTGTGAGTGTGAATGGAGTGGAATGCAAAGTGAATGTGATAGGAGCAACATGTCCCCTAGCGAATATGAATGAGTATGAGATGAGGTTCATTTATAAAATACCCCTCAAAAATCAAGAATGAACCATAGAACAAAAGTGCATCATCAGGAAGTGGTTTGAAAGTGTGCGCTAGAAAGATTAGATCTTGAAGCATAGAGCATGCAAAGTGTGAAAATGTGGTGAGGTTCATTTTAGATTTAAACCCTCAACAATTGAGTATGATCTATGGAACTAGAGTGTGTCATAGGGTAGGATGCTAATAAAATGGATGTGTATTAAAGTATTTTGTTTGTATTGATGTTTAGGAAATATTAGCCCTCATTAAGCGAGTGGAACCTTAGTCAAGTGCATCAAAAGATGATGATACAAGGTGTGACATTTGAAAGTGCTTAGAAAATGAAAGAGGAGTGGGTAGAGAAGACAATTGATAGTGTTGATGCAATTCCCCAAGTATGCCAAGTGATGGAGATCTATGTGGTGATGTGAGAAGAATCGTGCTATGGTGGCAGAGCTTGAAATGTGTCTTGGCCATCAATATAAGGAATAGTTTGTTTGATAAAATGAATTGGAAATGGAAGTGGAGTAGGATGGGGAGGGATCTTGAATGGTGGTAGCTTATGTGGGATTGATAATGTTGTAGAAGACTTGAGAGGAGGGGTTGGACTGATTTTTAGAGGAAGTTTCTTAGTTGGAGTTGGTAATGCAGTAAAATACTTGAGAGGAGGAGGGGTTGGACTGGTTTTAAGAGGGGTTTTCTTAGTGGAATTTGGTTCGATAGGCATTTCTTGACTTACCAAAGAAGGAACATTAGCAATTATGGAATCATGCTCACTAGACATAGATAGAATTATATTTATGAACCCAATGCAATTTAACAATTGGAGATGAACATGTAGTAGCATTTTGTGTAGCAAATGACATGAGACCATAATGACTTAAGGTGTCCAATTTTTCATTTTACTTCATAGAAATCATTTTCATTATGTCCATTAATGCGATGACAATTTCAATATGGGTGACCTTGGTATTTTGCAAGCCGATAAAGAGGATAATAATGAGTAGATGGAAAATTGATTGATTGGTGAGTTAAAGGATCTCGAGGAAGAATATCATGTTTCTTCACATTTGAAATCAAATTTGAGAGGTGTGGAGTAGCGAAAAGACTTGGGGTTCATTGATATGAACACATGTGGTAAACATAGAAGTAGAATGAGATGTAGATGAAGAAATAACATGGGCTTGAGAAGCATCTTTAAGATTTTGAATTTCAGATTTAAGATCTATAATCATTGTTTCCATAGCTTGAATTTTGTTTTGAAATAAAGAATGCAAAAAATTGAATTGAATCTAAGATGGTTTGATTGGATGGTAGAATTAGGTAGTGATAGAGTTATCAAATAGAAGATTGAAAATGGAACTTACTTGAGTGAGTGGCATATTGCGAGGTAAATACAAAGTGTCTTGGGATTTTTTAATAACATCTTTGCAATGTGGGTTCATTTGAAGCAAGTCATGCAAGGAGATTAGAGGATTTTTTAGGAGCCATGAGAGAATAAAAATGAGGGTCCAAGTGTATGATCATGAGTAGGGTTCACTAAATGATTTAACAATAAATTAGTCTTTTATGTTAAACCCTAATTCCAAAGTAGCTGAATGTATGTTATGATATACAACTGTTAAGATACAATATGACACAAGCAATAAACAAGTAAACACATGAAACTCTAATTGCAAGAGAGAGAAGGAATGGACTTAGCTAATTTTCACTTTTTCTACAATTGATATGGACTGGGGAAATTGAAAATGAATTGACCATCGTCAACAGTTCTCTATAAAATATGGAACTGTTGAATAAGGCCGGACTAGGTGCCCACGGCTAGATTGGGTCAGGTGGAGACCTCTACTGGGCTCCCATGTGATTGCGAAAGTGCTGAATCTGAATCTGATTTGTATAGTATCACACAAGTGTCGTTGATATTAATTTGTGTTGGTCGCTTGTATGTCACAATATGATATCTAGGTACCTGTAACCTGCAAAACAAATATTCACCTGCAAAAGCCGTAATACCGACATCAAATCCAAAAAAAGAAGATGCAATATGGGGAGTCAGACTGACCCCAACAGTCACCCAACAGAGTGAACTTACAAATGAGCATTACACTACATCTTAGAATCCATGTAGTTCTTGTGAGTGTGTGAAAGAATTGTGCCCTAGGATGCCCTTGTGCAAGATGCACTAGATAGTAGGCTAGATTGTAGCTAGATGTAGCAATGCAAATAGTTGTGGATGGAATAAATTGAAACTTCCCATTCCTATGTTGTGTATGTAGAAAATGCAATCCCTTGTCCCTTGTATGGATGCTAGATGGATGTCCTTTGAAGTTCTCTATAGGTTCCTTTTGGATGCAAGCTTAGGTGATAGATATTATGCTTAGAGCTTGGTGTTTTATTTTGGTCACATAAATATGTATTTATATGATTCTCTTGGTGGAATTTTGTAATTGACAACTAGAAGGCTGACCCATAAGAAAATAGATGCCCAAAATATAAAAGAGACCCAAAAGAAGTAAGATAGAAAATTATCAAGTGCGCCCAGAGAGGATGAGGGCACCTAGGAACTGGTGTCTGGAGCCATAAAAGATAAATAAGTAAAATAACAATTGGGTTGTAGAGTGTAAAAGACCAAATAAAAAACAAGAAGAAGATGAAAGAGGCCAAAGACAATCGTCAATTACTAGTTTTCTTGCTTAGGAATCATATGAATGCTAGTATGTATTTAGGACGCAGAAATGTACCCAAGTGCATGATTTTGTGTCTATAATGTCATTTATTGTTCCTAGAGACAAGTGTGTCTTTAAGATAGGTGTTCGAATCAATATGTGTCGTATATAATGTATTTATAAACAATGTGTGTCGTAATAAATGTATATCCAAAAAATGTGTCATAAGCCATGTATATCTAAGAAATGTGCATAATAAGCAATGTTTGTTTATTTGAAGTAGCTCAAACAATATGTGTTACAAGAAATATATGTCATAAGAGATGTGTTCCAATCTAAAGATGTAGCAAGTAATGTGTTTAGGTGTAGACACCCAAATTTGACATTTGACACATGATAATGTTAGTTTTGACATATATCCTTACATATGACTTGTGTGAATAAACAAAACTCAAACACAATAATCTATGTTATCTCTTGCAATCCCTCGGTCCACTCCTAAAACACTTAAAAATACCTTTATCAGTCAAAATCACCTTATATCTTTTGTAGAGACTTCTACAGACCATCAACTAAGATTTCTTCCCCATTTGATATATCCATGTAGAAGGGACATGATTGATCAGTCGATTTCATCCCTATTGATAGATCTTGTCCGAATATTCCCAATGGCCAAATTTTCAGATGGGCATCTACTTATGATTTGGTCTTTTCCCCAAGGTTGGCCTTGTAAAATATTACTATTGAAATCATATATTACAAATGAAAGCCACTCATTTACTCACTTGGTCACAACTTGGAAATCAACTAGCAACATTTGGTCTTCACCATCAAATATCAAACAAAAGTTCCCTATTATTCTTGTTATTTAGAAACATGCCCCATTACCTTAATGAATGTGGACCCTCAAGAATTTGATTTCCCTTGTTCATTTTTTTTTAATATAATATCATTACGTAGTTACATATTGTATTTTTTTATTAGTTTTATTTATGTAAAAGAGCTTTCAGAGGTGTATCGAGTGTTTTCAATGTGTAAAAAATTGTGGAATTACAGAGGTGTTGGATTACACTCTTCATTTAATTCATTTTCCGTTCCGATTCCCTCAAGTTTTGACTCGTGAAGACTCTATAGTGTTGTGCGGCTTGAATTGGTGTTGCACGGATTGAATTGGCATTGCATGGTTTTAAGTAGCAAGCGTGGCTTGAACAGAACTGTGCAGTTTTGGGTGGCATGTTTCAGTGCTTTACATGTCGAGAGAAACTATGGAAGGATAAACATAGGATTCAAAAGTGCTACGCCAAACGCGAAACATTATAAACATTGCAAATATTTGTGGATGGGTCTGAGTGATCAAAGCCACGAAAATAACCCTTTTATTCAACTTAGAGCTGTGGGCACGATCACATCTACAGTGGCCAAGTGTTTTTAAACACTTATTTTTGGGGAGTAATCCCACATCTACTAGAAGATAAGCACACAAAATAATTATATAACAATATGTATAATGGAGTCGTTTTATAAAGGGTCATGTCAGGATTACATGTTAGGAATTAGTCCTAACATGGGTGTATTGGGTGTATTATGAGTGTGTGGAAAATAATAATAATGTAAATGAGATATGAATAACACTCACATAGGAATTAAGTGAGTGATTTTAGGGGATATTGAGAGAATAAAGGGTGTGAGCTAGGTGTCGTCATCTAGTGATCCCATGGTATGGAAATAATTGAGGACTCACCTTCATGATTCAAAACAATTTGTGGCCTCTAGTCATTATAATATGCCATGTGGAGAAATTTGTGGGCTTGTGGTTTCTTGTCGTGATTAGTGCAATGGAGATGCGAAAGAAATGCATTGAAGAACTTAAATTTGAAGGAATGAAACATTGCAAAAGGAAAATGGGTAGCAAACAAGGAGATTTCAGGAAGAGAAATCAAAAGGATGACCAAATTGTTGGGGGGGAGGAATGTGAAACTTGTCTTTCTTTAGAGAAGACACATATGTGTAGCCCATATTGAGTTGATGTAGTAGTTGAATTCAATAAACAAACATGGTAGGTCAGGTGGTTTCAAACCATCTTTGTAGACCGTTATTTTTTGTCATCCTCTACGCTTTTCCCGGAAACAAAAAATATCATTAAGAGTTACCCTTGAGGATTTTTATTTCACATCACCTCCTCAATGTTTCAAGTTTAGGAAAAGCATGCACTCTAAGCATCAACGATAAGACAATGCTAGACATAATTGTAGCATACACTTTGGCCCGCCTAGAAGATATTTGTTGGTTGGCATGGGTAATGTATGGATATTGACGACAATGTTCTTCACCAATATTGAAGTGTTAGCTCATAAGATTGTTGGAGGAGCTCAACCAAATCCACGAGATGTTGTGAATGGGCTTCATAACATTCCTTCCAAAAAGCATAATCGTTTACACAATCCAAATGTCAAGAAGCAAGAGACGTAACTATTGATTCATTAAATTTTATCTTTTAATATTATATACACATTTTCCATATCAAACCATTTGATATATTCAATACATCCAAGTGGACTATCATTAAGCGTCGGATTTAACACAAATTCAATAAATTTAAGTATTATTAAAAAATGTACTCTCCTTAAATTGGAACATGGGCGACATCATCTCCAGACACAAAATCAATAAAAAATAACTCTAACTTTTGCAGAAGCCAAAATCCTAAAGCAATAATTACATATATTAAATCTTCAATATTGATGAAAGATTTAGATGGAAAAAATGTGTACAATGATAAATACTAAAAGTTGAATGGTGAAGAGACAGAGAACATTCCATCATCCTTGTCGGTGTCCTATGCAGAGGGACGGGATCTCGACAGGGAATCAAAAATTTCTTTTGTGGTTGCTATTAAAATAGAAGAAAGAATTAAATTGCTTCACGATATTGAACTAAGAAGACACACGTTATTATAGGAGTCGTTGGTAGAAAATATCATGTTGATGAAATATTGTTCAAGGGGGAGGAGAAAACTATGAGCTGTTAGCATCAATGATGGTAAATGATGGCCATAATTACATTAGAATCTCTCTCTCCTGGAAGATATCCATTGGCTAGCATAGTGGTGTAGGGATATTGAGGGAAATGATCTTTGCCAACAATGATACAAAAAATAGTGAAGTTCAATATCACAGGACAATTTGAGGACCTCAACCAAATTCATGGGCTACTGTGAATGGGCTTGCTAACATTCCCCCTGAAAAGCATAACTATTCACACAATGCACATGCAAAGTAGAGGATGCAACACAATTTAAATGTCTTACCCGATTCCAAATCCGACCTCTTTATAGGTATTGATGGGCCTAGATGATCCATGCCTAAGGGATTGAGATTCAAGTCATTGACCTTGACAAACACATTCTTCCTACCCTCATAGGCTTCAAAGAGTCTACTTCATCATTGTTTGTAGATATGAAGATTATATGTATGATTCAGTCAAATTTTCCTCCTTGCCCACCATGCCCTCCAGCGCATCTTCATCATCCAACGTATCCTTTTTGTTAAGAGAAAACATAGCATCAACAAAATCAATCAATGTTGTTGTTGGAACTATGGATGTTCACACCCTTGAGTCAATGCTCTTTAAAGGAGAATGCCAGGCCAAGCTTCTCCCTCGGCTCACTCACTAACATTTTCACTCAGAATCATAATCAAGAACCCAACCGCCAAGAACTGAGAGACAACTATTCATATCTTGAAATGGTCCTTAATTTCAACTTTCACGTTCAAAAAAAAATCTCTACCCTTTGCCACGTTGTACGACTTAGCACTTAGGGTTTTCCACGTGAAAGCACAACAAGGATACTTCGATGTGCGATGAAAAGTCATTTATTCAACCTTGTGAAGAAGCTATTCCATATCCAGGACCATGTTCTCGATCTTTGTTCAACAAGGAAATGACTTAACACAAGTTTCTTTCACATAAATGTTGATTGAAATATGAAACACATGAGATTTTGATGCAACCCTTAAAAAATGTGTTGAAATTTATCCTTACTATACCATATTTTTTGTGTTTTTGTTTTGTTTTTTATATTGGAGTTGAACATGTTTGCTTGGCATGAAATCCTTTTTTGAGTAATATTAGGACATCGTAAAACATCTTTTCTTAATTGAAAAGGAATACCCAAAGAAAGAAAAACTTATTTATATTTTTTTCAAAGGGTTTTGAATGTGTGGATCAGCATCAACACTAACACACTATAGTGGGCCTATTCATTGCAATATTTTAGGGATGAGAGATGATGTTTGACTTGTAGAAACATAGTATTGGTGCTATTTTAGAAAGTTAATAATGAAATAATCCACGAAAGCTTCGAGACGGAGCGATGCAGAGGAAGCAACAGCGCAATGGCACAGAATGGTCATTTTTTTCAAAATTCAAAAGGTGCAATGGTCAATCGGCCTCCCCCCCCAAAGTTTCAGGCAAAGCACTAGATGTGGGCCATTGTCTTTCGGTTGCATTGCAGAATCACCTAGGGCCCAGATTAACAGACGATTTTCATGTTCCCAATGCTAACCCCTTGAGCAACTCGCCCTATCATGATTCTGTTTACACAAATTCTGTCTCTGTCTCTCTGGTGGATTCAGCCGACTTGGCAGCCCAACTCACCCTTCTCGGTGACAGAGCTATTTTTGCTAAATTCATGGGCCGTCGTCTCTCGGTTGAAGGAATCCGTAGCTGGTGCGACACTCAGTGGGGCAGTGCCCTTTGCATTCATTTCCTCGAGAGGGATTTTTACTCGTTATCCTTCGAAGTTCAACATAGAGGGACGACACCTTGGAGAGGAAAGGATTTCTCTTCACTGAATCGGGTCTACATATTCGTGAGTGGTCTGCTCATTTCAATCTGGCTCAAGTGGAAATGGATGGCCTTCACGTTTGGATCAGACTGTATTCTCTACCTTGTGAATTCTAGTCCTCCTCCATTCTCTCTAAAATTTACTCCAGCTTAGGCCGTGTAGTGCGCATAGACACTGTTACTTTGGAAGGTACTCTTTCTTCCTTTGCCAGGATATGAATTTCTATAGATCCCTCCATTAAACTGAAGGATTTCATATTCATTTCCACCCCTATGGGTCATTGGGTTTAGAAAGTGGATTATGAAGTTGTATTTGACAGTTGCTTTAAATGCAAGCAGCCTAGGCATTTGCAAAAATCTTACAAAAATCCTCCCATTTCCAATGTTGTAGCCTGGAGGAAAAAGATTTCTCCGTCCTCAGCCTCCATCTTTGTTGGTCCTCCTTCTTCCGGGTCTGATCCCATTAAGGCAGCTAACCTCCCCGGGCCTGTACTTGTGTCTGAGCCTCTCATGCTTGATCCAAGCACTATCTCCTTGGTTAAAGAAACAACATCAATAGTTCAAGATTCTTCTAGGATTCTATCTCTTTTCCAGGAAGGTATCACGCTGGGCCTCGGAGCTGATGCTACCTCCCTGGAAGAATGGGTAAATGAGAAGGATGAGGTGCTTCATTCCACCAACGGTTCCTCTGAGGATTTCACTTCTAGCCTGGACAAGGCTCTCATTGATCCCTCTTTGGCCAGCTTGCAGCAATGTTCAATCCTACCGACTCCTGCCATTCTAAACATTGACATGTGGTTGAAAGCTCATCTTGGTCGACCCTCCAAAAACACCCTTTCTCTTAAAGACATTGCTACAGGTAAGCAGCTCCAGCTTCGTTCCTTTTTTCCATCCTCAAGTAGGAGAGGCAGGTCCTCTCCAAAGATCCAATGATCCTTTTCTCTTGGAATGTTAGGGGTCTGAATGCCCCTAACAAACAGCGTCTGTTGAGACTCTATGCTCTTGATACTAAAGCTTTTCTATGTCTTATTCAAAAAACTAAGATGTCCTCCAAGGAATGTAAGTCAAGTTGGTTTCGTAAGTGGAAAGGTTGGGAAGGTTGCTTCTCGGACTCTCTTGGTGCCTCTGGCAACCTGGGAGTTCTATGGAAGTCCAATTTTTTCCGTCTCAAGCCTTTAGTGGTCAACCCCAATTTCAGTTGGTGTAAAGTTTTCATCAAACATTCTGATGTGTCCTTCTTTCTTTGTAATACTTATGGTCCTAACACTCTGTTAAAAAAAAAGGGAGCTTTGGTCGAAGATTCAGACAATCCTTGATCCTGTCCAGAACTTCAAGACAATAGTGGCTGGGGATTTCAACGCTACCCTCTCTGAAAAAGATAAAAGAGGAGGAATTCAATGGTAGCCTCATTCTCAAGTGGACTTCACCTCCTTTGTTACCTCCACCAAGTTAATTGATTTAGAACCCAGCTCTGGGTGGTTTACTTGGAACAATCGGCGTATTGGGTTTAGTTCTATGGCAATTTGTTTGGATCGTTTTCTGGTCTCCGAAGATTAGCTACAACACAACTTTCTCATCAAATTCCCTATTTTTCCTCTCTATGGATCCGATCACTTTCCGGTCTCTCTCAACATTTCTTTTGACATCCCGCCGCGTCGTTCTCCTTTCAAATTTGAGTCCATGTGGTTGCAGGACCCTTCTCTTAGGCCTCTTATTCACTCTTGGTGGGATTCCTTCGAGGTGGAAGGGACGTGGATGTTCAAACTTTCTAAGAATATTTCTTTGTTAAAAGGTAAATTGTTGGAATGGAATGTTTCTTGTTTCAAAAATATTTTTCATGAAAAACAGAGAGTTGAGAATGCTTTGCGCCTTCTAAATGAATTAGTTTTCTCCAGAGGTATGTTTCAGGAAGATTTCATCAATGAAAAATCTCTTCTCAGCAAGCTTGGTGATCTTCTGCTTAAAGAAGAAATTCATTGGAGACAAAAATCTCACGTAATTTGGCTGGCTAATGGGGACAAGAATACAAAATTCTTCCATGCCTCTGTCAAAGCTAGAAGAAATGTCAATTATATCTCCTCACTAAAGTTAGCTGATGATTCGATGTTGTCTTCTCAATCTCTTATTAAATTAGAGATGGTGCTGTTTTTTCAAAAGCTCTTGAATGGTGATGAGGCCTCTCCTTTGGTGGAACGGCGTCCTTTCTTTGATCAGAGTCCTATTTTAGTTGATGAGAGTGACAATGCTAAACTTCTCTCTCCTTTTTCTAAGAATGAAGTTCGCAAGATCATTTTTTCTATGCAAAGGGGTAAAGCGCCCGAACCAAATGGTTTTCCTGCTTCATTTTTCAGGACTTATGGGACATCATTGGGGATACCGTTTGGCATTCCATAGAGGAATCTAGATGTTCAGGAAAGCTCCTTGGTGCTCTCAATCACACTTTTATTTGCATGTTCCCTAAAAAGGCACAAGCAGTCTCACTTGATGATTTCAGGTCGATCTCCCTTTGCAATACTTCTTACAAAATCATTTCAAAGGCTATAGTGTCTAGGATGAGTGTTCTTCTGCATAAGCTTGTTGCATCGGAACAAAGTGGTTTCATCCCAGGAAGATCTATTGTTGATGGTATAATCATTTCTCATGAAATGATTCACACTCTTCACTCTTCCAGCCGCTCTAGTATGATGATCAAATTGGATTTCAGCAAAGCTTATGATCGTATCAATTGGAGATTCCTTTGCAAATCCCTCCAAGATATGGGCTTTGGAAAGCATTTTTGTAATTGGATCTTCAACTACATTTCTTCATCTCAGTATTTTGTTCTGGTTAATGGTTCTGTTGAAGATTTCTTCAGTAGTAGTAGAGGTCTAAGGCAAGGTGATCCTCTTTCCTCTTTCATCTTCATCCTAGTTGCCAAGGCTCTCAGTCGTAGTATCAAAGCTACTCTTCAATTCGGGGAGCTCAAGGGTTTTCAACTAACCTCCAACCTTCCCCCCCTTTCGCACCAACATTTTTCCGATGATACTTTCCTTTTCGGTCAAGCGTCCATCCCGAAAGCCCGTTGCCTTTCCTTCTTACTAGACTCCTATTCGTTGGCCTCTAGTCAGGTAATCAACTATCACAAATATGTAATTTTCTTCTTCAATGTCGCTCCTAGGCTGCAGGGCAGGATTAAGGCAATTTTAGGCTTTGTGGTGGGTTCCCTCCCCCATAAATATTTGGGGATCCCTCTCTTTTCTGGTAACAGAAAAGTGAATCTTTGGGACGGGCTTCTCAACTCTTTGTCGGCAAGATTAATTTCATGGAAAGGTAAATGGTTTTCCTTGGCTAGCCATGCTCTCCTGATCAACTCAGTCCTCTTGGCCCTTCCGATATATATGTTGTCAGTCTTGATGATTCCCAAGACTATTTTGCACAAAATTGAGAAAGTTGTCAAAACCTTCCTTTAGCAAGGGAATAATGAAGAGAGAAAATTCCATTTGGTGAAGTGGGAGACTATCAAAATCTCTTGGCAGCTTGGGCATTTTAGATTTGACTCTTCATAATCTAGCCCTCGGTGCCAAACTTGTTTGGAATTTTATCACTGATTCTAAACGACTGACTTTTTAGGTTCTTTCACATAAATATCTCGAGGCGGGTCGACCTAAGCTCCTACTCTCTAGCACTGAGCTCCCCAAAGGCTCTTATATTTGGAAATTTTTACGCAAGTGCAAATCCTTAATCGCTGACTCAGTCTCCTGGCAAATCAACAATGGTCAATTAGCCGCCTTTTGGGAGGACAGTTGGAATGGGACTCATCTACTTAACCTTATTTCCAATCTCAATAGTTGGAATGGATGCATTATCATTAGTGATTCTGGCACTCTCATCTCCGCTGGTTCTTTCCCTATTTTGGATTGTTCCTGCAATTTGGCCGAAGCACAAGCTCTTTTAGAAGGTGTCAAACTAGCTGTCAATCTTAGGTGTGAGACTCTTTTCATTGAAGGTGATTCCCAAATCATTACTCACGCAATCTTTCGTGGGTCTTCCCCCTCGTGCAAATTAAATCCCTTCATCTCCAACATTCTTTTTTGGTTGGGAAAATTACGCACATGGCACATCAATCACATTTTTCGTGAAGCTAACCAAGCAGCGGATCTTCTCGTCAATTACGCCATTAATTACCCTGCTGCCACGGTCATTTCAGGACACGCAGAAGCCTGGTCAAGCCTCTCCATCATCTTGTCACACGAACTATAGGGTACTCAGTTTCAGCATGGATTTACTCTTCCATGTGTGTAATGCCTCTTTTAGGCGAGGATGCAGGCTGGTGGTGGTTTATTGCCTCGTTTTATGTATTCTCGTGTTGCTTGTTAGCCTGCTTTCTTTGTTCATAGCGTTCTTAGGTTTTTCGTTCATCTTTTTGTCAAGTTCTATTCCAGATGAAGCTTCTTCCCTTGATATTGATAGAGATTGTCTTTGAGAAATCTTTCGCTACTCCTCTCACGAGGAAGCTAAAGCAATCGAAACTATTTTGGGCGATGCTTATCGCTTCCAGTCTCGACGCGCCCCCTCCTATACGGAGATTGCCTCAGCCTTTGTTTCTTTATGTTTGTTTTTGCATTGGGACATTGTTGTGGTTGAGTTTGTTGCGAATGATGAGATTTATCCTGCCTACAGTGTTGGTTTCCGCGATGAATTGACTGATGTTTCCCTCCCTGATCCTCTCCTGTGGGTCGATGAAATGGATGAGCTCGCTATAGGATCTGGTCGCAGCATTCAATGGCTCTGCGAAAAATACAGAGACTTCCTTTGCTACACTCAGCATGCTCAGTCATTGTTTTCGGCGGGTCGTCTTGACCACAGGCTCCTCCCCGAAGTGCATGTTGATGAAGCTCAATATCATGTCCAAGCCGCGGCTGAAAAATGGTAGGAACTTAAAGACAGGGCTACTGGTGCTTTCCACCTCCTTTTGTGGGAGGCAAACAAGCGTGCGGGTACCCAGATTGGTTGATTTCTCAGCTTTTGGCCTTGTTTTTTGGTTCGCAGTGTTTGTTTGCTTCTATTCTTGCGTTTTGGTGCTTCCTTTCTCCTCTTCCTCCTGTTTCTTTCATTGTTTCTCTTCTTCTTCTTCCCCCACATTTCTCCCTCTGTTCCTCGTCTTCCTCTCCTTCTTTGTATGGTTGGGGCCTAACCCCCTGGTTCATAGCTCTGGTCAAAAGCATTTATTAATTTAAAAAAATGAAATAATTCACGAAATATCCAATTTCCACATGTTAGAAATATGATTGAAATGAAAAAGATTAAAAACAAATCTGAGAAATGTAGTAATGTCGAGGGTAGATATTATACAATAAAACAAGTATTGAGTAACATGAGTCCATTTAACCAAAAATAGTTTTCATATCAAGGAGATAAGGGAAGATTTTTTCAGTGGTGGATATGATATGATGAAATAAATATTGAGTAACATGAGTCTACTTAATAAAAAATAGTATGGAGCTTAAGAATAATGTTATTTGCATACCATGCCCCTTACACAAATTGAAATAATTTTTTTTGAAAAAATATGGAAAATAGGGGATTAGATATATTTTTACGGTATTAAGATATTGAGAAAATATCGAAAAAAAGTGCTTAGATATATATTTTATTTTATTTTTTATAGCATTAAGATGTTCAATAAAATGGTTTGATAAGACAATTCACCTATCTCACATATCAAATTGTTCTTGCCCAAAGAACCTTTGTTATATTTCATGCTCCACTTTATCATCTCTTACCTTATTAAATGGGGAAAAAATAGTAAGTTCCAAATCCGAGAGTAATGCTTGCTTGTTGTAGCACTTTGTAACCTCTCTTCTCAGTTTTAACCTTAAGTAAGCAGGAAAACAAACAATGTATGAACAAACATCAATAATTGAGCCCCACTACTAGTTGGTCATATGAGTGATTTGTATAAAGTTTTAGACTAAAATTTTGTATGATTTGTTATGTTATTAAGAGCATATTGCTTCCTAATTTATGAGATATTTTAACTAATAAAACCATGAGAGCAGACCATGTAATGTACAGGTCCAAAAGAGATGGTTAGAGATCTGCTATGTTATATTAAAACAGAGAGCGTGAAAAGTAGAAATACCACTTGTCAATCAAAAGAACAACTGGAAAAGAAAAGGAGCTATGCAACATGGAACAACGAGTTCTGGCACATGAATTTCTACATTGAAGTGTCATGTTCATATTAGAAGAGGCAAAGACTATCAATAGGATTGTGTTTACATCATGCAACGGAAATACAGAAGCAAGCTAAAATAGGGGCAGGTTCGTCTCCCATTCATCAACACGAGGCCAAGGAGGCAACAACACTTGCTTTTTAGACTTCCACATTTTTTGTTTTCATGACTACATGTCACACACTCCAGAATACTCCATTGACATGTGTAATGTGGTCTGGGTAGAGAAAAAACAACAAGAGACCGTATGGAGTGGAATATGGCTTTACACCTACCAAGTGCATTTGTGTGAGAGTTTCCAAGGTCTTTTCAACAAACCCATTTTTGTGCATATACAGCAATTAGTTCATTAGAAGCATTTTGTTAAACAGATCATCAAAACTAGAATATCTGTATTAAATTCTTTTAAATCATTGAGGGAAATTCTTGCGTATACAAAACAGTCTCCAGGGGGGAAGTTAAGAAAACAATGAACATTACAAAGAGAAGAGCTCTTGTAACGATTTATTCTTCTTCTCATATCCCTGTAAATACCATGCACTATACCCTACAATGTAACATGTGTTGTACATGTTTTTACATATGTAAATGTCGGTTTGGAGTCATTTTCAACAACAATAAGAATGCATAAATATATTTAATAACAATGTGTTAGATTACAGAGAAAATAAGTGATCATTTTCTTCACACCATAAACTCTTTCCAGGAATACAAAGCTACAAAGAATAATTTTTCCCATTCGAAATGACTCCAAATTGAGCCACCATGGTAGAATACAGATCATGAAGATAAAATTGACGCCATCTCCTTATGGAAGCTAGAAACATGCAACAATTATATGGAACAAAAGATGAATTACCATTAAGTAAATATATGAATGTTGAGATGTTGTTAGAGAGCGTAAATATGAGCAAGGCAACCATAGATGGAGTTTGTGAAGCAGGCTTGTGCCTAGTAAGAAATTGTGACCATAACTTGTACCCTTACATATATCTATATTTCACGTGTTTTATGCACACTGCCCGAGTGGAAGATATGGAAAATTTCATAGGTAAAAGAAGATTTTGTTTGATCTTCATCCATGTAGCATTAAAAACTTCCCTTGCTCATTAATTTGTTTGTCCCTGCGAGCTACTACATTCTCCTCTAACACAAGAAACATGTACATGTGAATGAATAAGTCCTTATCACTTAATAAGATGTAGTCGTGTGCCTCGTGAGAAATTGTGACCATGACCTGTAACCTTACTTATATCTTTATTTCATGTGTTTTATGCACACTACCCGAGTGGAGATATGGCAAATTTCATAGGTCAAAGAAGATTGTGTTTGATCTTCATCTGTGTAGCATTAAAAACTTCCCCTGCTAATTAAGTTGTTTGTCCCTGTGAGCTACTACATTCTCCTCTAACACAAGAAACATGTACATATAAATTGCCTACATGCATACCTATTTAATTGGGTTTTATTTTTGGTAGTGATTACGACACACTTTCAATTATTGTTTTAATAACCATCGAGGCATATTCCTCTAGCGTACTTCAACGTTCATTCGGAGCAATTTCTCACCTTTGATCAGTCTGATATGTGTTAGTGCCAAGAGGACGCATGGATCAAAGTACAGGTTGTCATGCAACCGCAAGATGCAGGGATCACCACGTGGATGGTTGAAAATTAAACGTAGGTCAAAGTCGTCTCTCCTCTCATCCTCACCATCTATTCACCTGTCACTTGATAGACGCAGGAGGTATCGCTCCCATTTGGGTTGCCTTTCGGTGTAATAATAAACCCCTATGCTTAAGGACTACAGATTCTCAATAGGTGGAAACCTCTAGTGGAGTTCTAGTAAAGATATGTACCATGGATCCTTCCACCTTAAAATGACCTAGAATTTGGATATGCAATTAATATGACATGCAGATAGTGCAAAAGAGGTCAAGTTTGGGGGTCGATTGGACGCCACCCTAGCAAGCAAAGGTTGGTCCCAATTTTGTGGCAGGGTGATAAGTTTCATTTCTTTGAGATTCCAAATATTATGCAAGGCATAAAAGACAAAGGTAAAATAACATAATTGGTTAGGACCAATCTAAATTACCAATGAGTGCCTGCTAGGTGGATTTCATTGTAACAATTTTTGGGGAATATCCCTTTTTTCTTAGATATGGAGCTAAATTGCTTCACAAATAGTTTATTTACAACTTGCAGGTTTACATAGTAACTGGTGTCGGTCGGCTGACCGGCGTCAGTCACCTAGCAAACCAACTGGCATCGGTTGGGACAAACCGGCATTGGTTGGGGTAGCTAACATCGGTTACCTGTGCGTGAAATATTTTTATTTAGAACGTGGGATTAGATCTAACCTTTGATTAAAAGGTGATCTAAGGGTTATAATTGCGTAGCTAAATTACCTTTATTTTGTATATACTTATATAAGCTAGGAAACTAGGGTTAGAAGATAGATTTAAAAAGATTGAACGAATACTAAGAAAGAATTCTTGAAGAGAGCTCAAAGAAGCTTATAAGAGGAAAAGTATTGTACATCATGTGAGGTGTGGAAGATTACAAATCTTCAATTTTATATCCTCTAGAATAATATATTGGTTGTTTCTTGGTGGATGTAGCCCACACTAGGTGAACCATGTTATATCTTGTGTATTGTTTCTTCTAGTTTTATTTCTGTGTTCATTACTTGTATGCTTAGATCTGATTTATATCTGTACAACCTGTATGGTCTAACCCCAACAACTGGTATCAGAGCTTTGTTTGAGGGTTTTGTGTGTTGAAAGATTTACTCACAGAGGGATTTCTAATTGAGTGAGAGCACGACAATGGCATAAGATAGTAAATACAAAGTGGAGAAGTTTGACGAGCGTAATTATCAATTATATAAGATGCAGGTGGATGATTATTTGTATCAGATAGATTTATACTTATCGTTGGATGAGAAGGCAATGTCTACAAAGATGATTGATGAAGAATGGAAGATTCTTGACAGAAAGGCTCTAGGATCTATAAGATTGAGTCTGGCAGCATTTATAGCTTCGAATATAACAGAAGCAACAACCACGGTAGATTTGATGAAAGCTTTAGCTAATTTATATGAAAAACCAAGTGCATCGAATAAGGTTTATTTGATGAATAAATTATTTAATTCTAAAATGCTAGAAGGTGGATCTGTGTCTAATCATTTGAATGATTTCCGTTCTATTGTAAATCAATTAAAATCAGTTAATATCCCTTTTGAGGATGAAGTGAAAGCATTTTTATTCTTGTGTTCTTTGCCAGATAGTTGGGATAATTTGGTAATGGTTGTTAGTAATACAACATCTGCTACTAATATTTTGAAGTTTGATGATGTGATTGGTATAATCCTGAATGAATAAATATGTAGGAAAAGTACAGGAGAGTCATCATCTGGAAATGCTTTGAATGTAGAAAGCAAGGGGAGACAAAAGGAGAAATCTAAGAGCAAGAATAATGGAAGATCAAATTCTAAGAATGGCATATCTAAATCCAGAGGTAAAGGAATAACTTGTTAGGATTGTGGAAAGAAATGACATGCAAAAAAGAATTATTGGTTCAAGGAAAACAAAGAGAATGTGCTAGAGAAAGGTAAATAGACAAATGTTGCATCTTTTGAGGTAATGCAAGATGCCCTTATTCTCTCCTTGGATAATAAAATAGAATCATGGGTTTTAAATTCAGGAGCTTCTTTCCATGATACCCCTAATAAGGGTTATTTCAAAAATTATGTCCAGGGTAATTTTGGGCATGTTTATTTAGGAGATGATGAACCATGCATGATTACTAGTAAAGGTGAAGTTCATCTTAAATTGTAGAATGGAAATACATGGATATTGAAATATGTGAGGCATGTGTCAAGCCTCAAGAGAAATCTAATTTCTGTAGGACAACTAGGTGAAGATGGTTGCATGGTTACATTCACAGCCAATTCTTAGAAGTTACCAAGGGATCTCTTGTTGTAGCAAGAGGCGAGAAGGTAGGAACATTGTGTTTGTCTACATGTATTACTGATTTCTGTTTTAATTTATCTACTTCAGATTCAGATGCAAGTATGTGGCATAATCGGCTAGGCCATATGAGTGAAAAGGGAATGCAGATATTAAAGGCTAAGGTAAGTTATAATTTGAAAGATGTAGATCTTTATTTCTGTGAGCATTACATATTTAGAAAGCAAAAGAAAGTGAGGTTTCTTAAATTTGGGGCACAAAGAAGGAGTAAAAAATTGGAGCTTGTGCACTCAGATGTGTGGGGACCAACCCAGGTAGCTTCTTATGGAGGATCCCAATACTATGTGACTTTCATTGATGATGCCACAAGAAAGGTATGGGTTTATTGTATTAAGTGTAAATTTGATGTTTTTTAGACTTTTAAAAGATGGAAAACCCTTGTGGAAAATAAAACAAATTTAAAGTTAAAGTGCGTTAGATATGACAATAGTAATGAGTACTGCAACAAGGATTTCAATTATTACTGTTCAGTGAATGGAATACACAGAAAAAGAACGGTTCCTAGAACTCCACAGGAGACTGTAGTGGTTGAAATAATGAACAGAACTATCATGAAACGTGCAAGAAGCATGAGGATACATGTTGGTTTACCCTTGCAATTTTGGGCAGAAGCAGTAGATACGGTAGTTTATTAAATTAACTGTGGGCCTTCAAATGCACTTGATGGTGGAACACCAGAAGAAGCTTAAACTGGAAAAGAGGTACATCTTGCTTTTCTTAGAGTATTTGGCATAAACTTTTTTACATGTTGATAAATAAAATATGAAGAAATTGGATACTAAATCTAAGAGATGCACTTTCATTGGTTATGGTTCTAGTGATTTCATATTCCATTTTTGGGATTTAGAGAATGCTAAGATTGTTAGGAGTCGTAATATTGATTGGAATGAAAAGAGAATATACAATGATCAGATGTTGATACCTAAGAATGAACCGAGTGAAAAGTTTGTTGAAGAAAATGCATACTCAGATTTAAAACAATCACACACAGGTATCGGCATTGGTACTATGAGAACCGGTGTCGGTCAAGGTAACTGGTGTCGGCAGGAGTAGGACCGGCGTCAGTTGGGTGAATCGATGTCGGCTATAGGGGAACCAGCATCGGCTATAGGTGATCGGCGTCGGTCACTGTCAAAAATTGATATGAATGTGCAACAGGCACAAATTGAGCCTTAAGCACCCTAGATTTCTGTGAGAAGGTCCCAAAGGGTAAGTAAACCTTCAGAAAGATTGACTCCTTTATTATTTTACTTATTATTGACTGATAGTGGCTAACCCGAGAGTTTTGAAGAAGCAATGTAGCAGGATACCCACGTGGAGTGGGAGCATGGCATGAATGAGGAGATGGACTCCTTGGAAAAGAATCAGACATGGGATTTAATCAAGTTTCCAGCAAGTAAGAGATCATTGCAGAACAAATGGGTTTACATGATCAAGGAGGAAGAGGGTGGACAGAAAAGATACAAAGCAAGGCTTGTGGTAAAAGGATTTGCACAAAAAGCAGGTATTGACTTTGGTGAGATATTTTCTCATGTAGTTAAGATGACTTCCATTCATACTGTTCTAAGTTTAGTTGCAGTAGAAGATTTGCATTTAGAACAACTTGATGTTAAGACGGCTTTACTTCACAATGATTTGAAGGAAGAGATTTATAAGTAGCAACCGCTTGGTTATGAAGTCAAAGGTAAGGAGAAATTTGTGTGCAAGTTAAAAAAGAGTTTGTATGGGCTCAAGCAAGCTCCAAGGCAATGGTATATGAGGTTTGATAATTTTATGCATGAGCATGGTTATATGAGATGTGAATCTGACCATTGTATTTGTTTCAAGAAGCTTGAAAATGAGAGCTATATTATGTTGTTATTGTATGTGGATGATCTACTTATTGTTGGATCTAGTATGCAGGACACTGGTGAGCTTAAAGAAAAGTTAGCTCACACATTTGCAATGAAGGATTTAGGAGTTGCAACGAAAATCTTTAGCATGCAAATTCACAGAGACAGGAAGAAAAAGAAATTGTATTAGTCTCAAGAATATTATATCAATAAGGTGTTGAAAAGATTTAAAATGCAAACCCTGTAAGTACACCTATGGTTGGACACTTTAAATTGAGCAAAGATCAGTGTCCTACATCACATGAGGAGGTTGAGTACATGGCACGGGTTCCATATGCTTCGGCAGTTGGAAGTCTTATGTATGATATGGTTTGTACCAAACCAAACATTTCACAGTGGGAGTTGTGAGCAAATTTATGGCCAATCCAAGTAAAAAGTATTGCAAAGCAGTCCAATGGATACCCGGATATTTGAGAGGGATTTCCAGCATGTAGTTATGTTATGGAGGATCAGATACTTCTTTATGTGACTATGTTGATTCAGATATGGCTGAAGATTTGGATGGTAGGAGGAACATCACTGGATATGTATTCACAATAGGTGGGACGACAGTTAGCTAGATTTCGAGATTACAAAAGGTTGTGGACTTGTCTACTACAAAGGCCAGGTATGTTGCAGCTACAGAGGCTAGCAAAGAGATGATATGGATGAGCATGTTTATGGAAGAGTTGGGAAATGAGCAATAGGATTGCAGATTGTATAGTGATAGTCAAAGTGTGATTCATCTGGCAAAGAACTCAGCATTTTATTTAAGAACGAAACACATTCAATTGAGATATCACTTCATACGGCAGGTGCTGGAGGATGGGCAGTTGAAGTTGAAGAAAATTCATATAGATGAGAACCCTCCGGATATGCTGACAAAGTCGTTAGCAAAGGAGAAGTTGGAGCTACCCTCCACTTATGTTGGTCTTCGAGTTTGAGACTTGAAGAGGGAGAAACAAAGCCAAGGAAGAGGATCCAAGGATGGAATTGTATGTTACAGTGCAGCAATTATCTCCAAGTGGGAGATTGTTGAGATGTGGAGTTGAATTGCTTCAAAATAGTTTATTTATAACTTGCAGGTTTACACAGTAACCGACTTTGATTGGTTGACCAGCGTCATTCACCTAGCAGACTAACAGGCATCGGTTGAGACAAACCAACATTAGTTGGGGTAACCGGCATCAGTTACCTGTGCGTGAAATATTTTTATTCAGAACGCGGGATTAGATCTAACCTTTGATTAAAAAGTAATCTAAGGGTTGTAATTGTGTAGCTTAAGTGCCCTAAATTTATATATGCTTATATAAGCTAGAAAACTGGGGTTAGAATAAAGAATTTTAAGAAGATTAAATGAATTGTAAGAAAGAATTGTTGGAGAGAGCTCAGAGAAACTTGTAAGAGGAAAAGTATTGTACATCGTGTGAGGTGTGGAAGATTGCAGATCTTCAATTGTATATCCTCTACAATAATATATTGGTTGTTTCTTTGTGGTTGTAGCCCATACTGGGTGAACCACATTATATCTTGTGTATTGTTTCTTCCGGTTTTCATTGTTTGTAGGCTTAGATCTTATTTATATTTGTACAACTTATATGGACTAACCCCAACACTTTTTGCCTTAGTTTTTAATGTCACACCCTTTACCCTATTTAAGCTCCTCATCATTGAGTTGAGTGGGGCATAAATTTCTATAACTATGTTTGTAAACAATTTGTAATGAGGTTGTTAAGTTATAGATAAAGTCTACCATGTCATGGGGTATCATTTAGTCTAGGCCCATAAATCTATTTTGACTTAGCAACCCCCTATATATATTAGCAATCGCACGTGAAATGTGCAATGGAAACGCTGAAGGAAATGCGTTGAAGAAGTTAAATTAAGGGAGATGAGCATTAGAGGAGGAAGAGGGGGTATAAAGAAGTAGATTGGAAGAGGATAAGTGTATTGGTGTGGAAACATGCTGAGGGAACCTATGAACTATGTGAAAATCCCCTTTCTTACAACAAGGAATGTATGTAGCGCATGTAATTTGTGTCAAACGTGTGAAGCAGAAAGGGGATGTTAAGAGGTAGTCATTGAGGAGACATACTTTAGAGATATATATGAAAGCAAGGTATGGTTGATGAATAGTTTGAAGGGAAACTTGCATATGTTTGAATGTTGAAACGTACATATGTTTTACACTGAACCTCTAAGTTTACCGTTCCTCGTGTCATTGATTACATGCATAATTGCGAAAAGAGTTTCTATGAAGTGAATAAGGTATCAATTAGGGTTTCTCATCATCAGTAGTGTCGATGAAACTTTCCGACAACAATCATTGACACAAAACCTTGTCCTCTCATTTTCTTGATTCATGTAAAGAAAAGTTATGGAGAATCGTATTTGGACTTTCCTATTAGCATAATAATTTTTTTAAGAAATGGCATGAGAGGAAAATCAGTTTTTGTGCGCACATCTCGGTCATGTTTCAATCCTAAAACACGTACAATTTGGTTGGTCGGCATAAGGATTATAATCCAATGATGAAGCAACAAATTTGAAAACATGGAATATGTTGAATGCATGGATGTAAGTCGAGGACAGTTGGAAGAGCTTCTAACCATATACATTCTAACTGTATACGCTTTCAGAGTAAAAATTAAAGAATACACATTCAAATTGTTACAAGGAGAAAAGGAGTGTGGTGTGGAAGGCAACAAGGCAACATATTATTGAGAAATGTTAGAAGGTAAGTTTTAGGTATTAAAATTACAATCAAGCTATCGAATTATTTTTGCTCCACATTATCATCTCTATGCCACTTGCATTTTTCACATGAGTGGAATTTACAGTCAAAGAGGTCAAATAAAAAATGGGGAAATTCCAAGAGGATGCAGGTTTAAAACCCAATCTGAATGGGGACATACAAAGGTGTCACTTAGTCAATAGTGAGTATGAACAATCCAAAACACCCTTGAGACAAAACAGAGCAACGGTCCAAAGGCGGAGTAGAAACACAACAATACTACAACAAAATTGCAGCATAAATACAACAAAAACAGACAAAGGCTCGCCCCCTAAAAGAAAAAGCAAACAAAAAAAAACTACTACCCCTCATGGCTTTCATATGAATTGTTGATCTAATTGTTACATGGTAGGTGGAATATTACTTAATAGATACTCTTATACTACATATTAAATGTGTCCTCTTTTGCCAATCTTCAATCTACTTGTCTTTTACCTACATATCATTTTATAATAAAATATTTATGTATCTACACCTCTCGGTTACTACATATTAAACACATCCAAATCTCCCATCACCTATGAAGCATATATACAAATAGAGTACTCTCTCATTTTCCAATAATAGAAATAAAATTAGCGTATTATCACTGGTAAGTAAGGCAAGTCGCTTGCACACATTGTATTGGTGTTGGGAGCTTTCACAACAATTAAATGTCACCCACACCGTGTATGTCTTTTTATCAATCTTTCCTTGATATGACAAGTATAACAATGAAATTTTAGGGTTTGCAAGTTATAGATATTTTAGATTTATCCTCATCTTGTACATCATTATCAATATTTTCTTAATAGGACAAGTTTAATGTAGGAAATTTAGGGTTTGCAGAGTTGGGACACATTTTACATTTGTTTTTAAGGGCATTTGATATAGATATTACTTAGATTGATAAGATTGCGGTTGAAAAGATATGATATGAATCGTATAGCTTCAAAAGTATCGTATATGTTGTTTGTTTCTCCATGTATTTAATAGCAAAATAAAAGTTGAGAAGGAAAAATAGACCCCTGTCAAATAAACCCACCAACTACATTAAGCGCTCTTCAAAACCCAAAGCAAAACATGGAGAGTGACACATCCTAAATGGCCTTTCAGACTTGCCATTTTCCTTGCATAATAATAGAAGCACTTTATTTGAGATCCAGAGGTGTTAACCATGTTGAAACCCAAACGTTGTAAATTTAGCAGTAATTGGATAATTGTAGCGAGAATTGAATTAAATAATTAAACAAAACGTTACGGGAAACTGTGCTAAACGGAGATCTCGCTAATAGCCATCCTAAAATCATCACCATTATGGGTTAAATCAAACCTACACACGGAGATAAATTTGTAACCCTAATATCTCCTCATTTTACTATATACAAATTGATTAATCTCGATTTGTATCTGTATCTGAAGCGGGTTCAATTGTCTCAAAGAGGAAACTACAGTCTACCACTCTTTTCTTTTTTATATGTAAAAGAAGAAGAAGATTAAGGATTAGGAGGCGCTTCATTCAGGGGTAATGTCTAGCTGTATTGATTTTGCTTCTTTTGTTTGTGAGCATATGTGCTACATGCATTTTAACCTTTGTATCACCATTCTTGTGGTAGACGGCGACAGTCCTATGGCAGATGTGCACTAGAGTGTGATAGTCCAGCCAACAATGTATTCATTCCAAACAAGCGATGAGTTTGAGGCACCAGCATAACTGCAGGATTTCAACGCATGTACTGCAACCTCCCTCTACACCGTTGATTTATTGAAATGTGTCGGTCTTGATAAGCCTCCACCCATATACAATCTAACTGTGTATATGCCTTTGGCGTAATGATCGAAAGAATTAATGCCTCAACATTGTTGCTATCATGAATTGACCAGTCGGACATTAAATTTTTGTTTGAATCAAAAATTCATGGGCATGGGACACGCCTCTGCTACGTGGCCATTGTTTATGTTAATAACATGTTGATAATGGGGATTATGTTAATAGCTAAGGTGGCTAAAGTAAACTAAACAATTTATATTGCGATGACACGGCACTAGTTTTTCGAACACGTCAACTAATATCATCCGACAATTGTCCAACGCGTGGAAGCACAAGAACGTAATAATGCCACCACCAACTATAAGATGCCCCCGTCTTTCTCATTTGCTTAAATAGTTTTGATTCGAGCACATTTTTGTAGGAAAAATGAGTGAAGAGCCAGCAAAAAGACGGCTCGTGCCATCTAGGGATTACTTTAGTGTGGAAGGGGAATTGAAAGAGACCTATTTTGAAAGAAGATGTGGCCGCATTGCAGAAAGGAAAATAAGGCATACATAAACATTAAGAGGCCACTCCATACTTCAGTAATGGAGTTTGTCATTGAACGAAACGCCTGCATCTTGAATCTTCCACCGGACGCTCATCTTCCTACTATAGACATTGGTATCCTTCATAAGACTGAAGATGACGGATTGTGGAGAGACGTTGTCCTTGGGGGTGGCCAACCCATCGCCTACTCTATCTAAGCATAATAAGGAGGAGAAACAACGGTCTCAAAGAGCAAAGGAATATGACAAACCACCCAGGGCTAAAAAGGCAGAGTTTATTAAACCGGATATGAGTGCCGCCATTGTTGGAGACGTAAGCCATGTCTATTTCTGATTTTAATTTTGTGTATGCTTAACAACTTATTTATGATAATGGTTAGTGGCCACCTTGTTTTATTATACTCAATATAATAACAGTTGTCCTTTGGTTTAAGTAGGCTTTGCAGGTTATAGGAAGGCATATGAAGGAGAGACCATTGGGCAAGAAAGAAGCCAAGGTCAGAACAAGCGCGGAGAGGGAAGCTGCATGAATGATAGCCGAGCGGCCCGATGTTGTGGCCGCAACTGCCAAGGCCGCTCAAAATCAGGGGAACACCACTATTGGTGAAATCTTGGAGTTAAGTACACGGACCATTGCTATGGTTTTCTCCAACATCTGAATGAGGCTAAGTTATATTTCTTAATGAATTGGCTATGGTTTTGATATTAGAATGTGAAAGACACGCTGCCAACGGACCGCATGGTGGGAAAGAGAGAAACATGTCGTGTGGAAGTTGTGCACCATTGAAACGTGTCTCCAATGTATTCTACTATCAACGTAATACCTGCTACATTGTCTTGATGAGTAGTTGTAGTTGTACTGGACAATCAATGTGGCAGGTAGGGTTGTACGTAGACCACTGTCCACCCTTACATTTTCAACGCATGTACGTCAACATAGTCTGCTCCGTCGATTTCCTAAAATACGTCAATTTTGCAAGCCTCCACCCATATACATTCTGATAGTATATGCCCTCGGCATAATAAATAGGGCCAAACCATCTCATACTAGCAGCTCCGCACCCTCCCCCCATTTTATCGTGTATGGCCAACTAGATTAGATAGTGTTACTTAATTGATTTAGTAAACGAGCCCAAACTCTACTAGTTTGTTTGACTCCGTAAAGGGCATCATCAAGTCTCCGTCTACCACCCTCCCTATATATTTGCCATAGACCTCCCAATGTGAATCTCTTTCCTCCCCTCACCTCCCCTCCCCTCCCCTTCCCTTTCTTGGGGCAGGGGATATTAATTGCTTCATCTGCAACATGACACATTTTATATTGTGTGAGAAAAAACTTAAGGGAATCATCATCAATTAAAGCTTTCAACAAATATCCAATCAAAACATACAATTTGTTTCAAGTGAAATTGGTAAATTTTACCTTTTTGTTGAAATATCTCAATGTTACACCGGCCATGGATGTTAGAGGAGATTTTAGAGGAAGTGTTTTACTTCCTCCTAGGATCCCCAACCTCACCCCTCTGACATGGAATACTCCCTAATGAGCACTATTAAATCTTTCATAGAGATCAATGATGGCTCAAACAGCTCCTCCACTCAGTGCCAAAGAAATATTGAAATATTGGGTGAAGTTTCCTTTCAGTCTTCATCGACACATGCTTTTGGGGTTCTTTTTTGCCCTTCATTGCTATTTGTAATGTTCTCATTACCACCTATGTAACTAGCACACTGTTTTATTTTGTCTTTTGTACTTTTACTCCTTGATTCTCTCTTCCTAGAACTTTCTACTATTAAGTGTTGTACCTTGAATCCCATTGACTTACTTTTGGTCATCCATGGACATTAATATACTTGCTTTCTTTCAAGATGGGTTGTGACGCATATCACAGTGCTGATACTTGTTGATGCTGCTCTCCTCTACTCAATATTCTACTTAAATAATCCACTTCATCTTCTACTGAAAGAATGATCATAATTTGAATAAGATGCAAAGCATCATCTCTTCCAAAAGGTTGTGGGTATACATCCAACCCGTGGAATTTGTAAATTGTGGGCATTAACCTTTAAGATGAGAAAAGACAAAACCACCACAGTTGGAGACTTGGTATTTAACATGAATGTAAATCAAACAAAGATTAGAAGGATTTTACTGCACAAGCACGCGTTCATATTTCTCCAATACTGAAATAGAAGTACATAAGAAGCAACAAAACACCAAATGTTATCAAAGAAGTTAATCAAACAAACGTATTTTCCCATGTGAATTGAAACTGAGATCACCCGCTATGCTGCTTTTCATCTTCTAAAAGCATTTCCCTCAGTAGCAGCAGCAGACCCTTGTAGATAGTGTGTGCGTCTCCTAACACTTTCCTCTATTGTCGAGCTTCCCCCCTTTTCTGCACCATACACACTCTTGTTAGTAGCATCCAAGAAATTTTTCCCTGATCTTCTAGCTGCTTCCATAGCTTCACGAGCATCAGCTTCAGATGCCTTTTTCAACCTTCGCCACCTTTGTTCATCATGTAATTCAGCATCCATTTGCATCTCACTTAGCCTGGCAGCCTTTTCTTCTTCTGATAATTTGCCTGCCTGGTACTTGGGCCGTGACACGGGATTGGTATGAATATTGGGTCCAGCAGATGGTTTTTTCTCAATTGGCCAAGAATCTGTACCCCTAGCATGTGAGTTACTTTCCCTGACTTGCTGTGGTGCAAACTTATTCCTGTGATCTGGACACACTCCATTTCCCCAGCCATCAGGCGAATGTGATCTATGCCTTCTGCCATAATCTGAAGGTGATTGTGATTTATGCCTTTGCCTATGGTGCAGGCTTTGCACATGATTAGAGGGTGACCTTGATCTACGTCTTGCCCCATACCCTGAAGGGGATCGTGATCTATAATTTTGCCTTCGTGACAGGATTTTTCCATGCTTTGAGGGAGATCTTGATCTATGCCTTTCTCCATTCTCTGAAGGAGACTGTGCCCTATGTCGTCTATAGTTCAAAGGTGACCTAGATCTTTCTTGATCATATCTCCTTTCTTGTAGTTTCTCACTGTCCTTCAAATGCTCTCTATATGGAGGGATTTTGAAGTTTGCATTGTATTCCGTAGGCTCCTTAAGATGATCTCTCCTACTCTTCGTATCCTCTTCATTTATTAAACCCATGTCCATCTTACTCTGAGAGTTGCTGCCCATTGACTGTTTATGTGATTTATCTTTATGATGCATCTTTTTCAATCTGTTAAGAGTGTCCATACCGGAGTCAGAGTCGTAGCTTGTTTCTCTTTTCCGCTTCTCTTTCTTATGCTTCTTTTTCTCTGCTTTCTTCCTTTCCTTCTCCTCCTTTTTTAGTTTCTTGGCATCTAACTGTTTCAATCCACCACCATATACCATCAAATATGAATACAAAATGCATAACATTAAATTCATTATCACATTAATAAGACTTCAATCTGAAAAATTAATCTAAAGTGCAGTTAAAAGCAACTCAAAACTAACAAAGTAGGAGCCAAGAAATACATTCAAATTTCAGAATGAGAAAAAGGAATCAATCAGTCATTCAAATGAGAACATACAGATTTTTTTATCATCTCCATTTTGACAGGATTGTTTTTTATTTGGGAAAGGGCTTCTTGCTCCCTCTGACGGATCATCAACAAAGGGTCCGAATGCAATTTCCTCCATGTGTCGTTCACGGATGCAGGTTTTTCTTCCACAAAAAGGGCTCCTGGAGCTGCTGCAAGCTGCATAATAAAAATATGTATCAAAACATTTGCCCTATAAAATTATCTAAAACAAAATAATTCCCTCCCACAGGTTGTACATGTTTTAAAACTTTGCTCAGAAAGAGTTAGATATTGTACAGAAGACCCAATTTCATTAGAAGAAAAACGACTGCAAATTTTTACTTGTTCATGTATTACTTTTTGCATTTTGACATGAAAATTCTAAACCACAAAAACTAGAAAACAGAACAATGCTAGACACTGTAATTTCACATGTACTGCCAAGGGTGTGATTAGTATTATGATATTATCTGTTATAGATTCAAACTGTAGCAATGCCTTACAACATAAAGGTCAGAATCCAGATGCTGCAACACACATTACAAGCTCTGCCAGAGCAAGGATATTCCTTCAATTCACCCAGCCGAAGGGTATAGTTACTGCCTTGGTTCATCCTACTGCAATGCCTATTCAATACTAATTGTACACTATGTAATCCTCACAGTAACATGTTTCACCAAAAACTAGTTATGCCAGCTGCCCCTAGATGGTTTTCAAGTTACAAATGTTTCAGCAACTGATAGCTAGACAAATTTATGCTGAAGATTCTCCTGCAGAAGAGGAAGAATATAGAAGACATTAGCTGATTTTGATTTTAAGCTGAGGAGGCTCAAGGTTAAAATGCTAACCAATCCTAATTTGCAAACCAAAGTTGTAAGCTGGGCTGCAGAGAGATTTTGCCAGGGTATATGCACCAGTGTCCAGAGGCTGGAAACCCCGATGACCCAGGGAATACACCTAATTGAATGAGTAAACACTCCATCCTACAAACATTCCCTGCCCAATTGGGCATCAGCTTGAATAAGTCAATTGTTAGAGAGGATCGGCATTTTTCGCCCCAAATTGGTCAAGCTGGTTAAGAAATCTTTATATGCTGCCAATCATTCAGGTAATGGTTGGCTACCATCAGCTTTCAAGTTCTCTGTATTGCTCGTCTGTTTTGGTGGATGAGGGTCTATGTTAGGCCTGCATGAGCAATCGGCTATTAGTTTATTTGCAATCGTCATCCGTAAATATGGTTTTTCACAGTGGTACGCAGGGATGTGTCCCCACCAAAAAACAGACATCCCGGACATTCAGGGAACTGCAGGATAGGTGGCGGGGTGGAGAACGTCACCCGCAGCCCCCCTCCCCACCCAACATTCCCCCCACCCGACATTTCTTGCACGTGAGATTTCAGGGGGATGGCTATGGGATGTCCCTGAATATCAGGGGATGTTTCTGGAAACGTCCCCCTATTTTTTCCTGTTTTTGAGGACATCGGGGACGTCAGGATGTCCCCAACATCTATTTTTTCCCACTGTTTCCTCTTTAAAAACTGACTTTTTAAAATAAAAATAGAAATAAAGTTAAGCTAATATTGTATAAATCCG
This sequence comes from Taxus chinensis, assembly GCA_019776745.2. Classification (NCBI taxonomy): domain Eukaryota; kingdom Viridiplantae; phylum Streptophyta; class Pinopsida; order Cupressales; family Taxaceae; genus Taxus; species Taxus chinensis. The sequence goes on from CM034150.1 coordinate 13,391,719, forward strand.
TCTATTTTTATTAAAAGTCAATATTGTACAAAAAAAGTCTGTATGTATAAATCTAATTAAAATTCACTTTGAAAGCTCCAATCACTTAACAAACTTACAAAGCCAATATGTATATTTCTATATGAAGAGAAAGGCTGTATAGATGATAAAAGCAGTAAGGCATAGATCAAAAATGTTTACCAGTGAACCATAACCCGACTGTATTGTATTACAAAGGCATGACATGAATTAAGAGTGATATATGAATACAACAAATTTCGAGCACAAATGCAGCTGGTGGACTGTCACAGACTGCTATTCATAATTTTATACATTATTTTCATAGCCAACACCTAATTTCGGAACATTTTTGCTGTCCCGGAAGCTCTGTCCTGCCATCCCGGAGACTTAGGTAACTGTGGTTTTTAGCAGTTACACTGTATAGAATTGAAGGACTTGCTATGTTCAGAAAACTCATTAGTCCAAGTCCCATGCGACCCAAAATGAACCAACTTGCTCTGATTTGGCTACCTTTGAACAATGTTAAAACTCAAAGCACTAAAAATCCTCATAGCACTGTCAAAACTTCATTATTAACTTTTAAGTCATTTCATTCTGCATGTCAGAGAACAAGTACATCACCACAAACAAATTAGATTTATTTTCATTATTTGGATGTCTTTGAAGTTACATTTGTATGAAAAAAAAATTGCATTCTTTTCCAATATTCTAAGATCTTTCAGTTTGCTGAGTCTTGGTGACAATACTGGTCCAAGTCCGAATCTAGCTAGTATGGTTTACAAACATTATAAATACCATGTTTGCAAAGATTTATGTCTTTGAAGTATTTGGATCATGGGCTGTGATTTTTTTGAAATGGGATGGCTAGATCATTCCAAAAATTGATATTAGGAAAAGAAGGCTTGAAGCTCTGGCTTGTGGGAGACTGTCTTTCTCCACGAGAGTACCTTCAAGCTTCCTTATTTCCTTTTGATGATTGATTTGTTTTCTTAGTGCTTTTTTGTGCCTTTTGTTCTCTCTGCATGTCTTTGTACTTCCTGCCTTGGATTGCATGCTGGTTTTTCTTTTTAATATTGTGGGTGGTGTGTTGGTGTATTACTGTACCCTTTAAATGTCTCCTAGGTGTCAAGACCCTTGAGGGAAGGAAAGCTCACCAATACCATACCATAGCTTAATAGATATAACACAAATTTTTGTAGGTCTTGGCCACAACTGACGAGAGGGGGTCAAGCAAGATCCGCAATTAACGGAAATGCAAATAGAGGCTCTGCAATTGAAAAAGGCCAAGTTTGACTACATCAATGGTAATGTTGAAAACAATCCTTCGGTATCTCCTAGCAAAGAGATCCCAACCTAATTCCTTCAAGGATGTTCTGCGAACGAAAGAAACTAGTTTACATTTACCAGTGCCTGAGTTCATGGTTGTTTGTGATGGAGGCAGTGGACCAGGGCAAGGAAATAGAGGAGGAACGACTGGCAAGAGCTCGGCCCTTTCCTGCACTCTGTGCCCTAATGAGATTATGTCTAATGATTTAGATAAAGAAGAGGGTCAGCTTAAAAATATAGGATTTATTTTGTTCGCATGACTGAGAATGAATTTCTGTCTCAAAAATTCTTTGATGATTGGATGAGTATGGTATGGGGAAAGAAATTACAGATGTACATTTCTTTTTGCAGAATGGTTCAAAAGGGAGTTCTTTAATTCTTTTCAAAAATTCAAACATGCAAAGGCATGCCCTTGCTAGACCTCTATGGAATTCGGGGTGGTCAGTTTTTAGGTCTTTGCAATGGAACTCAGAAATGGATCAGGAAGAGCTAGTGATTAAAACTTTACAACCCCTCCTAGGTGGATTGGGATTAAGAATGTACCACTCCAAATATAGAATTTTATTCCACAGGCCTTGAAACCTCTAGGTGAAATTTTGATAGTTGAAGAGACTAGGGCTATCCTAGCTCATATGAATGTGATGATTCTTATTTCCTTGAAACCTTTAGATGCCTTTCCTGAAACACTGGTTTTCAAAATCAAGCAACAAGTTCTCTCTTGTGCAATTGAGGAACTTGGAGGACTAAAAGCGTGTTTTTACTGGAAAAATGACAGACGCCAAAAAAAACATGCCCTTTCTTAAAGGCAAGAAGTGAGGATTTTGGAGACCCTAAAAGGAATGAGGTAAACCCTAAAGAGCCAAAGGTGTCACACCCCCCGGAAGAGAGTTATAAGAGGACTGAAAAATGAAAATGATAACAAAAATGGGCAACACCAAAGTATGAGTGATATCCCAATAACTCCTCTGCTGCGGGATTAAAATCTCTAGAACCAGCTCAAGTTGCAGCGCAAATTTAAGGAAAAATAGATATAATTGATACAACCATGATTGACCTTGAAAAGACACCCTCCCCTAATCCTTTCTATACAAAGAAGTGTCATGTGTGAAGTTGATGATGAGCCTCGATGATTTGGTAACCCTACCCATCTTCCTACATTAAAAGATATGTTTGGAGGTGTACTCTCTCTGGGTAAAATGGATATTTGTGATGAGTAAGTGTCTTCTTTGTCCCTAGGAGGTAGACCTTGCGAGGAATATTAAATTTTCTATGCCAAGCAGCAAATGAGAGTCTTCATGAGAGCTTGGACCTTGGCAAATTCCCTGTCAAATAATCCCATAAGTGACTTAACAAACTCTAAGCCTTCCATAGTTATTGATAAACGACAACCACCACAAGCTCTCATAAGAAAGAAGCCCACTATTGTTAACCCCAAATCCAAATTTGAGGTTAAGAGACAAAAAGTGAATGAAAACTCAAAGGTTCCTCTATGTGGTAACCATGATAAAGATGAAAATAGAATCCAAGGACAAATAACTTGTACTCCATTGAACCCCAAGAAGGATGGTAAGATGTCAACATGTTTTGATAGGTTATACAAGTGTAAAGGGGGTGCAAAACCCCATTTTCATGGCTCCTGGTGAGTCACCCTGATGAGTTTCTTTATGAATATTGTTAGTTGGAAAGGTTAGAGGTCTTGAGACCCATGATGGAAAACCAATTGAGAAGCCTTTAGAAATTCAGGGGAACAAATTGACAATCTACTATTGCAAGAAGTCAAGTCTACTAGAATTAGTTTGGAGCTTGCTCTTTAGTACATTTGGCCTCATAGTATACCTGTTTGATCTAATCATGATGAAGGTAGAGGAGGTGTTGCTATACTCATGCATAAGAGATGGACCAAGGCTAATTGTGCGCTCTGATATTTCTAAGATAATTGCTTGGCTCACCCTCAATCATAATAACCAGATTTTTGGTGTTTGCTCCATTTATGCCCCTAATTGCTATCGGGAAAGATGTGAATTATGGAACGAGGTCTCTTCTAACCTTTGAAATATCCCCTTCGTGTTAAAAGGGGATTTCAACATAATTGAAGATGATAAATTAGGTGGCCTCCCCTTTGGATGGAAAGGCAATGAGTTCTTGTTTGGTCTAAAATGAAAAGAGTGTTAAGAATGTGTTGGTCGTTTTTTATGTCATTGTGTGTGATTTCATTTCGCCCAATGGAAGTGGCATAAAATCTGCAACAGTTAGGGAAATCACCTATTGACAAAGTGATATACGTCTGAGTTTCAGAGGGGCAGTTCCCTTGTATGATGGGGGTTTTTATATTTTTGGCTCTTTTAACCTGAAAGCACAAAAGGCGCAAAAATGGGAAGGAGAAAGGGGAGAATGAAGGAAAAACAGATAAACCCACAACAGAATAGACACAGATAACTACTTGAATATCTCAAACATAAACACAAAATTAAAAACCCCATGAAGGGCAGAATACAACAGATGAAGAGAGTGAGAACTGGAAGCACAAAGTCTTCACTGCTCTTGAACTGCACAAATATGCCACAAAGTCTACGTACGTAGGAAGGCATCACATAGCAAGGGAGAATATGAGCATTAATGGCACCATTCAATTATAAACAGTAGAGCACAATTTTGATGATTGAAGAGCATTAATAACACCATGGAGTAAAAAATTGTCTCGTTTGCATTGCATTCATATATTCATGGAATTAGGGAAAACATGTACAGAGAAAAGGGAGGGAGATGGCCCCTCTATATTTGATTTCCAGCCTTATATGGGCATTTGCTCCAAGAGCAGTTGTATGACTACTTTTAACTTAACCCATCTGATTTTGACTCAAGTTGACATAACTTGAGTTTACATCATGACTTGTGCAATTACAAAATTTAATTAATTTGATGAAAGAATTAATATTTTACATTTTATGTTTTGAATTTCTTGCCTTATTATATCGAAACCTCATCATACCCTACACACCATTATAATTTATAAAGTTGTCCCATAACAGAGTTCTGTGAATCACTTAGAACCAGCTGACGGTTCTGAGTTTCCACTATCTTATGGCTTGTTTTGAATATTCAATGTTCTTTGTTATTGCACAAGGTTGGATGTGGATAATGAAGCACTTTGATGAGGAACTTGAGGTACTCTTCATGTTCAAGGTTGATTCAGACTGTACTAATATTGGCATGCTTTCCTTGCAATGCTGTCATGGTTCTAAGAACATTCACACCACAATTCTAAATCAACTTTCTAGGAGTTGCCTTAAAAGTTGTGCCACAGTTTCATAAGGCTACTTTTCTACAAAGTTGGTCCATCATTCGCATCAATATGAACGGCAATCTTGTCAAGCAAAATAATGGCATCCTCGGGAGCTTTATTATAGACTCTGCAAATTACATAAGGATGGTATGTCTTGTTAATGAAAGCTTCAGTAACATGTAGCATCTCACCGGCTAAGGCAATAACAGAGGTTGTTCCACTTCCATCACCAACTTCCTCATCTTGTGTGCGACTTAATTTAATCATAGACCTTGCTGTTAATTCAATCATAGACCTTGCTGTTGGATGGCCACATGTAAGTCTCAAAGAATAGAATTCCCATAATTTGCAACCATAATACCCTCTGCTGCATCAAGGAGCATTTTCAAAATAGGCCAGGGACCTTAAGTGGTCCAAACAATATCCGCAACAGCCTTTGATGCTTGAATATAGGCATGATGCACCTTACTTGTAGTATCCTGTTTTACACTTTCATCATACACCCTTTTTCTATATTTGCACTTCTCACATGACACAGGTTCACTTATTTCCTATGTTGCCAGGATACGGGTACGGGTACGCAGATATGTCAATTTTAAAAAACCCTTGGGTACTATACATCTTGGATACGTCCGTACATACACACACACACTCTTTTTACTCATTTTTTAGTCCATAAGAAATCCAAAACTTGAAAAATATAGTATGACCAATGTTCAAAACATTCAATATACTTAAGATTTTACATTTTCTATGATATAAGAATATTGTATTCCTTTGTGTTTCAACTTCAACTTTCATCCATTTCCTTTGAGATTAATTTTTATGTTGCAATGGTGGCCATAAAAGATGTATATAGGGAGCTCCTAAAGGACCTATTTAATAAGATTCACTCTGACCTGCCAATGATAACTAAAGAGGTCAGTCCAATGGTCGGTTCTTGCATTCATATTATCCAAAATCATCTTCTAATCCTCCTTAAGGATGCGAGGAGTCAATGTTGTGCCTTGATTGTTTTTGGGGAAGGATGCTCTTTGAAACTTTAAGCTATTCAATTTGCAGTTCTTTTTGTATTAGTATTGAAGATCACCTGAGATTTGATCTCATAAATAACTTGTACCGAGGCTTAGATATATGTCGAAGTTTCTATGAATAGCTTCTTTCCTTGGCCAATTGTGATGATTCCAAATAATTACCTCAAACATTCTTGATATCCTTTGAATATTTTCTCTTCAATAAACTAGAGGGATTTTAAACAATTTCCCAGTTTCCTTGTGGTTGCCATGCCCTCCTAGTCTAGCCCTCAATAAAACTGAAGTTTGTTTGAGTCAAAATAAAATAAAATAAAACTATTTTAGAGCCCCCCCACTGCCCAACCCTGCGGGTATGTCCCGGGTACATCAAAACATACCCGGGACGTATCCATACCGGGTACGTATCCAAGGGGTATGGGAGGGAGGGGGCAAACCCTGGTAACACAGCTTATTTCCATCAATCTATTTTAATCAATAGATTAGAATATATCACATTTCTTTGGAGGCATTTTGCCGAACACATTGCTAACATTCTCGATGCATCCGCATTTTGCATACATGACTGGTTAGCGCAGGCAAGCAGAATAAAAACATAGGTAAATTGGTTTGGTTCAAGTTCCAGCTTGAATGATGCGAGCATGGATCAATTTGCGTTATAGCGCTCTTGCTGAATTATGATCACTGACTGTTGCATTGATTTTAGTTTCTTCGCCATTTCAACCTCGTCGAGGAAATATCGATGGCTATATGTGACAGCTAGATCCTAGCTCCTGATTTTATCTGAAAATCACTTACAACTGCACCACCCTTTTCAATCACTGATCCTGCTTCTGCATTAGATGCCAGTCATTAACTACTACCCCGAGCTTGATAGCACAATCCATCATTGTCACTTCCACAAAGAAACCATCTCATGTGACTCCATTATCAAAGTCCTCAGTTTTTTTACTTTCACTTTCAAAGGAAAGCTTGAATTCTCCATTATATACTGATGTAACTTTGTAAGAGATATCTTTTCCATTAGAGTCCCATCTGACAGCCATTGGTACAAACATAGGTTCTTTAGCTGACTGACCTGTAGTAGGAGGAATTTGCTGCATGAACTTGAACACATATGTGTGAGCTTCAGAATCAAAGGATGACATCACAATTAGAACAAGGGTTCCAGCTTGAGAATATCATAACAAGAAATTAGAAAAAATTGCACCATTGGCATCATGCGTAGCAGCAAAGAAATCTTTGCAAGTTACTGCTTACCCATTATGTCTTTGAAAATAGAGATCAATTCCCTTACAAGATCCTAATTTTCCTAACAATGTCTTGTACATCCTAACAACTTCTTCACCCTTCTCATAGACCCTTGCGGTCTATAAGTTGTCCATTTTAATATATGAATGTGATCATACTGGATGAGAACTCCTGATCAGTGAAACCTATATGCCCCTCCTTCAAACTTAGCTGAAACCAATCATGACATGTTACCCTGTTTCCTGTCCGGTTGTGAAAATACTCATGGCCAATAACACCTAAGATCACCTTCAACTCAACCATTTGTCATTGTCGTGGGATGGAAGTTTGGAACAAGAGCACAGTCCTGCCAGGTGGGCCGAATCAGCATAAATTTGAATAATGCCCGGATCGGGCCATGATTAACACCTTGGAACACCTGTCAGCAAGGGATGTGCATTGCCCTGATTCTATTGGCCAAGTTGCCTAATTGGAGAACAATCGGAACACGGGAACCGTTCCTTTGGTGCCGAATGGGAGCGACTTCACCAATGCCCAAGCCATTTTCATGGCTTTTTCGGGCTTGTCGAGGAATTTGAGAACTCGGAGCATGGTTCCGACATTTCCTAATGCACACGACATATGTGACACTTATGCCGAGCTGACAGACTTTGTCGTGCCATATGGGCCATTGGTGAAATTGAGAACCATTGGAACAGTTCCCAAGTGTTCTCAACAGTGTAATAGAGCGAGCAAAGAGAGGGCACAGGTCGGGAAAGGCGCACCAATGCAGAACAAAAGGATCTTAAGAACGGCCCCTTTGTTCCTACGAAGACACGATGGAGACTTAGGGAGAAATGTTTTGTCATTATTCACTTTTTCATTCTTGGTTGAGCAAGGAGGATGGAACCAAAAGGTCAACAAAGTTTGATTTTCAATATTGATATTCTCATTGTCCAAAGGACTCCCCATGAAGAAAAATGATAGGGGCCATTTGAGTAAGCATTTACCATATATGATATTCATCAACGAGAGCATTACAATCAAAATTCATAACAATAAAGGGCTCATTGTCCTAAAGACTCCACATGAAGAAGGATGATTTGGGCCATCTGAGTAAGCATATACCATATTCATCAATGAGAGCATTATAATCAAAATTCATAACAATAAAGGGCATCCTGCCATACGGCCTCCATCATATATGACTTACTTTGTTATCCACAACCATGGAGCTCCAAGATAATGCATCTGTCATAGGGATCATATCAAACACTTTTTGCTCATCCTTTACAGAACATAGCCAAAATAAGTGCCAGAGAAGACAGATTTTCATCTATATAGTGTTTACATTCAAAATTCGACTTTCGGGTTAATTTAACACAACGGGACACAAATTAGGAGGTTTTGGACTGTCCAATTTTCGCATGACAATAGAATGGTTGACCCTATGTACAAAGAAAAAAGAATAGCAAGGGTATCTGGTTTACTTGGCCTAACGACTAAAAAAGTGGGAAAAGAGTTTATTCTAGACTAGATAGATTCTATGTAAAAAAGGAATCTTTCACTATCCCCCCTATGGACAATGGAAATATGGTGAGGGTTTTTCCCTTCACCTTATCTAAGTACCACCCGGTAGAACTCAATTTCAATTTGCTATTAGACCTTTGAGAACTAATGATGAATAGATAGGTCTGTACAAAACGAATGTTTCTCATCTCAAAAATAGGGACTATATTGATAGCATCTGCAGGAAAGTACAAAAGGAACTTGTCGATCTTGAATATAAAGTGCAAAATTTTCCCTCCAATGAACCCTTTCTTGATGAACTTAACAAAGTTAGTCACCAGCACAAAAAGGCTCAGAACTATAAAGCACAAGGAGATAGAATCAGATCAAGAATGAACTGGCTTAAATATGGGGATAAAGGGACAGAATAATTATTCAAAATTCTCGAAGTCCAACAGGCTAGGGAACAAATAAAAGTTATTTATATGAGTAGATGTGTCTCCTATGACCCTGAAAGTATTAAAAGGCTTTTTTCTCCTCCTACCAAAACATGTTCACCTATGATGTCACTGATGAGATTATTAAAAAGAATAGAGATATCAACTCAAGGATCATCCCTAGGAAGTTATGTCGGGAACAAGCTTGCAGTATAGATTTTGATCTCTTTAAATGAGGTTTTTCTGTCACTGATTCCCTTATTAATGAAAAAGCTCCTGCTATGTTTGTTTTCCTGCTGAGTTCTATAAAGCTTACAAGGATCGGGTGGCTTTGAGATACCGAATGTGTTCCATGAAGCAACATATAGAGGCTCTCTAGGTAAGGAGATAAACAAAGGTGTGATCAAGTTGATCCCCAAAGATAGGGATAAATCTCAGGTTAAGAATTAAAGATCTATTAGTCTCTTTAATATCTCTTACAAAAGTCTTGCACAAATATTGGCTGTTAGACTTGCTCCCATTCTTCAACAAATCATTTCTATCACCCAACTAGATTTGTCGAGGGCAGATATATCCTTCACAAAGCTTATTTCCAGTTGGGAAGGTATGCATTGGGCTCCTAGTTCAAGCCAAAACATTTGTGTGGTATTGTTGGATTTTGAGAAAGCATATGACAGAATTCAATGGCCATTCATAATATGTCATAGGCTTTTGAGTTCCAAGATAAGTTCTACAGAAAGGTAACAACTATTTTACAAGATGCCTCTCTTTTACAAGATGCCTCTACACGGGTGGAGGTCCATGGTGAACTCACTGAACTTTATCTTGCAGAGATCTATTAGGCAAGGCTGCCCTCTTCCTTCTGTGCTCTTTGTCATTGCTGCTGAGGCACTACATTTTCTTCTAAGGGACTGTCCTCTTGGCCCCTTGTAAAGAACATCAAACTCCTTAATCGGGATCAATTGTTTGACATTTGTTTGCTGATGACACCTCCCTGTTTCCAATGTTAGAAGATGAAAATTTTAATCAGATTATGAACAGACTTGATAATTATTGTAGTGCATCTGGATCTAAGACATCCTTGAATAAGTCCCTTATCCTCCGTTGGAATGATATCCAAAGGACATCAAGCTCTTTAATCAGGATGAATTATTTGACATTTTGTTTCTGAGTGAAATATTGCAGTGACAATTATTAATTTAAACACTTAATATAACAATAGTTCTTACTATAGGTCATATTAGGCAATTAATAATTGTTTTGGAAAAGCCAATCCTCCAATTGTACATCTACCACTTTGTCAACAATATTATTTAAGCATAAAATAATGTATCTCTTTGATCAAGAATTGGCTACAACACTTTCTCCCTGATGATGGGTCCTGTAGAAAGACCCAAAACGTCGGAAACGATAAATTTCAAACAGTTGTATCCAGAAACTTCACACAATATTTGACATTTTGTTTGCTGATGACACCTCCCTATTTCCAATGTTAGAATATGAAAAGCTTAAATTGATTATGAACAGACTTGATTTTTATTGTAGTGCAACTAGATCTAAGATATCCTTGAAGAAGTCCTTTATCCTTGGTTGGAATGATACCCCTCTTGACTGGGTTTCTTAGTATGTGTGGAAGTGGCCCAAGTGGGTAGCGCCCAACAAGATGGTAAGATACTTAGGAATTCCATTTGCTATAATCCCCTCCTTCAAAGATTTCATAAGATTTAACATAAAAATTGTGAAATGGCATGGGCACCAGTTTTCCCACCCTAGCAGAATTCAAGTTTGTCAAAAAGTTCTTTCCTCTCTCGGTATCTACTTCTCCTCGTGTTGGCTCTTTAATAGCTCCTGATTTGATAAACTCCATAGAATGGTAGGAGATTTTTATGATCTCCCATGAAGAGACGTGTTGTGGCTTGGGATATATGACATATGTTAACCTAAAAGTTTAGGGACTCTAGGCATTAAGAACTAGAAACTCTGGAGAATTGCTTTGGTGGTCAAATGGATTTTAAGGTCATTCTCAATTAATGAGCCATGGAAGGCTATCAAGTACAATATTGCCAATGATACACCCAAGGGAAAACCTCAATGGAAATCTCTACATTTGGCAGACCTATTATTGGGCTCTTTTCCCATTAGACCTCTTGGTCTTTTTTTCACTCGCTTTGGAAGGTTTGGGCGTCTATCAAGAACTTGGTAGTTACTCAACAGCTCTTTTATTGGCATAATATCTGTGGAATCTCACTCAGAAAAATAAATTGTCAGCTAATACAAGGGGTTGCTCTGCTCTCAGTTGGTACAAACAACAGATTAGAACATTTGGGGATGCTTGTGTTAATAGAGGATGGACCACTTGGCATGATCTTACGAACAGATTCAATTTACCTACAGCCCACTTGAGAACTTACTCCATGCTTGTTAAGGCTTTAAGACCTGCCCCATCTGGGCTCAGAATGGAGTCTAATGAGTACTCCTGGGAACTTGACAAGTGGAATAGAGGCCCCCTTCTCCTGGAAGGTTAAGGAACTTTACGAGAAGCTTTCCTTCTCGCATGACGTCTCTTTAGGTCTGAATGAAAAATGAAATGTTTGTGTCATTGTGACACCTCTACCAAATGGAGAGATAGGTTTGTTGTGTTGTGATCCTCTTGTATTGAACCAAAAAAGAGCTTGCTTTCAACGGTTGATTTTGCATCAAAGGATTGTTGTGGGCTTTCATCTGACTAAAAATTGTACAGGAAACATTTTCTATATTGTGCATGGTCGATAAGAGTCTATTGTACATCTCTTTTTTGAATGTCCCTATGCCAAAGCTATCTGAAAAGTTTGTCTTAATGCATGGCTTAAATGTGTTGATAAAATCTATCTCTTGGCTAGATATTGTATTTGGAATCATTAGTCTAGAAAAGAAAATCCCATTTTTCAGAAAAAATTGTGGTTACTTCTTTCTATCGAGATTATTTAAATATAATTTTATATTGAAATCTAGGAATGATCATATTTTCAGGGAAAGGGTGGATCTTTTACTGGCTCCAACTGTGAAGCCATGGTTAGAATCTTACGTGTGCAGGTGAATTTCCTCTTGAAGATTACTAAAGAAAAACTAAAGAAAATTTTCCATCAAGCATATATCAAGATCTGTCTCGAGTATCTTGTTGGCACAAGGAACTTTCCGAGAATAAATCCAGCTCCTGAATGGCAGGTTCCTAGGGAAGGCACTGTTGACATGGACATCTCAGAGGAGGATTGGAACATGATTAGAAGACTTATTTCCAGTAAATGGACAGCAGCATGGATTGTCGTAAAGGCTCTGGGATGCCATAAAAGCAACTTACAACACAAACTGATAATGCAGGTACTCAGGAAGAAATTCTCAGAGCCATCTACTCTACCCTCAACTGGTCTGCATGCTGTGATTGATGAGGCCAAAACCTTCTCTTGCATCCTTTCTTCTACATCCTCCATGATGTAATGTCCCCTCTTTCCGCCTAAGCTTGGAAGTGGACCTTTGGCCCTTTATGTCTACCCGACGGCCAAGGGGGAATTTTTAGGGTGACATGACTTTATTGTTTTATTATATTGTGCTATTATTTCTAAAAATAATAATATTATGAAAGCACAAATAATAAATAATAAAGTACTAATCAAAAAGTAATTGTTTTAGAAAGGTGTGACTTGCCTTAGGAGGCATTTTTTGGAAAACGTGCCATTTGGCCCAAAGAAGAAAAAGGCGACCAACATAGGGGAATGAAACAAATTGATTGTGCGACTTGGAGGTGGTAGTTGGGCTGAGTTCCCTTTAAATAAACAGGTCGACTTGCATGAGGATATCCAGATTTTTATTATCATCTTTGCATTGTTAAGAGCTCTAAGCTTTTACCAGAAATTCCAAGGACAAAAACCCTTGTGAATTTATCTCTTGCGGACAAAAACCCCAGGAGATTGAGAGGGGATTTCACTCAGAAATTCCTAGTGTTCTTCATCAGACTTCCAGGTTCAGTTCAGCCATGTGTGAAGAGGGATTTGAAGGTGTTTCCCAGTGAGTTACAACCAGCAGTTGGATCAGTCCATTGTAAACAGTCTGGCAGCGAATTCAGAGGTATTTTCATCTGAAAATATTTGTCAAATAATTGCCATCATTTTGTAATCTGATCGCTGTAATTTTTATCATTTCTGAAGTGTATTTTGAAGATTTTCAAGCTGAATAATAACAGGTTTCAGATCTGATTTTCTGGGCCATTTTGGGACTGTAATAAGTTCAGTTTTTTATAAATCTGTCCCTAAATATCTAAACAGTCATTAGAAACCAGAAGTACTTTTATTTGGCATGATTTATACCGTTATCTCTCTTCAACCCTAGTCGCATTTTCCAGATCTGCACTAGGAACGTGATATAAAATACACAGAAAACTGTATTTGTTGTTGTTGATTGATTAAAAATCAGTATAGTGTAAGGAAGATCCATCTAGGGATCTTTCAGTGGTATCAGAGCATCAATCCTCCCACCTGGAGGGTCTGTTTGGAATTGTTTTATGCAGCCTACAGAAGTTGGGCCACACCAATATTATACTAGGAGTCAGGCACGTCTGAATATTGAAGGTATCATGGATAGAGGAGAAGGAGCGTACACTCCTCCACGACATGAGCGGCCTGATCCGGATGCCCTTTTCAGCAGAATGATCGATTCCCATCAGGAAATGATTCAGACCATGAGACAGCTGATGGAGAATTTGACTATGGATAGGGCAAGAAATCGGCATGATAGAAGGGAAAGATCTGCATCCATAGCCAGCAGCCACAGAAGGCACAGCCGGGTTCCTACAGAAGTGGGCAGCGTAAGAGGTTCCCCTCCACGAGATAGGAGATATACAGAGGACAGAAGACCCACGAGGACTGCAGATCGACCTATGCAGCCCAAATTCCTACCAAGGGAGGAGCCGCCATTAGTTGAGGACCCACTTGAAGACATAGCCTTTCAAGATAATGTAATGGTAGCTCATGATGAGTGGAGAGCACTACCAAAAGAGGTACGGAACGCCTTTCCCCTCCACTAGTATTGTATGCAAAAAAGGGAGAGCTTGAAAGCTAGGCAAGCACAGAGGCCTAGGACCCAGCAAAACAGGGAATTGAAGCAGGTTACCAATAAGGTGATCCTTTCCACCTTCGATGGCAATGGAAAGATTAGTGCCAAGGCATGGATTCACAAGCTTGATACATACCTCACTCTCAAACCTATGCAGGAACATGAGGCTATTCAGTTTGCTACTCTACACTTGGAGGGAGTGGCATATGATTGGTGGCACCATGGGCTTATCACACAGAGGCATGACTTACTACGATCATATAGGGAGTTTAGTGAGAAGTTGATTGCCAGATTTGACCGCAAAGACGTGGAACTATATTACAGGGATTTGGCACAGCTACGACAGAGTGGGCACGTTGATTCTTACATCAACGAATTTCAGCGGATTGCAGTAATGGTTCCCGAGATGCCTGAGAGACGTGTGGTAATGCTTTTTATTGAGGGCCTGCATGACAGGTTAAGAGGGTTGGTCAAGGCCCTTAGGCCTACTACATTACATGATGCTATCCAGACAGCATTAGATTTGGAGACCACTCCCACTTCTTACCAGCCTAGTAAGAAGCCCTTCACAAGCTCCAAGCCGATTCAGCGTTCCACTACTCAGCAAAAGAGTGTTCCCCCTCCTAGGATGGATCAGGAGACTCGAAATGAATTGAGAAGAAAGAAACTTTGTTTCCATTGCAAAGATCACTGGGAGCCTGGACACAACTGCCTTGGGAAGGGCAAGGTGCATCTTATTGAGGTTATATCAGATGCAGAGGCAGATTCTTCAGCAGATACAGATACAGAGGATAGTGGTCAGGGTGCACATGAGGAACAGCCCCAGGTAGAGCTAGGAGATGGAGATGCATCAGGCTCAGGTACTATTGCTTCACTCTCTCGAGTCCCTAGGTATCATCCATTTCGTGTGAAAGGAGTTCTCAAGGGCCAACGAATTGTTTGCTTGACTGATAGTGGTGCTACGCACAATTTCCTTGATGAGGGATTTGTGATGAAGCGGGGATTACAGGTGGAAGAATTTGAGGGGTTTAGTGTACAAGTGGTAGATGGCTTTGCTCTAAGCTGCACTAGACGAATTCCACAGCTTAGTATCCAGCTAGGAGACTACACACTGACAGATGATTTTTATATAGTTGGACTTGGAGAGATAGACGCAATTTTGGGGATTCAGTGGCTTCAGTCTTTAGGGAGATATGTGCAGGATTTCAAACGAATGGAGATAGAGTTTATGTCAAAGGGGAAGAAGATTGTGCTACGAGCTCTTTCGGATGGGGGGCCTAGAGTTGTTTCAGCACATAGGATGGAGTATATTATCAGTCATGGAGAGGTTGCATGGGCAGCCCAATGTTTCATTTCATCCAAATCTTCTCCAGATGGTGGACAGCAGTTGCATGCAGATATTCAGACCATAATAGATAGGCACGGGCAGGTTTTTGGTGATATTCCTCCAGGGAGACCACCAAACAGAGGGTTTGAGCATGTCATAGAGTTGGAGGAGGGTACCAAGCCTGTGATCACCACACCCTACCGTCATCCTAAGAAATTTAAGGATGAGATAGAGAGAACCATCAGAGAGCTTCTTGACATGGGGCATATCCGTCCTAGTTCTAGCCCATTTGCTTCTTCGGTGGTGTTGGTTAAGAAGAAGGACGGGACGATGAGAATGTGTATCGACTACAGGACCCTCAACAAGAAGACCATCAAAAACAGGTATCCCATCCCCCGTATTGATGAGCTTTTGGATGAATTGCATGGAGCCATTTATTTTTCGAAGATTGATCTTCAATTGGGATACCATCTTATTCGGGTCCGAGAGGAGGATATCCTCAAGACAGCATTCAAATGTCATTATGGGCATTATGAGTTCTTGGTGATGCCATTTGGTCTCACTAATGCACCTGCCACTTTTCAGTCATGCATGAACCATCTCTTCAACAAGCAGTTGAGGAAGTTCGTGCTAGTTTTCTTTGATGATATCTTGATCTACAGTAGGACATGGGAGGATCATTTGAGGCATTTAGATGAGGTACTTGGCATTATGGAGATTCAGTCTCTATTTGCTAAAATGTCCAAATGCGAGTTTGGACTTACTGAGATACTATATCTGGGACATGTCATTGGGGCCAATGGGGTCAAGGTCCATCAGGAGAAGATACAGGCTATGCAGGATTGGCCTCCAACTAGGAACATATCAGAGTTGCGGGGATTCCTAGGGCTATGCGGATATTATCGGAGGTTTGTGAGGAGTTATTCAGATATTGCTGCACCATATTCAGATCTCACAAGGAAGGGCGCATTTAGATGGACAGATGAGGCACAAATAGTATTTGATGAGCTCAAGATGGTGATGAGCACATGTCCAGTCCTTGCTCTTCCGGACTTCTCTAAGCCATTTATCTTAGAGTGTGATGCTTCGGGTTCAGGTATTGGTGCAGTCTTGATGCAGGACCGTCATCCCATTGCCTATGAGAGTAGGAAGTTGAGGGAGAACGAGAGGTTGTATTCCACCTATGACAAGGAGATGCTCGCCATCATGCATGCATTGGCAAAGTTCAGACAGTATCTGGTGGGAGGGAAGTTCGTAGTGAGGACCGACCATAACAACTTGAGGTACTTCTTAGAGCAGAAGGAACTCAATGAGAGGTAGCAGAAATGGGTCAGCAGGATTCAAGCCTATGATTTTGACATCGAGTATGTCAAAGGGAAAAAGAATGTTGTGGCGGATGCATTATCGAGGAGACCCCATGTTGCTGTCCTATATTCTATGAGTGAGATTTCTGCAGATTGGAAGTCTCAATTGCTGGTCGAGTATTCAAAGAACACCTTAGCATGTGAGATCATGGACGGCAAAATTCAGGATGGGCGCTACCAGGTAATTTCTGATTTGATTTATTATAAGGGTAGGATTTATTTGGTACCTGAATCTAAGCTTAAGGGGAAGATTCTACATGCACTCCATGATGCACCATTAGCAGGACATCCAAGGTATTTCAAAACATATAGGCAGGTTAGAGAGAGATTCTCTTGGAAGGGTCTCAAGGAGGACGTCCTACAGTATATTCGAGAGTGTGTGACTTGTCAGCAAAACAAGTCCGAGCATACTTTCCCTGCGGGCTTATTACAACCTTTACCAATTCCAGAGCAGAGGTGGGAAAGTATATCTATGGATTTCATTACAGGACTACCAATTGTGCAGGGCTATGATCGCATTTATGCGATAGTTGACAGGTTGACTAAGTATGGGCACTTCTTTGCCATCCCCACGAGTTTTAAGGCACCACAGGTGGCTGATTTATTCTTTAGGGAGGTATTCAGGTTACATGGGCTTCCGAAGAATATTGTTAGCAATAGGGACAGCAGGTTTATGAGCACATTTTGGCAGGAACTCTTCAAGTTGGCAGGCACTGAGTTGACTCCGAGCACTAGCTATCATCCGCAGACAGATGGGCAGACGGAGATTGTGAATAAGTGGATTGAGGGGTACCTGCACAACTATGTTTCAGGGCAGTAGAGAGCATGGGTCAAGCAACTTTATTTGTGCGAGTATTGTTACAATACTATGTACCACATGTCCATTGGGATGACCCCTTTTCGAGCTTTGTACGGTTATGACGCGAGATCCTTTGTGGATATGGCGTTTGGAGATAGCAGAGTTCCTAAGGCTCGAGAGCGTTTACAGGACAGCCAGGATATCCTTAAAACCCTTAAGGACAATATGCAGCACGCCCAAAATCAGCAAAAGATGTATGTAGACAGGCACAAGATTGAGCGATCATTTGAGGTAGGGGATATGGTCTTTTTACGACTCCAACCTTACAGACAGAGTACTCTTAAGAAGAGTGGAGCGGAGAAGCTGAAGCCTCGCTTCTATGGTCCATACAGGGTGGTGAGGAGAGTTGGACAGGTAGCTTATGAGTTGGAGTTACCTTCTGAAAATAAGATACACAATGTTTTTCATGTATCTTGCTTAAAGAAGGCATTGGGACAGCATGTGACCTCTTCAGTAGAGTTACCCCCCTTGGATGATGAGGGAAGACTGGATTTGGTACCTGAGGGACTTCTAGATTGGAGGGAGAGAAGGTTGCGGAACAAGGTGATACAGGAGTACCTGGTTCGTTGGAAAGATTTACCCTTGGAGGATGCCACTTGGGAGGGTGAGTCTATTCTTCCGCACCCCGCGTTGCTACAGTTGCTTGTGGGCAAGCAACTCTGGGGAGGGAGGACTGTAATGTCCCCTCTTTCCGCCTAAGCTTGGAAGTGGACCTTTGGCCCTTTATGTCTACCCGACGGCCAAGGGGGAATTTTTAGGGTGACATGACTTTATTGTTTTATTATATTGTGCTATTATTTCTAAAAATAATAATATTATGAAAGCACAAATAATAAATAATAAAGTACTAATCAAAAAGTAATTGTTTTAGAAAGGTGCGACTTGCCTTAGGAGGCATTTTTTGGAAAACGTGCCATTTGGCCCAAAAAAGAAAAAGGCAACCAACATAGGGGAATGAAACAAATTGATTGGGCGACTTGGAGGTGGTAGTTGGGCTGAGTTCCCTTTAAATAAACAGGTCGACTTGCATGAGGATATCCAGATTTTTATTAACATCTTTGCATTGTTAAGAGCTCTGAGCTTTTACCAGAAATTCCAAGGACGAAAACCCTTGTGAATTTATCTCTTGCGGACAAAAACCCCAGGAGATTGAGAGGGGATTTCACTCAGAAATTCCTAGTGTTCTTCATCAGACTTCCAGGTTCAGTTCAGCCATGTGTGAAGAGGGATTTGAAGGTGTTTCCCAGTGAGTTACAACCAGCAGTTGGATCAGTCCATTGTAAACAGTCTGGCAGCGAATTCAGAGGTATTTTCATCTGAAAATATTTGTCAAATAATTGCCATCATTTTGTAATCTGATCGCTGTAATTTTTATCATTTCTGAAGTGTATTTTGAAGATTTTCAAGCTGAATAATAACAGGCTTCAGATCTGATTTTCTGGGCCATTTTGGGACTGTAATAAGTTCAGTTTTTTATAAATCTGTCCCTAAATATCTAAACAGTCATTAGAAACCAGAAGTATTTTTATTTGGCATGATTTATACCGTTATCTCTCTTCAACCCTAGTCGCATTTTCCAGATCTGCACTAGGAACGTGATATAAAATACACAGAAAACTGTATTTGCTGTTGTTGATTGATTAAAAATCAGTATAGTGCAAGGAAGATCCATCTAGGGATCTTTCACATGACACCCTGTAATTTACATCTTCCTACTAAAGTTTATGGTATTGTTCTCCTGCCAAACTGGATGGAGGATCTTATTGAAAAGCAAGTGAGTAACACTATACGCAATTTGGGAAATATCCTCTCAAGGATGGCTGATCAACAGCACATATTGAATAGGAGTGGCAATTAGGTGCATGTGAAGAATGATGGGGGGCCTGCTCAGAATGCAGAGAGACCTGATAACAACATCATTAATGTTGAGGTACAGGATAATGAACAATTTACTGGTGTTAATAAGGGACCTGTTTCACTTTCTACAGTGGGAACTATAACTAATGAGGGACATGGTAATGATAAGAGACCCGTAATTAATGTGGGAGTTGAGAAGGATGATATCTACATTATTCGTGAAGAAATAACATCTGACATGGAAATGAGTGATGTAGATGGACATTAGTCCTTCTATGATTTTATCTTTTCCTTTCATCTGACTGTGGGCCTGTCCCATTTTGGGTTTTGATTATCTGAATTGCTGATATTGACCGTAACTTTCCAGGTGCTCTTAAGAGCTATATTGTTTTGATTCTCTGGGCATAGGAGTTAAGTTATATGAATCTTACTTGAACCGGTTGTATGGGGCTTATATTGTTTTGTTTGTGCTGCTTCAATATAAAAAAGTGGGGATGGCCAGCTGTATATTCAGACTTGTACTCAGTCCTTTATTAATAAATATAGCAAACCTTTAATAGTAAATCATCATGATGTGAAAATATCTAATAAAATCCCTTCCAAACAATATATAGATGGAATTACAGGGAAAAATCCAAGGTCGTGCAGTGCAACTGTACTGGGGAGCAGCACATAACCCAAGTTCAAACTCACAACTGAAATAGCTTGACCCATAACTCCAGCAAGGTTGTAGTATAAACATTATGTGGTACATACACATGAGACATGTTTAAAACCTTCAAAATGTTACAGGTGGCCGGAAACCTCGAAAAGGTTTTTCGGCCAAAAAAGATCATTAAAAAATCAGAGGGAAAACAAATACTCAAAGTAAAACAAACCTTGTAATCAAACCCAGAACAACTGACACTAAAAACTAAAAAACAAATCAGAAACTCGCCTTATTTAGCTCATTGTCTGCCTCAGTCTTCTGTGGCTCCAGGGGCTTGCCCAATGCAAAGCTATCAGAGCTGCTTTTTCCCACGGCCAGTCCAGAATCATATAAAAACTCCAGTCGCTCCTGTTTACTGCCATTAAAACCCCAAAACATATAAGTGAATATCAATAAATAAATATATCTCCATAAAAACCTTTTCAGATATGCAGATAAATGCCAAGGTAAAAAATGAGATTAAAGAACGAAATATCCCAGTCATTAAAAACTAATCAGAAAAGGGTGAACTGGGGTTTTAAGGGTAAACTACAGTTAAAAGGGCCATATAAACTTAAAGAGAAACAAGTTAATTATGGTTAAAAGGGCCATAAACCTGATAGAAAAGGGTGAATTATGGTTTAAAGGGTCATAACACCTAAACATAAAAGGACGATTATCGTTGAAAGGGCCACTAAAATCAAATCAGAAAGGCTTAAAATTCAGGAGGGCAATAAAAATTGAATCAGAAAAGGTTATTTTACAATTGATCAGGGCGATTAAAACCCGATCAGAAACAGGTAAAATGGGTTTAAAGGAGCATAAAAACCTTATCAGAAAAGAGTAAATTATGTTTAAAAGGGTCATTAAAAATAGATCAGAAAATGGTCAATTATGTTTAACAGGCCTTAAAACCTTATTTAAAAAAGGGTAAATAAGTGTTAAAGGCGGCTTCAGAAACAAGTAAATTATGGTTTTCAAATCCATTAAAAATCTAACTAGAAATGGGTCATTCGGGATTTAAATAGCCAAATCTAATTAGAAAGGATGAAAATGGTGATAAAATACTAATCAGAAACAATACATTAGGGTAAATGGGCGTAAAATTTTATCAGAGATCTCCAAATATGGTAGAATAATGAAGCCTACAACGTTTAAAAAGTAGGATAAATGGGTTGTGGGTATATGAATACTCACGGGACAAGGCCAGCTTGTTCCTGCAATTGACGGAATTCGCTCTGTTCACGCTCGTCCTGAATCTGTTTTCTTAATTCTTCTAATTTTTTCTGTTCCGCGTCGTGTTTTTGCTCGGCTTTCCACACATTTTCGATGTTCCTGAGACTGCCCGTGTGCCATCCTTTCTTGTTCAGAAATTTGAGTGCCATCAGGTCTCCGGATCGAATCCCACCAAGCAATCAATACATATCTACGAGAAAAAATGTTAGTCTGCTTTGGTCGTCCCAATAATTCGTTCCGTATGTGTTTAAATGAAGGTGAGGAATGGTATTTCAGAGATTCTCGGGGTATTAATATCCCAAATGTATTTCATGTGGTTTGGGCTTTTTGGAGTCGGGCTCGAATGGGATTTCACATCTTCTCGGGGGTATTATTAGCAATTGCACGAGCGTTGCAAACTACCACATAGGGTCATATCGAATCACAAATAGTGTCGAAGGTGGTGTTTTGTGGCATTGGGGGAGGAAGAAATAGGGAAATGTAGAAGGTGAGGGATATTTATCAATTCAAGCATTCCATAATGTTATGTAATTTAAGTTTTCATTGGGAACTCAAAATTCATGTTGTTTTCCACATATGTCAATTGTTGAAAACCAAGCATATGATGATGACAAATAAATTGTTTTGTTTAATATAAAGTATAAAGTGTGCAAAAATTACCCAATAGAGGTCAAGTTTTAATAGAATAATATACATGCATATTGAATTTACCATGAATAGTATCTTAGGAATAGTGTCATAGTTAGCATATACGCCTTAAACATGTAAATAGATTTGTCAAGAATGAGGGTCATGGGACCTAAATATAACTTGAATGAAGTTTCATCATGTTTCCATACAAAATTAGGGGGAAAAATGATCCCAACGTCACAGGTGGCATAAAAATCAGAGAAACAACGTCTAAGATGTGGAGAATAGAAGTTTGAGGTATTAATCAGTGGAATATCTAATTCTACCAAAGTAATTGCATTGTAGTGAAATAATCGAATTGATGTTGAGACGGATTGTATTGTCAAGTTTGCATTGTTTAGAAGCAATTTCATTGTAGCCAAATAGCTAAATTGATATTGCGTTGAGTTTAATTTTCAAGTTTGCACTATTTATTAATTCTTATTAATATTAGACTCAAGTACGTATAATGTGGTAAAAATGTAAATAGTATTAAAAGCATTCATAAATAATTTAAATTTCTCACAACCATTAGAAATGCTCAATACTCAAGCATGAAAGAGGTAAAAAGTGTTATTGTTTTCTATTCAATATTCCTATACAAGCAATACCATCTTGAAATAAACACTCAGAACTTAGAACAGAGTACAAACATCCTTGAAAGCATAAAAATGAAGCACTGCATTTCTAAAATTGTAGTAGTTAGATGTGTTAATTCTAAATAGATTGTCTATAAAATTAGTATTATAGTTCAGACAAAAATAATTGTGCAACCTATTAGCACTAAACTGGACATTTTGTGATGTTCTTTTTTATTAATACTTGTAGGCAGGAAGTGGTCGCTTTGCGGCTCTTGTTTGTTTTAAATAAAGTTAAAAGGGAAGAGAATTGTGAGCTTATAAATACAAATATTAGTAGCAATTGCTCTGAAGGGTGCAATGTACATGTCGATAAGGCGCAACACCTAGGAGTGTGAGATAACCATAGTGTTTTGAATAATGGAAAACTGAGACAACATAAGAAAGGTAGGGAAAGGGATGTAGAAGAAGCCGATGTGTGGGTTGATGTGTGCAACGAATATTCTAACATGTGTTTCCTCCAATTGTTTGGTTAGATGCACAAGTATTAGTCCCCGAAGAAATATGCAGTGAAATTGATTTTGTGAGCTAGGAAAATACGTTGATAATCAAGAAAGTAAAGCAACTAACCAGATACCTCCTCCTTCGTGATTCCGTAGCAAACCTCAGAATGGGCAAGGAAACATGGATGAGCCCTGATTACGTGAAATGTAGGTGCTTTCCTCGAACTGGAGCAAGGCCTTCTCTGCAACAAGATCAACTTACTTTGCACCAATGGACAAAGGGATTATGGATTTGGGATGCTTCAAGATGAGGCTATTTGGGTATTAGGACGAGGTGGGAAGGATGCTCTTTTCTCAAAGGATGCAAGAGTTCAGACAGGGCATTCAAGCTTATTCTTTGTGTCTTAGAGGGGGGTAAGGTTGTATTTATATCCTAGGAATTGGATTAACTTAACGGATTTTTAAGTAATCAAATTTTAAAAATGAGGGCATTATTAGGTGAGTTTGGATGAAAAAGAGTAGGTGAGGATTAAACTTATATTTTTAATTCTCAAATGGGAGACATAGGGAATATTTGGCATGTGAGGAAGATTGGGTTTAATTTAGGGGTTAGGTAATGGATTAATTAACCGATTAATTAATCAAATTAATTCTATGGGTATTTTTGTGGGAAATGAGAGTGGGGAAATTAATTGATTTGGAAAAGGTGTGAAATTAGGGTGTTTACATTTTCCCCTCTTTAGAAGGGTACTATGAAAGTAGTGTCATTTCAAAGAAAGTAGATGAGATGGATGAATATGCCCTAGGTGGCAGGATTGAATATTTTTGAAGAGATTCTTCTTAAAGAAGGTGTTCCTTTGATAAGAAGTTTTTAGAGGAAGAAAAGAGAAAGCATTCTCTAAGCAATATAGTAGAACAAAATTTTGTTTGTGAGAACAGGGGAATAATTCAATCTACTTTTGTTAAGCAAAAAGTAGAGTGAATGTTTTTTGGGGAGAGTAGAAGGTGGTAGGTGATGGATGTCATGGTATCCTCGAAGACAAAAATTTCATGAGAAGATGTGATTATGGATAGATGTGATGATTCCCCCTCGAGAGGGCTGACGAGGATGGAATATATGACAGAGCTCTTGAAAAGAGGAGAGGTTAATTCTACAGAGAGGAGGACAAGAATGGGGTGTAAGAGAATGGAATGACCGCACAATGCAAATGGAGAAATGATTCAATCATCTTGGAATGTTAGGTGTGAGGATGTGTGGAAGGATGCAATGGGAAAGAGAAAAGGGAATGGACAGGAGTAGTGGTTGATTATGAGAAGAGAAAGAAAATTCAAAGGTGAAGGAGACAAGGGTATGGAGACAGAGGAGGGAAAAAGAAATGAAAGAGGTAGAAGAGAATAAGAGAGAGGGATGATAGGGGAAGAAGGGAATGATGAAGGACAAACAAGAAGAAGACAAGAAAATGACATAGCAAAGGGTGAAATTATAAAAGGGAGAGAGAGACAAAATAAAGAGAATATAAAAATGAAGA
Organism: Taxus chinensis; assembly: GCA_019776745.2. Classification (NCBI taxonomy): domain Eukaryota; kingdom Viridiplantae; phylum Streptophyta; class Pinopsida; order Cupressales; family Taxaceae; genus Taxus; species Taxus chinensis. The sequence continues at coordinate 13,416,230 of CM034150.1, forward strand.
AGAGTAAAGGAAATGAAGGGAGAGAAATGATGGAAAAATGAAAGAGATGATAGAGCTGAGAAAAGTAAGAAACTGTAGAAGTAGAAGATGAAGAGGACAAGGGTATGGTGAATGGGGAAAGATAAACAAGAAGGAGAAGACGAGATGAGAGTAGGGGGTAAAATCAGGAAAAATGGAGAGAAGGATGGAAAAATGAAGGATGGAAAGATGAGGATGTGGACGATGAAGAATTTAAAGAAGACGAAAGAGGAGGTAGAATGGAGAAAAAAAGAAACTATGAGGGACCAGGAAAGTGTGGAAAATATCAGAGAAAAGAAGAGAAACTGGTACAAAATGAGTGAAAAGGTAGGGGTGGTAGAGAAAAGGAGGGGATGGTAGAAGGAAAGTGAAAATGATGGGGGAGGAAGGGAGGACAGAGTGAATACAGGGAGAAGATTGAAGGAACCTGGTCCTTGTGAGGAAGACCAAGGTAAAGAATATGGAATAGACCACATGGAGATGCATGTGGAGGGTGGGATGATAAAAAAGATGGGACAATGTTGAAGAGTCAGGTTATCAATGGGGAAGTAATAAGGAAACGTGAGGTAAAAAGTGGAAGACTATGATATAGAGGAAGTGAAATAAGACAAGGAGTGGGAGGGAAGAGAGGATAACAAAGAAAATGATGCAGAAGGAAGGAAATCAAGAATGGGGATAATAAGTGTAGAGTGAGAAGTATAAGGAATGTAAAGAGAAGAAAGAGGGGAGGAGTGACACAATTTGGATAAGATGTGGAGATACATGAAATGAGGATGCAAGGATTACGAGACAAGAGACAAAGGGTGTATGTTGAAGACATTAAGAATATTGAAGGGAGTGAAGGGAAGATGGAGAGGTGGGTAAGAAGTGACAAGAAAGGGTGGGAGTGGAGAAAAGAGAAGTGAGGGAAGGGGGAATGGGGGATAGAAGAGGCAATGTAAGTGGGGGACGTTAGGGAAATTCCAATCATAATGAGCGGTGGGGTAGGATGAGAAGAGAAATGAAGAAAGGGAGAAAGTAAATGAGGAATGGAAAGGGCAACACCAATGAAGGGACGTTAGGGAAAGTCCATCCATAATGAGCAGTGGGCCGAAAGGAAGAAATGAATGAAGAAAACATGGAGAAGGTCAAAAGGAGTGAACAAGGCCGTGCAAAATGAGGATGAGTGATTTTTAGGGAAAGTCCACTAATAATTATTAGTGCGGAAACAAAAGATGATGATGAAATAATGTTAGGGGAATGTCAACAATAATGGCGAGTAAGCATGGGGGTAGATATGTGGGAGAATTTGAGAAGATGGAGTGGAAAGAGTAAAGAAAAGGTGAGTGATGAGTTGGGACAAAGTGAAGGTGAGGAGAGGATGTGGAGGATGAGGATGAACGAGGTGATGATGAAGAAACAAGACATGAAGAGAATGGGAAGAGACTATATGAAGGATGATGGATCAAGAAGGGGAAAATAGGGGAAAGGAACATGATTACAGGTGGAAGATAGTAGATTCACTCTGTGATATGATAGGTTGAGGAAGGATAATGGTAGGAGGAAAATGTTGTTGGTAGGGGAGACTAGGTGGAAGAAGCGATCAACAGAGTGAACGAAGAATGAGGAAAGGGAGAAGTCCAAAATGATGAGTTCAACTTAAGGGGGACCCTTAAGTGAGACTGTCTTGTGATGGAAGTGGTTAAGTAAGATTTCCAAGAAGAAGACGACGATATAGATGATGAGAGGATGGGATGATGGGGAATGTTGAGAAAAAGTGAAAGGTGGAGATGTGTGGTGATGGGGAAAGGCAAGATGATAGATCATCCGTAAGAGGGACTCTTAAGTAAGATCGCCATGCCGCACGAGTGGTTAAGTAAGATTTCCAAGCAGAGATGGTGATAGTGGTGGTAAGAGGATGTGGTGATGGGGACTGAAGAGAAAATGTGGACGGTGAGAATGTAGAGCGATGGGTGAGTGCAAGATGACAGGTCATTCTTAAGAGGGACTCTTAGGTGAGATCATGCCACACATGTAATACTAAACAGAGTGGTTAAGTAATGTGGTGATGGGGCTGAAGAGAAAATGTGGACAAGCGATGGGCAAGTGATGATATGACAAGTCATCCTTAAGACAGGGATGATGGGTTAAGTAATATTTGGGATGATGGGGAATGAAGAGAGACGGTGAGAATGTGGAGAAATAAGATGGTGAGAAATATGAAGGTCATCCTTAAGAGGGATGGGGAAAGGCAAGTGGTATGATTGCCAAATTAAAGATCAACCTTAAGAGGGAATCTTAAGTAAGATTTCATGCTTAAGTAAGATTTCCATGCGGCGGGGGTGATTAAGTAGGATCACCAAGTTGAGGAAGAAGAAGAATGATGAGTGATAGATTTGATGGGAAGAGGGTATGACAAAATGGACTGAAGGGGAACCCTCAAGTGAATTTTCCATACTATGAGAGCATGTAAGTAGGATGACCAAGAAGAAGACAGATTCAGGGAAGGATGAGAAAAGAGTGAGTGATGTATGCTAGAGTGGAAGAGGAGGTGAGAGGAGGTGATAACAAGGAAGAAAGGAAACAAAGGAGTGTAACATGAATGGATGGAGGAATATATGCGGTGGAGGGTGGAGAGTGTGAGGGGAATCCTTAATTGGGATGCCTGCATGGTGAGAGTGATGATGCAAGAATGATAAGCAGAAGAGGCGGAGTGGAAAGATGTGTGTGGTGGTGATTGTCGTTTGATGAGAGAGGAGATGGTGGAGAAGCTTCTACAGCTGGAAGATCTTAGGAAGAGGGTATACCTCCACCGAGAGTCCCACATAGAAGGGGTGATTAAGTATGATTGTCAAGTGGGAAGTGGAAGGGTGAAAGGGAAGAACACAAAGTGGTGAGAGGGGACAAGAATGGTGAGAAGGGTAATGTGGGGATAAGTGGAGGATGAGTAGAAATAAGGAGAGAGGATGAATGGATCAAATACATGGTGACCATGGTGGGGGATGAGGAGTTGTTGGATAGTGAATGCTACTTGAGAAAGATCCTCAAGTAGGATTTGTAAACTACAACAGTGATCAAGTAGGATTCCCAAACTGGGGAATGTATTAGTACGGGTGAATGGATGGGGTGCAAAGTAAGATTTTGATCATGCAGGAAGATACTCATGTGACGAAAGCATCTTAATTTTAATATAGCACATAACAAGATGCATCGTGATATAAACGATTAGGATGACTAGACTGAAATATGCGTGAGAGCATAGATAAGGGCTATCAAAAAGGTTTGATGCCCCAGTACGATATGCAAGTGGAAGAGAGCATAGACAGAGGCCATTAAGAAGGTATGATGCCCCAATACGATATGTAATCAGATAACATAAGTATATTAGAGAGAACACCATGATACATAAAATCAAGATGCCCCCTGTAATATATCAAGATACAAGAAAGCAATTAATAACTTGTAACTAATAATGCAACACAAGAACCAGTAAACATGTCCCTAACATGTTCCATAGTGATGATTGATTGGATGTGCCCCCAAGCAGGGTTACAAGGACATAGAATGGATTGGGTCATTGTCCTCAAACAAGGAAACAATGAGAGCCGGATTTTCCCCAAGTGAGGATTCACACGAGGGGAAGTGGTTTGAATTTGATAGTCATAAGATGGTTGGAACATTTGTTGGGGATAATAGTTCAAAGGATGGATTGTGTTGATTATTAAGTTTTTGATGGTTTTTGATGGGTTTACAATTTTTTAGAATTTTTGTGATTTTTTGTATGTTTTTGAGATTTTGAAATTTTTTCAAATGTTTTTTGGATTTTTGAGATTTTCTAATGTTTTTGGGGATTTTTGAGATTTTCTAATGTTTTTGGGGATTTTTGGATTTTCTAATGTTTTTAGATTTTTATACTATTTTTGGGGATTTTTATACTTTTTTGGGGGGTTTTCTAGATTTTTATGGACCCAAATGCAAACTATGAGGTGATAAATCGGGGTATCATCCGTATGTACCATGTTCCTCATGGTAACTCATGCTTCGAATAATAAAAATTTATCACTCCATTGGTAGGATATGTTTGTGATGATATGATGGAAATAAGTCTAGCTCCATTCTTAACACCACACAACTAGTAAGATGTGAGGGCTCATCACTAAGAATCAAGAAGGACGCATGATGCAGATAGAGACACGTGCTAATAACAATCCCTTTGGGAAATTGTGACTCAATTCTTCTTAAGGTCACTGAACCAATTTCAAAAATGACTTTCACCTTATAGGTCACGTGCTAGACTTAGACAATTATGTGGCCTATTGACTAGTAAAATATGAGGTGAAGGCATAGTTCTCTCTTCACTTAGGCATCTAAATTAATTCTTTGGGAATTTTATAATTTTAAGAACTTTCATATGAAGATTGATAATGATCACTATGTCCCATTTAATTGTAAAAATGAATCCCTAAGCCTTACCCTTTATGGTAATATGCTACTCAGGAAGGAAAAAGTTCAGGCGCACTTAGGCATATAATATGACATCTTTGAAGGGATTTTAGTAAAACACTTAGGATAATTGGAAGTAAATTATTTTTTTATTTTTTGCCACTATTTTTTCACCAAAACATAAGTGAGTAAATTCCTTTTTGAATGTTTTTGTGACATTTTTGAAATGTTTTTTTGATTTATGAATAACCCACTATGATTTTCCCCGTGCCACCAGTAAGAGGTAAGGGTTTATCACCGACGAAAATACATAGATGAGTAAGGGAACCTCCCTCCATTCCCATTCTCACACTAATAGTAAGAAGTGTGGGCTTAACATCAAAGACTATGAAGGACGAAATATGTGGCAATAAATTATTCACAATTTATTTAATTTATTGAATTTTACAATAGTGTTTTTTTTTGGAAGGAAACGTTTTCCCCCAATCTTAGATCCACATGACTAATAGGACATGAGGCTTCAATACCGAAGAATGAGATGGATGATCAAACGAACCGGTTAAAGAATTTTAGATATTTTTGTAAAAGAGAGAATTTCTTTGAAGGGAATATATTACCATCGGTAAGCTTCTAGGTATGATCATAGGTGAAAGCAACTGAAAATGGGAGATATTATAAGAAGTATGATACTCACAAAACTTAATAGGATTTATATTAGCACCTATCTCATGATGATAAATATGAAGATGTGATTTTGATAATGAAAATATCTTCCAATGGAATGAATAACGTTAAATTATTCAAAGATAAGTAAGACAGAAGGAACAATGTACAAGTCGTTGTCTCCTAGAATAGAGATCACCTCAGGAATAAAATTTCTTTAGATGGATTGTGTTCATGGGTTCGTCAAGGACTTGGCCTATGTCAATGGCCAATTTATAAGCTCCAAAGCCAAAATTATCTATGATTACATAGGGCCTAACCCGTTGGGCTCAAATGTTTCTTTTTTATCTCATTCTTTGGGTGTGTTCTTTCAATTTTCTTTGAGGATGAGATCATTGACCTTAAATTTTCTAAGTTTGAATTTTTTATGATAGCTACGTCATAGCCAGTTTTGATATATTTGAAGATGATCTAGGGCATTAAGTCATTTTTCGTCAAGAATATCGAGTTCATTAAGGCGTGAATGTCGATAATAATCTTTATTGATTACGTCTTTGAGGGATATTCTAAAGGACAAGAATTTAACCTTGACATGTAAAATAGCTTCCCAACCATAAACAAGGGAGAAGGGAGTGGCTCTAGTAGGTGTGTGATAAGATGTGCGGTAAGCCCAAAGAGTAGGATAGATTTGGTTAAGCCAATAGATTTCATGTGTTGACAATATTTTCCATGATGGTTTGTATTGTTTGATTTGTTGCTTCTTTTTTGCCATTAATTAATTGATTTGATGATAGATTCACAATTAAAGATGGAAAAGGTTGTGTAAGGATATTCCTGGGTATACGTACCTCATAGAATGTATGCATGTATAAGTTTGCACAGGTGGGAATCATTGGTGATGATATGCCTGCAAGATCGATCATTGAAAGCATAATGGACATGGCAGGTTGTATTGTTGCAAGTGTCCAAACATTTTTTAGTGGTTTTTTGATAACAAGGCTAGATATGTTAGGAATAGGAATAATAGAATCAAGCTCAATGGTGTTTGATGATAGACTCTCTTTTGTAGTGTCTACATTTATATCAAGGGTTGAAAGGGAGTCTTGAAGTGAGGTCAAGATCTCATTAGATGTTGGAAGAATGTTGTTTTCCAAAACAGGTTCAATGTATGTTTGGGTTGAAAGAGAGTCTTGAAATAAGTTCAAGTGAAAGAGAGTCTCAGTAGATGTTGGAAGAATGTTGTTGTCCAAAATAGGTTTAATGTATGTTTGAACTAATGGAAGAAATTTTGAAGAAGATATGGATTGGTTTGGAATTAGAGAGTCTTGACTTTTGTTTTCGTCATCTCATGGAATTTCAGTATGTATAGGAGTTTCGATAGTAGTCAAATCTTCATTGAAAGTTGTGGTATTGGATGTGTCATTGGTTGCAAGAGCGTTGTCATCAAGCTCTATAGAGATGACATCGTCGTCAATTAAGTCTTGGACGTAATTCTTAAATCACACACATTTATCTATGTGATGACCATCAATGCGATGAAAGTCACAGTATGTGTTAGGTTTGTACCAACATGGCTTAGATTCCCCTTCAACAAAGGGTTTTGTAATTGGATATCTTATCAGTTTAGCCTCTTTTAGTTGATGAAAAACACTAGAGATAATTTATCCAAAGGGGGTAAACTGACGTTGGACTTTATGTGAAGTGATGTCTTCATTAGGTTGTATGATTGGCTTTTTGGGTGATCGTTCACTGATTTGGGTAGCCATATGAGAGAGTTATGTTGTCAACTTATTAATTTTTTCTAATAGCTCATTGCATGATGTTTTTCATGAATTCATCATGTTTGAAAGAAAGGGATAACAAAGAAAGGTGTGATGAAGAACTCAACCTAGATTGTGATTTTTTTTGGATCAAGAAATTTTTAACAAGTAAGGCTATAAAGTAAGCTCAAACAAGCTACTCGGGATAAATATGCTCATAACTCAAACCTATAATGAAAATTGTGATCTTTATTTTGGCTTAAACAAGTTTTAACAGGTGACAATGTATAAGGAGTACACTCAAACAAGGTACTTGGGATATAAGTATGATATAGCTCAAACAAGCTATGATGAATATGTTGTTTAGATTTGGCTTAAACAAGCTTAGCAAATGAAAATGTAAGGAGTACACTCAAACAAGGTACTTGATACAAGTGGGATATAGCTCAAACAAGCTATGATGAATATGTTGATTGGTTTGGCTTAAACAAGCTTAGCAAATGAAAATGTAAGGAGTACACTCAAACAAGGTACTCGATACAAGTGGGATATAGCTCAAACAAGCTATGATGAATATGTTGATTGGTTTGGCTTAAACAAGCTAGTAGATGAAAATGTAAGGAGTACACTCAAACAAGGTTGATACAAGTGGGATATAGCTCAAACTCTATGAACAAGTGACTCAACACAATTGATGAAATAATGAATGAACTCAAACAAGTCACCCAATGTCAGTTTGATATAGCTTAAAATGAGCTATGAAGGATGTTTTAACAATTGATGAGATAAGGATTGAAATGCAAGTCACCCAATATCAATTTGATATAGCTTGAAACAAGATATGAAGGATGTTTTGACAATTGATGAGATAAGGAGTGAATGCAAGTCACTTAATATGATTTTATTTGATCAAGGATGTTCTAACAAGACAAGATAGGGAGTGAATGCAAGTCACTTAATATCAGTTTGATATAGCTGAAAACAAGTTATGGAGGATTTGTTATTGGTTGAAGTAGGCTAATGAAATCAGTGTGACGTTTTGATCTTCGTTGTTGGATTATTTCAATGTTTTGTTTGGTATTGAATCTGTTGAGAAATGGTTTTGTGGAACACGACTAGGATTTGAACTTTACAATGAACACATTGATATCAACCAAGTTTTATGATAAGAACAATGCTAAACTACTATGTTTACAAACAACAAGCAGTCATGTGTATCAAATTTTTTTTGGCTCAAGAGGTAAATTCTTTAGGAATGATCATTGTTTCATGCAATCATACAAGTATGTTGTGGAATGATGGATGTTGGCTCTTATCACTCCAAAAATATGCATCCTCTGATATACCCTAGTCCTAATATACCTAATTCTATATGGGGATAGAATTGGTACAAGGAACCCTTAGAGCACTGGAGGAGACTCACCAATTCTTACTTACCTACTTTGAGAGTGAATCACCATGTCCAAGGCAGGTTTTGTGAAAAGGTGGAAGGTGATGGGGGATGAATGTGTATGGTGTCCTTATAACTCCCCAAATATTTATAGGGACGATGCCCATGCTTCTTTGTTATAACTATTTAGGCACGACTCGCATGCTCCACACGAAAAAACATCACCTATAAGTGGAGAGAAGGGGTGAGTTAGATACCAAACACTGTGATGAGACTATGTCTGAAAGTGCAATGCAAATGTGAATGTTGTTGGTGCGTGGTATTCAAGTCCATGTTACTGGTGTAGCGTCGGTGGTGATTAAATCCACCTCTATTACATGAAAAACAAAATGATGATGTGATTATACACAGGGTTGTTTCCAACTTGAAATAAATCACCAGCGGAAAATGACAGCGTACCTAAGCATGTTAATGTTTTTTGTGTTTCAGGAATTTTCTCTTTTAACGATGGTAATTTTGTGGGATTTTTGTTTTGTGTTTTTGACAATATTCCAGCGACGTGGTCCTACAGAAAATAAATTAGTAGTTATCCTACAAACAAAATGTTAGAAAGAAAAATGATCGTGGTTGTTTTTTATTTCCCAGATCACTCGAAGGCGCAGGAAAAGAGCATACACAACCAAAAATCGATCAAATTATGAAGAAGCAACAAAATTGAAGTGACAAGTTAGTTAATGATGAAAAATAGAGCTAATTTAAATGATTTTAATTAAGCTACAAAAGGCCTGACTAGTATGAAATGTTGATTTAAATTTGTCGATTTGATTGGGGATCTTGTAATGTTAGAACAAGAAACTAAACAATTGCGACCGTTTCTGATTTTCCAAATCACTCAAAGGCGCAAGAAAAGAGCATACGTGGATACAATTAGGACATATTTTGGTAAAAATGTTAACAATTATTACACTTAATCGTGATTGCGAAATAGTGATAACAATTATCTTCACAAAAAATAAAAATGACAAAATAAGAGCTTTAAAATGTTACTAGAAGTGTCGTCATGGAAAGTTGGAATGTAAGGAATTTTTTTTTGTTTTGCAGAGCTGGGGGGGCCTCCAGTGTGCAAAAGATGACTGGGAATGCGAACCTGATTATTTTGGCTAGATAGGTGCAAAAAGGTCCTGTATTGTCGAAAAAGGTCATGCAAGAAAATGATTAGTAGTTTGTACCTACACATAGTGTTAGTAGAATAACAAATCACTAAAAATAAGTAATTAAAATCGTGAAGTGTTAAAAACCAAACAGTTTTAAGCTATTGATAAGATAAAATGCGTGGAGAATTAGTATGTAAAAGTCAATACAAAACACGATTAAAAATGAACTTGAAAAAGAAGTGTGCAAGATCGATAAATAAAATGCACTATAGTGGCGTGAAATAGTAAGTTGGTGTTGAAAAAAGTACATTTTGAACTGGTCAAAAGTATTCAGGTTTGAATGGGAAAATATAGAAGTCATAAAATTTGAATGTTGGGAGTGGAAAAAAACAACTAGAAATTTGATAATGAAGTGAATAAACAAATACTTAAAAAAATGAAAATAGAAATGTGACCCTGGTGAAGACTTTAAGAACTATAAGGTGGACTTAGATATGTAGATTAACATTGGGGTCATAAGTGTTTGAACTTGACGAAATTGTTAAGGTGACTAAAATGGAGACTGAAGGCAAAATTAAAGGCAAAGAAAATCTAATTCTTAGAATGGACATTAAATATGGGTCATGTCTAATTAGAATAATAATAACAAATAATGTAACCTAGAAAAAAATGAGTAAGGATTGTATAATGAAAAATTTATTAGTGAAGACAAACTATCTTAATTAAATAAACAAACACGGGGTGATCCGAAAAAATAGAATGGAGAATTTAAAGAGGGAATAACAAGTGAGATTAAATTCCTATGACCTAAACAATATTAACTAGGGATGTGGACCGGGAACTACAAAATTGAGCTTGGCGTGGAAATAAATAATCATGGAACAGAGAGGATAAATATTGATTTAGGGATGAAGGGGGATGTGGAGGTTGTGATGTGTGGGATAGGAGGTGAATTGGGCAGAGGCATATGTGGGAAAGGATCCGATGGGGGTGTGGGTAAATAAGCTAGGGCTGGGGAAATTGGGACAGGGTAAAAAGTGGTCGAGTTGGGATGATATAATCTAGGGAAAGGGGGTAGAATTTTAGGATGAGTCAGGGATGTGGACTGATACACTGGAATCGTGGGACTTTAAGGAAGGTGAAAAAAGATGTTGGGAAATGGGTTACGTAGAGATTGTGATGAGAGGGTCGATTAAAGTTTTGGACTGAAGTTGATATTAGGTGGCTGTGGACGTTGAAGGATCTCTCGATCAAAAGACAATTGGGAGGTGTGAAAAGGTGACTTAATAAACTGTGACTACATACAAATTATACTGTGAATGTTTTAATAAACGTGATGTGGGCTTAGATGTGTTTTATCACCAAAGGCCCAATTGATTGCCTATACCGCTAAAAATATTGATCGATATCAACACCTGAGAAAAATATGTTTCGTGGAAAGGAAATGTGAATAGTGGTTCGGATATAGTCCGGGTAAGGGGGTCTGTGGGAGTGATAATAATAATAATAATATTGGATTTTTAATTGAAGGGATCTATGTGATTTTTTGGAAGACCATGGATAGTAGCAATTTTTAAAATTGATTTGTAAATAAGATCTATATCCTTTGAAACAGTTTGATTTAAAGGTGACACAAATAAGAATATTTTTGGTTATTTTCCCAGAACGAGGCCTAAGCTATTTTTTTGGATCTGTAGATATACTAGTGTATTGAAAAAATTTGTCAAAAATGAACGAGTAAATAAGATTGATTTCCTAAAAAAGAATTATTTTCATAAAAGTAAAAAATTGTAGGACAATTATGTTGAACGTGTTAACTCCCATTTTAGACACCAAGATTTCGTGAATGCCTTTGTGGGCTGTGCATCCACGAGTATTGTAGATGGGGTGATGGATTTTCTTCTGCTGATCTGATAATGGGGAGGTCAAAGATGGAACGAGGGTCATAGTTTCATTGTGACTATAACCTGCATATGCACCAGCAAGACACTGGCACAATAAAAACACTTCCCATGGGAGTCATGAAGGTTAACTAAATATGGCCATAAGGCACAAGAAAAGGAAATAATAACAACAAATAATAATAAACAAAGAATGGATAAAACCACTAATTGGGAAATGTGACTAAGAGATGTAATAGGTAATCTTGGGTGTGCTAGAATGTGAGCTAGGAAAATATGTTGATAATCAAGAAAGTAAAGCAAATAGCTAGATACCTCCTCCTTCATGATTCCTTAGCAAACCTCAAAATGGGAAGTGAAACATGGATGAGCCCTAATTGCGTGAAATGTAGGTGCTTTCCTCGAACCGGAGCAAGGCCTTCTCTGCAACAAAATCAACTTACTTTGCACCAATGGACAAAGGGATTATGGATTTGGGATGCTTCAAGATGAGGCTATTTGGGCATTAGGACGAGGTGGGAAGGATGCTCTTTGCTCAAAGGATGCAAGAGTTCAGACAGGGCATTCAAGCTTATTCTCCGTGTGTTTTAGGGGGGGTAAGGTTGTATTTATAGCCTAGGAATTGGATTAACTTAGGGGATTTTTAAGTAATCGCAGTTTGAAAATGAGGGCATGATTAGGTGAGTGGGGAAAAAAAGAGTGGGTGAGGATTAAACTTGTATTTTTAATTCTCAAATGGGGGACATAGGGAATATTTGGCATGTGAGGAAGATTGGGTTTAATTTAGGGGTTGAAATGGATTAATTAACCGATTAACATCGATTAATTCTATGGGGATTTTTGTGGGAAATGGAGTGGGGAAATAAAATGAGTTGGAAAAGGTGTGAAATTAGGGTGTTTACAGAGTTCATCCAAATTCCAACAAGAAGTTCTTGCAAGTGTACAAAAAAGTATCGGGTATGAAATAAAGAAATAACTATGATCATGAAGTATCAATGCAAAGCTCGCTATATTTTGTCTTGATTTATTAATTGAACAGATGTGTAATTCCTTTGAAGACATAAGTTATAACTGTTCTGTTTTCTTTCCAAAATAGGTGAGGTATTAGAAAGGCATGTATTTCCCAATGCGAATAAAAACAATCTAGTTAATTTTAAAATTGTATGATAATATATTATGGGAAGACTATGTTTAAAACCCACTATAGCAATTGCATATATGTTATTGTCAATGTCTAAATTTTCATTAAAAACAAAAGGATTTGAGAGGTGAAGTAAGAGATGTTAGATATTGCTAAAGAAATAAAATCGCCATTCCAGAGTGAATAATGCATGAGAACATAATGTGCCATGGAGACATAAATTGTCAGGTAGTTTAGACCATACATTGGAGTCACTGAAAATAAGTAATTAGTAATATAGAGGAAAAGAGGCGACCTGTTGAAGCACCTGTTATTACACATATATCCACATATGAGGAACACAATCATTATTAAAAACAAATACCTTTATAAGATTATAAAATATACTTGACACAAAGATAAAATATTATAATTGACATATCAGGGCAATGAATGCCTAAGAAGATAATATGACATTGAGAGCAAATTTTTTCTGGTAGTTTAGACCATCCATTCGAAGCATATAAATAATAAATGGAGAGAAAAGAAACGTAGTTTAATAGGCCTGCAAGATGTAGGGGATAACAAGTTTCCTGATGCGCAAAGGCAATTGTGCTTACTTATGGATAGAGGCAAAAATCAGATCTTTGGATATAGAAATAGGAACACGAAAAAAAACAAAATACAATACAGGTCTATCAAAATCTGTAGAAGTTTTCATCGGAGTTGTTGCCTATGAAAAGTTCAATTTTTCCTTCAGGGGCACATAAAAATGGTGAAGTAAATAAGAATTTTGGTCAAAGGAAACAACAAACAAGTCCATTCTCGAGCCCAACAACACCAATCAAACCTGTCATAAACAGTGACCGTCTTAAACGCAATGCAAGTCAAATTCTTTTCCTCACAAACAGTGCCAAATAAAGGGGTTAGCCAATGAAATAGAGTTGAGGTACAATATTGTAAAATTAAACTTTAGCTCAATTTCAATTTAATACACATGTTAGAATTTCATTGGAACTGATCAATATGAGTTTTGTTTCAGTTAAGACAATATATGTATGAAATATTAATTTGTTTGAGAGTTGTGTGAAGGGGAGGACCGAAAAATATAGAATATAGATATTTTTGTTTAAAGTTGTATAACACAACCAAGCTATCTATGAATTCTAACACATAATTTTTTGCATATAAAGTATTTGTGCTAAGAGGGGAGGAGATCAATTTTTGTACGGAACTTTCCTTGCACATTTTGAAGAGGATAAAGAATTGGGACTGAAGAGGGTTGGAGTTGATTCGAGGATGTAGACTGAAGCATGTTAATTTGTTGGCATTTGATGCTAGATGTATGACAGCGTCATTCATTTATTGTGTTTTTGTTGATATTGTATTGGAAGTGGAGCTCTGTATTTATGTTTGAATGTGCAATTCCTATTGTGAGCAAGGGAAAGGGAAATAGAATTTAGATGTAGGAGTAATAGTGGGGAACAAGGAAATGCAAATGCATTTTATTTGCATGTGTTGGGGCAAACAATGACCGAGAACCCTTGTTTTTCTAACTACGTATTTCTGACTATTAGTTTCAGACAATGACTTCCGAGCAAGTTTAATGCATCATTAATCATGTTTCGCCAAATGCAATCCACAGTTGTGCAATAACATATATCTTATGTATGAGGAATTTCCTTATATGTATTTCATTAAAAACATAACAAATGCCTTTCACCAGTTTACTATCTTATACAAAATAATTTGAGTTGTAATTTATAAATGTGGCCATTGTTATATTATAAATTAATTATTATTTATAATGGAAGCTTTTAGAAGGGGTCATTTTTAAAGAGAGTTGGAGGTCGTAAAGCAAGGATAGGGACATTGAGAATCTTGTAAATTATGATAATTACATATAAATGTAACAACTCAATTTAATTTCCCAAAAACAGAAGATTTTTTTTAACAACAGTAATCTTCATATTCAATCGCATAAGTGAAATAAAGATTATTTAAAGCAATTAGTTATCAACTTGATTACTAGCTATTAGTTTAGTTTGATCCATCTAATAACTCTTCTATGTATAAATCTTGTGCACTTGAGAAGGGTTATTCTTTTCTCCCTTCAGTCCACTCATTAATAGTAATCATACAATCTTTAGTATGTTCAAGTTCACCTTTTTCAAGGTTGATACAATTATTTTTTCATTTTTATATGTCTACCACGAAAGTCAATCTTCATATTTTAGTATTTGACATATATAAGTAAGGATATGGTGAACAAACAATGCAATAAGCCATTTGCATTACTTTGGCCAAGGTTTCTCATTGTGCATAAACATCGTATCTCGAGACTGCACAAAGCCTAGAGATATAGTCTTCTGTCACCAAACATTAATCTTGACATAGTTATTTGGATCTTTTTATTTATGAAGGTGAACATGTTAAGAAGGAGGAAGAGTTCTTTACAAGACCATCTTCGTAAATGAACAAATCCATGACTAACTTGAGATTCTTACGGAAAACGGAGAGATCACGTAATGGAATTATTTCCATTACGTCCTCTTTCCATTTTTTGTAACTACCCCCAGTTAGTACTATTTAAAGGTATATGATTAATGAAGTGAGATTATATTTAATCTACGTTGTTCTTAAGATTTACTACTAAAGCCACCTTATGTCTTATTAATATCCTTCGTGTGTAGGCTATTTCTAACTAAATTAAGTCTTGGTTGTACAAGATTTGTTATGACTTCTTAATATCATTTAATTTATGTTACTCATAACTTCTCAATTTAAACGGGTTATGCATTTAAATTATTTATAGTCACCTGAAGCCAAATTTTTTTAGTAAGGATTATAGATAGCCAAATAACTTAATTGGCCTAGTTCATTAAACCGATCTCTTATTTATAGATAGGAACATCTTTCATTCATGAGGTTTAATTTAACAATTCCTAAAGAAATAGTGACTTTGGATTTTTTGTTTTATGACAACATACTCCTTTGTTTTCCACTAAAATTATATTCCACATTCATTATCTTAATCACCCTATTATAAGTTGTTTAATAATGTTGCAATTAATTGTAAGCATTAATCATCCATTAAGAATCACACTATGGATTATTATTATTTTTATAGAATAACCAATCACCACTATATTTTACTTTTGTTATTATAAACATATAATTAATTGAATAAATGATTTAGGATAAGTAATTAACTTATTATTTTTGCTAAGGTTCTAAAGGCCATTTTTAATTCATTTTATAAGCCAAGTGTGTGTGTGTGTGTGTGTGTGTGTGTGTGTGTGTGTGTGTGTGTGTGTGTGTGTGTGTGTGTGTGTGTGTGTGTGTGTGTGTGTAAAGTATAAACGTGGACAAAGTCTACCTAAACACATAGTAACAAAAACAGGTCTTCTTAATTTATTTAATAACAAAACTATTATAAAATTGTAAAACAACT
The DNA here is from genome assembly GCA_019776745.2 of Taxus chinensis. Classification (NCBI taxonomy): domain Eukaryota; kingdom Viridiplantae; phylum Streptophyta; class Pinopsida; order Cupressales; family Taxaceae; genus Taxus; species Taxus chinensis. The sequence continues at coordinate 13,432,112 of CM034150.1, forward strand.
TCTTGTTGTAAAAATCCAAAATTACAACTATACATCAAGGTCTTAAGCCCATTTTCATTTAGGATTTCATTATGAAATTGACATTACAACTAGTAGTTTATATTAAACAAGGATTTCTTATACAGCTATCCAAACGATCCCAAATCTTCATAAGTAATATAATCAACCCAAACAATCACTTCATGGCTTCCTTATCTACCACAAGTACAATCATTACAAGGTAAAATATACATGTGTCAGTTCATAAGAATCGACATGAAACAACCTCCTTATCTTCTATATCATAACTGTTATCAAATGATAATAGTATATAAGTGTTAGTTTAGCAATTCATATTATTTTTATTCAACCTATTATCTATTTGAAGCAATAATCAAATCATCCTCTCTTTTTTCAATATGTATTAACAAGTCCCAATTAGCATGTTATGGTGATCTTGTTTTATAACTTAAATACTTAAGATCTATATTTCCATAATTCCCTAATTTAGTCTTAGATCAAACAACATAATAGCTATTATAATTCAAAATCATTTCCAAACATTAGTAACTTTAAACCTCATTATTTAATGTAATACTTTACCTACAATATTGATGCAATGACATCATCAAATGAACCTAAAGAATGAAAAATTAACCTTCTTCATGGTTATGGAGGATGAGATAGGTGTTTCAGGGTATGTTGAAGACCTGAGAAGGAGTCTTAGTTGGTTAAGTTGTTTAAAATTTCAAACTACCAATTTCCCTCCAATTTTCAAATTCGAATTCCAAGTATGCAAAAATCACCGGGGGTTCATTAGCAAGGCAATATCCTAGCACGTGCATTCATATTGAGGTAATTGAAATTGATAAAAGTAAATTCAATATATCGGTATACATTAGGGGGTGTAAGGGTTTAATTTATTAATATTATGAATTCGGTATTGGGAGTACGTTAGAGAGTTGGGCTAGAGAAGAGGTAGGGTTAATTTAATATAAACTAAAACATTTCAACCCTACTTTTAAAAGCTAAATACTTTAAAACTACAAAATATCTGTGGTCTAAAGTTATATTATAATATATTTTTAAATAAGGAAATATTAATTAGGAGAGTCTTAAACAATAAATAATAAGATGGTAGAAAACTAGGATTGAGTATGTTTTTCAACACAAATAATATTATTTGACCATATTAAATATTTGAAGAAATATTGATAAATAGTTAAATATTAACATTAAGGTAATTGGTAATAGGTCTTAAATTGCCTTCAAACTCACTTTAGAGAAAAATGAGCATTAAAAAATTGAGTGGGAAACATGCTATATTTTTATGTTTGATATATTAGGGTATAAATAAAAAGGGGTAAATAAAATTGTGATGGAAAAATGGGTAAGTAAGGTACATAGAAAAAATAGGGGATATTTTCATTCTAATAATATAACAGGAGGGGGTATTATCAATTGAATAATTAGAGGTAAAAACTAACATTAAGGGTATTATTTAATACCTTTCAAATGCATGTGTTATACCATACTTTTACTAAGTGCATCCCCCGTGTCAAAAATGAAGAAATGGGCTTGTAAAGTGACTAAGGGGAGGTTTTATTGAATGTCAAAGGGTTTTAAATGTCTAGGACATGTTGAGTAGGTCCTAGGAGGGATGTATGAATCATAAAATGTTTAAAATATTGTAAAATGCCTCCTTTGTGTGGTAAGGACATATGAAGAGTCATTATGAGTCATATAAGAAAGCTAGTTAAGGTTAAGTCATGAGAATAAATGAGTATAAATCGAATGATAAAGTTAGTTGGAAGCAGTGGAGAGAGGAGAAGACCTTCCGAGGAAGGTGTGTGGAAGGACTCATCGTGGATCATAGGAGAAAAGAGGAAATTTTGTATGTAAATATATAGTTGAATAGATATAACCCTGTTTCTTTTGTTGAACATCTGTTCTCAGTGTGATTGTCTCTTAATTGTGTATAATAACCATTAAAGTCTTCTTATGCATGTGTGGAGAGATTGATGAATGCTCTTTCAGGAGATTAAAGAGGTTTTAGATGGCAAATGTTTGGTTTTCCTAGTATAAGGATAGTGCATGGACTGAATGATAGTATCATGATTGTGCATGAATGATTTGTTGATGAAGATGATTTGTGCCTTGAAATATGATATCCCTTCAATGAAGAACACGTGATAGAAGTGGTTAAAATATCATTGCATGAATTAGAAGTGGTTTCCATTAAGATATTCTATTGCAAGTTGGTAAACTAGTTGAAAACATGATTGTGCATTGTGCATTGTGTAGTTTGATCAAACCTTGATAAGTTTTGTCTTTGTGATGAGCCACAAGATTAAGTGAAGTTTGGCAGGAGAAAGTTACACGCATGGTGATATGAGAAAGAAGTAGGTATCTACATTTAAAATAATCTGGGCCTTTTAATTTGAAGAGTGAGGGTTTCCAAACCCTCATTTTAAACGTGCATGCACAAAGCTCTTTTTAGTTAAAGTCGAAGTAATTTGCCTTGTTAATATTTACTGGTAAAAAATTCATGTAGAAGGAATTGAAACAGTCCTAGACACCAAATTTTAGACCCTGAAACAAAAACACTCATTGAATTTATAGGTTTTGAATCATCTCAGACTATGACATGGCTTAAAAGCTAGGGTTTATAACAAATTTGTGATTGAACCTTAAAAACATGGAATCTTGCTTGAAAACTTGAAAGAATAACAATGACATACCCTTAAACAAATTTAGAAGGAAGTTGAGTTTCCAAGGGTTAAATTTTAAGATTTTCGTGACATTCTGAGGAAGAACATGATAATAGGCAAGAGGCCTAATTAGGCAAGTCACTTAGTTAAGGAAGTAGGGTTTCTACTCCAATACAACCACTGAAGCTTTGGAATAGATCATCATGAAAATGGGTGTCATAATATGGTTTTAGAGTGTCTTGAAACCCCGTACATTATAAGATATACTTTGATAATGTAAGACAAATGGGGCTAGAAAGAGGTTTGGAAGCTAGAGAGGAAAATGAGTGATTACAAGAAGGGATGAGTGAGTTAGGTCATTAAAATTTACACCACACCATGGATGATGATAAGGGTAACTTGAATTTTTTCTTCTTGTTATAGGCATGATTGGAATGCTCTAACCATGAATCTTGCAGAGGCATTGGCCTTAAGAGCATGGATGACAAGTATTGAACAAGATTAGTGAAGGATGGTTCTTTGATTATTTTGCATTCTAAGTGGTGATTGCTCTAATATTTGCTTTTGAGGTGTGTGAGAAAATAGAATAAAGAATACAAGATTATATAAAACAAAACCTTTATAAGATTAATAAAATATATTGACACAAGATAAAAGCTTCATAGTGACATATCAGGGCAATGAATGCCTAGAATATATGCATATGAGCATTTGTTCTGGTATTTAGACACATTCGAAGATGAATAGATAGCATGGATAGAGAAAAGAAACGTAGTTTGATAGGCCTGCAATATTAGGGAAACAAGTGTCCTGATGGCCAAAGGCATTTTGCTTACTTTGGATAAGGCAAAAATCAGATCTTTGGATATAGAAATAGAACACAAAAAAAACAAATCCAATACAGTCTATTCTCAATCTTGTAGAAGTTTTCATCAGTTGTTGCCTATGAAAAAGTTCAATTTGTCCTTCAGGTGCACATAAAAGGGTGGTAATAAGACTTTTTTGGTCAAAGGAAACAACAAACAAGAAGTCCATTCTCGACCACAACCAATCAAACCTGTCATAAACAGTGACCGTCTTAAACGCAATGCAAGTCAAATTCTTTTCCTCACAAAACAGTGCCAAATAAAGGGGTTAGCCAATGAAATAGAGTTGAGGTACAATATTGTAAAATTAAACTTTAGCTCAATTTCAATTTAATACACATGGTTAGAATTTCATTGGAACTGATCAATATGAGTTTTGTTTCAGTTAAGACAATATATGTATGAAATATTATTGTTTGAGAGTTGTGTGAAGGGGAGGACCGAAAAATATAGAATAAGATATTTTGTTTAAAGTTGTATAACACAACCAAGCTATCTATGAATTCTAACACATAATTTTTTGCATATAAAGTATTTGTGCTAAGAGGGGAGGAGATCAATTTTTGTACGGAACTTTCCTTGCACATTTTGAAGAGGATAAAGAATTGGGACTGAAGAGGGTTGGAGTTGATTCGAGGATGTAGACTGAAGCATGTTAATTTGTTGGCATTTGATGCTAGATGTATGACAGCGTCATTCATTTATTGTGTTTTTGTTGATATTGTATTGGAAGTGGAGCTCTGTATTTATGTTTGAATGTGCAATTCCTATTTGTGAGCAAGGGAAAGGGAAATAGAATTTAGATGTAGGAGTAATAGTGGGGAACAAGGAAATGCAAATGCATTTTATTTGCATGTGTTGGGGCAAACAATGACCGAGAACCCTTGTTTTTCTAACTACGTATTTCTGACTATTAGTTTCAGACAATGACTTCCGAGCAAGTTTAATGCATCATTAATCATGTTTCGCCAAATGCAATCCACAGTTGTGCAATAACATATATCTTATGTATGAGGAATTTCCTTATATGTATTTCATTAAAAACATAACAAATGCCTTTCACCAGTTTACTATCTTATACAAAATAATTTGAGTTGTAATTTATAAATGTGGCCATTGTTATATTATAAATTAATTATTATTTATAAACATTTAATAAAATCAACTATTTCACAATAGAGACATATTGTATTGCATCATTTCATTTTAGATTAAGATTTGTTGTATTTATCCGTGTATTGTTCTCCATGTTATATAACATTCAAAACTTGAAAATATAAAAATAACTAAATTGTTCTTAATTAAACATACAACCCTAAAAACATCAATATTTTCTTATAGTTAGAAAATTTTCAATTAAAATACAATTATTATTTTTATATAGGCAATTAAAAAAAATTTAAGAAATGAATAAATGAATCCACTTGTGAAAATAATATGAATTCTAAATTTTTCCTCTAACGAAACTTCATATCTTAGAAATATTGCGCAATTTTTTATGCTTTCCATTCTTTTCACCCCCCAAAAAACCTAATATTTATACTTAAAATCTCAAAACTATTTATAGTTCCTAAATAATAATAAAATTATTAAAAAATTTAGTAAAATTAATTACTTATATTGTTTAATTAATATTTATATATTAATGTTTGCATTTGTAATGTAAAATTATTTATGCAACAAATTATGAAATTGTTTTGTAAGTTTATAGTGGGTAATTTTATCAATTTTATACTTATGAATAAGAATAAGGTTTATCTTTAGGTTGTTAGATTTGGAATTTATTTAATTTTTTATTAGTATTTTAAATTTCAAGTTTAACATTTCACTCATAACTATTTGAAAATTTTTTACTTATAAAATTTATTTAAATAATCACAAAATATCTTAACTATATAATAGAGGTTGGAACCATACAATGAAATTTGGAACAATTTCTATTAAATTATATTTTATAAACCAACAATAATCATGTATCTATATTAAAAATATATGTCTAAAGGTAATACAAATTAATAAAGAAGATGATAAAATTATTAAACAATGTGGTATGTTAAAAATCCAAAATAGATGCCTTAAAAATTATATATCTCAATATTTTGTAGATGGATGTATTTAAGAAGCTTTTGGCATTTTAAGAGATGGTTTGTTTAGGGATTTCAATTTTTTCTTGTTAAGATTTTTTGTGTTTGTAATATTTTACAAGGGTTTTGAAATTCATGGATTAATTTATTTAAAAAATATTTTATATGAATAATGTTTTCATGATTTTAGTTTTTCTACCAAAAGGTTTTACATTTTGAGTTTAGAAGGCTTTGGTTTAGGTTTCAATTTTTTGGATTCAAATTTTTGATTTCAACATTTTTGGGGTTTAGGTTTAAATTTTTAGTTTTTAATGTGATTTTCAAGTTTTATATCAATCTATTTTTGATCTTATCTATATTTTTTAAATTTCTATTTTGAATGTTTTAGTTTCAAACTTTGTGATTTTGGTTCTTTTTTGGAACTTTCAGTTTGAAGGTCTATATGTGTCTTGGCTTTTAAAAACACTATATATCAATAAAAGTTGTTTTGTTAGGTGTTAAAGTGCAATATTTTTGGTATAAGGTTTTTCAGACTCTTAGGTTTTGAGATTCAAGATTTAATATTTTCAGGTAATCGAGGGATTTTTATTTTTTGTGTTTGAATTTTTTCTATTTTTCAGTATTTTTGCAATTTTAGCTTTGGTTCCTTCAAATTTTTTTTTTTCAAGTTTTCAAGTTTCAAAATTCTGCAGTAAGGATTTGTGTTTAAACTTTCAGAATAATTTTATGTCAATGTACTTTTCAAGCTTATGGAATTTCATATTTCGTAATTTTGGGCATTTTAAATTTTTGGGTTTTCAATTTAAAACACCTTTAATTTACATGTTTCAAATATTATTAGGTATTGTTATTGGGGCCTAGATATAAGTGTACTTTTAAGGGTTTTAAAATTTAATTTTGCAATGTTTTCATGTATTATGCTATATGGTTATAGATTTCAGGTTTAATAAATTTTAGGGATTTCATTTTCATATATTTTAGGATTTAAGTTTTGTTTTATTCATATTTCATTAATTTAGGATTTTGGGTTTCAAAAAGGATGATCAAATCTTATATCAATTTACATTTTGTATTTTTTAGATTTTCAAATTTAGAGTTTTTGAGTTTTAGGCATTTTCAAGGTTTTCATGATACAAATTGTAAGTTTTGGTTTATTTGAAGTATTTCGGTTTCAATTTTTATTTTTATTTTTATTTTCTTGGAGCATTTTATATTAATCACTATTTTCTAGGTTCAATATATTTTACGTTCGTGATTTCAAGCTTTTAGGGTTATGAGTTTCATGGGTTACAATATTCAAGGTTTTAATATTAGGGATTTCAAGTAATGAGGTTAAAAAAAAAATTAGGTTCAAAAGGATTTTACTTTTTGGATTTCGGGGTTTCAATTTGGGTTTCAATTTTTAGAATTTTCAGGTTTAGAGTTAATGGTTAGGAGTTTTCGATATTCATAATTCAAGTTTTATAAGGTTATTAAGCTAGGAGTTTTCATATTTCAAGGTTTTTCTAGTTTTTAATGCTTTTTTAATTTTTTTGAGTTTCAATTTTAGAGTTTTATCTACCTTTTATGTTTTAGGGGTTTTCTCACTTGAGATGTTTGGGTTCAATTTGTGGGGTTTTGGATTATTCGGGTTATGGTTCTTAGATTTATAAATTCTTTCAATTTTAGCTACTTTGTCTTTTATGTTTTAGGGTTTGTAATTTTAGGTTTGAATTTTTCATTAAGAGTAGAGTTTTCAATTTTTAAGCTTTTGTATTTTGAATAAGTTTTCAGATTTCAAACATGATAGTCATAAATAAATAGGAGAGGTGAAGTTGATTTAAACATTAAGCTAAAATATTTGACACATAGTTTTTAAAACTAAATAACTTAAAATTGTAAAAGGAGTGTTTTCATTAAGTTAAATTATAATATATTTTTGACCATAAAGAAATCTAAATTAGGATAAAATAATAATAATGTAGAATACTAGGGTTAAGTATTCTTTTCAACAAAAATGATATTATTTCATCATCTTAATCTTTTGAAGAACTATTGATAAATGAATAAAGTTTAACATTTAAAAATATTTTCTATTTGATATATTAGTAGAAATAAAAAAGGGTAAATAAAATCGTAATGGAAAAATGGGTAAATAAGGTACATGGAAAAAAATCGGGGGTATGGGGTATTTTCATTCTAATAATATAACGTGAGGGGGTATTATCAATTGAATAATTAGAGGTAAAAACTAACATTAAGGGTATTATTTAATACCTTTCAAATGCATGTGTTATACCATACTTTTACTAAGTGCATCCCCCGTGTCAAAAATGAAGAAATGGGCTTGTAAAGTGACTAAGGGGAGGTTTTATTGAATGTCAAAGGGTTTTAAATGTCTAGGACATGTGAGTAGGTCCTAGGAGGGATGTATGAATCATAAAATGTTTAAAATATTGTAAAATGCCTCCTTTGTGTGGTAAGGACATATGAAGAGTCATTATGAGTCATATAAGAAAGCTAGTTAAGGTTAAGTCATGAGAATAAATGAGTATAAATCGAATGATAAAGTTAGTTGGAAGCAGTGGAGAGAGGAGAAGACCTTCCGAGGAAGGTGTGGAAGGACTCATCGTGGATCATAGGAGAAAAGAGGAAATTTTGTATGTAAATATATAGTTGAATAGATATAACCCTGTTTCTTTTGTTGAACATCTTGTTCTCAGTGTGATTGTCTCTTAATTGTGTATAATAACCATTAAAGTCTTCTTATGCATGTGTGGAGAGATTGATGAATGCTCTTTCAGGAGATTAAAAGAGGTTTTAGATGGCAAATGTTTGGTTTTCCTAGTATAAGGATAGTGCATGGACTGAATGATAGTATCATGATTGTGCATGAATGATTTGTTGATGAAGATGATTTGTGCCTTGAAATATGATATCCCTTCAATGAAGAACACGTGATAGAAGTGGTTAAAATATCATTGCATGAATTAGAAGTGGTTTCCATTAAGATATTCTATTGCAAGTTGGTAAACTAGTTGAAAACATGATTGTGCATTGTGCATTGTGTAGTTTGATCAAACCTTGATAAGTTTTTGTCTTTGTGATGAGCACAAGATTAAGTGAAGTTTGCAGGAGAAAGTTACACGCATGGTGATATGAGAAAGAAGTAGGTATCTACATTTAAAATAATCTTGGGCCTTTTAATTTGAAGAGTGAGGGTTTCCAAACCCTCATTTTAACGTGCATGCACAAAGCTCTTTTTAGTTAAAGTCGAAGTAATTTGCCTTGTTAATATTTACTGGTAAAAAATTCATGTAGAAGGAATTGAAACAGTCCTAGACACCAAATTTTAGACCCTGAAACAAAACACTCATTGATTTATAAGGTTTTGAATCATCTCAGACTATGACATGGCTTAAAAGCTAGGGTTTATAACAAATTTGTGATTGAACCTTAAAAACATGGAATCTTGCTTTGAAACTTGAAAGAAATAACAATGAACATACCCTTAAACAAATTTAGAAGGAATTTTGAGTTTCCAAGGGTTAAATTTTAAGATTTTCGTGACATTCTGAGGAAGAACAATGATAATAGTCAAGAGGCCTAATTAGGCAAGTCACTTAGTTAAGGAAGTAGGGTTTCTACTCCAATACAACCACTGAAGCTTTGGGAATAGATCAATCATGAAAATGGGTGTCATAATATGGTTTTAGAGTGTCTTGAAACCCCGTACATTATAAGATATACTTGATAATGTAAGAAAATGGGGCTAGAAAGAGGTTTGGAAGCTAGAGAGGAAAATGAGTGATTACAAGAAGGGATTAGTGAGTTAGGTCATTAAATTTACACCACACCATGATGATGATAAAGGGTACTTGAATTTTTTCTTCTTGTTATAGGCATGATTGGAATGCTCTAACCATGAATCTTGCAGAGGCATTGGCCTTAAGAGCATGAGATGACAAGTTTGAACAAGATAGGTGAAGGATGGTCTTTTGATATTTTTGCATCAAGTTTGTGATTGATCTAATATTGATTTGAGGTGAAAAATAGAATACAAGCATTGAGTGGTGTCAAAGAAGACAAAAAGCCAAAAATTTGCTTCATTCAAGTTAAGAACCAAGAGAGATAGAGATGGAGAATTGAAGAAGGTGAGAACCATTGATGTTTTCTTGAGTTTGAGGTATCTTGGAGAGTAAAATGACATTGAATGCAGGCTATAGAGCAGGTTATAGTGAGTATTGAAGCCACTTAAGGTAAAATTTGATCAAAAATTGCATATTAGAGCCATTTTAGGCTTCTCGAAGGATCCTCATCTGTAGAGCTTGGGTCTAAGTTGTTGGTTGATCCTCCTAAACTAGTTGAATGCATTACAATTATGTATATGGCTCTGCATCAAATACATTAGTTTTTAAGAGAAAGTTTGATATGTAATAATTGTTTCAGTAGTTTCAAAAAAACAACAAAGAAATAATAACGTCCCTTACACCATAGATTGGACCAAGTACAAAGGATAATAAGCAAAGAATCCAACCATTCCTTGTTTATTTTCTTTGTACGTTTTATGGAGGATAAACACAGTCAAATCTATATCAAAATTCCAATGTCCTTTATCACCTAGACCCCTTTGGGTATTGCTAAAACCATGACGCCACAAACCCAATTATTATCTTCCAATCAAAATTTTATTACTTGCCCAGAATCTATAGCCAATAAAAGCAATATACCTATCAAAACATAGTCGACATAAGAGGTAAGATTTTATTTTATCTTCCAACTAGTTATACAAGTTGTAACAACCCTTCCTTTATCTTTATAACCATTTAATTTACAAATCAACCAAATCAAAATGCAACTTGATTACGATTTTTTCTCAAATATTCATACTCAGGTTCACTATATGGTTCTTTCGTACACTCAACGAGCCAATTAACAAAAATCACGATTACCTAGTTTCAATTCAAGTTTTCAACTAAAAAAGCATAGTCTGCATACAAGCCTCTTGAGTCAAACAATGACTCGTAGTTATGAAAAATAACTAAACCCAACTCGCATAACTTTTCTAATCTTGAAAATAATAATACCTAATTCGCTATTAATCACAATTAAGAAAATAGCCATGTTTGTTTCATATATCATTTATAGTCAAGCAAAACAACACTACCCAAACCATATTTCTTTGTCTAGATACAAAAACAACTAAACCCAGTTCCCATTAATATTCACAATCAAATAAAATGTTATACCTAGTTTATAGTTTTACAAGCAAGCAATATACTTAAATAAAACAAATATCACAATTGTATATCAATGTTTCATACAACATCGAGAATATACCCAATTTGTATCACCTTATATGTAAGTTAGGAAAATTACACTACTAACAAGGAACTAAAATACCAATAATCATATCTCCTCCTTTGCGTTTCATATACAAACCTTAGAATGGGCTTAGGAAACTTGGATTGAGCCCTGATTGTGTGATAAGTAGGTGCTTTTCTTCAAGACAGAGAAAGGCCTTCCTGCAACAACGATCCTCTTACTTTGCACTAGATGGGAAAAAGGATTATGAGGCTATTTGGGCATTAGGACGAGGTAGAAGAATGTTCTTTGCTCAAAGGATGCAAGAACTTAGATAGGGCATTCAAGATTATTCTCAGTGTCCTTAGAGGGGAGGGGTAAGGTTGTATTTATAGCCTAGGGGAGTGATTAACTTAGAGTAATTTAAGTAATCATGTTTTGAAAATGTGGGCAAGATTAGGTGAGTGGGGACCACGAAGAATGGGCGAGAATTTGATTTTAGATTTTTAATTCATAAGTGGAGAATTTTAGGTGAGTGGGGACCACGAAGAGTGGGTGAGGATTTGATTTTGAATTTTTAATTCAATAGTAGAAAAACATGGAGAATAATGACATGTGGTGAGGATTGGGTTATTTTTTAGATTTTGAAATGGATAATTAACTCTCAAATTATATTTGATTAATTTGAAGTGTATTTTTGTGGGAAATGAGGAAGGGGAATTAATTGATTTAGGACATATGTGAAATTAGGGTGTCTACATTTTCTCCTCTTTAGAAGGGTACTATGAAAGTAGTGTCCTTTCAAAGAAAGTAGATGGGATGGGGGAAGAATTCAATCTACTTTTCTTAAGCAAAAGCTAGATCGAATGTTTGTTGGGGAGAATAGAAAGTGGTGAGTGACAGATGTAATAGTATCCTCCAAGAAAAAAATGTCATGAGAAGATGTGTTTATGGATAGATGTGGTGATGCCCCCTCGAGAGGACTAACGAGAATGGGATTTACGACATAACTCTCGAAAAGAAGAGAAATGAATTCTAAGGAGAAGAGGATGAGAAAAAATGAAGAAAAGGAGAAAGGTAACGAGGATTGGAAAGGGTAACGCCAACAAAGGGACGTTAGGGAATTACAATGAGTGGTGGCCTTAGAGGAGGGAAGGAATGAAGGGAAACTCTAGAAGGCCCAAGGGAGTGAATGAGGTCGTGCGGAATGAGGATTGATTATTTTTAGGGAAAGCCTGCTTACAACTATTAGCACGGGAATAGAAGATGATGAAAGAATGATAGAGGAATGTTAACAATAATGGAAAACACGTGTGTGGGTAGAAATGTGAGGGGGATTTGAGAAGATGAAGTGGAAAGAGTAAATAAAATGGGAGGGATGAGTTGGGACTAGGTGAAAGTGAGGAGAGGATGCGGGTGATGAGGAAAAACAAGGTGAGGATGAAGAAATAAGACATGAAAAGGATGAGAAGAAACGGTATGAAGGATGATGGATCAAGAAGGGAAAAATGGGGGAAAATAACGTGATTATAGGTGGAAGAGATTAGATGTATGTTGTAAGAGGATATGTGGAGAAAGGATAATAGTAGGAGGGAAAAGTGGGTAGTAGGATATACCAGGTGGAAGAAGCGATCAACAAAGTGAATGAAGAATGAGGTGGGGAAGAAGTTCACGATGAAAAGTTAAGCATAGGGAGGACCTTAACATAAGATTGTCATGTGATGAAAGTGGTTAAGTAAGATTTCCAAGCGAGCGAAATTGGAGATGACAAGTGGTCAAGTGAGAAGTGGTATTTGCGAGAATGGAAAAGGTGGTGAAAGGAAGTGATAATGGGTAATGCCGAGAAAAAGTGAAGGGTGAAGGGTGTGTAGTGATGAGAAAAGGAAAGGAGACAGATCATCCTTAAGAGGGACTCTTAAGTGAGATCGCCATGCCGAGTGAGTGGTTAAGTAATATTTCCAAGCAAAGGAGGGTGATAGTGGTGGTAAAAAGATGTGATGATGGGGAATGAAGAGGAAATATGGATGGTGAGATTGTAGAGTGATGGGCAAGTGTAAGATGACATGTCATGCTTAAGATAATATCTTAAGTAAGATCGTCATGCTGCCAGAGAGATTTCGTAAGATTGTCTAATCGACAAGGATGATATGAAAGGAGAAAGAAAAAATTATATTGGGGACAAGGGTGGAATGGTAGGTTGAAGAAGATGATTACGATGAGATGCGGAAGAAATAAGATGGGGGAAATATGATGGGATGGGGTAAGGCCATACGGCAGATCAATCTTAAGAGGAAGTCTCAAGTAATATTACCATACGACTGGAATGGTTAAGTAAGATCGCCAAGCTGAAGAAGAAGAAGAATGATGATAGAGTTGGTGGGAATAGGGTATGACAAAATGGACTGAAGGGGAACCCTCAAGTGAATTTTCCATACTATGAGAGCGTGTAAGTAGGATGACCAGGCATAAGACAGATTTGGGGAAGGATGAGAAAAGAGTGAGTGAGGTATGCCTGAGTAGAATAGAATATGAGATGAGGTGATAACAAGAAAGAAAGGAAACAAAGGAGTATAACATGAATGGATGAAGGAATATATGTAGTGGAGGGTGGAGAGTGTGAGGGGAATCCTTAATTGGGATGCCTGCGTGGTGAGAGTAATGATGCGAGAATGAGAAGCAGAAGAGGTGGAATGGGAAGATGTGTGTGGTGGTGAGTGTTGTTTGATGAGAGGGGAGGTGGTGAAGAAGCTTATATAGCGGGAAGATCTTAGGGAGAGGGTAAACCTCCACCGAGGATCCCATATAGAAGGGGTTATTAAGTAAGATTGTCAAGTAGGAAGCAGAAGGGTGAAAGGAAAGAATACAAATGGGTGAGAGGGGACATGAAGGATGAGAAGGGTAATATGGGGGTAAGTGGCGAAGGAGTAAAAATGAGGAGCAAGGATGAATAGATCAAATACATTGTGAGCATGGTGGGGGAGGAGGAGCTGCTGGATAGTGAATGCTACTTGAGAAAGATCGTCAAGTAGGATTCGCAAACTACAACGGTGATCAAGTAGGATTCCCAAACTGGGGAATGAATTAATATGGGTGAATGGATGGGGTGCAAAGTAAGATGTTGATCATGCAGGAAGATACTCACGTGACGAAAAGTATCTTAATTTTAATATAGCACATAATAGGATGCATCATGATATAAAAGATCAAGATGACTAGACTGTAATATGCATGATAGAATAGACAAGGGCCATCAAAAAGGTTTGATGCCCCAGTATAATATGCAAATGGAAGAGAGCATAGATAGAGGACATCAAGAAAATATGATGCCCCAATACGACATGCAATCAGATAGCATAAGAATATTAGAGAGAACACCAAGATACATAAAATCAAGATGCCCCCTGTAATATATCAAGATACAAGAAATCAATTAATAATTTATAACTAATAATGCAACACAATAACCAATAAGCATGTCCCTAACGTGTTCTATAGTGAGGATTGATCAGATGTGCCCTGAAGCAGGGGTACAAGAACATAGTAAAGTATTGGGTCATTGTCCTCAAACAAGGAAACAATGAGAGTCGAGTTTTCCCAAGCGGGGATTCATGTGAGGGGAAGTGTTTTGAAATCGGTAGTCATAAAGTGATTGGATCATCTGTTATGGATAATAGTTCAAAGGTTGAATTGTGTTGATATTTTTAGAGTTTTTGTGATTTTACAACATATTTATTTTTGTTTATGTATATATATATATATTTTCTAATGTTTTTTGGATTTTTGATAATCGTTTCTAATTTTTTTTAATTTTTTTTTACGATTTTCAAATGTGTTCGGATTTTTGACGATTCTTTCTAATGTTTTTGGATTTTTGACGAGTTCTAATTTTTTTGTTATTTTTTTTGGATTTTGGACGATTGTTTCTTATGTTTTTGGGTTTTGATGATTTTCAAATGTTTTTAGATTTTTGGATTTTTAAATTGTTTTTAGATTTTTGATGTCTAATTTTATTTTTTTTATAGATTTGGACAATTGTTTCTAATGTTTTTGGATTTTTAGATTTTTACACTATTTTTATATTTTTGACGATTTTCAAATGTTTTTAGATTTTTGGATTTTTTACACTGGTTTTAGATTTTAACGATTTTCACATTGTTTGTGGTTTTTTACACTGTGATTAGCAATTTATAGACTCGAGTGCAAATTTATTTTTGAGAGGTGATAAACCAGGATATTATCGGTATCTACCATGTTTCGTGTGGTAACTTATGCTCGAAATAACACAAATTCTCTTTCCATTGGCAGGATATGGTGGTGATGATATGATGAAAAGAATTCCAGCTCCATTCTTGACTCCACACAACTAGTAAGATGCGCAGGCTTATCATTGAGAATCAAGAAGGACGTAGGAGGTAAATAATGAATATAGAGACAAATGATAACAATAATTCCTTTGGGAAATTGAGACTCCATTCTTCGTAATGAAACTAAACCAGTTTCAAAAATGGCTTTCATGTTATGAGCCACGTGTTAGGCTTAGACGGTTATGTGGCCTGCTGATTGGTAAGATATGAGGGGAAGGGATAGTTCTCTCTTCACTTAGGCATCTAAATTACTTTTTTGGGGATTCTATAATTTGCAAGCATTATAAGATTTTGTATTTTTGAAATGACTCCCTATGCCTTGCCCCATACTACTAGTGAGAAGCAAGGGCTCATCACCCAAGGCAAAATATAGGCAATTGAATTCCCTTTTTATCTTTTTTTGTTTTGTTTTTTTATTTTTTTTCTGAATATTTTGCAATGTTTTTATGATTTTATGAGAATGACCCTCTACACTTTGCCCCATGCCACTTGTAAGAGGCAAGGATTTTTCACTGAAGAAAAGACATAGACGAGTAAGGGCACCTTCCTTCATTCCCAATCTCACACTATTAGTAAGAAGTGTGGGCTCAACACTAAAAAATATGAAGGACAAAAGATGTGATGATGAATTATTCATAAGTTATTGAATTGATGGATTTTGTTACAATAGTGCTTTGTATTTGGGAAGGAATGTCTGCCCCCAATCTCAACCCCACACAACTAGTAGGACATGAGAGTTCAACACCAAAGACTGAGATGGACAACCAAACGAACTGGATAAAAAATTTTATAGCTTTGTTATGAAAGAGAGAATGTTTTTGAAGAGAATATATTACCATCAGTAAGCTTTTAGGTATGACCATAGATGAAAGTGACTGAAAATGGAAGATATGATAAGATGTATGACGCTCACAAACTTAATAGGATTTATATTAACACTTGTCTCATGATGATAAATATGAATATGTGATTTTGATAATGAAAATGTCTGCCAATGGAAATGAATAAAGTTATTCAGAGATAAGCAAGACAGAAGGAACAATGTACACGTTGTTGTTTCCCAGAATAGAGAGTGCTTTCAAGAATAGAATTTCTTTGAATGGAATGCATTCATGGGTTTTTCAAGGACTTGGCCTATGTCAATGGCCAATTTAAAAGCTCCAAACCTAAAATTATCTATGATTTCGTTGGGCTCAAAAAAAAAATTGTTGGTCTCATTCTTTAGGTATGTTCTTTTGATTTTCTTTGAGAATGAGATTATTGACCTTAAATTTTCTAGGTTTGAATTTTTTATGGCGTAGCCAATTTTGATATACTTGAAGATGAACTAGGGCATTAAGTCATTTTTCATCAAGAAGCTCGAGTTCATTAAGGCATGAGTGTCGATAATAATATTTATTGATTACATCTTTGAGGGATATTCTGAAGTATGAAAATTCAATCTTGACATGGAAAATAGCTTCCCAACCATAAACAAAGGAGAAGAGAGTGAGCTCTAGTAGGTGTGTGATAAGATGTGTGGTAAGCCCAAAGAGTGGGATAGATTTGGTTAAGCCAATAGCTTCTATGTGTGTTGACAATACTTTCCATGATGGTTTGTATTATTTGGTTGGTTGTTTCTGTTTGTCTATTAATTAATTGATTTGAGGATAGATTCACAATTAAAGATGGAAAAGGTGGTGCATAAGGATATTCCTAGGTATATGTACCTCATCGAATGTATGCACGTAGAATTCTTGATAGGTGGGAATCATTGGTGATGAGTATGCCTACAAGATCAATTTTTGAAAGCATAATGGACACAACAGGTTGTATTGTCGCGAGTGTTTAAACTTGATGTGGTTTTGTTTCGACAAACAATGATAGAGATGTTAGGCATAGAGCCAATGATTGGAATCATAGAATCAAACTTAATAGTACCTGATGATGGACCCTCTTTTGTAGTGTTTACAATTATATCAAGGGTTGAAAGGGAGTCTTGAAGCGAGGTCAAGATCTCATTAGACGTTGGAAGAATATTGTCACCCAAAACAAGTTCAATGTATGTTTTGGTTGAAAGAGAGTCTAGAAATAAGTTCAAGTCCTCAATAGATGTTGGAAGAATATTGTTGTCCCAAAACAAGTTCAATGTATGTTTGGGTTGAAAGAGAGTCTTGAAATAAGTTCAAGTGCTCAGTAGATGTTGGAATAATGTTGTTTTCCAAAACAGGTTAAATGTATGTTTAGGTTGAAAGAGAGTCTTGAAATAAGTTCAAGTGCCCATTAGATGTTGGAAGAATGTTGTTGTCCAAAATAGGTTCAATGTATTTTTGGGTTGAAAGAGAGTCTTGAACTAAATTCAAGTGCTCAGTAGATGTTGGAAGAATGTTGTTGGAGGTTCAATGTATGTTTGAACTAATGGAAGGAAATTTGAAGATATGGATTGGTTTGGAAGTAGAGAGTCTTGACTTTTGTCATCGTGATCTCGTGGAATTTCAGTATGTATAGGGAATTTCGACAGTAGTCAGCTCTTCATTGAAATTTATGGTATTGGATGTGTCTTTGGTTGTAAGAGAATTTTCATCAAGTTCTACAAAGATGACATCGTCGTCAATTAAGTCTTGAACATAATTCTTAAATCAGCACACATTTATCTGTGTGATGACCATCAATGCGATGAAATTCAAAGTATATGTTAGGTTTGTACCAACAAGGCTTAGATTCCCCTTTGAAAAAGGGTTTTGTAATTGGATATCTTATCAGTTTAGCCTCTTTTATTTGATGAAAAACACTGGAGAAACTTTCTCCAAGGGGGGTAAATTGACGTTGGACTTTACGAGAACTGATGTCTTCGTTAGGTTGTATGATTAGACTTTTTGGGTAATCATTCACTGATTTGGTTAGCCATATGAGAGAGTTGTGTTGTCATCTTATTAATTTGTTCTAATAGCTCATTGTGTGATGCTTTTCATGAATTCATCATGGTTGAAAGAGAGGGAGAATAGAGAAAGGTGCGATGAAGAACTCAACCTATTGATTGTGATCTTTATTTTGGCTTAATCAAGTTTTAACAAGGCTATAAGGAGTAAGTTTAAACAAGATACTTGGTAGAAATATACGATAGCTCGACACAATCTGTAATAAAAATGGTTTAGATTTGGCTTAAACAAGCTTACCAGAAGACAATATAAGGAGTACACTCAAACAAGGTACTCGATACAAATGGGATATAGCTCAAATAAGCTATGATGAAGATGTTGATTGGTTTGGCTTAAACAAGCTCGAGATTGTTAACAAGGAAAGTAATCTGAATAGGTTAATCTGAATATGGTTGTAATATAACTCAAAATGAGTTATGAAAGGATTTGTGTTGGTTGTGAATTGGATAAACCCGATGGTGGACAAAATAATGAGTGAACTCAAACAAGTCACCTAATATTAGTTTGATATAGCTGGAAAAAAGCTATGAAGGATGTTTTGACAATTGACGATATGGGGAGTGAATGCTAGTCACTCACTATTAGCTAGATATATCCAAATACAAGCTATGGCAGATGTAATGTTGGCTGAAGCAAGCTAATGAAATTGGTGTGATGTCTTGGTCTGCGTTGTTGGATTGTTTGGATGTTTTTGCTTGGTATTGATTTGGTCGAGAACTAATTTTTTTGTGGAACACAACTAGGGTTTGAACTTTTACAATGAACACATTGATATAAGCCAAATTTTATGATAAAACAATGCTAAACTATTTTATTTTCAAACAACAAGCAATCATGTGGATCCAATTGTTTTGGCTTATGAGGTAAATTCTTTAGGACTAATCATTGTTTCATGCAATCATACAAGTATGTTGTGGACTGATGGATGCAAGACTTTTATTACTCCAAAAAAAGATGCGTCCTTCGATATACCCTAATCTTGATATATCTAATTCTGGATAGTATGGGGAACCCTTTAAAGCATTGGAGGAGACTCACCAATTCTTACTTTCTTGTTTCAGAGTGAATCACCACGTCTAGAATAGGTTTTGTGAAAAGGTGCAAGGTGACGGAGGGATGAATGTGTATGGTGTCTTTATAACTCCCTAAATATTTACAAGGACAATGCCCAGGCTTCATTTTTATGGCTATTTAGGCATGACTCACATGCACTGCACAACAACATTACTTGTAAGTGAAGAGCATGGGCGAGGTAAATACCAAACGTTGTGATGAGACTAGGTATAAAAATGTAATGCAGATGCAAATGTTGCTGGTGCGTGGTAGTCAAGTCCACATCACTGGTGTAGCTTTGGTGGTGATGAAATCCACCTCGTCTACATGTAAAAACAAAATGATAAAGTGATTAAACGCGGTGTTCTTTCCAACTTGAAATAAATCACCAGCAGAAAATAATTACGTACCTTAGTGTACTATTTTTTTTGGTTTCAAAAATTTTCTTTAAATGGTGGTATTTTTGTGAGATTTTTTGTTGTTTTTGGTGTTTTTTTTGACAATATTCCAGCGACGCGGTCCTACAAAAAACAAATTAGTGGTTATCCTATAAACGAAATGTTAGAAAAATTATCGTAGCTGTTTTTTATTTTCCAGATCGCTCGAAGGTGCAGGAAAAGAGCATACACAACCAACGGCCAAACAAATATTAATAATAGGCAAAGGAAAATAATGATTGAAATGACAGTTGGAAAACAAAGCTAGAGGATCCTGCAATGTTAGAACAAGAAACTAAAAAATTGTGACCGTTTCTGATTTTCCAGATCACTCGAAGGCGCAAGAAAAGAGCATACGTGGATACAATTGGAATAGATTTTTTTTAAAATGTTAATAATTATTGCAATTAATCATGATTGCGAAATAGTGATAATGATTATTTTCACAAAAAGAAAAATGATGAAAGAAGATTGTGAAAACATTACCTAGAAGTGTTGTCATGGAAAATTGAAATGTAAGGCAAAAAATTAAAAAAATTAAAAAAAAATTGTTTTGCGGAGCCCAGGTGGCCTCATGTTTCTGATTTCCAAGATCACTTTTGAAGTGTGAGGAAAGATCATACGCATGAGATTGTTATGTTAAATAAAATAAAATTAATTTAAAAAAAAAACTATAATTTTGTTGTTTTTTTGTTAAAAAGACAGGTGTTAAAAGAAATGAAATCAAAATTTTTATGTAATTCTAAATAAAAAAATTATTTTTCCATTGCATAGATCTTTTCGATACCTTTTCGTTAAAAAAAAAAAAGTCATTCCAAGTTCGGGAGCAAAATTTATGGCTTCCAGAAGATGGACTACGGTAGCACTCTGAATGAAATTTTTAAACGTGAGAAAAACATCATGGGAGCTAGTTTTTTTTTAACTTTTTGACTTATGTACTTCACCTGAGAAGCTAAAATTTTGACAGCAAGGTTAAAAAAGAACAATAAATAGAAATAAAGAGTTAGATCACAAAATGATTAACTAAAATGAAAGAAAAAATGATTAACTTCCTACAAAGCAGTTATTTTAGCAAAAGTAAATAAATAAATACATTTTCTGGATTTGTTGTCCCATGACAGTAAGATTATAAACTAATGACTAGTTCAAGTGTTTCTACAGATTACAAGTGAATATCAAAATCAAAACTGGGAAATAAACACTAAGTACCAAGGAGATCAAAGACATGATGAGCATCATAGTTTCATTGTTGTTATAACTTGCAGATACATCACAAGACACCACACAACAAAAACACTACCCAAAGCGTGAAGGTTAACCAAAGAAGGCCATAAGGAACAGAAAAGGAAATAATAACGAACAATAATAAACAAAGAACAAATAAAACCACTAATTGGGAAATTAATGGTAACAGATCAAAAGTAACCGGGCGTGCCAGAATGTAAGCTAAGAAAAATACACTACTAACAAGGAAGTAAAATACCAATAGCCATACCTCCTCCTTTGTGTTCTGTAGAAAACCTCAGAATGGGCTATGAAACTTGGATTAAGCCCTGATTGTGTGATACGTAGGTTCTTTTCTTCAAGACAGAGCAAGGCCTTCCTGCAATAATGATCCTCTTACTTTGCACTAGATGGGAAAAATGATTATGAGACTATTTGGGCATTAGGACGAGGCAGAAGGATGTTCTTTGCTTAAAGGATGCAAGAACTTAGATAGGTCATTCAAGCTTATTCTCTGTGTCCTTAGAGGGGAGGGGTAAGGTTGTATTTATAGCCTGGGGGAGTGATTAACTTAGAGTAATTTAAGTAATCATGGTTTGAAAATGTGGGCAAGATTAGGTGAGTGGGGGCCACGAAGAATGGGTGAGGATTTGAATTATATTTTTAATTCATAAGTGGAGGATTTTAGGTGAGTGGGGACCACGAAGAGTGGGTGAGGATTTGAATTTGAATTTTTAATTCAATAGTAGAAAAACATAGAGAATAATGACATGTGGTGAGGATTGGGTTATTTTTTGGATTTTGAAATAGATAATTAATCAAATTATATTTGATTAATTCAAAGTGTATTTTTGTGGGAAATGAGGAAGGGGAATTAATTGATTTATGACATATGTGAAATTAGGGTGTCTACATTATCAATCAAGTTTACAGATCTGTATGTAAACAATTTATAGCTTGGACCATATTTTAATCCAATTTATCACATACCCAACTTGATATTCTTCACACAACCTCTACACTAACTATATTAGTTCACTTCTATACTAAAAACACAAAAATAACTTAACCCAATTCGTATATTTTGCATGCAATGCATTGTATTTTAAGTAGAAGAACATTATAATTGCATAACCATGTTTTCCAAGCAAATAGACCAAATACACCAGTTCACCATTATCAAATTATAGCAACGTGTTACATAGGAAAAGGAAGGTGCTTCATGCCTAGTATTCGCATACTCTTGCTAAGTTTTTCTTTCTTCTTCTTGTAGTCTTCTTACAGAATCAAAATAACAACAATAACAATGATACATTTCTCCTTGTGAATAAGTTGCACCACATCCATACTGGTAATCATTCTCATGGCCGAAAAATAGGCACAGTGGAGGAGAGACTCCATATTCTCCATGATCCCCCAAAAAATAGCAGAGCCAAAACAAAACAATGAAATGGACCAAATGAAAAAATGTGAATAACAATGGCTTTGGGATTGCTTCTCAGGGAAGCTAACCATTCTTGAGGATTTCATCTCAATTAAAGTCATAAACCCAAAACCCTACCAAATTCTAAACTTTGCCAAGTATTCCTTGCAATCCTTGCATTATTTTCCACCTAGCCACATTCCAACTTTGCTAGTTAATATCACTCGAGTCTGGCTCGTATGGTTTCCACCTAGGTCTAGGTTTATATTAGCAAAAACCGTTTATCTATAACTCTTAAAAATTTATGCGTCCATGAACAACATATGCATGTGTGTGTGCGTGTGTGCGCACACGCTCGTGTGTGTGTGTTTGTGTGTGCGTGTGTTTGTTTGTGCTGTGTGTGCGTGTGAGCGTGTGCGTGTATCTGTTGGGGATAGACCAAACTGGTTGTACAAATATATATCAGATTAAAGCATACAAGCAATAAACACGGAAATAACCAACATTTTAAAATACACAAGATATATCGTGGTTCACCCAGTTTGGGCTACATCCACTAAGAAACAACCACAATATTATTTCAGAGGTTGTACAATTGAAGATCTGCAATCTTCCACACCTTACATGATGTGCAATACTTTTCTCTCACAAGCTTATCTAAGCTCTCTTCAAGAATTCCTTCTTACAATTCTCTCAATCTAACCTCTAACCCTAGTTTCCTAGCTTATATAAGCCTATACAAACTTAGGACACTTTAGCCATTCATTTACAACCATTAGATCAACTTTATAACAAAGATTAGATCTAATTCTTGTAACTTAAATATAAACAATCACGCACAGCTAACCGATGATGGTTACTCTAACTGATGTTGGTTTGTCCCAACCGATGTCTGTTAGTATGCTAGGTGACCGACGCTAATCAACGGACCGATGTTGGTTACTATGTAAACTTGCAAGTTGCAAATAAGCTCCTTTGTGAAGCAATTCATCTCCACAATCTCAATAGTATCCATGTATTAATAATACATATACCACCAACAAATAACATCCACATATTTATTCTCATGCTTTCGATCAATAATATTAGCATAGACCAAAACTTAATATCATTACCTCATATACCATTCTTAAACAATCATCAATTTACAAAGTTTATATACCTGGAACTCCGAAGTATAAGCTATGTAAAGGTTTAGATGGTCCCTTGGCCAAACATTGTTCATATATTCAAGGCAGTTGAGAGTAACATATGTGTGTGTGCAAGCACACGCACGTGTGCAATACTGCTGCAAATATATTGTGTAACATTATTAATAAATTGTAATATTATTAATAACGAGTTTATATAACTCCTATTAATAATATAGTTAGTGTGAGTGTGTTGTGATAAACAATTCACGTAGCTATTTTGGAGTGTGAATGATCCTAGGGATAAGAATGAGATATTTATGGAGAGAGATATGAGGAAGACTAAGTGATAAGACTTGACTCCTAGATTATAGGATCAAACATTTGTCTAAGAAGCTATCTCTAGATGAATACAAATCAATATTTTTCATATTATATTTTCAATGTTCATGTGGTGAGTTTTATTATAATAATTTGTACCAAAGTTTAACAGTGGTATCAGAGCATGTTGGTCTCACCCCTGTTATGGAGTTTAGATGAGAGTCTATAAAGGAGACAATGTGTATTGATCCAGTGATTAATCAAATAGTCTTACAGAAATCTTTCACACTTCATGCTTTTGATCTCAGCTTTGGCTGTTTTCAAGAGACTCGGTTGTGGATTTCAGTCTGTACTTGTACTGTGGTTTTGTTTGCATCTATCTTCACCACAATCTGTAGTTTTGTGTGTTGTTCTACATTCTATTCAAAGTCCATCTTCTCAGCGCCATGTTGGACGGCTTGAGAGAAATTCTAGTCAACTATATATATTCTACAACTGATTAGATATCATGCGTACGAATCTGCCTACACTCAAACCAAGGATCTGAGCTATTAGTCTGATCTCAATGCGTTCCATGTTATATCCATCCATCTACCATGCTAGGCTTTGAATGATTTTTGCGTCATTTCTCCACCATTCATTCTCCACATCTGTATTGATCGTTATAACTTGTGGTTATTTTGTAGCTGTGTCATTTAGTGAGTTTTTCTACCATGGCAAGTTTTTTAAAATTCTTTATATTTTTTTTAGTCTTTTAATCTTTTAGTAAAATGTGTATGTTTACTCAGAGTTCATGATTTATTTTACGGTCCACTTGTTTTTTGTTTTTTGTTTATTAAAAAAACATGGTATTTCTTTTGATGTTAAGTTTTTGATCCTTATTTATTTTTCAAAGTATTACGGATTTCTAAGCTATTATTTGTTTAAATAAGTTTTGTTTAAGTATTCTAATGTTTTAAAATTTATATAGTCATGGTGTTAAAGTTTGATTTAATTTAGTTTTATCTTTTTGTAAAAAACAATTATAAACTATATTAAATCATATAGTTTCATTTTTAAGTTTTTAATGATTTGTTTAAGTGATTTTTAGATAGTTTTTTTTATTTTAATTGTTTTGTTTATTTTGTGTTTAGTTTTTTAGATTATTATTTATTTGTTAGTATTATTTCTTTCATTTTAAAGATTATAAAGTCATCTTAAGACAATTGTATATTTGTTGTCATATTGTAAAAATTTGACTTCTTGGGTATCATTTGTGTGTATTGTCGATTTTATTTTATTGTTTCGTTATTGTCAAAATATGTGAGTCAAAAATTACAGAAAAAAAATTTGCCTTAAGGACGCATTATACGTGATGTCCAAGTCAACATTGAAGGGGGAATTTCAAAATAAGTTTCAAAATGACACTTTACTGAGCTAGTAGCAGACAGATGGAGGACAGAGGCAACGGAGGAAGGAGGTCAATCAACGACCTCTTGCCAACTGCAAGGGACGGGGCCACACAATGAAGTTGTGATATTTTTTCAGTTGTGTGTTTATTTTCCACTGTGTGAAAATAAGAGCAAATGTCACATTCTTGTTCAATTGCAATGTGTGAGAAATTCCTATATGTAACCTCCTATAACAAAACATTGTAGAGTATGTCTCTAAGTTTAATGTAAGACTCATAGATTTGGAAAGAGTTAGTGGTAGATCCAGAAAACCACAAATGTAAAAAGGTAGATAAACTTTTACTGATGTAGCGGTCCTCTGACTGCCTTCCTTCTTTATGAAGATGATTCGCCAATGGAATGCCAAGTGCATTCTTTTCATGGAGTAAACGTGGGATGCATTCTTTTGCATATTTGTGGTCATGTGCAGCAAGACAGTCATCCAGTTGGAAGTTTACATGCCTTTCTTTGGTCCAGATTATGAGGCAAGCCCATGCAACACATTACAAAAAAAGGAGTTATGCTGTACCATGTCAACATTAGGGGAGTGTATATTGGGAATTAATAATGTTAACAATAGGGGAGTGAATCTTACAAATATATTGTGTAACATTATTAATAAATTGTAATATTATTAATAAAGAGTTTATATAACTCATATTAATAATGTAGTTAGTGTGAGTGTGTTGTGATAAACAACTCATGTAGCTATTTTGGAGTGTGAGTGATCCTAGGGATAAAATTGAGATATTCACAGAGAGAGATACGAGGAAGACTAGGTGATAAGACTTGACTCCTAGATTATAGGATCAAGTATTTGTATAAGAAGCTATCTCTAGATGAATACAATATCCCACATGAATACAAATCAATATTTTTCATATTATATTTTCAATGTTTATGTGGTGAGTTTTATTATAATAATTTGTACCAAAGTTTAACAAATACGACTTTAATAAGCACTTTATTACAAACCAATGATGTTAGAAAGTGATCAATCAACTTTTACAAGATTTATCCAATGGTGATATCATATATTAATAGAATTGTCGGTGCAAGCTAAGACTTCCCATTAGTGACTTTATACAAATTTGATAATGGTCAATTAACCATTTATGAGATAATAATTTTTGGGACTCAAAAGAGTGGGATGTTACATACTCCCCCTTAAAAAAGAGTCCTCATCCCGATGACATATTCTAGCATTCATGCAAATTAATAACTAACCAATACAACAAGCAATATTTCAAGAATTTTTTTAACTTTTTTTAAAAATCTTCATCTACAATATTTTCTTTAAATTGTAACAATGTTTGGATTATTGGTAATTCAAAAATTAATAATTATTCATGACTCAGATGGTCATTAATACAGTAACTTAAAATCAATTAGTAGTTATTAAAATATTTTTCTTCTTCAAATTTAATTAAATAGAAAAGGAAAAGTAGTCTAAGTTGCACTTTCTTCAGCGTATTAGTTCCATTGGACCTTGCATTGTGAAACTTCATGAATTCTCAGCTACAATTTGCGTGTTTCCAAAATTCTTACAGGTTCAACTGTGATGATTATTGGATCTTGTACCTACAATGAATCTCAATTTAATATATGTGTTAAATTAACAACATATTTTTTCAACAAGGATACATGGAAGACATTGTGCATTTTGGACAATGCAAGAGGTAGAGCTAGCCTATAGGCTACAAGACCTATAATTTATAAGATTTCAAATGGTCAAACAAATCTGGGTGATAACTTGGCAGATTTTCCAAATGTAATAGAGCTCTTATTGGGTTTCACCCTAAGAAATAATTTATCTCCTACGTTAAAATTCCTTTTTATTCTTTTTAAGATAGCATAACTCTTTTGTCTGTCTGTTGCTTCCTTTAATCGTTCCTAGATAAGTTTCATTTGTTTCTCCATTTTAGTTAGTGTTATCACTATTTTTTCCCCCGACAAAATTGATCAGCCACGACCCCAAACAGAAGGAACCAGAGAAATCACGTTCAAATCCTGAAAATAGGTTGCAGAGGGACTCTACAATGGACAGGCGGGGCCTGCGAAAGATCAAACGACCCCATGCATGAATAAATTCAAGAAACGGCTTTGTCGAGCGAACCCGTGCTCCAAATCTAGCAAACAGATTACAAGTGGGCTCGGAAATGAAATAGTATGGTCAGGGAAGGAGAAGACAGTGTCAAAGAAGCCATAGGCTCAAGGGAGAAGGAATGTAAAAAGTTAGAAGTCTTTGGGCTCTGAAACAGTTCAAAACGAGCCCAAAAACAACTAAGTATTGAGGAGACAGCGGATGTTGCGAAATGTCTAAACAGTGCACACCTCCAAAGATTGGATCTAAAAGGGCAAACTCAAATAAGCGCCAAGCCCTCACATGTCACAGGCCCAAAGAAGGGTAAAGTCAACATCTAAAAGCCAAAAGCCAGACAGGAAAGAGCAGGCCCAAAAATCATACTAAGTATGGAGAACAAGCTAGCGCTAGCTCGCCACGTGTCATCCCAGTGCATCTCAAAAAGATAAGAGCGAATGTTGCAAAGGCCCAAGTGAGCCTATGCGAGGATTCCACCACATCAGACCCGATGCTCCTTCAAATGGGACAAAGCGGGCCCAAAAGTGGGTTTCTATGGTGAGTTTGCAGACGCCTCCACACGTCCAGTTTCATAAAGGGACAGGGTTCAAGGTTGAATAGTCCAAAGCAGGTGAGATAGACCAAGCTGAGGATGCCAAGTGTCAGCATGAAGCTATATGTAAGAGCTTGAAAATTGGTAGGAACGACTGTTCTAAAGTCCAAGCGTCTGTAGAAGCCTCCACGTGTCCCAGGTCCAGATAGAGGCAGACCCTTTTCGAGGTAAAAAGACTTAGCCAAAACTTGAAGACAACTGAGCGAACTAGCGGAAGAAGCCACATGTCAGCCCGATGTAACTTGAAAATAAAAAATACAAAGGCAACCATCAGACATACACCAACCCTCCACGTGTCTGATTTCAAAAAAGGGGGTCCCATTTCAGCAATTGGCTACCGTCATTTCTGTACATGCACCCGTTTAAAATTTCAGATGGGCATATCTTTTGACTCAGTGCTCAAAATCCAACAAATCTAGCACCATTGGAAAGATCTCAGCCTCGTCTACACCATGGAGATATCTAAAAATATAATTTTGGAGAAGCTAAGTGGGTAAAAAATGGAGAAATTTATTCATGCCATTAATAAAGGATCTATTTGCCACAAAAATCTACATCAGATTTCATTTGATCCGTTGTTCCTCCTTCTTCGATGCACCAAACGAGTAATTGATATAAACACGACAAATTTGGGGTGGATTTGCAGAAGGCATTGATGATAGTAGTTGAACTCCGAACTAGTTTTCCCGATTCTCTCTCTTTCTCCCCTTTGTGCCGAATCTATAAAGTAAGGGTCGAGTACTCATTGTAAAGAGGTTGGATGTTTCTCTGTTTTGTGCCCTCCCTTATTCTTTTGGTCACATATAAGGATTTGTGGAGCTTTTCTAACCTCTCCTTCGGATTGTAATGCAATTTTTTCCTCTTGGCTATTGTAGTATACTGTATCGAATCTTGAGTAATAATATATATGTTTGTGGATGTTTCTCGACCCTCTCATGTATTCGTTATTGTCTCTCTGATCTCTTATTGCAATTTGGTCATCTGTGCATAGTGTTTGTATTACCTTTCGTGGTCTATGTTAAACTACAAAACGAGGGTCTAACATTCCTTTGGTGCATCACCTCGTTATCTTAGTTTATTTTCTTGCATCTCCTCGACCCTGTCTCCTTGGTAAATAGAGTAGATTTAGAATAGATCCTCTGTAATATATTTGTATGCACCTGAACAGAGGAATAGGAACTGACCTTAACCCAGAGAGCTCTCTCAACTCGCAAGGTCCCACACTTTGAGAGATGCTCCATGTTGTGCAATCACACTGAGAGTCTCAACCCATCCGGTTGCAGGCATTCAGGGGTGTTGTGATTCTGCACTAACAGTTTTGGCACACCCGGTGGGACAAGAAGTCTTCATTTTTATTGCAGCAAGATTGATGTGCACTTGTTGCAAGTTCTAGCTTTTAAGAAATTTTGAAACTGCACATCTGGCGACTCCAAAAGGGACAGAATCCACTAGTTTCAGCTGTTCAATCTTTCCAAGTTCATGAGAAGAATAAAAACAAGGTCAAGAACCAAAGAAGTGGAATTGTTTGTCTATTTGCATTTATCTCCAAACAGAAGGAGAAGGGGGAGAAGAGCCCAGAGGTCTCCATCTCCACCAAACAGAGCCTTGTCAACACCTCCTCCTAGTAGGTTGTTCTTTCAATCAAGAAGGGTGATCAGGCTGATCAGGATGGCACAACCAAATCCTTATGTCAATTTCACTAGCAGCATCCCACTCACCCTTAATGCACAAAATCTAGTCCCAGTGGTAGCTTTAAAGAGCATCCCATATTTCACTAGAGAGAACCAGACTTCTCCTGGTGACCACATTCAAGACATTGCAAATGTTTGTGCAATCCATGAGATCAATGAGATGGACATTGCAGTCAAGTTTATAGCCTCTTCACTCAAGGGTAAAGCTTCACAATGGTTCAGGAGTCTAATAGCAGGCTCTATTCATAATTGGGACCATCTGTGTAGAGCTCTTCATGACCAATTTGGAGAAAAGGGGGATAATCTATCCTTGTTAGAGCAACTGACAACAATCAAGAGGGCTCCTAACGAGCAGTTGAAAGATTTCAACCTCATATTTCAAAGGACATGGGACAGGATTCCAGTGGCTGTAAAGCCCACAGATGAAGGTGCCTTCTTATACTTTCTTAGAGCTCTAAATTCTGATATTACTTTAATGATTCAATCAATGGGAGGCACAGCCTTACCTGCAGCCTATAGCATTTCCATAAGAGCTAAAAATTGTTTAATTCAAGATGGAAAACTTTCTCCTAGGCCACCCATGCCTCTATATCCAGAATTAGGAATCCCAAGCACCAGCTAGACATCCACATTAGCTCTTATGCCTACTCTTAGGAATCAAAGTTTAGCCAAAGCCTCCACCTCATCCTCTAGTACCTCAAAAGAGCTTTAAGAAGTTATGAAATAGTTTCAGAACCTAGGGAATGAGTTAGTAACTATCAAGAGGCAACACACTCAGAGTTCTAGGCCATATCAGCCTCAAGCTCAGTATCAGGCTAGACCCCCATATCAGCAAAATAGGCCACCGACTCAAGCTGCAAATCAAAACCAAAACCAAGGACAACCTCAAGCTGCTATACCTTTCAGGTCATATGACCCAAACACAAGTTCAACATCAAGGGCCTTAGTCCTAACACAAAACAATATGGCCCAAGAATATGATTAGTGTTTTCCATACAATCAGCCACATAACCAATCAATGTGCTTCAATGGTGCACTAACCCAGGCCTTGATGGTACAGACTAGTGGTGTGTCAAAAGAGTCTAGTCAAGAAGAAAATCAGTAGCAAGGAGTTCAACAAGAAGCATCTCCAAGTGAAACTATGCTTGTTAATTGGCAAGCTGAAGACTTCTGTGGAATGAATCAGTTCCCTTGTCAAAGTGTGGCTACCAATACACAGTCAAAAAATAAAAATATTAGAGAAGGACAATCACCTAACGTAGGTAATCCTCAACCCTCCATTACTCCACAAAGTATTGGCACTCAAAGTGCAACTCCCAATATGTAGAGTCAGTCCAAGCCACCTACCAAATCCACTCAGGCACCGGTTGTGACAACCCATGTGCAAGAGAAAAATGTGTCAGGAAAGGGGCAGCAAAAGGATAGCTCATTTAATATCATTGAACAAATGAAGAAGACAAATGTGAACATTTCAATGTGGGAGTCACTGGCCATTCCAGGACAGAGAGATTTGTTGTAGACTGCTATGGCCAATTGGTCAAGCTCAAATCATCCCCCTAACTAGCAAGAGAAAGTGCTTTCCAATGCGGCTCAGCCCGAAGGAAACCATGGAGGACAACAAGGTAAGAATCTGAAGCCACCTCCATTTTATGTTTCATTGATCATTGGGGACAAATTGGTACACAATTGCATGATTGATTCAGGGGCAAGTAGCTCTGTAATGCCAAAGAAAATAGCTGATCAACTAGGTCTCCAATACGAAGTCATCTCTAAGGGGGTAGTGCAATTGGATGGGAAACAGTGACAACTGTTGGAGTCATTAAAGATTTGAGCCTCACATTACATGCCTGCCCCAATGTGACTATATTGTAAAACATATCATTCATAGACTTGCCACCACATTTTGCATTGTGTTTGTCGAGAGACTTCACTGCTAAAATTGGAGGCTATTTGTCTGTTGATTGGTCACACATGATTTTTAGAACAAGGTATGGAGCTAAGGCCACAATCAAATATGAGCCCATTGTAGATTACCATATTGAGTCTTATGTACCCAACCCAATCAATGTAAATTGTTTAGCCTTTGATTTGGAAGACTTCCCAAGCACTTGTGAGACAGATAGCAAGGTGGGGTGTATCCTAGACTTGACTCTCGACAAATGGGAAAACAAGAGGCATGCTTTTGACCCCTATAAAGAGATGGAAGAATCTGAGTTAGGATTCTATTGTTTGCATGAGGAAAATAAGGCTCTTTCTAACATCATTAAGCTAGACCATAAAGATGAAAATGAGGTATGGCAGTTATTCTTTGATGGCTCAAGAGGTAGGCAAGGAGTCGATGGAGGAGGGGATATGCTTGTTTCTCCCCAAGGAATAAAATACTACTCAGCCTTTTATTTCCAATTTTCCTGTTTAAACAACACAACAAAATATGAGGATTTGGTCTAAGGATTGCATTGGGAAAGGAAATGAGGAATCAAAAACTTCTAAGTGTTTGGTGATAGTGAACTAGTTACTAATCAGGTATGAGGAAAAAATGTTGCCAAGAACAACCTATTAAAGAGTTACAAGAACTGGGTATGGGACCTCATTGAAGATTTTGAGGCATTCAGCATTAACTCCATCCCAAGGAAGAAGAATGAAGCAACAAACAGATTGGCAGCAGTTGGGGCAACATTTGACGTTGTGGAGAGTATCAAGAATGATAAGCATCAGCCCATATCAAGTTGGTTGTAAGGCCAACTTTCCCAGACAACAACATAAGTTGGTAAGTCTTTGAAAGTGATAAAAAAATTGTCAAATTTCTACAAGAGGAAGCTGAATTCTCCTCCAGGAATGAGGACAAATTGGAGCAACAATATGGAGATCAAGTGGTATAGCTAAGGACCAACAAACTACCAAAGGGGCTTGTCACTTTGGAATCAATCTTCAACCCAAATGACCAATTCCGAAAAGAAAAGGAAAATATTCAAGTAAAGGGTGAAGATTTAGAACCTGTTTTTATAGAAGAAGGAAAAACATTGCAGATTGGCAAAGTTAGCACTCAACAAGAAAAATTTGAATTTATTCAACTTTGTCGAGAATTCTTAGATGTCTTTTCCTGGACCTATAAAGACTTAAGAGGTTTTAACCCAAAGCTAGCACAGCACACCATTGAATTGGACCCATGAGCTAATCCTTTCAAATAGAAGCAAAGGACAATAAATCCTCACATTGAGCCTCTCATGAGGAAAGAATTGAGCAAGCTAATTGAGGCCAGTATCATTTTTCCTATCAAGCATTCGAGTTGGGTTGCTAACTTGGTATTTGTGAGAAATAAAAATAGAGAAATCAGGTTTTGTTTGGACTTTCGTGATCTAAACAGAGCATCACTTAAGGGTCACTACCCACTTCCATCAATGGAACAGATTTTACATGTTGTAGCTGGTTCTGAGAGTTTCTCATTGTTAGATGGGTATTCAAGCTATAACCAAGATAATGGTGAAAGAGGAGAATCAATTCAAGATAGCCTTCACCACCAAATGGGGTACATATGCTTATAAGAAGATGTCTTTTGTACTATCAAATGTTGGAGCAACATTCCAGCAAGCCATGGATATGGAATTCAAAGGCTTAATCAACAACATAGTCCTGGTGTACCTTGATGATATCACTGTCTTTTCAAAAAATGTTGCAAACCATCTCTTTCACCTTAGACAAGTATTTCAGAAATGTAGAAGGTTTTGGGTGTCATTAAACCCAAAAAAGTGTGTTCTTGGCTCATGAAGGGAAACTGTTGGGCCACATTGTCTCTAGAAAACGGTTAGCAATTGATCCTGAAAGGGGTTGAAGCCATCTGGACACTTCCATTGCCACAACATAAAAATTCTCTCCAAAGCTTCTTAGGGAGGATAAACTTTGTTCATGCAGGTTTGTACATGACTTTTCTACTCTTGTGAAGCCTTTAAAAATGATGTTAAAGAAGAGTCTTGCATTTAACTGGATAGCCTAAGGGAAAGAGAGTTTTGAGGCCATCAAGCTTGCAATATCACAGGCTCCAACTCTTGTTAACCCAAAATTCTCAAAATACTTCATGTTATATGCTTTTGGAGGGTCAGACACCATCTCAGCCATCTTGGTCCAGCCCAACAATGAACGTTCAGAGTAAACCATAGCTTTCTTCAGTTAGAGCTTGGACAGACTATCAAGGTAAAATACTCTTTCATTTAAAAATAGGTCCTTGTTGTTATTAGAATCTTATAGAAGTTCAAGAACTTGGTCTCAAATAACAAGATTCAACTACTAGTATCTCATGTTGGTGTCAAGGACTTCTTTTTAAATAAGTATTTGAATGAGAAGAGAGCAAGTTGGATCACCTAAGTAATAGAATATGACATTGAGATCAAAGTTGACCAAACTAGTTAGAGGTAAGGGACTATGTGAACAACTCACCTCCAAACATCAGGATGAATTAGTAGGTGAATTGGACGTTATCTTATTTCTAGATAATGATTAAGAAAAACTAGCTGATGATGCACCTACTCCATGTTGGACCCAATCCTTGGAGCATTACCTTCAAACAAGTTTTTCCCCCTTTGGAATGGAAAAAGGATCAAATAGAAGATACTTCAGACTATAAGCCATCCCATATGTTCTTTTTAGGTGGTGTCTTGTTTAAAAAGGTTATCAATAGTGTTCTATTAAGATGAATTGAGATATAGGATAAATTGGGAGAGTGTTGCATGAATTCCGTGATGGAGAAGTAGGAGGTCACTTTTCCCCTCAAGTAACATCTCTCAAGATCACGAGAGCTGGTTATTATTGGCCTATAGTGTTCAGGGATTGTTATTCATGGATCAAGAAGTGTAAAAGTTGTGCATTATTCATAGGAAAGGAGAAGCTAGCAGCCTTACCCCTTCATCCTATTTTAGTGGAACATCCATTCATGTAATGGGTTACTAGACTTCATTGGGGTGATTAACCCAAATATGATCCAAGGCCACAAGTGGATACTCACTACAAAATATTATTTCACCATGTTGACTAAAGCAGTGGCACTAAAAGAAGCAATTGAATCTAACATCTTGGATGTTTATTAAGGAATAACCATTAGTTTTGGATTCCTTGCCACTATTATATCAAATAATGCATTAGCATTCCTTAGGTAAAAGGATCGTTAAATGGGTAGTTAAGAATGGTTTTTATCTCAGCACCTCATCGAATTATTACCCTCAAGGTAATGGCCAAGAAGAGTCCAAAAATAAAAACCTAATAAGGATTATCAGAAGGAATCTTAATGAAAATTAGAGGAATTGGCACACAAATCTCATATCATCTATATGGGATGATAGGATCGCATCCAAAAGATCCATAGGAAGCTCACCATACAAGGTTGTATATGGAAAGGAGGCAGTATTTCCCATCTCATTGGAATTTCATACTTTAGAACTCATGAAATAATTGGAGCTAGCTGAATTTGAACCAATGGCAATCAGGTATAGAGAGCTAATGGAGGCTAGGGGAGGTAAGAGAGCATGGAATGCATGCCATGGAGAAGGATCAGGCATTGATAAAAAAGAGTTTTGATAAGAAGGAAAGAATGAGGACCTTTTAGGAAGGGGACTTAGTCCTAAAATGGGATGCAGATTGGGCAAAGCTAGGAAAACACTCCAAATTTGATGCCATCTAGAGTGGCCCTTACATGATCACAAAGTGCAAGAGTAGCAATGCTTTCCAACTGGCTAAATTGGATGGCGAAGAATTATAGATCCCATTAAATGAGATCCATCTCAAACATTACTACTAATTGGGAATTTTCCACACCTATAAATATTAACATAGAATTTTAATCTCCATAAGTGTGTATGCATGTTGTTTTTTTATAGTGTAGTTTTGTTTCCTTAGGTGTTGTGGCATAGGTTCTTTATTTCTCTAGGTTGCGTCGGTACAAAGTTCCATGTGTCTTCAAGTGAACGTGATATCTCTTTCAGTATTTATGATAGAGAGACCCCTAGTTGCATGCAATAGTTGCTATTTCAAAATAAAAAAAATGCAGAGCAATTAAAAAGTCGTCTTCAAAACATTCCATTCAGGGAAAGATGGTAGCCTTAGGTGAAAATAATTTTCTAATCTCATAAGCCTTGTTTCAAGATTTCTCATGAAAATTGAGAGTGCAAATAGGCCGGGCTTGAAAATAAGAGGCAAGATCAATATCAATTCATTATTCTTGACTCTACACCCAATGGATGCTTTAAGGTTACTGATCTCTTCATCTAGCAGGCAGATGCCCCTGTGAGTCGCCAAATTGTTAATCACTATTTTTTCCCCCGAAAAAATTGATTGGCCACGACCCCCCACACAGAAGGAACGAGAGAAATCAAATTTAAATCCTATAAATAGGTTGTAGAGGGAGTCTATAATGGAGAGGCGGGGCCTGTGAAAGATCAAATGACCTTGTGCAAGAAGAAACTCAAGAAACGACTCTGTTGAGTGAACCCATGCTCCAAATCCAGCAAACAGATTACAGGCAGGCTTGGAAATGGAATAGCAGGGTCGAGGAAGGAGAAGACAGTGTCAAAGAAGCCATAGGCTCAAGGGAGAAGGAATGACGAAAGTTTGAAGTCTTCGGGCTCTGAAACAGTTCAGAACGAGCCCAAAAAACAACTAAGTATGGAGGAGACATCAGACGCTGCCAAGTGTCCGAACGATGCACCTCCAAAGATTAAATCCAAGCGGGTAGAATCTAACAAGCGCCAGGCCACCACGTGTCCCAGACCCAAAAGGGGGCAAAGTCAATAGCTAAAAGTCAAAAGGTGGACAAGGCTGGCCTAAAAAAAGACTAAGTATAAAGGTGCTAACAGAAGCAACCATGTGTCAGCCCGGTGCATCTCCGAAGGCAGATCCAAAGGTAGAGGCCCAAGTGAGCGCGGGCTCGCCACGTAGACCAAGTTAAAATGGGACTGAGCGGGCCCAAAATTGACTAAGTATAGAGTGTCTACAAATGGCTCCATGTGTTGCATCAATGCAATTTCAAGGCACTACCCAAAAGGTGGTTCCCAAATGAGTGTCATCTTGCCACGTATTCAAGGCCCGAAAAAGTAGGAACAACCGTTGAAAAGTCCAAGAGTATGCGGAAGCTTCCACGTGTCCCACGTCCAAAGAAGTGGACAGGTTTGGGGTTGAATAGTCAAAGCAGAGACAGGGCCAGCGGAAGAAGCCACGTGTCGGCCCGACGTAACTTCAAAAGCAAAATACAAGGCAATCCTCAGACATGCGTCGGCCCTCCACGTGTCCGGTTTCAAAAAGGGGGCCCTGTTTTGGCAATTGGTTGCCGCCATTTCTATACTGACCCGATTCAAATTTCAGATGGGTATATATTTTGACTCAGTTCTTGAAATCTGACAAATCTAACACCATTGGAAAGATCTCAGCCTCGTCTACGCCATGGAGTTCTGAAACTTTAATTTTGGAGAAGCTAAGTGGGTGAAAAATGGAGAAAATTCTTTGTGCTAATAATACAGGATCTATTTGCCCAACAACCATATTGGATTTGATCTGATCCGTCGTTCCTCCTCCTTCGAGGTGCCAAACTAATAATTGTTGCAGACACAACAGATTTGGGGCAGATTTGCAAGAGGCTTTGATGATAGTAGTTGAACTCCAAACTAGTTTTCCTGCTTCTCTCTCTTTCTCCCCCTCTGTGCCGAATCTATAAAGGAGGGGTCAAGACTCATTGTAAAAGGTTGGACGTTTTTGTTTTGCGCCCCTCCCTTCTTCTTTTGGTCACAGAAGGATTTGTGGAGCTTTTCTAACCTCTCCTTCAGATTGTAATGCAAGTTTTACTTCTTGGCCACTGCAATATATTGTATCGACTCTTGAGCAATAATATATATGTCTGTGGATGTTTCTCAACCCTCTCATGTATTCGTTATTGTCTCTTTGATCTCTTATTGCAATTTGGTCATATGTGCATAGTGTTTGTATTGCCTTTTGTGGTTTGTGTTAAAATGCAAAATGAGGGTCTAACATTCCTTTGGTGCATCACCTCGTTAGCTTAGTTTATTTTCTTACATCTCCTCGACCCTGTCTCCTTGGTAAATAGAGTAGATTTAGAATAAATCCTCTGCAATAAATTTGTATGCACCTAAATAGAGGAATAGGAACTAGCCTTAATCTGGAGAGCTCTTTCAACTCGCAAGGTCCCACACTTTGAGAGATGCTCCATGTTGTGCAATCACACTGAGAGTCTCAACCCATCCGGTTGCAGGCATTCAAGGGCGCTGTGATTCTACACTAACACTTAGCATTTTAGGTTCCACAAATTCCCTATCCTCAACACTATCCCATATGATGGGTGTTCTGCATTTCCTTCCATATAAGGCTTCAAAAGGATCCTTTTTAAGGATGAGTGATAAGTATTATTATATGCAAACTCAACCATAGGAAGATATTATTCCCACTTGTATTATTGATCCATGCAATACATCCTTAACATATCTTTCAGGACTCTATTTACCCTTTAAGTTTGTCCATCGGTTTCTGAGTGGTAAGCTGAACTGAAATTCAGTTTTCTTTCCAAGGCCACATTAGGTGTCTGCTAAAATCTGGAAGTCATTCTAGGATTTCTATTTGATATGATCAGCTCTGGTATTCCATGCAACCTAAAGATTTCTTGAACAAATATTCTTGTCAGTATCAGTGAATCTTTAGTGAGCTTATCCACCACAACCAGTATTACATCATGTTTACTTTTTGACACTAACAATCCTTCGAAAAAGTCTATGTTAATTAATTACCACTTATAATGCGGTACATTATGCGGATAGAACAGTCCTACTAGATGCAAATGTTCAATTTTAACCCTATGACATTCTAGGCAATGAGCTACATAATTTGCAATATCCTTTTTCATACCTTTCCAAAAATATTGTCTTTTTATATCCACTAATAGTTTGGTTACTCCTGGGTGAATTGAATAAGGTGCATCATGAAACTCTTTAAGTACTTTATTTCTTAATTTGTTCCTTATAGGTACATATTTCTACTAAAATAATGCATAATTCCATCATGTTCAATTTTGAAACCATCATACCTCTTGTCATTAGGATTGTTTTCTAATGATGTATTAACCTGCTGATAATAAGGATTTGTTTGAAGTTTTTCTCTAACTTCATCCTTGAACTGGGTTCTTAAAGTAACAATAGCTGAAATATGCTTTCTACGGCTTAAGGCATCAGCTACCTAGTTTTCTTTTCCCTTAATGTAATTTATATCAAAATCATATTGGGAAATAAATTCTAACCATCTGTATTGTCTTGCTTTTAAATTTGGTTGTGTAAATATGTATCTCATACCTAGATGCTTTATTTTTAATTCAAATGCTTTTCCTAATATGAAGCAAAAATTGCTTCAAAGAAGAGGCCTAAAGGGGTTCATAACTACAACTTTAAACACACACACATTGGGACCCTAAATTGTTTAATTTTTGTTGTTTTGGACTTTTTGGAAAGCTTTAGAATCTAAAAATGTATAGTTAGAGTCACGTGTCTGCAAAAAATTGTAAAACATTTTGTTGAAATACATTATGTCTTATGTCTTCAAGTATTGAAATGCTTACTAGATGAGCTCACAATATCCGAATTAAGTTAAAATAAGTCCAAAATGATTTTCTCTAACACTGTAAATGTAATAGTAATGTCAAACTTTCACCAAAACCACTCAAAAACCTAACATTTTTATAACTCTCCTTCACTTGGTTCTACATAAAAAAATTCAAATCCAACAGGAGGAAAAATAATTTGAGACCATAAGAGATAGATATTGTGGAGAAATCTCTGATACCATGCTAGAAATGAGGAGGACCTAAAAAAACTTCACAATGGAAACACATCATCCAAATACATGTACTCAAAAGAGAGATATTACCAATAACATGAATGACTCAAATCAATGAAGAAACATGTGTAACAAAGATATGTGTAACCAACAAACTACTGCACAATAATATCGAGGATCAAGGAGTGATCCTTGGTTATGTTGAACAAACACATATCTACCAACTCAACTTCACTAACTTGTAAATGACATAAAGGTTCCCTATACACAATATACAATAGTTATTGGGAGATTAATTTATGGTTGAGAGGAAGGTGGAGCATTAATTAGGTAGACATGAATTCACCTAGCTCTTCTCACACACACATGAGGATAAATACCATATCAACTAGTGCATATCAATTTAAGATAGTGTACATAAATATGTCTCGCATAGATAATGAAAATACTCAAGGTGAACTTCTCATCAAGTGTGAACATGACATACACAACATTTTATGCAAAAATTCATTTAGTTTGGCACTAAATGACACTTTGGAGAAATTTAATCTGAAAGATCCCCTTTAATGGGAGATAATTTTCTGATATTTTCCAGTAAAATACCCTAATAATGCATAACTAGAAAACACTTTTAAAAACTGAATTTGAGTGCAGATATGTATGTTATTCCATAAATTGCGACTAGGGTAGGAATAGAAAATTTGTATTTTTAATCACACAAAATCACCTTAACCCTTTCTGATGCATCTCTTGTAATTGAAGATTTAGCAAGCAAAATGATAGTTTTCAGGCCACAAAATACTGAATCTTTATAAGATAAATTTCAGATCTGACCTGTTTATTACAACAGCTAGAAAACCGTCTGAAACCTTCCACAAAGTGTTGGAAATTATGTAGAAAATATGCCTAATAGTTTCTATAGACAACAGCTCCAAAACAACACTTTTAATCTTGCTAAAACTTGCAAATAAAGCCCAAAAGAGGTCGCTCCAGCCAGAATAGATCAAGCAAAAAGATGGTTCAACAACCTGATTCATCCTTGAAATTCCAATACAAAATATGGGTGTAATAGAGAGTTTTCATTCCCCTTACACTAGTCTCCTTGAGGGATTTCATCCTCAAAAGTTGCAGCAACAAGTACTTCAACTTACAAGCCAATATCAAAAATATGGAGTGAAAATCGAATGCCATGCCCAAGCCGCCCCTCTCTTTTTTATAGAAAAAATATTATAAAATCACCTTTCCATCTTCCAATGAGAAGAGAGTGCCAAAATGCCCTAAAAACATGCCCATACCAAGTCGCACTTTTCCCTTGGGCCAATAAACATTACCTAATATTTTATTATTTTCCTAATGTCTATTTTGGCCCACCATGTCAAGTCGCACTTTTAGCCTAGAGTGAAATAAAATCACTTTGGCCATTTAAAAGACACTTTATTAAGTCATAATACTAATATTATAAGTGCTTTATAATAATTATTTTTAAATTGGCACTTTATAATAACTTTATGACTTAAGTCACCCTTAATCTCCTCTTTTGGCCGTCGGGTAGACTAAATGGGCCAAAGGGTCTTCGACCAACAACTATCCAAGAAAAAGAGGGACATTACATAATCATTAGGATGAGTTCTACATGTGGGAACAAACATTTTGGGATTTTCAAAATGCAAAGCAGAAAAAGCTCTCTAGGAGTGCACTTGAGGTATAACTCCAAAGTTTTGCTTTGGTTCTAAACAAAATCTACCCAATTTTGGACTTTGATATTTTGGGTAAAGTTGATCCTTGAGACGAGCTCTACATGTAGGAGCCAATTTTTTGAATTTTTTCAATAAGTTAAATTATGGGTCCATCGCTTGGAAATGTGGGATCTTATCCCCACCACATTTAGAATAAAATATTCAACTCCCTATTTGCATGAAAGCCTAATTATTATATTCAACAATTGAATTATTTTTTTAGGGGATTTCAATTTTTGGATTAAGTCGCATGAGTGACTAAGTCTATTTTATTTATTAAAAGCATTTATTACCTTTTATCAAAGAATTTGTGGCTTTAATAAATTTTTAGAGCAAACTTGACCACCTTTATGTTGGAAGATATAAAATAGTGAAATGAAGTGTATGAGGAGCTATTGGTGGTGGTAGTAAGAGATTGCCCAGATCCTGAAAAATGTAGCCAACACTCCCGCCCCCTGAGTTGCCCCTCGAAGCTCCATTGAAGTTCATCTTAAACCATGGATGGGGAGGTTCACATACTCATTTTTATTTTTTCTAAATAATTATTCAACATGTTAACAAGAAAAATAATTATTGTGATTGACACATTGTTAACTTTTAGAAAAAAAGAAAAAAATTCTATAAAATAAGATGTAGCGGATGTGAAGGGTTTAATTATGTTGAATAGACTCAATAAGACGAACATACGTAACAAATACCTTTGCTTATGAGTGGTAGATTAAGCGGTTAAAGTGGGTGGGATTTTAAAGCGCTCACATGAAATAAAATAGTTTTAGTTATATTTATGACTGCATAAAAGGTATTTACAAGGTGTTTAGACATTTTTAGTTAATTTAGAATTCAAAATCCAATCGCTTTTAAAATATGTTTATTATGGTTGGCGTGTGAAAATATGATTTAAACGTTAAAATCAATAAAATGTTCAAAATTAAGCCATTATACATATTATACACACACGCGCGCATCACTTCGTTATAACTCAAGTAGTATACATTGTGTAAAATGCTTCAATCACTTCGTTATAGCTCAAATAACTACTAACTAGCAATTGCAAATGAGTTGCAAATTACGCCGGAGATAGTAGCAATATTTAGTTTATTTGAGTTGAATTTTGCGTTGATATTGCCCGGATGTCTATATGTTGTTGTAAAGCTCTTAATTTGCTATTGTCCATATTTTTGTAAGACACAATTATGATAGTTGCCAAACTAAATCATGTTTCATCATTTGGTCAAACACCAGACATTTATCTATTAAAACTTTCAAATCTCAAAAAATTTGATATTGCCCGGCATGTCTATATGCTGTTGTAAAGCTCTTAATTTGCTATTGTCCATATTTTTGTAAGACACAATTATGAATAGTTGCCAAACTAAATCATGTTTCATCATTTGGTCAAACACCAGACATTTATCTATTAAAAACTTTCAAATCTCAAAAACTTTGAACAAGATATATGACCAATATTATTTTTCCAAAAAGTAAACCTATAGAATTTACTTTATGAAGAATAAAATCAAAATCAGTTATCTAGGATAGTAAATATCTAGGACTGTAGAAAACTATCTAAAATCCGGCAACCTTTAAAATATCTAAAATCCGGCAAGACAATAAATATTGGAGCCGCCAGAATTTGACATTTTCCAACAAGGGCATCTTCAAAGTGGATGCCTACTGGCGAATTAGATTTTAATATCCACTTGACTTAGTGGACGCTATTTATTTAGGAGATATTAAAGTTAAGGCTACTAGATTTTTTTCTAACCTCTTCAAATATACAAACATTGATTACTCGAGACTTTTAAAAAAATAAGATCAGATATCCTTCAAAGCTTTTTAATCTTCGTGAAATAAATAACTCATGAAGGTTGTTTTACTCTCTATACTCTAATTTACTTGTGCTTCATATAATGGCAAAACTTTTTGGCCACGTGACTTTCCTATAAAGTTGTACCAAACATATTGGGATGTTATTGATTATGATTTATTAGATGTGTTTAAAGAATCTTAGATCTATCAATTCATGATGAATAAATCCTTAACAACCTTTTAATTACTCTCATCCTAAATAAAGTTGAGATGAAATAATGTGATTCAAAGTGACCTCTTGCCTCATTAAGACCATAACAAATTAATTGGTAACAATTTAATCTTCTTTTTTAATAAAATGGTTGATTGATTGCAAATAAGTATGTTTACTTACTCGACCTTCCCATCTATACTCATATTTTTCTAATTTAAGTTTTGCAATGATGGTGTATTGTCGGCATGTTGTTAATATTATGGTAAATGTCCAAAAAATATACATGTAATTTTCTATTTTCTATTTCAATATAAAAAAATTAATTTGAAAAATCATTTATTTATGTTGAATTTATTAAATGTAAAATTTAAATTATTTTGTGTATTTTTAATAATAATATAAAAGTATAATTTTGCCGTGTATATTAAATTTTGAATGTCAAGTGATAACCATATGATTTTTTAGTTTGTAACATAAATTTCTAACATGTGACATTGCACGCCAAAGTCCAACACTTACGAGACCCAATAATAACTTTTTATGCTTCATTTTTATCCTTGTATCTTCAAGTAATTCCAACATGCTCTTGTGGTGTTAGACAAGCTCATCCCGTGCTCTACATTGGTTTTTAGTTATGTTCAATTCAACAACATTGAACGTCTTGTTTTGTTCCTAAAAATGACAATTACACGAGTGAATTTTTTGAATTGTTAGTAGATGACATAAATGCAATTTTATTATTATTTGGTATTATGAAGCCACATAGGAGGAGAGGAGAAGGCAGAACAAACAAACACATTCATCTTGTAAGCAATTGAAACATTTATGTTGGTAAAAGATATACTTCTATTATGGCATCATCATGTTGGTGATTTATATTTTGGTGGGGACCAAACCTATTGTTAGTGATATTTTATGTCACTATGGTTAATTTATTGATTTCAATGACCCAACCCATGAAAGTGGCATAAAATTCCCTGACCATGGAGAGATCGCCTATCACTTATTGACATGATGAACTTCTTATGCATTTGAGTGGGGCAACTCCCTCATATGATGAGTTTTTTTTTGGTTTTTGGATACTTTTAACTAGAAAGTGCTCAAAAGGCAGGGGAAGAGAGTAATGGAGAAAATAGAGAGGTGAGAAGATGGAAAGTAGGGTTCCACTATAGGATAAACATAGGGGGAAGTTTGGAAAACTCAAAAATAATCACAAAATAGGGGAAACCCTCTTTTTCACACAAGGAAAAGAACATAGGCAACAACTACATAGTGAACAAGAAACACCTGGAAGCACGAAGTCTTCACCATTCACGGATTAATAATGTATGTCACAAAGTACACTTGCACAAACATACAATGCAAAGCTTGAAAATCATAGCTTCACTTGTAATCCAAATGAATGGAAAGGTGGACATAATTGAACCACAAATAACTAAGCATGATTTCATGATTGGAAAACATCCACACCATAATATGAATTCTTCTCCCAATACTCATATCCTTTATGCACGAATTATGAAAATACATTGTACACACAACATTGCAGAAACTCTGTTCATAGCTAAGAGATTAAAAGAGAGAATCCCTTTTTACAATTGAGCTCAAACCTTCTATAGGAATTTACAAATGACTCTTTGCATTTCGGGTGACATTTCAACTTAAAGTGCAATTGCAACGAATAAATAGAAACTCTAAGTTACAAAGGTGATTCCTTCATGAAGAAATATGAGGTACGTGGGAAGAGAGAAGATC
This sequence comes from Taxus chinensis, assembly GCA_019776745.2. NCBI lineage: Eukaryota > Viridiplantae > Streptophyta > Pinopsida > Cupressales > Taxaceae > Taxus > Taxus chinensis. Next base: position 13,477,046 of record CM034150.1, read on the forward strand.
TTGTTGTAATTGACCTAATAATCCATAAACACTGAGAATCAATTCCACTGAAGCATGTTTTAATTCAATTTGATTTTCAACATTTCCTTGTCCATGTTGGGTCAACTTCTTATATCAATCCTCCCTTTCAACTGTTGGAAAATGGGTGATCATTTTTGCCTTCACTAGTGGGAAGAACAAGGTCAGAACTCAATCTTTCTACAAATTATCTTTTAAAAACTTCTAAACCTTAATATAAGGATCCTCTCCTAATAATAAAGGTGTGGATTTTTTTAAGAAGGTTTGACGTGCAAAAATTGAGTTGTGCCCAAAACAAGTTTTCCTCCATGTGGTCGAAACAACAGTTGGAAGATGGTTTCTCGAACGTGAATACAATAGTATTGAAGCTCTTAACCCTCTAAAAACATGACCCCGGTTTCAATAGACTTACAACAAATCTAATGGTGCCAAAAATTGATCTTGTATGCAGAAGTTATGGTCCTAACAACACCGGTGACCATTTCCTCTGAAACAGACAACTTATAAGGAGAGGAATATGAGAAACATATTTTGTGATGCCAAAAATCAAACGAATCATATTTATCCAAATTAAATACTATGGGAAATGATTTGGAAATGATTTTAGGGGAAATAGGAGTAATGTGTAGTAATTTTCAATTGGAGTCTTGTGGTGAAATTTAATGGCATTCCTCTTTACCAAATAAAAGTTATGAGCATTTTCTTCTTTGGAGCACATGTGGAAGCCATAATAGTGCAGTCAAAGCTTCATGTACATAAAAATTTCATTGGAAACATAGGAAGAAGTCAATTCATGTTTTGCTTCTCCATTGTTAGGGAATTTTCATGGGGATGCTCGTGAGATACAATTGCACTTGAGAGAGAGAACAAAATTGAAGTTCTTTGAAAATTTTCCGATGGATATGATATGATGAAAAAATAGTCATCCATATCCACTAAAATACTCAACCTGACCATGCAAAAGATGGATCAAATGAAAGGTGTTTTCAAGAGCAAGATATGCTCCAAATTTCAAGTCATTTGGTATGTTGAGTCGTTGGAAGAAAAAACAAAAGGATTTTAGGAAATCTAGAGCAAAAATTGGTTTTCATGGCCAAAAAATGTGTTCCCACATTAAAAATAAACTATGTTATCACTCATAACAAGGCACATCTCTTCTCGAAATCATTTTCAAATAGAGTATTTTGGTAAAGTTTCAAGGGGTTTTGACCATGAAATCTCCAATAGTGAGCAAAAGAGTGTTTTTGCAAGCTAGGGTATGGAGCTAGTTTTAATCAAGATTTAAGGCAAGAAATGGCTATTAGGTCATGTTTATCCTTGCACTTTTTCTATTTATCCATTGTGTCATTTGGGAGGGGAAAATGTTTTAAAACCACTTAAGTGTGGGGTGGAGATTTGAAAGGGCAATGTAAAGTTTTGAAACATAAGTGAAATACATGGAGCACTCCAAAAAATATGCCCCAATCAAGTTAGGGAGCAATTTTGAAATGCTCGTATATTTCAAATCTCCAGCACCAAATGTATGAGGGGCTTAAAAAATTTGCCCATGCCTAGAAGGAAGAACGAAGGGATGAACATGGAGGGAAGAGTAAGAAACTTGAATTTTGGTCAACCAAAACTCAACCAATATAAGAGGGGCACAAATTTGAGAGGGGAAATGTAAAACTCAAATGTAAACAAATTTATGGAGTCTCCCAAAAGGCCACACCAATAAGATCATTTTACTTAACTTGTTGATGTCGTCACCCTAACTGAGAAATATAACAAAAAGTAACTTTTCATGCACCTGGAGTGAAAATGCAAGTTTCACGGGCATATAGTTATGATTTTGACTAGAAAACACTCAAAAAATATATCCCAACAATTTTAAAGATATAGCGATGCATACATTTTGAGTTATGAGCAAAAAACTCTTTTTGGCAGGCTCATAACGGGGCAACAAAGGGTTTTTGAATGGTACGAAGGCTTGGAGGGACCAAGACCAAAAATAATGCTTGCATTGCAAATATGACTCCTTGATCCTTTGTTTAAATTCTCAATGGTCTTTTGAATCCACCACAAACTCTCACAACCAGATGTTGAAGTTCATCTTTCTCAGGGGTCCAAAACACCTTATCTCACAAAAAGTGCCAAAAAGGTTTTCGCTCCCTTAACCTATCAAATTCCCCCAAAATCTAAATCTATGTATACCAGTAAGGAGTATACTTAAACACATTTCCAATGATTGTAATCAAGGTTCCTGAAACCACTCATAACTCACCCGACACTACCCAGAAGTTGACACTTGCAAAATGGAAAAATTGGCAATTTTGACTAAATTTCACAAAGGGGAGACAATTGTTTTGGGGGGTTTTCAAGAAAAATGACTACCAACATTTTGCATGCCAACACCTACCAAGAAATATGAAATTAAAATTTTAAACGAATGAAGATTTTAAAATTGTAGAAACAATTCTAAAAAAAGAATATCCTCAGTATACATCTCCCTTGCTAGTTTGAGTTGGATCTCTCTCACTAAAATTAGAAAAAAAACATATCTATTTAAAACAAAACAAATTTCTTAGAGAAAATACACGAGTAAAAACATTTCTAACGTCTAACCACAACCCAATATATTTAAAAATCAACATGTTAGGGTCCAAACATCACCAAGAGTAGATCCAAGACAATCAAAAGTGAAAGCAAGGGAAATTGAACATAAGAATGACACTAGAAAATAAGGAAAATTTTAGAGTAAATTTGAAAGTTAGCTTACAAGGCGTAGACAAGAGACAATAAGGGCCCCTCGCAAGAGTCATATAAATAATACAAAGTTAACAAATGCAATACAATATGCGCTAAACAAGTGTGAGAGATATAAAATCAAGAAGAAGAGAAATTTTAGCTTTCCAAAAAATGCGTGGTTCAAAAAAGTATGTAAGGAAAGAAAGAATAACTTCAAGGATTTAGGGAATAATGAAAAAAGTGTATATGTAATCGACAAAAATAAACAAGGAAGAGTACATATAAATATGATAAGAAGAGTTCATATGGCTTTAGGAAACATGACCCTAAACATTTTTGGAAAGAGATGCATGAAAGTAAAAAGAAAACAAAGAATAATATCACTCTAGTGTAATGATCAGAGTATGCAAAACAACTATATGAACATAGACAAGATAGGGATAGCCCTTTGTAATCAACGCACAAGCAAAAATGTTCATTGCAAGAGAGGTAAAAAAGGCATTAAAAAGCTAACAAACAATGAGGAAGGATATATAAATGGATTACATGTTGAATATATAAAATGGGGGATTGATATTTTGACGCCTCGCATGATAATCATATTCAACAACATTGTTAGGGAAGGTTTCCCCATGAAGTGGACCACTAGTCTCGTCATACTTCTTTTCAAAAGTAAAGAGGTCAACGACTATTCAAACTACAAAACTATTATGGTCAACCATCTCATAACAAATTTATTTGGAATCATGTTGGATCATAGAATCAATAAATGGACTACAAAACAAGGAAAGAATGCAAAAGGGCTAGTGGGTTTTAGACAAAAGCATTCAACAATAGATCATTGCATCACTCTCAAACATTTAATTGTAAAGTTTGGGTTGAAAAATGTGAATAATTCTTCAATTGTTTCATTGACTTCAGGAAAGCATTTGACACGGTCCCTAGAGACAAGCTATTGGGTTAGATGGAGGAACATGTTCATCGATTATACGAGCAAGTTAGAGCCAATATTAAAATACATACAAGTCCATTAGAAAGTTTGAGTAATGACATGCGAGTTAAACACAAATGTCCTTTATTAACCACCCTATTTGGTCTCTCTATCGACAAACTAAAAGAATGGAAAAATAAAATATGGGGTGGTGGTGTCCACATAACTAGGCATGTGATAAATCTCATGTATGGAGAGACTCTTATTTTGATTGAAACTAGATCTCAAGGCCTAATATATATTGTGAAAGCCTTATAATGTTTTTGATAATAGGTTAAGATGCAAGTTAACATTATCAAAGCTAGATCATCTCACATCGAAAAAAATGCATATAAGCTTCTTATTTGAAGGAATCCCACTAAAGATAGTCTCAAAATACAAGCATTTAAGGCTTGATTTCTCTAACAAACTCAACTAGGAAATACATATAGTAAAGATGATCTAAGGAGGGGTGGATAATGTATACACCTCTTTTTTTACGCTTTCTATTTTCATATTTGTTACTAACAATTTCTCTTTCGAGGTTAGAGGTCGTTAATGCATCTATTTCTAGGAATGAGTGCCTTAAGGGGACCGTTTTGGGATGGGAGTATGGTTATTCACATAACCATTGGGTTAGGGATGATACATGGAGAGAGAACAACTTTCGGTCCCATTTATGTCTTTCTCTTGCTTTTATCTTCTTATTTTCCCTTGCATTCTTCTGATACCTTGCTTGTTTATGCCCTCATTTCTTTTGTCTTGCATTCCCTTTGTTTTCCATGACACATTACACACTCTTATTTGCTTTTTTATCCCTGGTCGATGCCATCGCCCGCGAGTGATTGTGTTGGTGAAAATTCAAATCCATGGCCAATGCCTTCACCCCCAGGTGATAACATCTGTATAAAGAGCTCAACTCACATCATCATCATCATATCATCAGATTAGATCAACATGAACTCACCATTAGTTTTTCTCTCTTGCGCCAACTTCGACCTGCTCACTCAGCCCTTGGATTTCTCACAAATTGACTCTTGGCTTGGAGATTATTATTGCTTGGATTGGTTTGCTTGCACTTTTGGCTCAACTATAGTGAGCTAGGACTGGATTATTTCCCCTTCTCCACCTGAAAGCTATTCTCTCTTGGTGTATGATCCTTTGGGAGATAGATGCATCAATGACGCCCCCCCAACAAGTAAATGCTCTAACTCAACTTGTATTTTTGTATAGAGTAGTCTCCTACATTTGCTACATACTCTATGCTAGCTTAGTATTTTATGCACGTGTTAGGTTAACATATTGTATTTAAGTTATTTATTTCATGTTACATGCTTTACTTCAATAACCATAGACTTTGCATGATTATTTTATCTTTCATTACCCCCCATAGTGTCAATACCTCCATAGGGTTCCTTCCTCTTCTTCGACCTAGGGCCTTGTAAACCTTAGGTTGTCCTCGTGTAAGGATTACTTCACTTGGGGTATGCGATCATAGCGGTCCCTGTACCCCCTTTAATTCTATCTGTTGTGTGTTAGTCTTGGTGTGTCCCTTACTTGTTGCCTCGATGTCAGTCTTGGTGTGTCCCTTACTCATTGCCTCGATACCCTAGTTGAATAGATGATAAGAGTGCACGGTGTTTAGACACATTTTTTCTTGCCATACAGATAACATTGTACTCTCTTCAAACTAAGTGCAAGGACATTGGTTTGTGGGATTTGAAGACCACCAAGGTCATGCTTTGGCTACTACTAGTTCTAGTGGTGTTATATGAATGTGAGGTTTGTGTCAGTGGTATGTCGAGTCTAAAGTGGAGGCAAATTGCGAGAATCCATATATGTCTAATTACAAGTACATTCAAGATCAATGCATCAATTCCATATGAGATAATCCTTATAGAAACAAGTATTTTCCCTATAGAATCTGTTGCTATGATTCATCTCCTAAGCTACATAAAAAATAGAGGGCATGGAGGAGGATAGGTTCCCAAAGGCAATAATGCAATAAGAGTTGAACAAAAGAAAGATGACGTGGATGGAAAAAATGGATGGATAAGCAGGATATTAACATACATGAATGTCCAATGAGCAAGTAAGAGATAAATAATAATGTGAGGGAAAAGTTTAAGTTAAACATGTGGACAAAACAAGTAGGGACGAAAAACTAATACTACATGTTTTATTTCAACCCCACATATGAGCATGACCTAAAAAATCACGTAGAGGTAAAAATCAAACGAAGAGCGAGGATGCTCATAACTCAATTGAGAATAGGATCACACCAATTTCTCTACGAGATAGGGGGTGGAAAATCCCAAAAGAAGAGTGGGAAGAGAGGATATGTCTTTTGTGCACATAAGATAAGGTTGAGACTAAACGATACTATTCATGGAGTGCTTCACATATGACGATATTCAAGTGAGATAATTCAACGACTTATAAGAGGTGTTTATGTCCAATATCTTTAAAATAGAAAGAATTGTATAAATAAATAATTATGCCGAAGGCGTTCAGTAAGTTGGAAAAGGCCGAAGACTGCTTGACACCAGCACTGATGCAGCTCGAGCTCCACCCTCCATTTTTCAGGCCGTATCGTCAACCTCCATTCAATCCTATCCATCCACGTTGCTTCACAAGTGTGAATCTTTGATTTTGTTTTCCATCTCGACAAATGTGCCACAGTTGAAATTGTCTTTTAGACAAAGATGAAAAGTCACTTAAAAACCTCCTAGTCAAATGAGTGACATCTCCCATTTTCAAGGCATCTTTGCTTTGCTCTGTGGGTATATATACTCATCCCTTCCCCCATTCTTAGAACTGTAATGTTTTGCTTTCTATTTTTAATATAATGTTTTGCTTTCATTTTTTAATATAATGTTTATGTTGTTTATTAATAATAATTTTTATTTGTATATTATATGAAACTTTGAATAAATATTTATACTACTTTTTAAATTAGTATGTATTATACATATTATTCTTAATAATATATAACAAGTATAATATAATTCTATAATATTTATGTTGTTTATTAATAAAAAAATTGTACATTATATTAATGATATATAATTTGCATAATTATATTATGTACATTATAATATATATTTATCAATGTGCGTAAATAAAATAAAATATTGTATAATATATTATTTTATATGTACTATTAGCAATAAAATATATAATAAATGCATTTTATATAATATTAAAATATTTTATGTAACATATTTACATTATAATACATTTTTATTATATCACATTTTATTAATAATATTAAATAATGTTTTTTTACAGTAATCTACAATGTGTAAACTATGTAATATAATAAAATAGTTTATATATTAATTATTTTAAGCCTGCATAAACCAATATGATATGAGCTCTATAAAATTTGAAACAAGCTTCTTCCAAACCGAATAGTAGGCAGCGGGCATGGGTACTGATGAGGCACTACCCTTCCCCTTTCTTTACAACCTAGAGGTTTGTTTTTTTCCCTATTATAATCCGTTGAACTATATAAATTAATCCACATCCATTCATATGATATAAATATATTTAGGTAGTTTCATGGGTGAGGAGGGCAACTACAGACCCAATCTGAATTTGAATGAAAATTCACCTTCCATTTGTGTGTTCTATCTTCCCAAAAAGCACAAGGAATTTCCCCACCCTTGCACTTCCTCTCACTCAAACCCCTTCTTCTTTGCATCTCTTTCTCTTATCCAAAATTAGTCCCCCGAAATCAATCCCCGTGACACATAGCAGACTACATTGTTAAGATTGTTAATGGGGGGCCTTTATTGTTACCCTAATATCTAGACAAAAACCCTAATTTCACATGTGCATGTAATCTCTACCATAGGATGTTAGGTCCACTCCACCTCTCCATGTCTCTAAAATGTCCCATGAAACATGCATGTAAATTCACCTTACATTTACGTGTGTTCTTCCTGCCTGAAAAACATAAAGTATTTCCTTTCCCTTATACTCCTCCTCCCTCAAACCCCTTATTCTTCGCTCCTCTTTCTCTCTCATGATTTATCTCCCGCCGCTTTGAGTTCTTATATGTATCCCATTTGGCATTTCCATCGTATTTCCAACATTACGTAATTACGCTGAAGGTGTTTTCCAAGTTATAATATTTATTTAGACCCAAGCTTGTCGATTCTGATGACTCTTTCAATGCCTATATCATTTTCATATTATTATTTTATTTTTGTTGTCTATTTCATATTTCCGTAGTCTCCCTTCTTTATTGCAGCTATGTACACGCAAAGTCAGATAAATTTGTACCTATTTTTCAGTGTTGATATAAACACATTATGTGTGTGTGTGTTTTGAAGTTACTGCAAATGCGCTCCTGGCGAAAACATGTAGCGTATTTATATTTTTGCATAATCCTTCAATGTCAAGTATGCATCAAAACATCCTTTCATCCAATTCATCCTTGCTTCTATTATATGGTGACCTATGCTTTCAAATTCCCATGTATTCCGTGATTCAAGGATGGTTGTCATTCACATGCCTATGATCATTCATTGCCTACAAATCTAGCAATATTTTCTCCATGTGGGTCGTGTTCTGCAAGCATCAAATATTGATGTAAGAGTGTCACAAAGTTTCCCCCAAATATTCTGTTAGCTACAATAGCCACTAGAACGATAAGTCTAAACCATGGCATAGTGCCAGTCCCAAAAATCTACCAAAGCAACCCCACATTCAGTAAACTCTTTCCCAAGCAGTGTTTATAAAATAAACTTGCAATACAATGATATATGAACCGACGTTTCTATTTATCATGCAATGATTTAACTCCATGAGACTTCATTATCACAAGTAATAGAATACAAAGTACACTCAGGGAGGTAAATGTTTTTCTTTCTTACAAAGCTACATGACCACGACCATAATATGGTTATTTTTCATTTTGACAGAAAAATAATAGTGCGTGAATATGAGTCATGAAAAGCAACATAACATCAGCATGAATTATGAAACTGTAAAATGCGTGTTTTCAGGAGTTAGTTTTAGCATCAGATAATGGAGAGGATCCATCACACATTCTTTTTCGACCCACCGCCCTACCCTTCCCCTTCCCTGTTGCACATCAAAATTCCATGTGGATGGTCCTTACTCCATCGTGCACCTGTCTCTCAGACCTTTCTCTTGAGCCAAGAATTTCAATTTGTTTCTTTTACTAGATCATAAAGTTTTGGTCTACTGATTTTTCCCGAGCCAAAACAAAGTACAAGTTTTACCCACCTCTCTTAATTAAACTTGTGAGACATTTATACCCTGGCCATATATAGTACTTTACATTGTGAAGGTTTTATTAGTCATAGTTCCCCATTGCAAATTGATGAGCAATTTACACTAAATAATGCAAGAAATTATATGGAATCTAAGTTTCTGACTTACAATTGGCATATAAAATATATTTCGCGTTGTTACTCCTACATGTTGGAGGGGTTCAATTATCCTTGATTGTCCATGCATCTCTTGTTTTTTCTGCAATTAATCTAGCTAAAAAGTGAAAAGGATCGTTACATAGTGCTTCTAGAAGCCAACATTGTGGTTGGGTTTCAAACCTCAAACCTATTGAATTTTTCTTTTTTTCCCTTTTAGCTCAAATTGCACTCATGTTTATAATTTTGCTGAAGTCGAGCGAATAAAATAGAGCACAAATAGAAGATAACATTTTGCTAGGTATAATTTGAGCCATGTAATAGGTGTGGGACATGTACATATTAAATTTCCACCTTGCAGTCCCCGGTTGTCTTTCCTACTTTCCTTGTCGGTCTTCATCTCATACAAAAAATTGAAATTTGTCCAATTGAAAATGTTGACGTTGTAATTTTTTTTAAAAATCACATCCCTTTTCCTCCATTTTTCTATAAATTTTCCATTTCTTTATGTTCTGTAAGGGTCACTTGTTGGCACCTGCAATTTATAGATAAATTAATGGTGTTCGATGAATGACCCCTCTTTATGTGTAAATTAAGATTGGATTTCACACCTAGATCTTGTTGGAACTTCTCCATTTTTCATTTTGACCCCTTTCACTGCAAATCGCACTCTTGTGCAAATTGTATGTGACATGGAGATGATAATGTCAGGAGCAAAAATTATTCATTACCATGATAATCATTTTAATACTCAAAACACAAAAGAACTGAATTTATAAATAGCTATTCACATGGGCAATATTCATTAACTACTCTTCACCTTCAATAATATCTGTAAAATATGTTGCCTTGCAAACCGTAACCCCTTTTGCTTCTTTACGATTGAGAAAAATGAGACGTGGTTGTCAGAAAAAGGAGTTTCCCTTTGTTTTCACCACACCATTTCTCCCAACCATCATCCTCTCCTCCCTCAAACCCTTCTTCATCGACCCTGTTCCTTTTATGTCATTTCATTTCCCAATATCCTACCTTTGATGTCTCCCCTTCGGCGTTCACATTGTACAATTCACATACGATTGCTAGTTTTAGCCAATTTATAGTAGGAGAATGAATTAATGTCCCACACAACTATGTTTTTCTTCTTTTTTTTCATGGGCTTATTCACTCCTTTGATTATGATTTTGGTTTGTCGGGTCACATAAATTAGATTGGTCTTGTGGACATTGAATTGAATTGAAATATTTTAATGACGTCCACGAGGCCAAGCAGCATATGAGACTCGAAAACAAAAACAAGCATGCCAAAAACACCAAAGAAACCAGCCCAAAACCTCTACTTCTGCTCTTTCTTGATTTCTTTGCTAATCTTGAGCCTTCTATTATGGATTTTAGTCAAGTAATATGTTGTTTTTGTAATCTTATCTTCTTCAAACAGGGTTGTGAGAGCTTTTGTTTTTAACAAATCAACATAGATACTCTGAATTTCCTCATATGCTACATACTCCATTAGGAAATGCCATTCTGTTTCCACAGACCTTGAATTGCAAAACCGGAAAACTCTTTTAGACCATTCCTCTTTTGGTGTTGTCCATCTTCCTATTTCACATATGAGATGATGCAAACTAGTTTTCAACTGTGCGATTACCATTTTAGCTTTCCACTTTATTTCTGCCTCCATATAGTGATTCTGCTCATGATCATATGCGGGATTAAAGTTCTTGACATAATATTCTCTTTTTCTTCCTAGTTGTTTCGTCCACAAGACAAATTTTTCTTTCTCTCTCACATACTTTTTGATATCTCCATTGGTGTTAAGACATTCCTGCATGCTAATTCCCTGATTCTTCATCCACTTTTCATTTTGCTTCATCCAAGTGCACTTCCTTCTATTCAAATTTTCTTCCACTACTATTTTGGGCCACTGGAGACCGTCCATGCTTTCCACTTTCTTCAAGTATCCCAAAAGTCGAATCAAAGCTGCCGCTTCCATCGGGAAGGCCCTAACTTTAGCAAGAATGATCTCACAAGGAGCCGTGGATTTTATTTTGACACTACTCGTGATAAAATGTTTTTGTAACCTTTTTATTTGTCTCCGTTTCATCGCCAACGTGTTGCTGCCCCAAACTTCACAACCATATAAAACCACCAGAGAAACAGACAACCCAAAGAGAGTCAACTTGGTTTTCCAATCCCACAATTTTGTTGATTTGCATATGTTTCAGAGCATAGATAAAACTTTTCGTCCCTATTTTATCCTCTTATCTCTACAGGCCTCCCAACTGAGGTTACTATAGAAGTCAAGACCCAAATATTTGTTATCATTCACCACTTGTAAGGGACCACCTTCAAACTCAAAATTTATTTGCCTTGGTTTTCTTCTTAACGTAAAAATCATTATTTTGGTTTTACTAATGTTCATCTGCATCCCCACCTCTTTACAAAATAGTTCCAGAGCTATCAAGTGTTCGTGCAATCCATACGTTGTTTTAGCCATTAGGATAAGGTTATCAACATAAAACAACAATTTTACCACGTAAGAGGCTAGGTGGATCCCACTCCCACCCATCGTGTCAATCCACTCCTCTAACTTGTCTATGTATAGCCCAAACAAAGTGGGAGATAAAGGAAATTCCTGCTTGACCCCGATGTCACTCCTAAAGAATTCCAATAAGCCATCCTCCATTCTTATTTTTGGCTTGAACTTGATCATAAAGCTTATGAATCGCTGCCCTATACTTTTCTGGTATACCCAATTCTTCCATTTCGGCCTAGAGTTTGCTTCTAGACACCGTGTCAAATGCCTTTTTGAAGTCAACAAAACAACAATAGACCTCTTCCCCTTGCTTGTCCCATACCTTTTCAATCAGGTGCTTGAGGGTGACACAGTGATTGATAATAGAATGTTTTGATCTGAAACCAATATGCCATTTTGCCCTCTTACCTTCCTTTTCAGCCCAAATACTAATTCTACGTTCCACCATACTACTTAAGAGTTTTCCAAAAACATGATTAATCATAATAGTGCGGTAGTTTGATGGATTGTTGACATCACCACTTTTGTGAAGAGGAATGACAATGCTCGTTGTCCAATTTTCTGGAAAACCATACTAAATATCTTTGTTGAAAATCTCTTTTATGTATGTCGCAATGTCATCCATACTCCATTTTAAAAATTCTGCCTGTAGCCCATCAATATCTTGAGCTTTGCATGCTGCTAACTTTTTGATTCCTTTCTTGATGTCCTTTGTAGAAAAGAGTTTGTCCTTATTTTCAATTATAGGAGGATGAGGGAGAGGATCTTTGTTTTGATACAACATTTTTGCATATTCTAACCATTGGATACCTGTGATATTGTTCTCCACATTTGTTCTAGACTGCTGCAGCTCTCCCCAAAAACCTCTCGGATTATTTTTCCCCATAGAAATTAGCTCCTTCCTCCTTATCTTTATGAATTCTTCCTTTTTATCTCTCACTAGATTTTTGTATGTTTTTATATATGTTTTATCCTTTCCCGAAGTATTCACTATTTTCGTTGTGGCCTTGCAATCATCATCAAACCACATATTAGCCGGGAAACTATTTTTAGTACTTCTTCTGGCTCTAGAACGTTTGCACTCCAAGAGCGCCCTTTGAATTATACTTGTCAAATCCTTGCTCTTCGTAAATCTCTAGTTCATAAATCTCTAGTTCCCTTTAAAATTGTTAAAATTGTCAAAATCTTGAATAATGAAAAATGGAAAATGTCAAACACAAACGACGTCATTTGAGTAATGAGTAGAAGCCATTTAAGCAAATGACAGATAATCCCAAAAAAATCAATTATCTAAATCTGTTAATCAAGTGCACTTGATCAAGTAATAGTTTGCATATTCCATTTCATTCTGCATATTGTTTGTCGGAGTGAACTCAAGCATATCCACTTCTTTAGGGTTTAACTGGATGAAGGATGGCATCGTCGGCATCCCAATCTAAATATCAAGCGCCTCCATATCCCAGCGCTGCCAAGCTCTCGGATTCCATGTGTTACTCTGCCTACTGCGCCTCTCTCAAATGTATTAACTCTTCAACTTCTCATTCATAATATTATAAATACAATTCAACATTTAATCAATTGCAGAGTACTCTAAAAAAATCTGCAATTCATCTGCGGATTTTTTTAGATAAATATCTTAAACGCCGTCGATGTTTTGGCATTGTGGTCAACCGATTCCAAAAATTTTGCAGCACGGAAAATTTTAGGAAACATAGTTTTTTTTTTTAATTTTTTTATTCCGGGAAAATTTAATGCGTAACACTATGGATGGCCGAAGCTTAAGTGGTATTTTAGTTTTTAAAATATTTGTATTTACTTGTAACTTGCAATTTTTGAGAAATTCTTCGTCCGTTTATTTTATTAGGGTTTAGGGTGTGGTCTCATATTCTATCTCAACCAGTCAACCCATTTCAACGGAATGATAATCTCGATGCCTCCAATGCCAAAATATATGCAGCACGGAAATTTATTGGAGAATAGAACCATTTTAGTTTACACATCAATTTTATAGGAATATATTTTTTATGGCTTGCGGATATTTTAGATTTTAAATATTTTTATTTATTTGTAATTTGCAAAATTTGAGGTGACATTTTTTCTCAACCTCTTTTTTGAGGGTTTGGTCTCATGTTCAACCAGTCCACCCATTCCAATGGACGGAAATTCTTAACAATGTATTGAATTTTGTATCTGCCACGCACGTAAAGAATTTTCAATATTTAGGAAAGGTTTCACTGGATCTAATATTTTTTAATTTCAATATTTTAGGTGTAATAAAGTATTTCATTAACAGGGCAAAGGCCTAAGCACTCTGAGAGATATCAGATATCTCTGATATCTTTGATATCTATCTTGGACTGCTATTCAAAGTCCTAATGGTTTAATCCAAAGAATTTAGAAAGAAGTTACCCTAGAGGAAAATTCGCTGGATGAACTACATCCAAAGAAAATGACAATTCTAGAATTAAGCATGAGGCACAATTATGCTAGCATGGACTTTTAGAATATGTAATTTCCTAAATAGTATAAAATATAGTAGCTAAACATGGCTTTGGCTATTCTCCATACAAAAAAACGCTCCTAACATACCATACCATACCTTAGCATAATTGGTATCCGCCATGCCCCATCATCATGGGCTTTTACATATTCTGACCAAAGGGAGCCAACATGCTACGTGACCCCGCACTATCCACATCATTAGTCGGACCCACATCATCAATCGAACTCTGTTTTGTGACCCAACATGCCATGTGTTCCTGTCCTGCCACATCATCCGTTGAATTTGAAAATTTTATTTCAAAACTCCCTCCCCATTTTCTGCCATTATTTCTATTATTTGAATCGGAGCATCTGTTCCTTAGTCGTGTTGTTATCTAACCAATATTCAATAGATGTTGCTGTAGGTGATTTGAGTGATTAAAAGTCTTAACTGATAAGATTTTGGCCCTCCAGAATGATGAAGACGGCTAATAGGTCATGGGCACCATTCAAGCATAATGAAAATGAGACTTTTGTCAGATGTTGTAGACCCAGGCTTGTGAGAAGATCAACAAGCACATGGCGAGATACCACAGCCTTATCCAACATTCTCCTAGCTTGCTCTAACATGAGAGATTTGGAATAGGGTTTGGAAAATCCACCGAAGAGTTATCGGAAGCGATTATTTTCAGATGTCATTTGAAAGTGATATGGTATTTGTATGAAAAATGTGAAGCAGACACAAGGCATGTGAACTTCTCCACAAAATGCCTTAAGTTTTTCCGTCTCATGGCTTCCTCTCATGAAATGCTACGGTTGTAGAATTTACACATAATGAGTTTGTTGAAATGGCTATGGGGAAAATTTCATACAGATGCAATTGACAAGTGTAAAGCCGGATACCATTAGCTTGGCTACATCCAACTTGTGTCAAAATGAGAGTCATTGCCATGTTGGAGCTTTATATATTGTCAATCCTTATATTTTGTCATATTGGATATATGAAGAAAAATAAGTGATTTATACTTTCAGGAAACATTTGGTCAAACAATTAGCAAGTATCTATTCAACAAGCGATTTTTAACTTGAAGTGACAACTTATACAATGCATAGCCACATTTAAGTGAACATGTAATACCCTTATATAAAATACAAAACATGCCTGCAAGTCCCTCTGTTGAAAAATAGATGTCTATGATGAAGGTGGTTGCATTGAAAATTGTGATGTTGTGCCTGCAAACCCTTGCAAATGCCTCTAAAACCATTCTTCTGTCTCAAAGGGAGTTCAAAATAGAGCTGAAATTTAAAAAATGAGTTGAAAACGTTGATATACTGTCAATTAAAAACAAAATGACGGCGTCTTTGTCGTTTTGAAGCGCCAAAATCTTACCACTTTGGACTTTTCACCGCTCAAATTGCCTGCAGCAATGTCTGTTGATTATTGGTTGGAATGTGGCTCTGGAATAGGTGCTCTATTTCAAACGATAGAAATAATGACAGAAAAATGGGAGAGAGCATTTTGAAATACGATTTTCAAATTTGGCGGATGACGTGATGGGATGGGATCACGTGACATGATAGGTCACGAAACAAAGTTTGGCTGATGATGTGGGTGGTGTGAAGTCACGTGGCATGTTGGCTTCCTTTGGTCGGAAAACGTGAAAACCCATAATGATGGGGTATTGGGCATACCAATTATGTTAGGAATGTTTGTATGGATAATAGCCATTGCCGAAGTGATTCACATGTATGAAATGCGTCGAAAACATATCAGAAGTGCCACAAACACACCTGGAATGGCCATACTATTTCCAAAGTGTTTCTGGCAGGTGTCTGGTCATTATTGGTTCTTTAAAAAAAACCTTTGACTAAATACAAATGAAATTAGAAAATAAAAGAGATTTTTTTTTTGTAAAAATAAATTAAAGTAACCCCAAATACTACTCCCGAACTATGGTTAAACAACCAAAAAACATATCAAAAGGATAAAACCTAAAAAAATAAAAAATATAGTGAAACAAAACTAAGCTACAGTAAATCCCACCCCTTAACGACGGTTAATCAACCAAAAAATATATTAAAATGTTAAAACCTAAAAAAAAAATCAGCATCATTATATGTAGTAATTGTAACTTTTAGCAATTTGCAAACGTTTTTTTTTATTCGATAGCTGCTATTGCAGAGTTTCAGACAACAAGGATGGTTGTTGGATAGTTCAGAAGCAGCAGCAGATATTACAAGCTTTGGACCAAAAAAAACAAAAAAACAAAAAATTAGATGATTGTCATTTCCTTTAGATTATAATCCTCACATTTTGAACGAATTTAGGATTTGCATTAAAATTTTAGACCCTATAAAACATGACATGAGGACTTAAATTTTTAAGAATGTTGAATGTTTTGAATTTTCTTGAAAACCATAATTTCTTGAAATGTTTTATCTTTTATGGTCTAAGAAAGAGTATTATGCATTTTTTTATATATATTTCTATTTTTTAATAATTTATTGTACATACATTTTGGTGCTGTTTTTGTTTCCATTGTTTATTGGGAAATCAATGTGTCTACGTTTCGGATCCATTTCTTGGTAACGTAAATTTCTAGAAGTAGTTGGTCAAGAATTGTGTAATTTAGCTCCTGCTCCAAGTCACAGGGTTCGCCAAACTTCAAGTAAAAAGTTTGAAATCTTGTGAACTTAGTAAAACCCTAAAAAGTTCATTTCAATTCGCCTTGAAATTCGTATGGAAAAGGGTTTAGGGAAAATGGTGGAGAACTTCTGTCGGAGTTTGTGTGGATTTCATGCGAGCGCAACCCTGAAGAAGGAGAAGAATGAAAATCCTGTTAAATTTGGTATCGTTTTGCTATGAAGATAGAATTTTACATTTAGCAGATTACAAAAGACATGGGCATCTGCATGAAGCATTGACACAATTTCACCAAACGCAACCAACAGGTGTCCAACCTGATCAGTTCTCCTTTGCTAGCATAGTCCCTGCCTATGCCAAATAGGGTAATGGACATCCACCAAAGGGACTTTTGTTGGATGTGAACTGTATGCAAGTGCCCTAGTAGATATGTATGCTAAATGTGGAAGCATGCCCAATGCACGTGAACTGTTCAACAAAATACCTGAAATGTAGCTTCATGGATTGCAATGATTATGTAATGTCCCCTTTCCTACGCCATAGGCCCAGGTGCCAACTTGAGTCCAGGCCTTGGTCATACCCAAGGGGTTATGGATGCTGGGAGCTATTGGGTATGAATATCTAGTCTATTTTATTATTATTCTTCATTGACATGTGGATAAGTGGTTTTAGAGGGGCTAGATGTTATGTTTTGTCGTTAGGGAGGGGCCATATGATACTTACATTCTAATTTTGCGTTGGGGGTCACTTTTGGACCATGGCGACTTAAAAGGTAAAAAGTAACTTAAGTTACTTTATGTTATTGGCCCATCCTAAGGAAAAATGTGACTAGGACCTTTTAGGGTTTTTTTTGCATTAAAAAAGTTATATAAGGAGTTGAGGGGAGAAAGGAAATGAGACTTTATGCATACTCAACTATTTCTTTTCATGTGCAACTGCTGTTTGCAAATCTTCAGCTTGTGGAGTGAGATCCCATAGGAACCCTTGCTTCGGTGGTGAGAAATCCATCCCTAGCTAGCAGGGCATTCTTCGGTAGTGAGAGATCTACCCTAGCTTATCATTTTAGAGTTGTTTTTCAGGGCTGATTCACAAAGATATTTGTAGGGGTTTCAAAGATAGGGTTTTGAGGGTTTATGAGAGGTTTGTTGAAGATAATCAGTGAATTTTCCGATTAGATTTACGGCAGCAATAAAGGAAGGGTTTAGCATCATTTTCAGAGGATCTTGCAAGGGTTTCAACCACCTACCAAAAAAAGGCGACTTGTTTTGGAGATTGCAGCATTTATTTGAAAGGTTTCTAGTTGGCCATTTTCAGATCTGAAGGATGGAATATCATCTTATATATTTATAAATATTATTTCCGAAGTTTCATAATTTTTGCACTTGTATTCAGGGAGATATGAATTTTAGAAGTTTTCCAACTGTTTAGGGTACGTTGTAATTTTTTGGCAGCATTCTATTATCTGAAAAATTCCAAAAATAATTTCCTAGTGTTAGTTTAATTGTTATCAAGCTCTCTATAAATTTTCAAGTGATTCGGGCAAGTATTTTGTGAGTTATAAATTTATTTCTATTCGCTGCCCTAGTTTTATTTTCTGTAAAAATCAGAATTCTGTTTGGCTGCAAATTGTCAGTATTTTGTGCTTTTCTAAGTGGTATCCCACAAGGGATATTTCAGATTGCAGCATATGCAGAATTTTGTTCTGTTGAAAAGGCCTTGGAAACTTTCAAGCAAATGCAATTGGCAGATGTAAGGCTAGAGTCTACAATCTTTGCCAGCACCCTCCCAGCCTGTGTCAAAATGGGAGATTTAGAACAGGGCATGAACATCCATCAAAGTCTAATGGAAAGCTGATTTTTGTTAGATGTAGTTGCAATAGGCATGTATGTAAAATGTGGAAGCATACACAAGGCACGTGCATTTTTTGACAAAATGGCTTAAAGAGATGCGGTCTTATGGATTACAATGATTGCAGGATATTCATAAAATGGTTTCTTGAAAAGGCCTTCAAAACTTTCAAACAAATGCATGACAAGTGTAAAGCTTGGCTCCACAATCTTTGTCAGCATACACCCAACCTGTGCTGAAATAGGAGCTTTAGAACAGGCATGACATCCATTGAAGCATAATGGAAAGTGGATTTTTGTCAAATGTTTTAGTTGCAAATGGCCTAGTAGATGCATACAAAATGCGGAAGCATACACAAGACCTGTGAACTGTTTGACAAAATGACTCATATATATGTGATCTCATGGAATGCCATGGTTACAGAACATGCACAAAATAGCGTTTGCAAGGGTGCTCTCAAACTCTTGAAATAATAAAGCAGTCTGGAACATACCCTGACCATGTAAGCTTTATTTTTTTAAATTAGCATCCAATTATGCAGGTTTAGTGGACGAGGGCTGTAAATACTTTAATGGCATGAGTGCCTCTTACAGCATTACGCCTACATTTGATCATTATGTCTGCATGGTTGACATTCTTGACTGTGCTGCCTATCTTGAGTAAACTCTAAACTTCACATTCCAAATGCCAATGAAACCTCTGTTGGTTGTGTATGTGTTTTCTTGGTGCTTGTAGAGCTCATAAAAATATGGGGCATGGACCTTCCAGCATTTGTTGACTACCATGCTACTACTAAGTTCATCTTCAAGATTGATGCAAGCCAAATTGTTGAGAGAGATGCAAATTGGTTCTGTCATTTCAAAAAAGGACAATGTTCTCTAGGAGATTATTGATAATGCTCCCGTAGACATAGGCTGGAACTATAGCATTGCAAATTATGTTGGATCTGCAGTGATAAAGAAGGGACTGGGTTTTATTTCCGGTTTCTAAAAAATATATTTTTCTAAGCATTTGGAGATCTAAATCACTTTGTTGACTTTATACAATCAGATGTATAGTCTGCAATGTGTATGGCTGCCTATATACTGATGGGGTATTTCTTAAAGCCCTATTGTATAATATGGAGATTTCTGATGTTGCTTCACATCCCTGTTTTGCGGGAGCTAATATGTTTGTGAACACGTGTCTTTTTTTTTCAATCTAATTTGATTTGAATTTGTATGTTTTACATTAAAATAAATTTTTTTTTTTTTTTTTTTTTAATGCAAATGTAAAATTATACTTTTTATTACATTGTAATTGTGAAAGGTGTATGTTACCTGAAAAACTTGCATATTGAGGTTTACAAATTGATGTTAGAGAGAAGAGAACATTATCTATATATGTAGAAGTAAAATCACAATTAAAAATTACATTGTAATTATATGTATATGGCATTAAATATTTGGCACAATAAGGCTTATCAATTGATACTTGTGAGAGGAGGTGGGACGGTGATCTGAAGAGAGCTAAATAGGCCATGAATCTTCCAAATGAGCCTAGCCATGTTATGGAAAACAAAGGGGTTCACTTTTCGTTTGAGACCCAGGTTACAAATTTTGTTGTTACTCATGTCATAAGTGCATATGACTCGTGTAAGCACAAACCTTGCAGGGATCTATGCCTGCAGATTACGGACAGAGCTGGAAGGCAACAACCAAGGGATATGTATATAGTTATGGTGTCATTTTGTTGGAGTTGCTGATAGATAAGGAACCTAGTGGTACAAACTTCAAACAAGCAGAGGGTCGCAATCTTGTGAGATGGGTGTCACATATGTCCAAGATGGGTCTTGTATAAGAGATCATGAATCTCTTCATTTCTAATAGACCTCAAAATTCTCAAATGCTCCAAGTATTGCAATTAGTAGGGTTGTGCACATCTGAAGATCCAAGGAAATGCCCCTTGATACCGGAAGTTGTCAAGCTCTTGAAGGAAATCGAGCAACTTGAGCAAAGACTTGACATTGCTATAGGTGTCACTTCTCGATTATTCCTCTTCCTATCCTTTGTGTTTGCAAAGATAGTGCAATACCCCTCAAACAATTCTAGATCATTTATTTAAGTCAAAAACAAGGATTGCTAGATTGGTTCTGTGTAAGAATATATATATATACATTTCTTTTAAAGTTTAATCTGTCCAATGGTGTAACAATTTAAGTCCAATAAAACTTTTTGTACAACAATTAGTAAAAGGCTCCTATTCGCAAGGGCAATCATGGGACTACCCTTTTCAATTCTATGTAAACAGGTTTGAAAAGTCGTGTGGAGGTAATAGTCCAAGTTGTAGGAAAATACAGTATTTTAACAACTAAAATGGGCTCTTTAGTAGTTTGTCAATCATTTAAGTAGGAGTAGAGATGTATTTACCTCGACATTAATTGGGTGAACATACCTTATCAGGCATGTTGTATCTTTCAATAAGTTTTTTCAAATAGCTAGAAGATGCATTTCTTTTGTTGCTCTAGAAATAGTCTCAAGATGCGTTTCCTTTATTTAAGGAGTAGAGATGTATTTACCTCAACATTCATTGGGTGAGCATACCTTATGAGGTATGTTACACCTTTCAATAAAATTTTCAAATAGCTAGAAGATACATTTCTTTTATTTCTTTTATTACTCTAGAAATAGTCTCAAGACAGATTTTTTTATTTTTTTATTGATATCAAAATGAAATTACAAACTAACTTTAAATTGACATCCCTTCCAACATACTTTGCAACTCATGTGCAATTGCTAGTTATTCTTTAGTCGAGAATGGAATTCCACCTTCAACTCAGCTGGAATACGTTGAGATTTCTTCTATTGGCCTTACTTGGCCTCTCGGAAATTCTCCTAATGCCTATTACCTGAATTTCTCCTTGTATTTTTCCAACTTTTTGGCTGGCCATCTGTCTTCTTCCTCTGCCTGCCTCTATTCTTGCTTTCCATTTCCTTGAGATATTTCTTAACCACCCTCCTAGTGTACTCTTGGGTTTCAACTTGCAGCAAACTCTCATAGACCTAATTCTCCATGAGACTGACCATATGAAGAAAAGCCTCAGCACTTAAAGGTATTAGCATTCCTAGCCAGCCAAATGCCGCATGACACAAACCGTGGTAGGGCCCTAAAAGCTTTTAGTTGAATCTTCAAATAACACTTCTCAAAGCACTCGTACATAGTGGTCCCCTGCCAACCATCCCTAATGCTAGTCAACCCTTCCATCTCAGCTCAGACTTTTACCGAATATGGACAATAAACTAGTAACTGATTGATGGTCTCAACCTCCATTTTACACGAAGTGCAGCATTTAAGTTCATGCCAACTTCTTTTTTGCAACATTTCCCATTGGATGCTACACTTTGTTGCAAAAAAGAAGTTGCCAACTTCTTTTAAGGCGAGCCACATAAAGACCTTGGTTTTAAGTGGAGCATCAATCTTCCAAAGTCTATTCCACCACCCTGAGACTGCTTCTCGATCCACATTAGTAAACATAGCCTTGTACCCATAGTTACCAAATCTGGCCAGATCTGCACAAAATCCGGCTGGATCCGAATTTTTCAGCTGACCTGGATAAATTTGGTCCAGGTCGGCCCTAATTTAAGGAATTTTTTTTTTTTTTTTACTTTTAAAAAATTTCTGTAGTTTTCTGGAAAAAAACAGTCAACTATCAACCTTATATATTAAAAATATAACATTTTACATTACATTATTAAAGTTTTTCATTGTATTTGTCAAATTTTCATTTTTGTAAAATTCAACTCATATATTTCAGGTCCCAGATTTTTCCGAACTTTTTCAAGAATTCCGGATTTTCGGATTATTTTACCCTCTTGAATGGATCCAGATTTCCGGACATGGTAACTATGCTTGTAAGTTGTACCCCAACCTAACATTATACTTGCCCAAAGCTGGATTTTTGGACCAGACCAACAGATCCTCATCTTCACTAATTATAATATGACTCCTCTTCAGTCTCTTCACATAATCCTCCAACTGAATGGGAGCCTCACCATCCAGACCCAACATCTCGACACATTTCCATGCTGGTGCTGGATGTCAGTGTAATAGGGGTTTGCCGCATGTGTAATAGTCGTAATACCAAGCCTTTGCTGAATAGTATTCAGGTCCATACTCAATCTATGAGCTCCAACACACCCAACCCAAGGGTCAGCCCCAACTTTGACCTGTTCACCATTCCCCACCTTCCAAATCAGCCAATTCCCAACAATAGGAAAGGATTGAATGACTTCCTTCCACAATAAAGAAACATTATGAATAGGTTTAACAGTGTTTCTTCTCCACTTTTCGACAACGGGGCTCAATATACTAGTGTATAATCATTTGATTTCATAGCCCCCCTTTTAAGATAAGCCTCCAAAGGCTTTTGGCAACTAAAGCTGACCCAAATTAATGGATATTCTTAAGGCCCCACGCCCAACATCCTTAGGTTTTACTAAGGATTGTCATTTAACGAGAGGAAGGCCTTCTTTTTCCATCCTACCGTCCAAAGAAATTTGAAACTTTTCTTCTTAATCGTCTCTCGTATGCCCATGGGGATATGAATTGATGAAATCCAAAAGACACGAATAACTTCCAATATGGGCTTCACTAAAGTTAATCCACTGCCCAGGGCGAGCCATGTATTAAACCACACATTTAATCTCATTTCCACCTTAACAATCAACCAATTCCAATCACTTTTCCCATAGTTATTTGGTTTCAAGAAAAAACCCAAGCACCTAAAACCATCTTGTAAGTTGATTTGCTGGAATGAAAAACATTGAGAAGCCTTCTGACCAAATCTTCCAACCTGTTAAAAGAAATAAGCGACCTGTGCAAATTGGCCTCCATCCCAATAGCCACATAGAATGAGTCAAGTATCTCTTTTAACTTTGAGATGTCCCTCCTAGAACCATCACGGAATAGCAACACATCATCCACAAATAGCAAGTGGCTAAGAAAAGTGGAAGTTCCAACCTTTATAACTTTGATCATGCCAATTCGCTTGGCCTCCAATATAGCCCGACTTAGCCCTTCAACAATCAACAAAAATAGCAGTGGGGATAGAGGACATTCTTGCCTCAACCCTCTAGAAGGTCTAAAAAAGCCGGATGTAGAAATATTAATTAAAATAGAAAAGAAACAAATAGCAAACACGCCATAATCCAGTTCACCATCTGCACACAAAAACCAATATGGATCAGCACTAAATATAGGTAGAGCTGGTTAGCTCTATCATATGCCTTCGACAACTTCAACCTTATAACCATAGTTGGCAATTTCTTAGTTTTTATGGAGCATAGTCCCTCCCCAGCCACCCTTATGGCATCATGAATTTGACACCTGTGCAAAAAGCCAAATTGTTCATTGGAAATGGTTTCAGATACTATCTTCTTCACTCAAATGGCAATAATTTTAGCAAATATCTATGAGATACAATTGCAAAGGGAAGTAGGCCTGAAGTCGTCAAAAGAATTTGGATTCTCCTTTATGGAAATAAGAGCAATGAAGGTAGAGTTGAAAGTACCCGACATCTTCCCTGATCTCCTAGAATCTTCCACCACCCTAAGTAAGTCCTCGAGATAATTTCAAAAAAAACCAAAAAAGAATTCTACAATCCAACTGCCAGGCCCTGGGTTGTTATCTGTTTGGAAGGATGACAAAATTGACTTCAACTCTTTCTTGGATTCTTCCTCCACTAACTTCTCATCAACTTCTTCATTAATAAAGCTTGGAAAGTGTGTAGAGATGCTCAGAATCTTCGCAATATTGACTTTGTCAGGTTCCTTGTACAACTTCTGAAAGTTAGAAAACCCCAAATTTGCAATCTCCTTGAAGTACCTAGCGTTGGAGCCATCCTCCTTTGGCATTTCCCAATAGTATTATTATTTTTCTTGTCATTGGCATAGTTGTGATATTTTTTGGTATGTTCCTCATCATCAGCCAACCACAAGACTCTACTTTTAAGTCTGCAATGAGATTCATTATCCTCCAACAATTTCCTCTTCCTTTGTTCCAAACCTTTAAGCGAAAGTTTTTGTGCCTCATCAGGTTCCTTCTTAAAATCCTGGTCATAGAAACAAGCAATCTGGTGTTCCATAGAAATAAGCGTCTTTTCTTCCTCCCTACGCTTCTCTACCTTTTTCAAATTAGCAGCAAAATGAAGGCTAGCCGACTCCCATGAGGAAGCCTAAAAAATAGTCCATTCAACTTCCACAAGATCGATGAAGTCTTCTTCCATCAGCCAAGTGGGATTGAATTTAAAGGGACTAAGAGGTTTACAATCATCATTTTCAATATGCAACACAATGGGCAGAGGGTTAGATTCACCTCCAAATTCCACCCAGGATCTGATCCTATCGGAGCCATTCAACAAAGATTTTGAGACAAAGAACATATCCAATCTCTTAGCCACTCCTTCTGCACTAATCCTGATATTTGTCCAAGTTGGAACCAACTTAATTGATTCCATATTTAACAATCCATCCCAGAAGGGCGCCCCTCTCCTCATATGCGCCATAAATATTAACAATAGAGAAAGTTTTCCTCAACTCCATATAGCAGAGATCAACAACAATCCTTGAAGCAAGGTTGACTGAGTAGACCAGCCTGAAAGATGATTTCCTCCATTCAAAGATCAAACCCTCCGAGCACCCTTTAGAGTTAATAGCAAGGAAATCCCACTCCTTTTAAAATAAAGACATCTCCCCAATGACCTTTTTCCCTTCCCCTAAGTCTTCTGGATCAAAACAATGTTAAACTTATGAGAATTCACTAACCTCTTTAGGGATGTCTTTTTAGACGGTTTGCCCAACCCTCTAATATCAAGGTATAAAATAATCACTGGGTCAAATACTTTGGGGCTTCCCCCGCTCTAAAGGCCCCAAATAAAGTTTGTTGTTTTCCTTGAGATATTTCCCTCACTGCTTTGTTTTGTGCATTAGACAAAAGTGAAATCCTTTCCCTTCCCAAATGAGACCCCTCCCTCATCAAATCTCTGTACAAACCCCCTTCAATGTTAGTGTTCTTGACTACCTTGTCCACCATCCTAGATCTTTAAGGATATTTGCGTTGTTTGGATAAAGTGAACAACTCTTCAGTGATACGACCAAAAGAAACTCTCTACTTCCTCGTAGGACTCCTTGAAAGAGGCTTATGCATAACAAGTTGCCCAATTAGAGGGGAAGCCTCTCTAATTCCACATGCATCTTTTAGTTCCCAATTCAAACCATCAACAACCCTCATTGACTTCCTTGCCTTTTAAAACTTAACTTACTTTCGGCTCCCCAATATAGGGCACTGCTCAATCGATAAAGGGAGATGAGGTGCCTCTACCTGCAAGGAGCCCAAAGTGGACCTCCCAACCTTGCTCGAGGAATCCAAATGTCGCAACATGGTGGGATCCATTATTATTACATCTCATGTGGAGGCGTCCATAGAGAGTTTTGGCACATCCTTCGGCTCACGGACAAAGGACAATATCAATTCTTTTTCCCCTCCATTATCATACAACAATTGAGTTCCTCTAGAAACTGTAGTATTCATCAATTTGTGGGAAGCCTCCAACGTATTCGAAAAGACATCTCAATGGTGAAGGGAATACAGAGTTCTACTTCACCCTCCTATTGTCTGAGCTTGTCTTCCTCCACTCATGATGGAATAATTTAAGGCGACAATCCAAAGCTAAATGTCTATAAAGGTGACATCTAGCACACCTGAAAGGAAATCCCACACACTGTAGAGATTGAATATGCTTCAAACAACCATATTCCAACTACATTCCTTATCTAAGCCCTGCTTTAAATCTAGGTCCAATGGTCACTGTCCTAGAGGACAGCGTCTGATAACTCTCATCTCCCTCCAAGAAGGTCTCCATACTATCTCCAATGGTCTTAAAAACTTCCAGTGACCAAAACTCTAGAGGCAAACTTGGCAACTTAACCCAAACATGAAGAATTGAGTATCTCTCTGAGCGAGGATGAAACCTTGGAGTCCACTTTTTTAAAGATAGTAAAGACGACCCCTAAAACCAACTTACACCCAAAATATTTCCATCATCTTCAAATTTAAAGATGAAAGTGAGGCATCCCTTAACCAAAATGTGAAATTCAAGAGATTAACCAAACACAGGATGCCACACATGAATAATCCAATGTTAAAAAGTTTTCTCAAAGATTTGCCTCCAGAAAAAGCATCCAGTCGACAACCTCAGAACCACTGAAAATCCTTACACTACCACCAATAGAGCCAAAATCATCCCTCGAAAAAAAAGAAAGATCAAAGAACCTAGTGGGCATTGCCTCCCCCAGTCCTTATATCGAAGGATTACACAATCCATCCCCTCTTACCTTATTTACCTTAACATCCGCTGTTAAAATTTCGGTCCTTATAAGAGGGTCTTTAGACTAATCCACCTCTTCTTCCCACTCAAACGGCTCCACACTCTTGAAACAATGACTTCTCCCACCCTCCTCCATGGATCGCCGCACAAGCTTATAGAAATGTTCAAAATTGAAGCTGACGAGTGTTGATCCAGAAATTTTGGCTGCAAAAGTAGATGAAAAGGCTCCCTAAACATTTGTCTGCACTAGCCTTGGTCCTATCTGTATTGCCAGGTTGTGTTGAGGTCTTTAGAAGAGATTCCGCCAAGAGAAGGTTGAACCGAGCAACACATATGTATGAGGGGGAGAGAAACCTGATGGGAAAAATTGATTGTTTAAGAACCCTCATAGCCTGCAAAAACCACATTACAGAAGCCTTAATTACTTACAACTAATAGGAATATTGTTGGGTTTTTTATAATTTTACATTGATATTATAATTTCGAGATAGGGAAGGAATACACTCTCCAAAACTCTGCCAATTGGGAAAGAAGCTAGAGGGTGAAAAGCCCAAAGTGATTTGTTTAATAATCACCTTTCCTCTCCCACACTAACAAATGCTTAGGGTTGCTTGTGTGCTTTGGGACTCCCCCTTAGCTTGTGATTATTAGCAACATACATGAAAGAAAGTGTAATGTCCCCATTCCTACGCCAGAGGCCTAGAGGCTTAGTTCCGTCTTAGCTTTGGTCATACCCAAGGGGCTGGAGACGTGGAGGTTATTGGGTATGGGTTATTTTATTACCACCTTCACTTTATGTTATATTTTGTCATTAACTTAAGTGATGGGCGACTAGGTGGTACTTTATGTTCTATTTCTTCGTTGGGACAACTTATGTGTACTTTGTAGCGTGTGCACAATAAAGTCCCTTAAGTTATATTTATGTTTATGAGAAAAGTCCCAAAAGGAGTGCGATTAGGGTTTTTGGAGGAAAAAGGTTATAAATATACCTTTGGGGTCTTTTGGATATTCATTCATGCATGCAACCATTTTGAGCTCTTGCTATCTTTAGTCTTCTTGCTTGTGGAGGTTAGATTCTATAGGATCCATTGCCTCGGTGGTGAGAGATCCCTCCCTAGTTGGTAGAGCATTCTTTGGTGAGGGTTTTTCACCCATATCCCTAGCTTGCTATTCAAATTTTTTGGATCAGATTTGGAGGGTAATCAGAATTTCAGATTCAGATAATGAGGACAACCATTCTTCATCAAGGGTTTCAGTTATTTTCAGATTTGGGGTTGTTGGGTTTCTTCCCCAAGTGGAGCGACCTATTTAGGAAGTTTGGCAAGCAAGTTGGAAGGGTTTTAGCGGGCTGTTATTGGAGATTTTAGATCTGAAGATCATTCTTATCATATTGATGCCAAATAAAAATCATTCTAGCCATTTTCTATTAATATTTTGTAGTTTACGGTCAGTGTACCTTTCCCTCATTTGCTGTTATAAAATAAATAAAATACATTCAGATCTGTTTGTTAAAAAAATATTTTTTAGTTGTTTATCGTTCTCTATATTTTTCGACATCTTTTTAAGCTTCTGGGTATTGTTGGAAGTGAATATTTTTGAAGATATAAAATATTTTAGACTTTTGCACCTGGCTGTCCTGGAAAAAACAGAATTACAGTCTGCAGATTTTTAATTAATTGCTGTGTTTTAAAGAGATATCCTAAAAGGGATATTTCAGTGGTATCAAAGCCACCTTTCCTCCAGTTTGTTGGGTAGTGAATGAAGGTATATTCCAGGAGGAATACACCCTGAAAATAAGGTCAAAATATGACAGATTAAGAAGAGAATGTGGAAGAGCTTAATGAGGATTTTATGAAGAAGATGTTCATCAACATGGTGAAGCAACAAGAGACAACGAACCTCTACTTGAGTCAGTTCACACAGAACATGAATCAGATCAGATATGGGAATAATAAGGAAAAGGATGAGAGCAGTGATGCAGGGCAGTGATCCGCCCATTCTTTTAACAAGCCTTTGAGTCTTCTTGAGCCTTCTTTCTTGAGATATCTTGAAGTGTCACATGTAGGGCAACCAATAAAGGTGAATGACGAGTCTTGTTGGGAAAAATACCTATCTTTGAGTGAGGGTTTCTGAGATAAAATGTCATTTCTAGATTATTACAGGATGAAGATTGGTAGCAAGTCCAAGAGAGATCATCATATGTAGGATCCCTAGCTTTGGTGGCGAGAGATTCATCCCTAGCTGGTAGATGAGATCAAATAGCATGAGATAGCTAGTGGAGCATTCTTCAGAGAGGGTTTTAGATCCATATCCCTAGCTTGCTGTTCGTATTTGGGGATATTTCATATTCCCAACCTTCTACATTCAGAATTTTAGTTTACACTTGGAACAACTATTTTTTAGGGTTTTATCTACTTAGTTCTAGATTTGAGGAGCCGTTTCGTGTGTGTTCCACCCATTGGAAAATTTTGCTTGAATATGCATTGGATAGATATTCGATGTATCTATCTTTTGAGCTATCATTTGTAATCAGTTCCCAAGTATTTCCAAAGTTATTAATTTTATAAGTTTCAGCTATATTTTCATCATTAAAAATTCAATTATGAGAATTTCGGAAATTTGATTGGATATTCTGGTTCTCTACATTTTTCTACCTTTATTTTCGAAACTTTCTATATTTTGAAAGATACAATATTTTTAGATTTCTGTACCTTGATGTCCTAGAAAAATCATAACTACAATTTGTAGGTTTTTGATAAATTTCTTTGTTTTAGAGTTATATCCTGAAAGGAATATTTCAGTGGTATTAGAGTGGTGCTGAGAAGTTGAAACCGTGGTTCTATGGGCCATACAATATAGTACAAAGAGTTGGGGCAATTATATATGAGTTGGAGCTTCTAGAATAGAGCATGATCCATAACGTCTTTCATGTTTTGTGTCTTAAAAGGGCACTTGGACAACATATTGTGCCTTCCACAGATTTGCCACTTATGGACGATGAGGGAAAGTTGGCCTTAGAACCAAAGACTATCATTGAGGTAAGGCAAAGGAAGCTCAGAAAGAAGGTTATTACCGAGAATCTAGTGCGGTGGAAGGATTTGCCACTTGAGGATGCCACTTGGGAGGGTGGACAGATTTTATAGCATCTTGGTTTGCATTTGCATTTGCTTGTGGGCAATCAAATTTCGGGAAGGGAGAACTGTAATGTCTCCATTCCTACGCCAGAGGCCTAGAGGCTTATTTCCGTCTTAGCTTTGGTCATAACCAAAGGGGCTAGAGATGTGGAGGTTATTGGGTACAAGTTATTTTATTACCACCTTCACTTTATGTTATATTTTGTCATTGACTTAAGTGATGGGCGACTAGGTGGTACTTTATGTTCTCTTTCTTCGTTGGGACAACTTAAGTGTACTTTGTAGTGTGTGCACAATAAAGTCCCTTAAGTTATATTTATGTTTATGAGAGAAGTCCCAAAAGGAGTGGGATTAGGGTTTTTGGAGGAAAAAGGTTATAAATATACCTTTGGGGTCTTTTGGATATTCATTCATGCATGCAACCATTTTGAGCTCTTGCTATCTTTAGTCTTCTTGCTTGTGGAGGTCAAATTCTATAGAATCTCTAGCCTCGATGGTGAGAGATCCATCCCTAGATGGTAGAGCATTCTTTGGTGAGGGTTTTTGACCCATATCCCTAGATTGCAATGCAGATTTTTTGGATCAAATTTGGAGGGTAGTCAGAATTTCAGATTTAGAGAAAGAGGACAGCCATTCTTCATCAAGGGTTTAAGTTATTTTCAGATTTGGGGCTGTTGGGTTTCTTCCCCAAGTGGAGCGACCTATTTAGGAAGTTTGGAAAACAATTTGGAAAGGTTTTAGTGGGTTGTTTTTGGAGATTTCAGATCTGAAGATCATTCTTATCATAATGATGCCAAATAAAAATCATTCCAGCCATTTTCTATTAATATTTTGGAGTTTACGGTCAGCTGTACCTTTTCCTCATTTGCTGTTATAAAATAAATAAAATACATTCAGATCTGGCTGTTAAAAAATTATTTCTCAATTGTTTATTGCTCCATATATTTCTACGTCTTTTTAAGCTTCTGGGTATTGTTGGAAGTGGATATTTTTGAAGATAAAAAATATTTTAGATTTTTGTACCTTTCTGTCCTGGCAAAATCAGAATTACAGTCTGCAGATGTTTAATTAATTTCTGGGTTTTAAAGAGATATCGTAAAAGGGATATTTCAGAAAGATCATTGAAGTAAAATGACTATTTAGAGAAAATTGTCATCATGGTGACAACTGTAGTATTATAATACTCCTAATAGTGAAAATCCCCTGAGACTGAAAATATCTCAATATGTTTATATTGTTATATGTATATATGAAAGGATTTAACAAAGAATTTTTGTTGCAACTCTAGCTGGAGAACTTGGTCATCTAACTTCCTCGGACTTGATCTTAAATACAATTATACAACATGAATTTAATCTTAAATAGAATTATACAACAATGCCAACAATAATCATCACAAGACAAGCTTACCATGCCCGTAACAGCTTGGTGATGTTGGCTTAAAGCATCTTCGTCAGAACATTGTTGTATTTTTTTTCTAATGAGGTGATTCACAAGGTTGACTTGTTTCACTTGTTGCATAGGTTTTTCATTAGTTTTTACAATATTGCTGTATTTTTTTTAATGAGGTGATTCTCAGGGTTGACTTTTTTCACATGTTGCATAGGTTTTTCATAAGTTTTTACAATATTGTTGTATTTTTTTCTCTAATGAGGTGCTTCTCAATGTTGACTTGTTTCACATGTTGCATAGGTTTTTCATTAGTTTTTAAAGCAGCTGTTAAAGTGTGATCTGTTTTCCACTCCCTCTTTGTATTTTGCCACACACCCTTCCTCTTTTAGTATGCATCTTTTAAGTAGAGTTTACTTTCTTTTTTAATTCAATATTTTTCTTCCACTCCTCTAAATATCTTCAACATTAAACCAGGTTTAGATGATTCAAATTATGACAAGGGCAAGTGTCAAGACCAATTTGACACGTACAAGGAGTGTAGGAAAAAGGAGGTATGCAAATTCTATCTAAAATGATTTTTTCTTTAGGTCCCGCTTTTTGTTCTTAAGTTTTCTGATCTGTATGAGATTTCTTAGAAAGGTAATGATTACGCATATAAGTTTTGATCAAATAGTGTGTAAGGTTTATGTGTGGCTTGTATGGGTAATTGAATTGGGGTCTTCATTGGTAATATGTTTGCTCATTTTATTTTGATAATTTACTGATTCTGGTAAGTGGTTTGGCTCATTAGTTGAATATAAAGGTCTTGGTGTTTAAAGCCATGCAACAAGTGTGACATTATTTCCAACTGAATGTATTTATTGGATTTTATAAATTTTTTCTTCTCTATGATAGAACTATCTTGTATTTGGGAAGATCATTGTGTTGTCATCATTTTTTACTCCTGGTATATGTCATCATATCAAGGGAATAGTCTCGATTCCTTTCATTGAGAAATGATATACACTGTTTACAAATAATATGAATTTCTCAATAGATTTTAGCTTATCTAAAGCAAGAATTATCCCCCATCATCATATTATCTCAGAATGTAAGCATTATTCCCCATTATCATATCATCTCATAATGTAAGCATTATTCCCCATTATCATATCATCGCAGAATATAAGTATAGAGTCCTGGCATGTTTTGAACATGCCATCACCATAGGGCCCCTCTATTATTAGAATGAAAATCAGCTTGTGCATTCCTTCATGTTTTGCCTATTTTCAACTTAACCTTTCTTATTTGAAGTTGAATATCTAGTTGCTATAAATCTCTTCGTAGCTGCTTGGTTTCTTGCAAATACAGCTTTTATGCCTTCGCTCTCCTTCCATATTTGAGAAGGCTCTTTGGCACATTGTATTGCAGCTCTCCTAATAAAGGCATTTTCTTTTTCAATATCATGTTTAATAGTTGTCCTATGATAGGTAACTGGACTAATTTCTTTGGCAAGTCACTAAATGAGCTCATTCTTTGTCCTCTATGATAACATTTACTAAATTTTAAGTATTCCTCTGATTTCATGATAACCATAAGTGCGAGGAGGTGGAACACTTTTGACTAACTGTACATTTGATTATCATTTTACTCTGAGCATTGTTTGGTCATCTAACCCATTTGCTAAACTGCCTCCATGTGCCTTCTCTTTGGTGATGTGATCCTCTGCATACATTTATCTATTGGTGTTGGAAACCTCAATTTTTCTTTCTTAGAGAGCTCTGGTTTCTCCCCCTCCTGAGTATCTAACAACAAAGCCTACTGGTGGCATTATGTGACAGTGCATGAACCTCCTCCCTATATATATCCACAGACATATTAAATTGCAGGCAAAACAAATTTCAGCCCCTAGCATAATTAGTGACACTATCTACTTTCTGGTCACCCTCATTAAACATAAAGAGAGTTGTAACACTAACCATCCTTTGATCATACTGGCCAGGATTTGGCTTTATTCTCAGGACTTGTACAAGGGAGACCTGACTATAAGTAGTGTTTCATTTTTCTATGGAATGTCTTCCATGTGACAAATATTGTCACGCCCAAAATTTTAACCCAAAAATTACAATTAAAACAAGGTTTTTTTTTAACATATACATAAAACATATTAGCAACACTAGTGACATAACAACACGTGGTTGTTTCCAAGACATTACCTGATTACATTTTGTAACATCCAAGAGACACATGCAGAGGTATCCCTTTGAGTTATGTCCAAGTGTGACTTGCTAATCATAATGACCTCAACTAATTTAGCAAGAAGTCTCGAGAGAGACTAAACCAAGGGTAGAGAACAACATACAGTAATCTTGCACTACATAGGGTCACACAAGATAACACCCACGACTCAAGGCTAGACAATGAGTTCAATGTGAGGATGGTTTATTTAAGTTCCTTTACATACGTATCAACAATGATCAATCTGCAATAATACAAAAGTCCTTTCCTAAGAGGTTTAATGGTTTCGCTGACAAGTTTTGGTTCAACCAAGGAAAAATATCACAATGATAGGTTTAGAGAACCGTTCAGTTTCAATCTTTTTGTTTGTTTCATTCCATTACACACATTATTTATTTTCCACATAAGGCTGTTATCGCACAATGAAAACCAATCCCTCGAATGTAATAGAGTCATTTACGTACAACATTCTTTGTATAAATACATGATGATTTCCACTTCTCATATAGGATATTAACCATTTCAATCTCTTTTTAACAGATGCTACAAATATGACTATTCAAATACAACAATAACAATCCCAATTTTCTTCCAAGTGACAATATACAATGTAAAAACTAAATGCAAATACAATTTTTGAGTGACACCAATCATTTGTGTTTTCGTTGCAACGCATGCCACCTATAACAACATGGGTCAACAAAAAGGTGACATGGATTTACCCTTCCTTTCTAGCTATGAAATCACACAATTACATTCACTGTTTAGAGAGAGAGAGATCAGTCTTTTCCATGCAATTTTATACTTTAGTCACTTTTCCAAGTCTGAAATAAAAAAGCATTCAATTTAGTCACACAAGCACCCAATTTATTTACAATGCCAAAAAAAAATTAAAACGAGAAACAATTTCCACTAAATACAACTGTCCAGTATTGTTTTAAAAAAGGGTCTCATAGAGAGAAATTTTCATTCGTTTAACCCTATATGTCGAGTTTCTATTCATACCATCAAAAGTAAGAAAAGTGTCTTGTTTCATTTGCACATGTTTTCATTTCAAGTAGGAACTAGGAAAGAAGGTGACCATATTAAAGTCTTTTCATCTCACCACATCCATACCACCGTGGGTGGAACATACTACTAATAAGAGGTCCAAAGTACATTATGTCCATGGCTAATCATATCAAGTCATTACACCTGCATTTTGTACTAAAATGACCTGCCTCTATCTGAGGGTCATTTGGCGACCATTACACCAACAAAATAAAAATGGCTTTGAGGGAGTTCTATACACATTCCCAAAGCCAACAACGTATTACGAATCATTACCCTAAGGTAAACCAACAATTTCAAAGTGGATTGAC
This sequence comes from Taxus chinensis, assembly GCA_019776745.2. NCBI lineage: Eukaryota > Viridiplantae > Streptophyta > Pinopsida > Cupressales > Taxaceae > Taxus > Taxus chinensis. The sequence continues at coordinate 13,512,131 of CM034150.1, forward strand.
TTGTGGAGTCAAAATTGGATAAGCGAGACATAATAACCACATAGTTAAAAAAAATTTGAAATGGCCACGGAATGGCCTTAGAAAAAGGTCACTAGACACTTTTACAGGAAATTCTTCACCCCTAACCCGTTCTCCTATATGGTGAGAATACAAGGAAGCTAATGGAATTGAAAAATGGCAAGTGACGCTCATTTTAGAGGCACCATTCCAGAGTGAATCGGTTAAATTGGACTGTTCGCACTTAAACACCATAAGCCAAAGCAACTCTGAAATTGGCGCGAAAAAAGTGTTTCCCAAGGAGATAAGGTGAATATAATTATGGTTCACAATTCTTGTTATGGTAATTAAGAGGTTTGAGGTGGTAGGACATTTTTTTTTTCTGTCAGCAAGCCTTAAAAACAGGCTAATTCCAAATTGATTTTGCAATAAGCAGCAGCCGCCTTCTGCGAGCAGCTTGTCAAATGGGTTTGAAATCCCGCGTCAAATGGATGGAAAACAAGGCCAAAATAATTTTTTTAAAGTTGTTCTGATATCTCTAGATATCAACGGACAAGTTCAGATCATAAATTGGAAGACATGGTTTTACAAACGCTTTCCACCTGTTGTTTCCGGAGTGAAATTATCACTTTTGAAAGGATGTTTTTAAGCAGTAGATTTCATTTGTCAAGAGTTTTGTTTTCACCATTTGCAGGCCTAAGTTGAAACCATATGCGCAACTATGTTTCGGTTTGTAATTGGTAAGGTACACGTCTTAATCGGCTGCAACCTTTTCCATGTACAATATGTTTTTGAGTTTGGTTTCACCACCCAAAACAACCATTTTAACTATCTTATGGAGATTCAATACTCAACAATTTACTAAGCATACTTTTAGTTTCAACAGATTGTTTTAACAAAGACAAAATTTAATTGACGAGATTAAGCAAGGAAGAGAGGAATCCATGCTTGCAATCAGACAAGGAGCAAATCCCAAGGAAGGATGCCTGCAAATTGGTTCAAGAGCTCTTCCTTTGGATCCTCCAAAGTATAGAAACAAATTTCTTTAGCCAAGGCTTAAAGAGTAGCATTACAGACCTTCAGATCAGGTACATAATTTCTCTTCTTCATCTGATCAAGGAGCTTGATAACATCAATAAGATTCCCCTCTTGGAAAAGCAACAACCCAAACTACCTTAGGAATAAACCATTAAGAATGCTCAAACCAACACCATTCGCCATCGATCTTAATCACAATGTACATCATTATGTAGAGATGGCTTGATTGTGGAGGGTGATACACACAATACCGGTAACATGGCTTATGTGCCCTTTGCATACTTCCACATTTTTTCTTACAAAAATGCACCACTTTCACTTGTAATTAACATTCTCCTTGAGACCACTCCTCTGTCAGGTATCAACAAAAATAAGTCGCATGCCTTGTGTATGCACCCATATCTTGCTTATATGCCTAAAGAGGTGCTTACTGCCACACAGACAAAATAATCCATTCTATTTGCTCTAAATACTTTAATTTCAGAACCAAAATGAATGGAACGCAGGTCTGCGACATGGGACCCAAAAAAAACAAAATTTCTATCATGTTTTGATGGCTGTTCAACCAACCAAAAGATCCCATTTCTGGTGTAGGCAAGGAGTGTGCTAGCGAAACTTTGTGGAGTCTGACCCTACACCTGTCATTTACATTTTTGGAAGTTTTTGAAGTCTTTCAACAAACCCAACTCGTGCACGTTTGTGCCCATGGTGCCACCAACAATCCCATAAGAGACAAAACAGAATAAATAAAGAAATAACCACCTTCTATGCTTGTTGGGCTCCCATCTGGTCCCAAGCTCCAATTTGGTGTTGCTATGCGCGTACTGGCGCAGTAAAAAAATATAAATTAACATCTGCAAGTATATCAATGGTTGCCAATCTTATTTTCTTGTTTTATTACTTCACGAAACTGAAATTCAGATTTTTGGGGGATTAGATTCATTGCGACAATTATTCCTTATCCATAATTGGATCTGCTTAGGCAGAGTATTTGTGGGGGCGTGTAATGTTCCCAATTGACAAATTATGTCCCCAAATGGAATAGCCACAAATCTGATTTATAACATCAATTTATGGGAAATATATTTGATAAAAGAATGTAAATAAAAATTTCTACAAGGAAATGCGACTTGCCTTGGAGATGATTGATACTCAAAACTGATTGAAAATCATCCAAATTTTTAACCAATTAATTCAAGGTTTATTATAGATGCAAGAACAACAAAAATATAATTTTTCAGATCAAGAAGAAGAGCTGGTTCTTGATTTGAAAAATTTATTAAAGTCTGCAGAAAATAAAATTACAGGCAAGGCTGGAAAAATGTTTCCAAAGCCCGAATTAGATGCATAGAAGCTGGAAATGACCTCTAAAAATATGGCAATGAAGATGGAGATGAGATTCGGATCAGCCGTGCCCTAGAATGTGTCAAACTCCACTCACAAGGTTGTAGATAACCCTAGATCTGGCTGGAAATACTTGTCAAAAATCACCTACACTCTTATTCAAACCCTAGCTGGAGAAAATATAAATCTGCACCTCAGGGCCTTCAAACACTGTTGGAAATTTAGAATTTATCCTCAAAACTCAGTGGAAACCCTTGAATAGAACTCACTCTCATAAATGATGAAGAGTTTGCGTTTTTCAACCTTGGTAATAGAGGGTTTTCGTCCTGTAATGTAAAAATGTAAAGCAAATAGCTCAACCAAATTTTAGATATGAAAATATGCAAAAGTGATGCCTTCTCCATGCATGGCGACTTGCTTTCATAACTTTCCCTTGGCCCTTTAGCCACACAAAGGACTAATCAACTCTCTTCACTTTATTTAATATTTTCCATCACTTTATTTAATATTTCCCCTTTGCTTTCTATCCCCATATGGGTCGCCTTTTTCCACTAGGGAGAAATAAAATAAAGTGACTTTTCTTTTTCTAATTTTATTTTGTCACTAATAAATTAATTTAAGTGCTTATAATAAAGTTTTATTTTACACTGTAAAATTACTTTATTATGACTTAGTTTCTGTTTTTCTTATCCTCTAGCCGTCGAGAAACAATGAATGGGCTAAGGGTCTCCGACCAACTGCTTTCAAGAAGGGGATATTACAATCCTCCCTTCCCCAAATTGCTTGCCCTCAAGCAATTGTAACTCATAGGCCCAAGTGCCATGTGTAAGAGATAAAACATATTGTAGTGCTCGAAGAGTCTAGATCTTATACCTGTGAAATGAGAGAGCTCTTGCCAAAATACATAGCTCTTTGATGCTCATAAACATGAATTTGGATCAAGGATTCTACATACTCCAATTTGCAAACTTGATCCTCTAACTTATCATGCTTCTCACGAGGAAAATAAATCTGAATATGCAACAATAAATATGACATATGATCATTCCTTTCATACCTTGGTGTATCCTTGAGATCTTCATTTCCTTTTTCCTTCATGACATCTTGGCTTTGCCAGAATGCATAGTATCTCGGTGCTCCACATAAAGTAGCTAGTGTTCCATCCATGGGAACCTTTTCCTCTTCCTTTGTTTTCTCTTCAACTTCTTCCGGATCAGCATTCTATTCTTCTTCTTCTTCATCTGGAAAAACGCCAAAAAGGGTAACGTTTCTCCCCTGAAACGTTTCAGAAACGGAAACGTGGGGGGAAACGTTTCAGAAACGTGGCATACGTTTCCGGAAACGTATGCCACGTTTCCAACGATTTTTCAAGTTTTAAAGCCAAAAAACTTTAAAAAAAAAAAAATAAAAAATAAATGCATTTAATGAACCTAAACCTAATCTACCTACCTAGACTTGCTAAAGACACTTCCTAAAAGCTATATAATGACATCTTGGGTCCATTCTAAATCACACTCTCATTTTCTCTTGCTAAATTCAGTTTTTCACTAAACTAACATTTAGCATTGTGAAGAGCAAAGAGACATCAAGGAGCAGCTTGAAGGAAGAGTTTAGAAGGTGCTACTAAGAGCTAAGAGCATCAAGGAGGAATTTCAAAGCAGATTTGGAAGCTTCAAGGAGGAAAAACCAGGTATTTTTCAAGTTTTTTTTTAAAGAAAATGTTAATGTGATCAATGATCACGAATGATGTGTGCATAATGCACACATCATTCATGATCATTGATCATGATATCAATATGTAGATTTACATGTAGTAATTTTTAAACTCTATGCTTAAAAATAAAATAAAAATGTAACATTTCCTTTGCGGTTTTTAAATAAAAATCATATATTGTTTTTTTTTAATTATAAATATCATCCAAACTCTGTGTATGCTCTCACCTCGCACCTATACGGTGAACTTGGTGATCAAAAGCAGAATAGGATGCGTAGGGTTTTTCTTGTTGTTGCTATTTTAAGAGTTTTTTTGTATTTTTTAAATTAAAAAATCCGAACTCTGTGTATGCTCTCACCTCGCGCCTATACGGTGAACTTGGTGATCAAAAGCAGAATAGGATACATAGGGTTTAATAATTTATTATTTTTTCCTATTTTTTATAACTAAAAAATCCGAAATTTGTGTATGCTCTCACCTCGCGCCTAAACGGTGAACTTGGTGATCAAAAGCAAAATGGGATATGTAGGGTGTAGTAACTGTAGTTATATTTAATATTTATTGTTATCTAAGTTTATGTTTTTATTTTAATTTTTAAATATTTTTCAATGTAGGTTTGATTATTTGAGATAAATGGCATCCAGTTCAGCTTCAGTGGGAGGGCATGGGGAAGGAAGCCAAGGTGGGGGTGAAGTAGGCCAAGGTGGGGGTGTGCAAACTCTGGATCCTAGAGCTCCTCTTTGGAGACATGTGCAAGTGTTGGAGAACCTTGTTGGCGGTGGCTCTCGTGCTTGGATATGCAATCATTGCAATATTGAATTCAAAGCCTCATATACCCGACTCAAAGCTCATTTAATGGGGCAATCAGGAACGGGGATTAGAAAATGTGCCAAGGTTGAAAGGAAACATATTTTGGCATATATGAAAGAGCAAGAGGAGGCTGATTTGCAAGCTTCAAAAGCTAGATTTAAAACTGCTCCATTGCAAAATAAGGGTTCACAAAAACCACCCACCTCATCAAACCATCCTTTTATTCAAATTGAAGTTGAAACTCCCATAGAGGAAGAGAGCTTGTCACGAAAGAGAACCTCCAAAGGTCCATTAGAGCAAGCATTTGCAAATGAGAAGAGGGAAGTAGCTGATGAGTTGATTGCTCGATGTGTTTATGCATGTGGGTTGCCTTTCAATGTGTTGCGGTCACCATATTGGCAACAAATGGTGAGAGGAATTAATGATGCACCACAAGGGTATAAAAGCCCTAGTTATGAGAAGGTGAGAACATCATTGTTGGCAAAAGAAGTGGCCCATGTACATACTTCTTTGCAGCCAATTAGGGATTCATGGAAGGAATCAGGGGTATCTATCATTTCAGATGGATGGAAAGATGCCCGAAATAGACCCCTAATCAACATTGTTGCAGTGTGCCCTAAAGGGGCAATGTTCTTAAGGGTTGTTGATTGTGAGGGTGAAGTGAAAGATGCTCAATTTATTGCTAATATTTTGATTGAGGCTATTGAGTCAGTGGGCCCTCAAAACGTTGTCCAAGTCATCACGGACAATGCCAAAAATTGTAGAGCGGCAGGGCTGATTGTTGAAGGGAGATATGAGCACATTTTTTGGACACCTTGTGCAGTACACTCCTTGAATTTGATGCTACAGAAGATTGGCAAAATACCATGGATAGAGGAAGTGTATACAGAGGCAAATGAGATTCAAATGTTTGTCACAAATCATCATATGTCCCAGGCTATCTTTAGGAGGTTCTCAAAGTTGGAGTTGCTGAAGGTAACAAAAAAATTTGCTAGTTTCTAATTTTTATTTGCTAACTTTCTATGAAATATCAAATTATCATTTGAATTTCTTTTAAATTTAATTTTATATTTTATTAACTTGTTTTAATTTATTTTAATAGGTTGTTGAAACAAGATTTGCCTCTCACACGCTCGTCTTGAGACGACTTGTGAAGGTAAGACAAGCCTTGAGGCTTATGGTGATTGATGATGTTTGGTCCGTGTGGAAACAAGCAAACACAGAACGAGCCATCAAAATAAAAACATTGATACTTGATGATGATTGGTGGGAAAAGGTTGCATACTTGCTCAGTTTTACTGAGCCTATTTTATCTATGATTAGATATGCAGATACAGATGATGCTTGCATAGGGGAGATCTATGATGGCATTGACTCTATGCTTGAAAAAATTAGAGACATCATACAAAAAAAAGAGCAAGATCCTGAAGAAAAATTCTACATTGAAGTTAAGACTGTGATCATGAGAAGGTGGAATAAAATGACCACCCCATTGCATCTTCTAGCCTATGCCATGAATCCCAAATATTATAGCAGTGAAATACTTGGGCTACCTGGTAGGCAAGCACCATACAATGACCATGAAGTTGCAACTGGAACTAAGGCAACATTCCGGAGGCTTTTTCCTGATCCAGCTATAGCTACTGCGGTCCGCTATGAAATGGCATGTTTTGTCTCTTCATCTAATAGTAGCATGAGTGAAGCAGATGCATTAAGTGACAAGTACAACCTAAAGCCATTCATGTGGTGGTATGTACATGGCCATGATTGCAGGCACCTACGAACTATTGCCATTAAAGTCCTCTCACAGGTATAAAATATTAAAATGAAATCAAAAGTTTGTTTATTAATTAAAAATTAAAAATGTATGTTCTTACTTCTTAGTAAACTAATTTTATTACTAATTGAAAATTTCTAACTTCTTTTTTGTAACAGGTGGCTAGCAATTCTTCAGCAGAGCGGAATTGGAGTACATATAGCTTCATCCACTCAGCCAAACGGAACAAGTTAGGATCCAAGAAGGCTGAGGATTTAGTGTATGTACACTCCAATTTGCGCATCCTCTCACACAAGACTGAAGGCTATATTAGAGGTCCCAACAAACTTTGGGATATTGATCCTGAGAGTAGTGACTTTGATGCTTCTGCGGCTACTCTTAGCCAACTTTCACTGCTTGGTATTGATGAAGAAGAATCGGGATCCACTGCACAAGGGATGGAAAGTGGAGCTAGTGGGAGTGGAGCTGCCAGTGGTGTTCATGGAGATGATTATGAGGAAAATCTGGATGATATATTCTAGAATCTAGAATCTAGATTATTATCATGTATATGTGAATCATTGAAATTGTAACCATGTTGAATGATGAGTCATGACTCTTTAGAAGTTCAAATTTCAATGAATACAAAATATTTTGAGTGCTTTATCAATTATCTCTTATGGTCTACAATTATAAAATGAGTATTATGCATATATATATATATATATTTTTTTATAATATATTGTACGGACGTTTCCGGTAACATTTCGTATCCAAGGTTTTTTGAAAATTGCCGTTTCCACGTTTCGTATCCGTTTCCGTTTCCTGGCAACCTAGGTTTGACGTAGTTTTTGGCTGTCCGAAAGACCCCTTTGGCTACCCTAAAGGTGCCGACCTTTGCTGTCCATAAGGTGCAGTCCTAATACCTTCTCCGGATGCATCATATTTAACCACAAGAGGAATTGAAAAATTTGGGACAGCAAGTACCGGCATGAACTCATTACCTTTTTGTCAATTACTTGTTGTATGTCTCTTCTTGGTTGCTCCCGTTGAACTCTTCTATTCCTTCTTGTGCCTTTGCTATTCTTCAACGCACATAAATCTTTGAAAGACAACATATCTCTCACCTTGAGACTGAGTACTACATACTCTTTACCCAATGCCTCTATGTCATCAACATCACTTGGAATTTCTTCCTCAATTGGTTGTTCCTCTTTTTGAAGAAACTTGGCTCTGAATATTTGAGGTGGAGGCTTGATGGATGTCTTTGCCGGTCCAGATGAGCTTCCTTCACCATGAGTACCTTGATTTCATTGGAGATTCGGTATGGTAGTGCTTAGCCCTTGTATAGATTGATTCAATTCAGCAATAGCTTCTACAAAGGAGTCTCTTAGATCCCTCTGAGCATCCAACAAACAATTTTGCAATTCTCTGTTACCTCTAGTGAACATTTCATTGAAATAGCTCATTTTCTCTCTTGGTGGAGGCCTCTCTCTATCACCCATACCTTCCTTTCTTGGAGTTCTTCTTGAGTAGTGATATCTAAAACCCTCTTCACCTGCGTTCATGCAAAACTGATTTTTTTTTCTTCACAGGTTGGGAGAATTATCGCTTTGATACCACTATAATGTCCCCAATTAGACAAATTATGCCCCCAAACGGAATAGCCACAAATTTGATTTATAACAACAATTTATGGGAAATATATTTGATAAAAGAATGCAGATCTAAATTTCTTCAAGGAAATGTGACTTGCCTTGGAGATGATTGATACTCAAAACTGATTGAAAATCATCCAAATCTTTAACCAATTAATGCAGGCTTTATTATAGATGTAAGAACACTAAACATAAAATTTTTCAGATCAAGAAGAGCAGAAAAATTTATTGAAGTCTGCAGAAAATCAGCTTTCAGACAAGGCTGGAAAAAATGTTTCCAAAGCCCAAATCAGATGCATAAAAGCTGGAAATGACCTCTAAAAATATTGCAATGAAGATGGAGATGAGATCCGGATCAACCGTGCCCTAGAATGTGTCAAACTCCACTCACATGGGGGTAGATAACCCTAGATCTGGCTGAAAATGTATGTCAAAATCAGCTACACTCTTCTTCTTCAAACCCTAGCCAGAGAAAATATAAATCTGCACCTTAGGGCCTTCAAATAGTGTTGGAAATTCAAAATTAATCCTTACAACTCAATGGAAACCTCTTGTTAGAGCTCCCTCTTGTAAAGGATGAAGAGTTTGCATTCTTCAACCTTGTCAATAGAGGGTTTTCGTCCTTTGATGTAAAAATGGAAAGCAAATATCTCAACCAAATTTTAGATATGAAAATATTCAAAAGCGATGCCTTCTCCATGCATAACGACTTGCTTTTATAACTTTCCCTTGACCCTTTAGCCACACAAAGGAACAATCATCTCTCTTCACTTTTTTTTAATATTTTCAATCACTTTATTTAATATTTTCCCTTTATTTTCTATCCCCATATGGGTTGCCTTTTTCCACTAGGGAGAAATAAAATAAAGTGACTTTTTTTTTTAATTTTTTTTTTTGATAAGTAAAAAAAGGGCTTGAAGTCCAGCTATATTAATATTTATCAAAAAACTTGAGAAAATGGTGTTACTTACATAGTACCAAAATTACATAATTATCAAAATATAGATATATGCAGGAACTAAGTAGCCTCCTCAGAGGTGTTGGAGATCACCACTTCAGGAGCAACAATGGGATCCTTGGCACGAGCATTTTCTTCCATGAGTAGTGCAACAAATGATTCCTCCAGCTACGAGCTTTCAAACTTGTTGGCAGGAATCCCCAGAACAATGCAGATGGCATCGAGCTTACAACTCTGGTTGATGCTTTTTAGGGCTAGGGCTTTAGATAGGGTCCAAATCTGCTTCAAGGCAAGACTCAGATCGTTTGTTCAATTTCTTCACGCAAAGCAAATGAATTGCTCGGCCCAAGAAGCACGGTTTGAACTCCAATAATCTATGCTAACATTAGGGTATTCAATCGAGAGGTGGATTGACTTGTATCGCCCATTGCTCTAACAACTTCCTCCACTGCAACATTCTCCCCAAGCTGAGCTGAGAGTTGAGCGTGCAACAAGTTAGTCGCCATCCAACGTAGTAGCCGGGGGTCATCAACTGCCTCAATAAGAATGCTCTGTGTAAATTCCATTGCCTCTTTGGCAGTGATGCGAGTAACTTTATCCAACAAATGCCCAACATTCAACAACTCCTTCAACTTCAAGTCATTAACCAGACCCAAGAAGGAGAAATGCACATCGTCCATAGCTTTCACCTTGTTCTCCGCAGTTGTTTTTCCCAAGCTCTGCCTGATACGCTTAACCGGACCAGTTATCCCTTTGCCCTTCTCCATTTTGTAGATCAAATAAGAGATATCACCGTTGTAGTAGTTAAACATGCTCCACCCACTTCTCTGAATTTCTTTAAATCCCCTTTCGCATGCGAGAACCATTAATGAACAACGTGCGACACAAATGGCAACATGCTAATTAATCATGAGGCAATAGAGATTAATGTGATGGACAACTGTGCTGTCTTGTCCTTGCCACCACCTAATGCCCCTTAATATCATGATTAATTAAATTGCCCAGCGAATTTAATAATTCATTGGGGTGAAATATGATGAGACTTTGGGGGTCCTTCCTAATGCTTCTATCCACTCCAATATTGGCTAGTTTATTTGCAACTTTATTAGCGCCACGGAAAATGTGAGAGATTAAGAGAGGCTCATAAAGAGCACGACAATCATGCATAATACCAGAAAACTGCCAATTGTTGACCTGATCTTTCTGTATTGCATTAATGATGATTTCTCACAAGAGAGAAATCACCTTCGACCAGGGGTTTTTCCTATTTTCTTTTCTTCGCAATTGAAAGCTTACCACGCAAAAGAGCCTTATATAAAACAAAGTTGAGAGCACTTCCCAAGGGCTTCAACAAGCCCGACTTGCTTTTATAGAGGAAACTTGGAAAAATAGCCACCCATAAGCCCCACCAACCAAGGTTGCTCTTTACAACTCCGTCAAAGTTTAGCTTGATGAAGTCATCATGAGGAGCCACCCAGGAAGAGGTGCTGCGCTTGTTACTTTTGAGACCAACCCCTTTATCATGGAATCTTTTTCTAATTTTATTTAATATTTTGTCATTAATAAATTAATTTAAGTGCTTATAATAAAGTTTTATTTGCACTTTAAAACTAATTTATTATGACTTAGTTTCCCTTTTTCTCATCCCTTAGCTATCGGGAAATAATGAATGGGCTAAGGGTCTTCGATTAGATGCTTTCGAGAAGGGGATATTATAGGGCGATTGGCTTGTTCCTTGCACTTTTGGTACCTCTATCACCTCTTTCCTCTGCCCACGTATCAGGTGCACAATTTCAAATCAGCATACATGTCTACCAAGGCGCTGCAATTTCCTTTGATAAAATTTAAATTCATATGCTTTGATAAATGTCCATATTCCAATTAAAGCTCCTACCTCAGCATAGGTTGGGAGGATGTGGGAAAAATGTGTGGGATTTGGATCTTGCATTTCTAAGGCCCCCAACACCTTTCAATTTGCCTCCCATGAATAAATATCAGGATATGTTCTTTAAAAAACACAAGACAAGATTTTATTATTTATTTTTTTCTTTTAATACTATTCTTCTTTTGCCTTGACCAAGCCCGCTCCACTGCAAAACCGTGGGTTTCCTACCCAAAACCATGGGCTTCCAAATGAAACCGACCGAGAAGGATATTTGATAAATTATTTTGGGTGGAGTATGGGCACCACGTGCCACCCTGCACCCAATTTATACATCTCCATTGACGTAAAAAGCGGTTCAGTAAGTTCACACTAGAACACCAACCTAAGATGCTTGTCATGACACTCGTGAAATGACTAGTATTGTTATTATAATTATCATTATTATAATATTTCAACGAATATAATTAAAGAATTTAAGTTCGATCTTTCCTGTAACATAGGTTCACATCGAACACTACACCGTGGTACTTTACGAGGCACAATAAATTTAGTTATTACTCTTGAATTAACTTCATGCATAAATGTAGCTCCTCGACACACACACACACACACCTTTATATATATGTACTCGAGAACTCACTAGAAGATATTTGCAACAATGCGGCAAGACGTGCGTCTAGACCGATCACCAAGCTGGAGCACTACGAGGCACTTACGATTTTTTGTACTTATTTAGGCCCCTTTGAATGTAACTATATTTAGGAAAGTTTGCATTTTACTCAACTTACGATATCCACATACAATTATTTATTGTAATCAATACACGATGAACCAATTTGATATACCACAATTTGTATTATGATCAACTGCAATAGACATTAGTCATAATAATTGAGCATTGATACCGAAACGGGTTCTCTATCACACGGAGGTGCTATTGGCGAGCCCATGAATGATGAAGCCATGAAATCATGTATGATAATATAACTAGATCTCAATTGAGTATACCACTTCAACTAGTCTATTGGTTCGTTCACATTCCACAAAAGGAGGATTCAGGTGTTTAAGGGTATGTGATGTAGTCTCTCATAATCCCTTTTATATTATGATTAGATCATAATTACACTAGCATTAGTGCCATTCACAAAATTCTTTTAATCAAATTGGGTGTCTACTCCTATACAAGCACCATCATATAAATAACCACATTTAAAGCCCACATTGATAGGATAAGTACAAATGAAGGAGAATAAAGCAGTTTGCTAGACCTACTAGCAGAGTTGGTGGATAAAAGTGATGTCTAAGTGACGTAGAACAAATTGACATCCTTTGCCACCGAAAACATGAAAAATGGCACCTGATGCCTCCAAAAGTCTATCACAACGCGATAAGACTAACATGGTAATGGAAAGGATATTGCTAGGAGGAATTGGGCCTTACATCCCCCTCCCCTTGGTTAGACTTCCTTCTAGAAGTTGTTGGGAAGAATGGATCTATCAAGCTTCGAAAAACTATAGTAGCCTCAAAGTAGCATAATACGTTGTTTTAAAAATTTCACTAGGTATGTCCTGGACTAGTGCTAAGTCCCATACTCCTACTTCCATTGCATTAGTGCCCAGTTAATTGCATCAGTTAGACTCAAAAGAATAAGGTCTTCTTTTTAGTCATAAGATAAGATTCCTCGCAAAAGGTCAACGGCCATTAACAATACATCTCGATAAGCATGCTAGAAACGAAGTTCCCACTGTATGGGTAAAATGTATGAACTAGAAAAACGTATTTGAAATCCTAACTATAATTGTGTTGGCAAAATATTTTGTCAGGGACAAAATTGGTGAAGCAGTCAACCCAAAACTAAGGGAGGGCACGAGGGTTACATGGGTTTTGTCAACACTCGCAGGACCAGGTCCCTCCACTTTAGAATGGGGTGGCTCCTATTTATTGAAAATTGGAAATTATGTACACTATTTCTAACCTCGGGGGTGGTTGAAGACCGGAGAATGTAAAGAAACACCCTTGTTTTGATTGCAACAACAAATTAAAGAGGGCAAAATTTGGAAGTTGGAGAGGAGAAAAGTGTAGGGAAAGAAGGGGGAGTGAGGAGAGAGTTATGCTAATGGGAGTACACAATCCATTAACCAATAACTCAGAAAAATATTCCATCTCAATGAGAGCAAACATCCAAACACATGTAATCATATAAATATCATGAAACAATAACACAAATTAACATAGAGTTCAATTAGTGATTCTCATTCCATTTCAGTAGGTACAAAGCCCTTGCTTCCTTACAAAAATTGCCATATGCTCGGTTGAGTATCAAGAGAGAGAGTGGAAGAAAATATTTATGCAAGAAGTAGAAGAATACAACATGCCAAGGAGAACAAAATCTAATCCTTTCGAATGAAGAAGTCATTCCAATATACAGTCTCATTATGCAACTTTTCGTATTCCGGATTCAATGTAATATTCCCTTTTGGGATATTAATTAATTTTTATTAATCTACTTGCAATAAAAGCAAACTTAGAAGAAAAACTCTTCTAGGTTCACCTTAACTAACCTAGTGTCAGCTTCAATACAACCCAAATGGGGTTGGAGTGAGCCAAGGTAAGGGTTCAGATGGGCTATCTAGTTAGAATTTGCACTTCTTTAACCAATAAATTTGTAGGAGTAGAAAAATAAATGTAATATGCGAGAAAATAGTTGAAAACTTCAAAATTCAATATCTTCGTTAATATGAACTCTTTTTGCATGAAACCAATTGCAGATGAAAGATAAAATTAAGATCCTTCAAATGAAACAATAATCATAATTTTTAGTCAACTATAACTCACTAAAAACAACCCTCGAAATTGTGGAACAAGTCGCTTAGGGTTAGGGCAAAATATGTAAATTGATTCCAGCACTTTCCCTTCATCTTTCAGCCCAATAAATGCAGTTTTCAGATCTTCAATTAATAGTTTATAATAGCAGCTCAAAAATATTAGGAAACCTCTTTCAATGATTGCTAAAATCCTCTACACAAGTCGATTTTGCAAAGGCAATTACCAGCCACATAAATGAGCATAAAAATGGTCAAATCATGGCCATATCAATAAAATAAACAAGATGGAAATTATCATATTTGAAATGGCTTCAAATACCACGAATTTGCACCACAAACACCACCCAAACAAGCCAACTTGATGTACAATAATCAGCTGCAAAAATCAGATTGAAATCCTTACACAAATCCCTCAAAAACCCTCATCAAACAAACTCATGCACTTCAAAAATGGCGACTCACATATATGTAAGAAAGATGAAAATAACTTATGAATTCAAGGCTCAAGGGGCACACGCACTTCACTTAAAGGTGGTGTTAAAGAACACCTTTTGTTTTAGATCATTAGTGGGCATACATCCCTCTTCAAGCATGAAAATAAGTTTGATAAATCATTAACATGCGAAAAGGAGTGCCTATCATCTTCTTTTATATCTTTTTATTGCTCAATTTCCAAAACTCTTCCTTTTTTGGTGCCAAAATCTAGGAGGGAATTTTTATTTAAAATTTTCCTGGAGAACACACTCAAAACAAATATTAAATGCATGGGAAAATTAAATCAAATGGGGCCTCTATGGATTGACCCATGCTTAGAAGAAATTGATTTATTTTAAATAACAAACATTAAATAATTCTCAGAAAAATGCGACTTGCTTAGTCACTTAATTTACCTTTAAAATAAATAATTATTATCCCAAGGTAAAATCGAATTTCTCTGTTATTTTTGATTTGCACATAAAAATATATTTTTATTTATTTATTTTTTAAATTTACATGTGCAAATCGATTTTCTCTTATTTTAATTTTTATTTGAAAAGGAAGACATTACATTAAAATAAGTTACTTTTCCTTATTTTAAGAAAAACTCCTTTACAATGAATGAATAGAAAGTCATTTAAGTGAAAAGTCACTTTAAAAAAAATGCATTCCCAACAAAGTAATAGGTGGGCAAAGCAAGAAGAGAAGCTCTGGTTGCGATTGATCCAGTCACCAGTCACCTGTCAACACCAAGAATCCATTACACTGAAGCATGTTTTAACTCAATTTGATCTTCCACATATCCTTATCCATGTTGGATCAACTTCTGGTACCAATCCTCCCTTTCAGCTATTGGAAACTGGGTGATCAATGTTTCCTTCACAGGTGAGGAGAACAAGGTTAGAAATCAATTTTGCCACAAATTATTTTTAAAACATTTTCAAAGGACAATTTTATGAAGGTTTGATGCGTGGAAATTGAGTTATGCCTAAAACAATTTTTTCTACGTGCAGACGAAACAACTGTCGGAAAATGGTTTCTAAAGAGGGCACAAAAGTGGTCTTAGATATCTGGAATTTTTAAAAACACGACCTTGGTTCCAATATCTTTCCATTGAATCCAATGGTTCCAAAAACTGAGCTCGTATGCAGAAGTTATGGTCCCAACAACATCGGTGACCATTCCATTGTTGAATTTGAGCACACCCTCTCCAGAAGAGACAATTTGCAAGGAGAGGAAGGCAAGAAACACATTTCATGATGCCAAAACCAACAAGAATTGTCTTTATTACAATTAAATACTCACGTCAATGATTTCGGGAGAAAATGGGAACAATGTGTAGCAATTTTCAATTGGAGTCTCCTGGTGAAAAGGGGCAAAATTAACAATTTTGGCTAACTTTCTCGAAGGAAAGGAAAGCTTTTTTAGGGGTTGTCAAGCAAAATGGCTACTGGCATTTTGCATGCCAACACTATGTGTATTTCTAAATCAACATTACTCTTAAACTGAGAAGTTATGGGAGAAAACTGATTCCACTTACTTCAAAAAGCTCATAAAGTCTTGTTGTCAAAAAAAGGTGCTTTGCATTGTCAAAAGAAATATGAAATTTTAAAATTCTCAAATGGAAACTTATAGGAACTTCCACAACACCCAATTCGATGAATTTAAAAGTGACGAGGGTTGTTCCTTCACTTTAATTCATCATTTGTGAAACTAAGGTGGCATCCAATGGCTATATGCTATTGGAATGAGAGAAAACATTTATCCAACAGTTTTTCTCCTAGATTTAAAGCAAACAAACATTCAATCCACAACTATACTATGAATCTCAAAAATAATTTTAAGCTACTCAACCAAAATAAACGATAGTAAATAATTTTGAAAAACTACTGTATGATCTATTAACTTTGCAATTTCCAACAACAAGAAAAGAAACAAAACGCAATGATATTTCTTCGAAATACCAGAATTGTCCTCCTTGGGTGAGAGTGGCCCTTGCATTTCCCTTAGATTTGGCTCCCAAGAACTTTATCAAATGGCTGCTTAACAACATTATATAACAGTTGGAATTGTATTAATTTCTTCAATGCTTTTTATAAAAAAATAAAGAAGATGATCCCCCACTTCGAGTTCCAATGGAATATTTATAATAGGTACCCGAAGTTTGAATTTTTCAAGATTCCATGATTTTAGAACTGTCTTCTACATTCATGGGCAGTTTTACTGTAACAAAAGTCCTACAACCTGTCTATGATTCCACCTAAAATGCATCTATGATTCCACCTTGCCAAATGACAAGTGTGGAGATTACAGACCAGTTCATTACTCCTACAGAACAACTAAGACTCAACAACTGAGACTCATCGCACAAAGATGGAGAGAAATTCATTTCTAGCTTCTTACTATTTGTTATTTAATTGGCACTCATTGGTATGTGGTCATTTGCTCATACAGAGTACCATGCTCTTAGGATCTATTGAATGTTTACCGCTAAACATCCTTCAATTATCTTTTGGCACGTGCATTGCGACTTGTAACGGTTTCTGTGCAGTCCAAAGCTCTTTGTCCTAGTTTTGAGCTCCTGCATTTCAATCCGAAGCTTCAGAGTGTTAGTCTAAAGCTTCCTTGCACAAGTCCGGAGCTACTATGATATAGTTCGTAGCTTCTTCTCATGTCAAAAATTATGAACCAAGATAATTTGTGGTTCCTTGATTATTCTTCAATTATGGTCATTATGCTCTATTTTTCATATCTACCTCACAATAAGTATCATTTGTTAGGAAACTATCAGAGCGCAATATTGATGGGGATTTTTTCTTCATTGGAGCCTGTTTCTCATTGTCTATCATTATAGGAAAGGTGAAAGTTCTGTATTTTCTACTCCTTTCATGTTTCCTTATTCAACCTCAACAGATGAACCTGTGGTTTGATTTTGGTTTTGGGGGGGGGGAGACTTCATTTAACAAATCTTTGTTGCAAATACCTAAGTCTACGCATGAATAAGGAAAGCGTATTTGAAATCCTAACTATTACTATAATACTGTTAAAAATTAATATTTCCTCTCAACTAAAAAGTTATGAGAGATTTCTGGTTCCACTTCAAAAAGCTCATAAAGTCTTCTTGTTGTCACATACAAGTGCTTTGCATCGTCAAAGGAATTTTAAAATTATTAAATGGAAACTTACAAGAATTTCCACAACACTGAGCTCAACAAATTTCCTATTGACACCTAAAATCTTTGGCAATGGCACCAAAATTTGACGAGGGTTGTTGTTCCTGAACTTTAATTCATCATTTGTCAAACCAGGGCTATATCCAATAGGTGTATGCTATAGGAAAAGAGAGGGAAACATTTCTCTAACAGTTATGCTATCTAGATTTAAAGCAAACAAACAATCTTTCAATGCTTCCATGATTGTAGATCTGTTACTTAAATTCATGGCAGTTTTATCATAGCAAAAGTCCTAATAGAACTCAACTAGGATTCCCCCTTGCCAAATGACAAGTGTGGAGATTACAGACTAGTTCACGACTCCTACAAAACAACTAAGACTCAGCAACTAAAACTTAACTAAGACTCATTGCATAAAAGATGGGAGGGTAATCCATTCCTATCTTCTTACTATTTGCTAAATAAATGGCACTAACTGCCATATGTAAATTTGCTCAAACAAAGGGCCATGCTATTAAGATCTCTCGAATTTGGACTGCCAAACATCCTTTCAATATTCTTCTGGCACGTGCATGGCAACCTGGAATTGTTTTTGTGCAATCCAAAGCTTTGGTGTCCTAGTTTGAAGCTCCCTTGTTTCAGTCTGAAGTTTGTGAGTGTTAGTTTGAAGTTGTTTTAAATAAGTTTGGAGCTACTGTGGTATAGTTCGAAGCTTCTTTTTATGTCAATGTTGTGGACCAAAATAATTTGTAATTCCTTGGTCATTCTTCAATGATTGTCATTGTGCCCTGTTTTTCATAACATGTCTACCTCATAAGAATTATTGGATATTAGGAAATAATTAGAGCTATATGTTTTTGAAACTTAATTCATTATATATACCTTATGCTTTAATTTTAAAACAGTCAAAAAGCTTTTAAACACAATTAAGTACATTCAAAACTTACTCAAAAATGGAGAAGTGTTATTTCGAGTTCTTAAAGTTGAGACAATTATAGTCTCATTAGTACAGTACCCCTTGGGTACATCGTGGACATAATCGGGGGTACCCACAGTGAAAAACGAGTTTTTTAATTTTGTTTGATTTTTCATTGAAAAGTTAACTTAAAAAAACAAAAAATATAAAACATTAAAAAACAAAAAAATATATAATAAAAAACTATTCCTAGCCCTAAAAAGAAACTCAAACACAGAAAACAAAGATAAAAGGCCACGAAAGAGAAAAACAAAACACAAGTGCAAAAACTAACCTCTTTTTTTCTCTTTGCATACTTACTTTCCATTGCTCATTCAGGGTTGAAGCTTCATCAAACTTTATTGCAGTTGTATTCCTAAGGTGTTTGAGGAACTCATTCACTGCCAAGGTAAGTTTTTGAATCTTGAACTTCATTTGTGTTTTTCCCAAGTTGTAGGTTTTATTTTCTACGAGTGATAGTTTGCATGTTTGTTTAACTTGTAACTACATTTTTACAATCACAATGTCAACTAGTTCTGGATTAGTGGACCAATTTCATTTTGAACATAATGCACAATCACCACTTTGGAGACATGACAATTTTAAGTTTGGTTTCAAGTGGCGAGGGGTTAATTGGAAATGCAATTGATGGTTTGCCATAGTCCATATAGCTGGGTAAAGGCCCACCTATGTAACATACCTAATACGGGTATTAAAGGATGTAAAGGGACACAACATGTTCCATTGTCAAAAACACAAATCCCTGAATTTATAAGGGAGCAAAGAGGAAGTAGACACAATCCAAGTGATGAAAGCGGGTCACCCTCTGTTAAAGAAAGGGAGAGGATTGAGGAAGCCACCAATAGCCCTACTTGTTGTTAGCAATTCTATTTTGGTGGCCTTAAGACGTTCATTTTTGCCATCACCCCCCACACATGATGAAGATAGTCCTTAAAGTAAGAGAATAAAAGGACCATTGGAGAGGTCTTTTCAAAATGAGGTAAGAGATATTATAGATGAGCATATTGCTCGTTGCTTGTACAGCAACATATTGTCCTTCAATGTGGTTAGGTCACCATATTGAAAGTAAATGATAAGAGCAGTGAATAAGACCCCAAAAGGTTACCAAGGGCTAGGGTATGATAAAGTTCACACCACCCTATTGGCCAAGGAGAAACAACATGTTGATAATTCATTGAAGCTGGTTAGGGATTCATGGGTGGAAACATGGGTCTCCATCGTTTTTGATGGATGGAAAGATGCAATTAATAGGCCTCTTATGAATGTGGTTGCAGTGTGCCCTAATGGGGCAATGTTTTTGAACGCTATTGATTGTGAGGGATGTGTGAAGGATGGGGATTTCATTGTCAAAATCCTCATCGAATCCATTGAGGCAATGGGGCCTCAAAACGTTATCGAAGTCATTATGGATAACGCAAAAAATTGCAAGGCCGTGGGGATATTGGTGGAGGTGAGGTATCTGCACATTTTTGGACACTTTGTGATGTCCACTTGTTCAACCTCATGCTTCAAAAGATTGGTCAAAAAATTTCATGGATTAGCGAAGTTTATCCCGAGGGAGAGGAGATATAGATGTTCGTCACAAACCATCATCTCTCCCAAGCCATGTTTAAAAACTTATCGTCTTTGGAGTCGTTGAAGGTACTTGTAAATTTTTTTATTTTTTATTTTAATAAATTGTACTTTTTTTATGTTTATAAATTTGTTTAGTATTTAGTATCTACGTGTAGATTTTTTATTTTCATAAGATAATTAATTTTCTTTTGTTTTAATTTTCAATAGGTTGTTGAGACTAGGTTCACCTCTCACACAATTGTCTTGAGACGACTTGTGAAGGTGAAAGAGGCACTTTAACACATGGTCATCAACATGTGGGTTGTATGGAAAGAGTCAAGCAAAAAGCAAGCCCAAAGATTGAAAAATATGGTCCTAGATGATGATTGGTGGGGCTGTGTAGACTATTTGTTGAGTATCATGGAGCCCATCATGAGCATGATTTGTTTCATAGACGTGGATCATCCATGTTTGGGAGAAGTATATGACATCATTGACTTAATGATATAGAAGATAAAAACCATCATTAGTGCAAAGGAGCAATATCTCAAGTAGAATTTTTCCAAAGAAGTGCATTCAATGCTTGTTGATCGGTGGAACGAAATGACCACCCTACTATATCTCCTTGCCTTTGCATTGACTCCTCGATTTCAGAGGGTTGCACTGTATAGGGATGTGGAAATTGCCAAAGGATTCAAGCTGGGATTAACCAAGATTTTTCCTGATTATGAGGTAGAAGACACAATTACGACCAAGTTTGGGAGTTTCATTACCTCTCAAGGTCAAAGTCTTGGTGTCACGTGAGACAAATACAAGAGTGATGCACATATGTGGTGGCAC
The DNA here is from genome assembly GCA_019776745.2 of Taxus chinensis. Taxonomy (NCBI): domain Eukaryota; kingdom Viridiplantae; phylum Streptophyta; class Pinopsida; order Cupressales; family Taxaceae; genus Taxus; species Taxus chinensis. The sequence continues at coordinate 13,533,136 of CM034150.1, forward strand.
CTCCATGGCCAAACAACACCAACCGTTCAAAAGCTTGCAATCAAGGTCTTGTCATAGATAACGTTTATTATTTTTTGAGTTTTTGATTTTCTTTTTGTTTGAATATTTTTGTTTAAGACTTGAATTTAATTTTTACCTTTGATGAATTTTAATATAGGTTGCAAGTTTATCTTCTTGTGAGCGGAATTGGAGCACATACAACTTCATCCACTCATAAAATTGCAACAAGCTTGGAGCAAAAAAGGCCAAGGACTTAGTTTTCATATACTCGAACTTGTGCCTCATCTCCCACAAGAATCCAAAGTACAATGAGGGGTTGTCAAAGCATTGGGATATAAATCTTAAGGATGTTGACCTGAGCTTTTCCCTTCCACACCACTCATTGTTTAACATTGACACTCCTAGGAGGCATAGTATAGTTGGTGGGAGTGGTAGTCCTTGTGGTTCTAGTGCACCACATGACGTTGATATTGATGCTCTCGATGAAGAGTAAGATGACTGAATATTAATTTTGATGTAATTAGTTATGATCAGCACATGACATTTCAGATATTTGATTATTATGACATTTGGCATTCAGATTATATTTTCATTTTTGTGGTTCTTTTGTTTTTTATATGGATACTATATGGTTAATGTCTCTAATTTCTGATTTATTTGGCTATAATTTCTATATATTTTTTATTTTTTCTATATACTTTGTATGGACTTACCCAAGACAATTTCTTTTGCGGTACCCTCATATTGGGTACTTCATACCTATACTCGAATAGCATCTGAGCTGGGCTACTTATTAAATAGGAGAACAAGAATGAATATCATCTCAAAGACAAGCTGGGAATTTGTTCCAAGGGATTAAAAAATTCAATTTATGAGGGGCACATCTCCAAAGGAGCTGGTTACTTTGCGGTAGCAAAGACATTGTCACATTGGCAAAGGCATTTGTATTGGCCAAAGGTGCAAGATTATGTTGCTAAATTCATAAGGGGGTGTATTCTATGCAGTACAGCAAAGCCAAATAACCGAAAATTAGGGTTGCCATTGCCGGTTACTTTTAGACCCTAGGAAAGTATTTCCGTAGATTTTGTAAGAGGTTTACCCCTGTCATGGAAATGGATCGATTATTTGTTTCTTGTTGTAGATCAGTTTAGTAAGATGTAGATCAGTTTTTTAAGATGTACATACTCTTTCCATGTAAGAAAATGTTTAAGGGCTATAAAGCAACTTATTTATTTTTCACAAATGTTTAGGTTCACTTTAGTTTGTCTAGTTCCATTGCTTCAAACAGGGATGCAAGATTTTTGAGCAAATTTTCTATCATGTCGTGTGAGAACGAAGACTAGGTTGAAGAAGTTAACCACTTTCCATCTCCAAATGGATGGTGAACTTCAGTCGTAAACAAACAATTGGTGCATCCCTTGAGCAGATATAATAGGAGGCATTCAAAGACTTGGGATGAGAGTTTGACATGTATTTAGCACTCGTACAACATGTCAATCCATACTTCCACATATCAGTCTCCTTTTGAAACAAGTTTTGGTTACTTACCTCCTAACCCATTTGTTAGTAATCTATAAACTCTCAAGGTTGCAGACTTGTAGAATTCATAAAACCATATACCGCTGTTCTATTTTGATTTTGCTCCAAAATGACAGAATTTTTAATCCTCTAGAGTGGTGGATTGTGCAATTAGAAAGAACATATTGCTTGCAAACCATAAACAGTAAGAAAGCAATGAGGACAAGCACATGACTCAAAGGTTTTGATTTGGAAAACCCCAAGATGGGGAAATACCAGCTGGAAGTGACAACTACACATCTTCTTGATCTTCCTTCAATGAAATGGGTCAATACAAAGAACTCCAAGAGCACACACTCATACTCTTTGATTCTTCTATCTTCCTAGTGTTGGATGGAAGAAGGACAAGCAAACATAGATCCCTTCATTTAAGACAACTGCACAACCCTGCTACTTTCTCATACATTCACTAATTCACTCCTCAGTACAATAGATCATGCTTCCACGATCTCTGCCTCTTATTCCCTGCCCACAACCCTTCGTATGTATTTCTGGAGATGTCCCTTCGAAGGATCCAAGCCTCTAGAAACACCCAGAACTGAGAAGATCAAATCAGTTCATGTCCTTAAAGTGTCCTGTTCGGATGGTATGGACGAAATTACTGCTCTTACGTAGACTGGTAGTCGATGTAACCGCTGCAGCAGTTGCAGAATTTGCCTTGGCGGTTCAAAATCGCCATTCAAGGCTTGTAATACTACCCTACACAGTTTGCACACTATAGTGTAAAGTCCCTCAATCTGTCTGGAGTCCTGCAACTTTTGCATACGAACTTGGAATCTAGTGTCATTTTTTTTGAAAGATTTAAACTTTTCAAGAGGAATCCAAATATGTAAATCACATTTGCACTTTGACGAGGAATGCTATCTCTTTCACTTGGATGAACTAGACAGTGCCGTTGTTAGGTGCCACGATGCTTAGCCTTGCCACTTAATGTTCTTTATTTCATGAACCCCAGACATCTCATTGGATTCTTTTTCGAAAAATTTATATGAAGTTCATGGATCCTTATGGATCATATCACCCATTTTTGGATGGCTTTTGGTCCCACAAAAGCTTGCTTACCGACAAGATCTAGAAAGACTTATCCCTTTGCCTCTTTGAACTTCTGTGAAGTTTTGGTTGGTGTTTGGCCTTGATCCCAACCTGCCCTTTTCCGCGAGCCTTTGCTCTAGTTTCTTCTACACTTCCCCTGACCACAAATCTTTACTCCCCCTTAAGTCGACCTCAAGGAGATGTTGTGCATACCTACAAGAGAACGTACTTGAACCTTTAACTTTTCAACCTCCTCCTCTCTCCTATGAAAGAGATGGTTGTGTGATTCTCCTATTCCCAATGAAGGATGATGAACTGATTTACAACTTCTTACTTCTGCAAATTCTGATCGGTATCGTGTATGAACTTACTGTGATTCCCTTCTGATATGGTGTTCAATGGTATTTTTCTTGGAGGAATTTCTGAATGATACTCTTTTATTGGCACAGTGGAGAAGATCCTGTGCTCTTCTTATCGACGTTGAGGCTGAGCATGCATCGTATGATGCCTTATACTGAGTAGGATCCCTCAATTATTCCTTCCATGACGTTGCATCTCCCTCTTCTAATGAAAGGGTGATACTCAACTCCTCCTCCTCGGGTATCGATGTGAGAGTGAATTGTCTCTCATAGAGTGGGCAGTGTCAAACCTCTTGCTGTGGCTGCAGTTTTCTTGGTTTCGTGGTTCCCCTCACTGTTTCTTTCTGAAAGGTGTTTAATTATGGCTGTTCCATGATGATCTTCTACTGGTGGATTTGGTTTTCCCTAATGATTTCCCATGTGATGGTTTGAGTATATCATGCATTTTTATCCTTCCTTAATGAAAGAGTGATGCTCTTCCCTTTGTATGCTTTCCCTCTTATCCATGAAGAGTAGGCCAAGTGACACTACTGTTACAACTTACAATTCATTTGTTAGCCAAAACATACATGTGACAACCTCTTTGTGATGGCAAAACAATCTGCAATGGCTTTCATGTATTCATTCTTCCTAGTGCAACATGTTGCTATAGAGGAACCATTGTCATACGATGTACAATGCATATTCATTGTCAAATTGTCAATGTTACAATATATGCTTACCATAGTGCTACCCATATCAAAAACTGATTTGATATATACTATAACCATGCCCAATGTGCAGACAGAACTGAATTATGCATGCTTCATCTAGTTATTTCTACTGCTGCCGCTGATGTGTAGACTATGTACATGCTGGAATCAACCTCGTACAATCCCTGTGAAGCCCATATTTTAATATTTATATCACAACTACTGTATGAAGCCAAAATCAGTCTTATTCATCAATGTTTGCAATTATTAAAGTGCCCCTACCATGCAGCAACTAAATGATGCTCAAATCAGACCTTTACGTCACTGTTACAATTATTGAAGTGCCCATAGCATACTACAACTAATTTGATGCTGAGACAAATCTTTCGTATGCTACAATTGTTTGTCCATTAGCATTTGCAACAACTGTAATGAGATATCATACCAAATACAATAATAAAGAAAACAAAACAACTTATCGTCTCTCATTGTGATGCTTTCCTTGCTTGATACCCAACCTCATGCTTTGAATAGTTTTCTCTCTCGGAGTGCTTCTTTTTCCTTCCTCCCATGCAATACAACAAGTGATGAATTATACAAAGCTGAAATCATGCTTCTGGTTGCCCCTTCTTATTATCAACAGGTGGATTCACTGAAACAGTTTTTCCTCATACTATGATTGCTTTCCCATTTGCATTTATAACAACTGTAATGAGAGATCATACAAACTATAACCATGGAGAAAACTCAAATCAACTTATCATCCATCATTGTGACTATTTTACTACTATTTGTTACTGCCCAACCTCATGCTTTGATGCTTTCTCTCTTGGACTACAAGAAGTGGTTAGTGAAGAAATATGAAACATGTTATTTTGTTGCCCATATTAGTTATTATGAAGTGGATTTGCTTCTTCCGTGCTCACCTATGATGAGTCCAATGCTTCCCATACTTGCTGTGCAATACAACAAAGACTGAAACATGATATTCTACTACTCATACTTGTTATTCCCAACTGAATTTTATGTTCTGTACTCACCTATGATGAGTACACGATATCCCATACTCCTCCATACAAGCAGAACTAGTTTCCTTTATGCTTTATCAATAAATGTATACATACAACATTTTTCTGAATTGAATTTTAAAATGTTGCTCCTAGTAGTTATTCTCTAGAGGAATTACTATTGCATACTCACCTATGATGAGTACGATTCTTCCCATGCTTGCTCACGCAAAAGGAACTAGTTTTCTTGTTTTTTCTACGAACAAATAAAAACTTACATTGCTTTGAAGATACATCTGAACTATTACCCAATGCCCATACATTGAAAGTAACTCAAAATCCTCTTCTTTGCAAATCATACAATTGCTCAATCTAAAAGTCAAATGAAATTCCCTTACCATGACTTGCTTCCACTGGTGGTGAAGAAACATGTGAGGTCTGTTTTGTCCTTGATTCCTGTGTTTTGGTAGTCTCTTCTTCCTCCCTTGTCCGTGGCTGCACATTTTTGGGTGAAGATGTGGATGCAGTTTCCAACACTTAACGTTCCAATGACCTCTAACCTTTCAACTAGTACATAACTTATTAGATTTGCACATGCTCATATCAAGTGGCTTCTTACCTCCTTCGAGTGTGTCATAACCATTCTCTTATTTTCTATTTAAAGAGTGATTTCTTTCTTTACCATCTCCTCGAAAGAGCTTGGGTTCTCTAGTGGTGTTCTCTTTGCACATAGACAGAACGGTTTCTCTCCTTATGATATGCAGAAAAGAGATCATACCATCTGTCGTGTGCGACATGAACTTCCTTCTTACAATTAGAACAAAAGATGGAAGACTTCTCTTTAGCATACCATTTTGGGCTGCCGCATGCTTGTTTCCTTCCCTTCTTGTGTGTGCAAGTGGTGAAGATGGTGGAGTGTAGTCTCCCCACTTTCTCTTTGCCTTTACATCATGTGGATGGAGTAGTGTTGCACTATCTTCTCCTTCATCACTAACAGGCTGTCCAATATTTGGAAGTGCTTATTTGTCCTCTTGAGGTAAACTCATGTGTCCATCTTCTTAATTGCTTGTTTGCTGCCCTTTCTTTGGAGACGTCCTACAATCATCTTGAGGCTTAACAAAAAGGATATTAGGAACATTATTACCTTCTTTTTGCTGCCTTTGTTGTGTAAATGGACTACATGTAAGCTGCTCTTGCTTCAGCCGTGCTAGAGCATTCTCCTGTCTCTGTTGTACTCTACCCAAGGCCTGCATATTGAGGTTTTTCGTCAACCCCAATGAGATGAGGGATTCCTTGGCCATCTTTACCAAGCCAATATTCATTAACAATTTAGAGCCTATATTCCCAGTATGCTTCTCAAAATTATCAATGGGTTCATTCAATTTAACATTGGATTCATTCGATTTAACATTGGAAGAAACAACCTGTAATGGTTCGAGCATCTGCGGCAGAGGCTGATTCCTTTTCCTCTTTAGTACCTTCTCTCCTTTCCTCTACTTCAGCATTGTGCTGGAGTTCTGCCTTCTTCCTTTTTTCAACAATCTTCATTGCAACTCTTTTATGATTCTTATGAACAAATCCCCATAACCTGACTATGTTACTTGCAACTGCTCAAGCTTGGTTTCCAAGTGTTGCACTTGCATTCTCAGTGATCCATTCTTCTCTTGTACCCAGACATGGCACTCTTGGAGTTCCTCAAGCCTTCTTCTCAAGGATTTGGTCATAGATATTCCTTTCAACCAAAAACGCCTCTAGCACTTTATCAAAGAACTCTACATACAATCTTGTTATGCACAAACTCCTGTGTTAACAAACATCCTCTACATGCCACAAAGAAACTTGCTGCTCTGATACCAAAATGATTTTTAAACTCTCAAGGTTGTGTACTTAATAGAACACAGAAAACCACATACTGCTGTTTTACTTTGATTTTGCTCCAAAATGATACAATTTTTAATGCTTTAACGTTGTGGAGTGTCCATCTAGAAAAAACATATTGCTTGCAAACGTTAAATCTGTAAGAAAGTAATGTAGACAAACACATGGCACAAAGGTTTTTATCTGGAAAACCCTAAGATGGGGAAAAACCAGCTCGAAGTGGCACTTGCACATCTTCCTGATCTCCCTTCATTGAAATGGGTCAATATAAAGAGCTCCAAGAGCATACACTCACTCTTTGTTTCTCCTATTTCCCTAATGATGCTATGGAAGAAGTACAAGTAACATAAAATGGTACAGTCAAGATAACTGCACAATTTTGCTATTCTCTCGTACATACACCAATTCTCTCCTTAGCCCAGCAGTTCACACTCCCATGATCTCTGTCACCAATTCCCTGTCCATGACTGTTCTTATGCATTTCTGGAGATGTCTGTTCAAAGAACTCAACCTTATAAACACTTAGAATGAGAATATCAATGAATTCATATCCTTGAAGTGGCTCTTCAATTGACGTAGGTGAAACCGCTGTTTTACATAGATCGGTGGTCCCGTAGTTGCCCCAGAGGTTGCTAAACTGTTGTTGTTAGCAGACTGGCAGTTAAGGAAATACCGTGGCTGATGTGAAATCAACACATAAGACTAGCAAAACTGCTCTGACTGTTTTGCAACAATGTATAGTCTCTCAATTCCAGAGCCCATAACTTTTGCATACGAACTTGGATTTAAAAGTGTAAATTTTAGAGAGTCCAAATGTGTAAGCACATTTATATTTTGATATGGAATACTATATGTTTCATGTGAATGAAGTAGTTAGTGCCTTTGGCAAGTGCCGCCATGCAATCTTGCCACTCAACATTCCCTCTTTTATGAGCCCTAACATGTCCTTGGATTCTTTGGGAGTTCTTAATGAATTCCATGGATCCTTATGGATCAAAAGAGGATAAAGAAATGTTGATTGTTAGATTCGAGTGGCTGAAAAGATCATTGACAATGTAAGGTAGATTTTATCTTCAAGTATAAGCGAATCTCAAAAAACTAAATGTTAATTATAAAGCAAGGCATAGAGTTGAGCACATGTTCCCACATGGGGACAAGATATGGCTTTACCTAAGCAAAGAAAGACTCCAAGGTCAAGCTAAAAGGTTGAATCCACTTAGGTATGCTCCATATGTGATAATTGAGTAAGTGAGAACTTGTCTCCTTAAATGAAAATATATTCAGTTTGCAGGTTTAGAACTTATGTCTTCTTGAGCCTTCCATGCTAGCCGAAGAAGAATAAGGCCCATTGTTGTCTTCCATTGAAGAATTTACGCCTAATGTTCAAAAAGATTGGAAAAAGAGGTGATGTAGTAGAAGGTGAGGACAAGGAGGGGAGAGCAGTAAAATTGGCATATTTGATTGAAGGTACAATTTCTATAAACAATCAAGTGGCATTCAAAAGACAAAGTGAGGGATTTGTTCCCTCACCTCATGAGTTCCTAAGCTTTTGGGGACTAGAAGTCTTCATATTAGGGAGGTGTGATCCAAATTAGAACATGTTGATATCAATTTTTCATTTATGGTTTCCATGACCAATGATGTACTAGATACACGTTTATTACACTTTAAAGATAGAAAAAAAACAAACAAAATGCACATTATTCAAAACAGAGGCTGCGAAAGATAATCACAGCTCTAAGGTAAGTGATGTATTTGGGACTTAGCAAATTTCTCACTTGCACTTCTTTCTATAGTGGAGAAATATGTCACTTGCGTTATGTGTTAGATATGTCACATGTTGAATGTCATATATCGCTAGTGGAATTTGTCAAATATGACAAAGGTGAAGAATTAAACTGTTAGATTAAAAGATGAAATAATTCCCCTTCTGGTTGTTGAGGCGACAATGTGTTTTGAGTCTTATGTGTACTTTGGTTTGTCACGTAGAACACTACATTATTGAGTACTAGTTTGCATGGGGGCTAGTTCCAGTAAGGTACGTTTTGGTTCTTCTATGGGTATGCCCAAGGTACCACAAAACAGAACTAGGTATGTACATACCCGGAGTAGGTCTTGTGGTACGTTGGGCATATCCAATAAGTACTTGGTCAAAAAAATGATTTATTTATTTTTTGTTGAAAAAAGTCAAACATAAACTTTTAAAAATATGAAACATAACTAGGCCTAAAAGAGACTCCCAAATTCCTTTTAAACAACACCACATTTACCTCTGATTACACATTTGCTTGTTGACTTCATATTTTCAATTGCTTAGGGTTGGTACTTCATCCTTTTGCTAATCCTATGCCAAGTTTAGCAAAAGGTCAAGATTATGATTGTCATTGTATATATCCATCCTTTCTCTTTATAGCTTTCTATATTTATTTTATTAATATGATTTATCCTTCAAAATAAAAAATCCTATGCCAAGTTTAAGGAGCTTGAAACAAAGAGAAGTTTCGAGATGTGTTTCTTTTTAGCTTGTCATTCATTTTCAATTTTCTTGGTTATTTTTTGAACATTCTTTCAACAAATGTCAAATAGATTATTTTCTCCCTAGGGCTTGAATTTTAATAGTAATTTTTATTTTTTGTTAACTAGTTAGCCATACAGATTTGCTAGAATGACTGTAAGTGCCAGTTTTGTTGGCCCCAAGGGGTAACCTTCAAATTCAATACATGCTCGTTCCTTTGGAAGTATGTCACATCGATACAACAAATACCATGAGGGGGGCTATACGGTGAAAATTCATCGTGCAATTCCTAGCCAAGGAATTGAAGCTTGTGATGAGATGAGTGGAGAGGGGTTGCCTAGTGTGAAGATCCTCACATACATTAAAGAGTAAGAAGTGGATGCGGTAGTTGCTATAAAATCAAAGCATCCTTTGGCAAAAGAAAGGATCTAAATCTCACACACACTTGTTTTTGTCTACATCAGTTGTCGCATACATCAAAGAGCAAAAAGCGGTGGATGTGGTAGTTACCATAAAATCGAAGCATCCTTTGGCAAAGAAATGATCTAAATATCGTATTCAACAATTTTTGTCTACATCTGATGCTGCCAAAGAGGAAGAGGATTCACCTCTTAGCACAAGAGAACAAAAGGTGCAAGCCCATTAGAGAAGGCATTCTACAATGAATCTAGGGACACAAATGAACAATGTATTTAGTGTTATGTTTACGCATGTGGTCTTCCTATTAATATTGTTAGATCGACATACTGATAGGATATGGTGAAAGTGATAAATGAGGCCCTTAAAAGGTTGATTAGCCTAGGGTATGAAATTGTGTGCACCACTTAATTGGCAAAAAAGAACATGTTGAAGATCTATTGTAGCCCACAAGGGATTCATGGATCTAAACAGGGTGCCCGCTTTTTTATGGATGGAAAGATACAACAAACAGGCCATTGATCAATGTGGTTGCAGTGCACATTAAAAGGGCAATGTTTATGAGGGTTGTTGACTGTGAGGGGTAGGCGAAGGATGCCCAATTCATTGTTAACATCCTCATAGAGTCCACTGAGGTGGTGGGGCGTAAAGGCCTTAAAATATTGTCCAAGTTATAGTTGACAATACAAAAAATTGCGAAGTTGTAGGGATATATTTTGGACACCTTGTACTGTTCATTCGCTGAACCTAATATTACAAAAATTGGACACCAAAATTGCTTGAATCATATAAGTCTGTGAAGAGGTGAGTGAGTTTCAATGTTCACCAACAACTACCACATGCCCCAAGCCATCTTTTGGACCTTTTCCAAGTTGTAACTGTTAATGGCATCTATTTTTTTTAGGTTTTGACTATTGCATTAATTTAGTATGTTTGCAATTTTTAAAAATTTGATTTTTGAATGTTTAATTTTTTTTTTTTGATTTTATTTGTTTTATAATTCTTATTAGGTTACTGAGACTCAATTTACCTCACACACTTATATTGAGATGACTTGTGAAGGTGCGAGAGACATTGAGCAATTTAGTTATCAACAATCTTTGGGGTGTATGGAGGCAAACAAACATTTAGAGGGCCACAAAGGTTAAAGGGTTGATCCTCAATGATAGGCGATGGGTTTGTGTGAAATAATTGGTTAGTTTTACGGAGCCCATTGTGAGAATGCTCAATTTTTTTTGATATAAATTGTCCTTGTTTGAGTGAGATTTATGACGGAATCGGCTCATTGATTTGAGAAGATGAAATCCATCATAAATGTTAAAGAGCAAGAGCCTACAAAGGGCTTCTTCAAAGAAATGCAGTCACATCTCATTGATAGTTGGAACAAATTAACCACCTCACTGTATCTTCAATCTTTTGCTTTGACTTCAAAATACCACAACATGAAGATCCTTTCTTTTCCTAAGAGGCTTTTACCAATTAGGGATGTTGAAGTTAGTTAGGGGTACAAGGTGACATTCTATAGACTCTTCCCTAATCTAGAAGTAAAACACTCAGTTAGGGAAGAATTTGGGAATTTCATAACCTCCATGTCCCACTCCATTTGTGCCCTTTATGAGAAGTACAGGTAGGACTTTCATACATGTGGCACCTCCATGGGAAAGCATTCACATATAGGTTGTGAATTCCTATTAAGATAAATAAAATTGGGGTGAATATTCGTTTATTCACTCAGTTAAGCACAAGTTGGCAATGAAAAAGGTGGAGGATTTGGTTGATGTGCCTTCCAACTTATGCCTTCTAGCACAAGTAGTATGAGTACAAGAAAGAGAAACAAGGTATTGGGATGTAGACCTAGAGATTCATGACTTAAATGCTTCCATTGGGCACCTTTCATTGCTTGATCTAGATATAGAGGGTACCACGACCTACATAGCAGAGCTAGCAGGAGGTGCGCTGCTATTGCTTGTGGTTTTAATCAATCCTATGATGGTGTTGATCGACATTGAAGAGCAATTCGATTATGAATATAATGAATATGCAGATTTATCTTGATTTTGTGTATACATTGTAACCTTTGCACAAGGTACATGTTCTAAGCTTGATGACTAAATATCATGACATTTGGCATTGAATTATCACTATGTTTTATGGTTACTTAACTTATTTTGTTTACTCTATTATGCATATTGTATGGTTAATTTGCTAATTTGGCCGTGTTTTTAAATATTTTTAATTTGTTTTTTGTACGGCTGTACCTAAAGCCATATGTGAGCCTACAAACAAATCCGCATATTGGGTTCCAATACCCGTACTAGTACTAGGATTGGCTACTTAGCGTAGAAGCATAGGTATGCTCATTAGGCACATGTAAAATAATCTAGAGTTATAAAATGCTTGTACAACTGAGTGTAGAAGTGAAGTAAGTTGTCTTGAGTGAGTTTTAGAAGAAGGAAAACTTGTGACAGCATTGCAAATTGTTGTAAAAGTCAGTGTTCTTGGAGGCTCCATGGGGGCATTTGCTTCTAATTCTTTCAAATTTTGGTCGAGATAAGGAAGCATAGCCCCAATTTGCTAAAGATTTCCCACACTGGGTGTCTTCAGGATAATTTCCTTTGTATAACTTTCTTTGTTTGATTGTTTTCTGTTATTTACCTATTCAATTTGACATTATACAACCACCGTCATAATTTCCAGCACTTAGATAGCTTCACAACCTTATGTATAACTCTGTTTCAAGGCAAAGCACTTAATTATGGAACAATCTAATTCAGTTAATTTTCAGTTTCTATCACATTTAGCATGTCAATCTTTGCATTTTTGAACTAGGAATGGAACATCTATCCTAATTATGGATTGAAACATGACTGAAGAGAAAGTTGGAAGGCTGAGAAACATCAAGTGTCTTTGCCCATATTAATAAGAACATCATCGTGGAAAATCTGCCGACCACTAATGAAATTCACGGAAATGGATTCCCCTGTAACAAAGGCACTAGTAATGGTTGATACGATCCAAGCTTCCAATTGGAAGAGTTAGGATGACTACAAGGAGAGCATTGACGAATAAAATGCTCAACTTGCTTTTATAAAAGACCAATGGAGCTAATGTTTAGATGTCGCAGGGCCTTATCTATGCCAAAATGTCCATTGTATGAGCATGAATGAGATTTTTTTAATAGAAGATGGAGAGAGGTGTTGGCGAGAATGGAAAGGTCAGTGATCTTATACAACCACCCATCCTTCAAATTGTAATTAAGAAAAGACACTTAATTGACCACTATGGGCTGTTGTTAAGGAAATTAATTGGACTAAAATGTGGATTAGTGGAGTAAAGGTCATTCCATTCATTACAGGTTGTGAATTTGACAAAGATGAGGAAACAACCTTGGGGCAAATTTGACATAAAGGATCTCATTTGTGTCTTGTACCTCCAACTTAATAGAGAGTCTATTGAACTCGTTAGTGTATTGTTGGACTAAATACCCAGGTGCTTGACAAAGATGTAGCTTTTGTGTTGAAGATGGCCACTTGACTGGGAACCCCAAAATCCAACTTGTCCTAATCCATTGTGCCATGAAAGCAAGGAATAGGCGTATTGATGTCCTAGTTGAAAGTAGGCTGGGCAATTGGGATGGTTATAGGAACAAAAGTTGTCTATTTGTTGTGGACCCAAAAGTTGTTGAAATGTGCTGGACATTTGCTACATAAGTTTGAGTAGGAATTCATTTTGTCACTTGTGTTGCAGCTCTTGTGCAGTCAGCTAAACCAGTTCAAAGTTCCAAGTTAAATTTGATGGACTATCTATAATATTTTCTAATTAAAATAAAAAGTCTAAGGGAGAGAGGAAATTAAAATAGGACACCAAGAAAATATACACATTAAAAAAATGTATTAGGATTAAAATACAATGAATGGGTAAATACAATAACGAGAATCTCCTTTTGACTTAATATAACATGACCCATAGGAAATTATGAAGATATAAGGTGCAATGCCAGTGACTAAAATATTTACATGTCTTACTTAAAGAAATAAAAAAATAGGCTATTTCCACCTTTGAAAAGAATGACCCCTCAATGTCTTTAGAGAGATTAGTCAGTTAATGATGTCGTTGCGAGTGATGTGCATGCCTAAAAGGATGCTCCAAGAATCCAACCTATACCAAATATGTTATGTTACCCTAAATTGTTCATCCAAAGTAGCGAATCGACTAAGTGTACAAGTCCTACAATAGTTGGTCTCAATGAGTGCCATGTATCATAGTTCCTGATCAATGTTGGTGTCCAAAAATGGAGCAAAGTTGGTGGGTTGTGCTACACGTGGAATTTGCCGGTTTCTTTCGGACTAGTCTCGCCTAGGGATGTTCATGTGAGTGAAGGAAAAAGGGGAAATAGGACGAGGCTAGACCTGAGGATGAAGAGATAACTCAAATAACGAGGTTAGATTGTGGTCATTTGAGGTTGTGGAATAGTTGGCAGATTTGCTTGTGTGTGTGCAAGGATTGTGTGTCTAGTAGACAAAATTGCTCGATGAGAGATGAGGTGTGGTGGTGGTGCGAAAGACCTCATGTCTCAGTTCAGAGTTTATATTGTTCTATATATTTTCCCATTCAAGTGGAGTGGGAACTCAAGGGAACTACCCAACCCTCCTAGAAACTACTTGGCTGTCAAGTGTCATCCAAAAGAGGTGTGAGGGGGTTTCCCTATAGCCACACTAACTAGATTGGGAGTTGTGATGATGTCTTAGCTTGAACGGGATCTATTTTGATGTTTGTTTGAAAATGTTTGTAAAGTGGGGTGCTGTCTGGTTTTGATGTGAATAAATTAGAAATTGCAGCAGTGTTATGAATGTGTGCTGTGGAAGAAGGTAGTCTTGTTTTGCAAGGAAAGCGAGTGTTTGTTTGTGAGTTGGGCTGTTGGGAATGTGTGAGCTGATTTCTATGATGGGGCAACAAGTTTGTTTTATGTTCTTATAGCTTACAAATGAAAATCTGAAAATAAATAGCTGCTGGAAATTATCTTTAATAAGACGATTTTCAGATCTTATGCTTGCATGCTATGAAAATCACAAAACAAACACGGATCTAACTACAAATGCAGATTATTTTTAAATTTTTGGAATGCTCTAGAAAGAATGCAAACACAAATACTTTCTCTAGCTTGTGGGAAATGGAAAGATGATTTTCAGATTTGAAATGCAAAAGAATTTCACTATATGAATGCAAACTGTAAGTGATTTATAAGTTTTTTTGTTAATTTTCTCTTTCGAATGATTGAAAGGATGACTTCTGAATTACCTAAATGCAAGAAAGGAATTGAAATAAACAAATATGAGATTTGATCTTATGATGTGAGAGCAGATCCAATGCTAAGAGTTGAATCAAAATAAACAAGAATCTAAAATTTAAAATCCTAATTTATCTCTTTCTCTTTCTTTTTCTTTTTTGAATTTTTTGAAGATCAAACAATAATAACTGTGGATCTAAATTAATAAAGCAAACACCAGAAAATGAAGAAACTCCCAACCTTTTCTATGGAGAAGAAGTGATTGGAAGTGTCACCCTCAGTCTGTGATCTCTCTGTTTTGTTCAATTGACTCGGGAATTGCAGGAGCAAACGTTGTCATGTCTCTTTTTGGAGACTAGCGGATTTGAAGACCTTAACCCATTTTTTCTCCCTGTGGGTTTAAGAAAGGAAGCAAGGGGAAGATTTGGATGACCCTTTCTAAGTAGATATATTCATTATTATCATGTATTCCTATTGGGAAGCCAAGCACTCCAATAGAAGAATTTATTTAATTAGAATATAAAGTATTTTGAGCATGTAGGCTCAAAAAACAAATGAGATAATTAAAGGGTACTTTTTACAAGGTTGGCCATAAGTTATGATGTAACACAACACCCCTTATGTTATAAAAGGAGGATGCTTGACCATTATGTCATATGTTGAATCTTATTATTTCTTGATGCAAGAGCATCTTCATAGAACATGGACGGCATGAATAAGCCATTATAAACCTTGGAATATGCAAGCAAATATGTACTAGGAGTTAGACTAGTTTTCCTTCCAAATGTCAAAATTTGAAATTTCATGTTGTAATGGGTTTTTACCATGATGTAAGAGTGAAAAGTGAGTTTGTTAAGTCCTAGGTGGGTGTGAGTTGTCTTGTCTACGTGGATGAAGGTTGAAAACTTCTTCTTTCAGTTTGTAATAGTTGTTATAAGGTCAAATTGGGATGTTGGTTCCTGTTCCCAAGCCTAGATGAAATAATATCACTAAAAACATGGAGATTTGGTCAAAAATAAGCCAAGAGATAACAAATTTGATTAAAATAAAGAGGATCCAAGAGGAGGAGGTCAAAGGCAAGCTAGAGAAAAACAAGAGGATGGATTCCATGTTTGAAGGAATGGTGTATGGCTGAGATTGTAACAGGATTGCATGAAGATGTATGAGGTAGGACTGTATCACAGTCATGAATAGGCATAAAAGTCGATTGTCATAGACCTTGGAGATTTTAAATTCCTCTCTACTCATGTAATTAATGATTTCAAATGCATAAGTTTTAATTATGTGAATGAATATAGCATGTTTTGGTTGATTATTGGACTGTGCATAAGAGCATTGAGAGGACAGAGAGCTACAAGTCATCCCCATATTAAAAATGCACTAGAATCCTTGACTGTTAAAATGAATAGGGAGAAAATTCAATTTCAAATCGAATGCAATTTATTAGAAATCTTGAATCCACACTTGAGAGTTTTATAACGACTAGGGCAATCAATATCTCCCATTTTAACCAGCGGAATTTGCTATAAATTTGAGGAAAACTCTGTCTTGATAAATAGAAGAAGTTCCCAAAGTTTCAGATCGAACTGTTAAGTGTGCAACGAGAAGTTCATGACAGAAATTTTGGGCATTGTGGAGAAAACAAAACAGAGAAATGAGAGGTAATTGATGCAAAATTTCGATAATCTATCATGTTTGAAAGTGTAATAATGGTTTTGACAATGCATTAATAGCTTCTCAGACTTCTCATGATGTTTCCGTGGTGAAATGATGTCTTCACGGCTAACTATTACCTCACAATCTTGAAGAGGCAGAGTTTCAACAGTAAATGAAGAAGAATTAAATGTGGAGATATGTATATCTGGGAATGATAGGCAAACTTTCAGGATTTAAAATTTTGTATGCATCTAATAAGCTTAAAACGGGGTCTCAAAATGCTTCTAATTTCTTGAGAGGGAACTCACATAGAAAGATAGTTCCAGATTTGCTCTTGATGCGGTTATAAGAGGAGCCTAGGGCAGAGTATGAAGAAACACAATGAAAATGAATGCATGATCAACCTTAGTTGAATAATTCCTGCTCAAATGATGTCACTATCATGGTGAACCAGGTATGGATGATTTACTGAAGCCTATGTTTAATTATGACTACATTTGTGTCCAATGCATGAGCACAAGTTTCGAAGTTGCATGTTTACAAGAAGTAGTATGGTCTTGGATTGTATGGTAACACATTGGTGGTTAGTGAAATGAGTGATGAGAGTCCAAATTAGACAAGCTTGAAGAGATCCTCACAAGCCCACATACCTAGAAGACTAAAGTGCTATATTCTTGAAAAACAAGACTTTAAAGGCATGGCAGGTAATGGAATTGTGTGGTTTCAAATTGATGATCTTTGGCTGCATAATTGTGAAGTAGGGTCATAAAGGTGTATTGGATATATTTGTCATATGAATGGTTGATATCATTGTAGCCTCCCTCATGTTTCTTCAAGATATAACTCATGCAAGGTGTAGACAAGGTTCTTGATCTCATAACAGTGTATGCAGTGAAGAGATAGCTCATTTGAGTTTATGCATTATTAGGGAAGGAGCAAAGATTGCAAGTAAGATCAAGATTATGCACTTTGTGGCCTGTGGGTTTATGGAGCAAGATCATAATATGCTCATTAAGGATATCTGAGCTAGATGGTGCATCATTTCTTCTGGGTAAAGGTTGTACCTTTCCTTTCTCATCAAGGACGAAAACCCTTGATAGTGGAACTTGTCTTGGGGACGAAAACCCTCAAGCAAGGATATTTGGAACTATTGAATATCTCAAGGTATTTGGAGCTGATATCTTTCTATCTAGCCCTAGGCGACTTGCATCATGAGCATTTTGGATGTGTTTTGATGGATGTATGGTATGATTATTGCATGAATGGACTTGTACTAATTTTTAAAGGGGAAAGCAATCATTTTGTTGCATGTTTGAGCTACTTATTCATTATTTCCAAGAGGGGCGAATTGCTTGTAAGTTAGGCTTGGCATGTTTGGGCAGGCTGATTTGATATTTGCATTCTTCATATTTACAAACGCAAAGATCCCAAGTTTCATGAATTTTGGAGCTTCCTAGGTAAAGTTATAAATGTTTAAAGTAATGTATAAATTCTGCAGATAGAGGCCTTATAGAAAATTCATATCTTCATTTCTGGGGCACTAAAAATCAGTTTTCCTTCATATTTTGATTGCTGATAATTAATCAGAATTTTTGAGCTTGATTGCGCACATTTTCAGCGAGTTTAGGGCATCCAAAAGTGAGTGGGAGTTCTCAAAACAGGTCGCTGACCTAGGTAAGGAAAAATTGCAGGTTTCAGTGTGCATTTTCAGTCATATCTAGCCCTTGGAAGTCTGATTAC
The DNA here is from genome assembly GCA_019776745.2 of Taxus chinensis. Classification (NCBI taxonomy): domain Eukaryota; kingdom Viridiplantae; phylum Streptophyta; class Pinopsida; order Cupressales; family Taxaceae; genus Taxus; species Taxus chinensis. The sequence continues at coordinate 13,551,297 of CM034150.1, forward strand.
AGCCATTTAAAAATTAATTTCAGTCATCTCTCATTCAGCCCTAGCTATTTTTGGAAGTCCCCAAAAAGGGACATTACAAAGGTGGAAAGGAAACACTTGCATGAATGCAAGAGAAGAATGGCAACAATGCAATGGCTAGATTTAAAGTGATCAAGGGAACTTGCTTGGTCTCCTTAAACTCTCCTCTTATGATAGTATACAAATCTTAGATGTGGCTCAGATGTAGATGGTTGTAAACACCATAGACTAATGGTGCTCCATAATCCTTACCAAGAGCAACTTTTGTAGGTGATGGTGGCAAGAACAAAATCTGGAAGTGGCTCTCAAATCAGAAGAAATATCCAAATCTCAATCTTTGCAAATGAACTCTTCAACTCCAATTTTTCCAACCTTGAAAAATGAATGCACAATCTCCTTTTCAAAAGAGAGACAATTGTCAAAGTGATGTTGACAAAATCAAATTGTGAGATCAAGATTCGATCAATGGTTGTAATTGGATGCAAGGGAGTGAAGTGGAGTTGGTGGTGGGTGTTCTAGAAGCAAACTGGGTTGATTAGAATGCAAGGTGGATGGATCAAAACACAACTTGAGTAAAAATACACATTCTAGGGATATAATTTAAAAATCACATGCAAAGGACTTGCATCCAATGGTAAATGCAGATGGCAGTTGTGTAACTATCGCAGTGGCTGTCGAGTGTGTCAGTGACACGTCCTAACCTCCGCGGTAATTAGTAGAGGTGCTGCAACGACTTTCAAGATTGCTGCGATAGTTATGCAAATTTGGAGTTAGAGAAAGGCATAATCTGAAGTCTTGGAAGTTAGGGCAATCTCTGAAGAGCGGTTTTAGCAAAGATAAGCAAGAGTAGGCAAGTGTAATAGTCGCAGTAGGGTTTGAGCATTTTTTATAATATTTTGGAGGTCATAGCATCATCATTGGATTTTAGAAATATTCCATAGTGCAAAATTTGGGTGCGGACATTTTTCTACCCCATATTCTCACAAATCTAGAGCTAGGAAACCAACCATATCAATAACCATGTCATCCTCCTAGCCTAAGGAACCTAGTGAGCTCTTCTACAACCAATGACAATGATGAATCTCTTTATTGTCAACCACCAAAACTAATGGAAAACATTCTTGCTGGTTGTGAAGAGTGGTAACTTGTATCGAGGATAATAAGATGGCCCCTTTTGCGGCTTTTGTTAAAGAAGGGTTTGGAAAAGTTTAAACAATTGATGTCTGATTTGCATTAATATCACGCAATATTACCGTGAGTTAACCACAATCATGGATTGATCCTGATACCAACCAATCATTTGCAACTGAACAACCATGGAGGATACAATCTAAATAGGCCAAATCAAGGGATGGGGTATTATTCTCAAGAACAAAGATTGCAGTTGCCCAAAATTGACATCATCAAGTTTGATGACACAATTGTAACTTCTTGAATAAGCCTCATGGAACAATATTATAAGCTTCATAAAATACGAGATGATGCAAAGGAAGGTCAACAATTAGAAATGGATTGTGAATGAAAAGCGTGAGCGGGTGCTCATTTGGGATGTTTTTATTAAAGAATTAAGAACCCACTATGAGCAAACATGGAAGTGAATCTACCTTACAAAATTGACAAATCTAAAGCAAACAAGGTCTATCACAGAATATAATGTTGAGCACATGAGATTTGCAATAAGGACTTCTAAGGCATCATGGTATTAAAGGCTATAATTCTACATCAATGGAATTAATGACATGATAAACACGATTTTTCGTTTCTTGGAATTGTGTTTATTTAAGCATGCTATGAAGAAAGCTCTGCATTTTGAGCAACGAAATATGTCTACTAGGAGATTGACATAGGGGCAAACCACAAGATGGAGAGACTAAAATGTGGTTAATACTTTTAACCCAAGGCAAATTACAAAGTTTTCCCCTCAACAAGAGAAGGGGAAAAGTGAAAAATGATTGTGTTGGCATTGTGATAGCAAATGTTCTAGGGGTCATAAGTATGCGAATGGAAAGAAACAATTAATGATTATTGAGATTGAGGCTTATGAGGAGGAAGAAGTTGCTTCCGAAGATCCAATTATGGAGCAAGAGCATCAATGCTTGGAAAAGGACAACAACCCCCTTCGCCCCCCGCCCCCATCTTGTTGCATGCGATTAATGGGATTCGCACATCGCACGTGCTCAAAGTGTTGGGGTATATCAAAATGAGAAAGGTGACGGTGTTGGTCGATATAGGTGGTAAACACAACTTCATTGACAAAAGGTTAACAAATGAACTCAACTGTTTTGTTTTTCTAGTTTCTTATTTTTAGGTTATAATAGTTGATGGAAAGAAACTTGTAATGTCCCCTTTTTTCAAATTAATGCCAAATGAAGACTTCTTGCCATTCTCTTCCCACGGCCAAGAAGAATAAGTGAACAAGGGAAGTAATTGAACTCATTACAGTTTTATTTTATTATTTTTAATGTTTTCTTTTAGTGTTTTTCCTTTAGGAGGCAAGTCAACTGGATTTGGAGGAATTAAAGAGGCAATTAAAAGATAATGTGAAGCTTAAGAGTTTGGTCCTCTTCTAATTGGCCTTAGTGCCAAGGAAGGGGTATAAAAGGGATTGTGTGACTTCATTTGCAAATCATCGTTGGCGCATTTTACATCTACATTTCTAGTTGCTCAATACCATTCCACTTGAGGACAAAAACCCTCTTGTGTGGCATCCAAGGAGGACGGAAACCTTCCTTTGTGCAAGTTGGAGAACAAAAACTTTCCAATTGGTGGTTACTAAGGGCTTCAAAGAAGGTGAGGTTGCTTGTTTGTAGCTAGGGTTTGAAGGAGGAAGAGCTATTAAAGTTTCTACATTTATTTTGGACCCTCTCCTAGGGTAGCAAATTGGGTGGAGGAAAGGTTTAGTGCCTTCTAGGGCACATTTGGGCCATTGGAACTGTTATTCACTTTCCACATAATTTATTAGCTGATTTCATGTTTTATTAGTATTTTGGGGGTTTTGGAATCCTTATTTCCAGCCCTTTATGTGAGCTGTACTTCTGCTGTTATTTAATTAATTACAGCTGTGATTCATCTCTTATTTATTATATATTTTGAAGTATATTGGTTGGATAAATATCTTCATGGTTGGATAAAATATTTGGAAGCATGCTATGTCATTTTCAGCTTGTTATTGCATGGAAATTGATGCCATTAAGTGCCATTATAGTTCGCTGCCATAGGAGGATTTATACACTTCAATTCAGCTGGTTTGAAGGGTGAGTGATGCCCTAAAAGTGTGGTTTCAGTTTGTTGCTGTTGCAAAATCAGATTTTTGTTATTTGGGTTTGAGCCCAAACCCTTATTTTTAGTTTCAGCCCTAGAAAGGGACATTACACACAAAATGAATTTTAAGACTTTGGCAAGAATCGCAAAGAAATTCGTTGAAAAGCACAGACAGAGTTTTGTAGTGGACCTTCAAGCCCAAAATTCAAGTGTACGATGTGCAATTGACAAGTCATATCCATTTTATAATAATAGTAGTAAATGTGGGGTTTTGACATGTGCGGGGAGGTCTCTTTGGTGGACTTTATGGCATTGATCGGGAGATAGGAGGTCAAAATGCAAATTGCACGTGAGTTGTGAAGATGCTCAAGAACCTTGATTCTTTGGGTCGACATTGGAAACAAAGTGAGTTGGACTTTAGAAGTTCAATTGCAATTTGCATGTCAAAATGCAAATGTGCAATAAAGATCCGAAAGTCCAATCGACATTGGAGTTGAATTTGTTAGACTTTGGAACCCGAAATGCATTTTGTATGCAAAGTTGCAATAAAGGTCAGGTAGTTGTATTGACTCTTGGCGGAGATTTGATAGGACTTTAGAACCCGAAATATATTTTGCATGTAAAATGCAAATCTGCAATGAAGATCCGAAAGTCCGATGCACACTATAGAGTGTCGATCGAATTTTCGAGGTTGGGATGCATTTTTCAAGTTTACTTGCAAATTTGCTCCAAAATTATAATTCTTTGCTAGACATGAAAATTCAACACTAAAGCATTTTGTTGGTTTTTATTGAATTTGGCATAACTCTAAAACATCCTTTTGACAAATTTTTGAAAGGTTATCCCAAATTCTCATGAAGCTCAAATTTTGGGACAAGAGGTCCATGATAATCCTGAGAGCCATGGTAGTGGTTTGTCTGTTGCTAGATTGAGGGATAATGGGGGAAGCTACTGTAATCCTATTTTTGCTTTTGCAGGTGCATGCTTTAGAGAGATCAAGAAAGGAAGAAAGAAACTATATTAATATACATAGGTGACCAATGTAGGTCAAATGGAATCAACAAGCACATCCAACTGTCACAACATGGGGGATTCTAGATAAATAAGCTCCAAAATCATGCTGCCCACTAAGAAATAGCTACTGTACAAAAATCCATATCTCTGAGGTTCAAAGGCTACGCATGCTAGGAGGCATATCGACATGAATTACAAATAGCTCATTTATCAAATTTTTTACAAATGTTATAACACGCCATGCGAAAGAAACTCCCATGGTCACATGCGATAATCAAGAACGACACTTTGGTTGGGGCCGTCTTAGGTCTACATTAGAATCAAAGTGTAGAATAGAAGGTTCAAGGACCAACACTGTTATCAATCACTATGAAGGAGCCAATACAAATCTTGATAATATTGACAGGTCTTTGACTTGGAATATGTAAGCTTGGTTATAAAATCGTAGAAGGGAGCACAACCTGTCTTATTAGAAGCTCTTCTAGCACCTAAGGTAGAGGATTCCCCAAATTGTAATGTGTCTCTACCTAGGTCACCTATATTGTGGAAAAGGTGGGGTGATTGGATATGCAGGTCAAATAACAATGGGTCCACCATGTCTATCACAAAAAATGGGAATGACCCTCCCTAGTCATTACTTTGGGAGGGAGACATTATCTATCAACATTAACTAGCATTGTCTATCTATTAATATTAGCTCCTTAGTCAAGAAACAAACAAGGAAACCTAAGTCTTGTAACTTGTTTATGCTCTTCCATAGGCAAATCTGTAAGACCAATCATAATAAATGCCATGTGCTGAATTTGTAAAGCTACTCAAGCTTAAAAATGAAATGAAAATGCAACAAAAGTTAGATAGACTAACATTGTGACTATATTTCCAACCTGTGTAAGCTCCTAACACGGAGAAAGTTTAGAATGAATTAAATATAGGAGGGGAAGGGTCATGTTTATAGAAAACTAGGGTTCCCATGAAATAAGCTGATTGTCATAAAAGAGCAAGAGGATTCCATGGTCCAATATCACCTAACAATCCTATTGGCTGTTTTATATTTCCTAATATGCCAAAAATCAAGAAAACAAGTGAATACCATTTTTAGGCGAAGTAAAACAACACTAAGTAGCTAAACATCAAGTATTAGAGACTACATCAAGTAAACTCAACCAAGGTAGAACCATAGTTCTGTGGAGTCTTGGAATGGGGGGGGCATGGGGACGGGGGACCAAAGGCCTAGGTTTGGGGACGATGGTGCAAATATATTTAGTACTTTAAAATTAGGTATAAAAAAATGTATAAGGAATAAGAAGTGAAACTTTGAAACTCTAAACACATTGCATTGAACAATGAAAGTGTCGAGCATCAATATATTAATATTTATATCATAATTTATAGTCAAAATGATGATTTCATTCAAAATTCAAATACAATTGGCCAATGGCCCAATGCCTCTAATCAATAATCATCCCCAAAGTTTGCGCCAAACTCCTCATCATTCAAACTGTTGGACTCCTTGAGGCAAAGATCCTCCAAACCATTACCAGCAAACCCTGTTTGTGCTACATCATCATCAATTTGTGCTGGCTCTGCTGACTTTACATCCCATGAAGACTAGGCACTTGCTCATCCTCTTGTTGTTGCTCTCCCTCTTGTTAATGCTCTCAGCCTCTCACGGTTATAACCTTGCTTCCTATCACTCTGCTTGCTCAGTGTTATCAAGTTCCTTTGATAGTGATTCAGAGTGAGAGTGTGACATTCATTTATATATTTTTTGAGTGCTTAAAGTGCGGGTGGGGCCCATAAACTATTAGGATTAGGGTTGAGGGCACAAACATAAAAAAAAGATTGCTTTTAATTAAAAAATCACTTTTTTGGCATTTTTAGTGGATGGTGCATGTTTTTGGGACTGTCAAGGGACTTGGGTGAGTTTCTTTGAAGTTTCCTAGATGCCCCCGAAGTCCATCAAAGGTCCCCTCTTTGAGACAAACATCCCCTTCCAAATGAAATGTTTTGTGGACATCCTATGTCTTGTGGTGGTGGTGGTGGTACGGCAGGGGAACATTTTCTTGGTGTCCCCAAGTGTCTTTTAAAATATAAGGATTATAATTTAATATTAAGTTAATATAAGTTGTGTATTAACTAATAAACGGCTGTTACCACTTCAACCATTTTGTAACCATCTCTGAAATAATAAAATGATGGACACACAATAAGCAATATGTGCATTCCGGTTTCTTTTCATTCCTTGTGCACATTTTCTAACATTGGTATCAGAGCTTAGGGCACAAAATGAGGATGAGCAAAATTTGAAGAGGACATGGTTGTGTGAGGCTTCAAGGGAAAAATATAGTTGACGCCACTGCAAAGGTGCAAAAAAAGCCATGAAAACACCATTCGAGTGCACAATTTTGGCTGTGTTTTCAGATGGATTTTAGGGCATTGTGAAGTGTTAGGGCACAAAATAGGAATTTGCCATTTTTTGAAGAATTTTTTTGGGGTTGTTTGTGGAGTTGGGGCACAAAATTAGACAATATTAGGACAAAACGTAACAGCCATAATGCAACACAAAAAAACGTGATTTACGGCACGGTTTTTTGCGAACAACACAATCCAAAATCATAAGGAAGAGGAAAAAACGTCATTTTTGAAGGTAGCTAGTGTAAAACAAAGAAAATACAATTATGCATTTCTAGACAAGCAAATTTTCAAGGGTCATTTACTGCTAGGGCACAAAGTTTGACAATTTTCAGTCATAGCCATTCGTCTACGACACATACCCTCTTGATGAAAGACAAATCAAATGAAGTTAATGCAACCATTATTGAAGATCCACTGGATGCTGAAAGTGATGAACTCATTGATAGAGAATATGTATTTTAAAAGAAGCCTCACACTTTGAAGATATTAAGGAATCCAATGTAAGTAAAACTTGGCATGGATGACTACTATTTTGGGAGTGTCTAGATCTTGGGGTTGTTTGTGGAGTTGGGGCACAAATAAGACAATATTAGGACAAAACGTCACAGCCATAATGCAACACAAAAAAACGTGATTTACGGCACGGTTTTTTGCGAACAACACAATCCAAAATCATAAGGAAGAGGAAAAAACGTCATTTTTGAAGGTAGCTAGTGTAAAACAAAGAAAATACAATTATGCATTTCTAGACAAGCAAATTTTCAAGGGTCATTTATTGCTAGGGCTCAAAGTTTGACAATTTTCAGTCATAGCCATTCGTCTACGACACATACCCTCTTGATGAAAGACAAATCAAATGAAGTTAATGCAACTATTGTTGAAGATCCATCGGATGCTGAAAGTGATAAACTCACTGATAGAGAATGTATTTTAAAAGAAGCCTCACACTTTGATGATATTAAGGAATCCAATGTAAATAAAACTTGGCATGGATGACTGCTATTTTGGGAGTCTCTAGATCTTGGGAATTTTCCCCTATGAGGGTTGTGAGACAACTTGATGGAGCACTGTGGGAGTAGCTCAGTATGAATGGTTGTCCAACAATTTGGGAGATCCTGTTATTTGGGAGTTCCAAGAGGTGGAATTTGGGAATTCAGGAATTCAACTCAGGAACTACACCTTTACAAGGATCAGGGAGGCAGCTTGATGGAGTTCTACTTGGTCAAGGCATTGATTTCAAACGTAAATGCTTATGAAGAATACGTGATCTTATTTGGTTGTATTACCTTAATTTTCTATCAATATGTTCTATCCAATAAGTCTCGAAAGGGGGTATTAGAATATAAGGCCTATAAATTAGCGTTATTATAATATTAGTTACTTATGCTGAAGGCGTTTTCCAAACAGGATCGCAAGGGGTTGGCTTTGACAGCTTTAACGACGACAGTAACGACTGAGATACATTTAAACGACAATGTACGTCACGTTATTTGCCGTCCACCTTGTGCGTGTTAATGGCGGTCATATTGCAGCGGACTTTGGGGAAACATTTATGCATGTCGATTATTCGGGAATGCCGTGATTCTGCCTCATATTTACCCCGCTAGAGATTAGCCTTCGCCTATTACTTGTCATCTGAGGCTGGAAACGTTGAGGTGCTCGTCGTCGGTTCGATTTGTGTCGTATCCTCCTTCAAAGCCAGGATGCCGAAAATGCCGCTTACAAATCCGCTCAGAGGCCATCGGGCAGTTGGAAGGAAATGTTCAAGCTGAGCAACACATATCATTTCTGCGCTGCTGTAAAGAACTCCGAGGAGGATAGAAAATAAAGTTTTTATAATGTGAAGCCCTTGGCTGCAAGATCCCGGTGGCCATTTACTAGGAGCAGCGGGGAAAGGCACAGTAATGCTTTACTTTGCGCTTTATCATTTCCAGAAGAAAATCTAAAATAGAACGAAGCAAATCTACCATGTCCGCGCCCTGTTCTGTGGCTCCCTATCACAGAACCGAGTCCGTTAAGGTTCAGACTGCCGCCTTCAAAGAAACGGAGACTGAGCTCTCATGCTCAGAGCCTGCCGATACAAAAGATGTTAAGGGGCCGCCATATTTTCCCAACCCAAAAGGCATTCCGAAATAGTGAATAGAAGCTTTCATGCAAGGGGCTACAGGGGAGGAAGTCCTTGCAGAGGAAACAACAGGTTCGTGGTTTGAAACTCCAAAACCCTCGACTCCCTATGCCATGGAAAATCAAGAGGTGTTGTTGAAGAGAAATTGCAATGTTCCAGGTGGGACCATGAAAGTGAATCTGGTGCTGAGTGTGCCTGCTTACATAGGTCCTATTGGAGGCCGCAACAATACTGGCCTGTTTGCCTTCTGTGGCCTTTTTTCCAAAAAAAGGCAGCAACAAAAAATCTCATCGCTTGCAGTATACTGCATCTAGAAAGAAGGGCGCTTGATTTATTTTCAAAATACATTCTTTTATACGTTGTATAATGTATCCGCCTTAAAAATTTCTTCCATCGCTCTTATCAACTGTTCAACAGCTTCAATGCCTGTGAAATACCATTTATACATTAGGAATCCATGCTGAAGTTCACAATACAATATTGTGGAGAACCGAACAGCATACAGACTTTTTGTAGCATTTCATATTTGCATATTATTGGCCGGTGTGCCATTTGCTGTCTTTGTGTCCATTTAGTGTTAATTTCAGGTTCAATTTATTGGGTTGAATTCAATAATAATAAGAGTACAAAAATCTTCTGACCATAATAGGAGGCACTTTATGATTGGATTAATTATTTAAAATTAAGGTGTACAAAATTCAGATTGAGTGTTTCATTTTAAACTAGTATTAAGATAAAAAATTTGGACTTCAAAAGTGTGGGGATTCTACGAGGAATTTATATTTGGACCACAATCCTGATTGGGAAAAAATACTATTTGGATTGTGAGATTAATTTCGTCTATTTTTTTTGTTGGGTAGGTTAGGGAACTTTCTAATGGATTTGTATTATTATTTTTCTTTTGTTTTCTAGAGAATAAAAACTTTGTTGCTTTGTTTTTTGTCATTAATATTTTTTTGTAAAATAGTGTGGTCAGATCTGTATCATTTATGGTCTTCTATAACATGAACGAACGTTTGTATTCCCTGTTTTTAGATCTATTATATTCCCAATACACTCGCTTAACTTAGAGGCTAGACAAGCGACAAGAAGAAATGTTTGCAATGGTCCCGTCAATACCCTCCTCCATTCATCAATGGTTAGCAAACGTTACTTTGGGTTTCACATTCACCATTTAATTCACCCCCTAAATGCTCCAGAACATGTACTCATTTTCTAGAACCAGATTGATCATAGGCACGACCACTTCAAGTTTGGTGGAGCCCGCATCGATGCAGACATCAAAAGGATTTACATAAGCCATGTGGGGGATGCCCACGGAAATCACCTCTTTCACAAATTCATCACGGATGGCTATGTAAAGGCGTGTTGCCGCGTCTCTGTCAAACAATTGACAAAAAATACACATGACACATATCTTCCTCCTCGAAAAAAGATAGCTTTCACAAAATGGTCCCCACCCCCTAACATTATCCTCTCCCAATTCCTTCTCCTCCCTCTAACCCCCTCTTCTACAACCCTCTTCCTCCTTTTAACCTCATCGTAGACTTCTGCTTCGGTGTTCACAGCGCACAGTTCATGTGCGATTGCTAGTCAACTAATAAACGGTTGTAACCGCTTACAACCATTTTGTAACCGCTTACAACCATTTTGTAACCATCTCATACATAATAAATTGACGGACACACAATGAATAATGTGTGCATTCCGGTTTCTCTTCATTTATTCTTTCTGCACATTTTGTTGCACATTTTGAATATAAGGTCAATCATATGCAATGTGCACTGAGAATGGAACATGCAGGTTACACATCGGTCAGTTTAATATACATGTATTTAGAACGTCTCAAGTCAATTGAACTATGTGAAAGGAAATAAATATCTACAACAGATATTTATCAGGAGTTGGACTCATCGTATGAATATGTATGGTGGTCATGGATCATATATCTTGGTTTTAACATTTATTTTGTAAAGAAGTCTGGGGCATATATATCTCAGGTGTAAGTGGTTGTAGTCCAATTGCTGTTTAAAAAAGCTTAGTACTTGTTTCCATTATAGATATCGCCAGCATACTTTTTTTTTTAATGTGAAGATGATGTGCCAGCAATTGAATTTTCAGTTATATGATTATATCTGAACCTAGTCGGCAACAATCACTTCTTGGGAATTGTTATTGTTATAGCATATATTCATGAATTGCATGAGGAAACGACATATTAGAAGGGTACCTTTATTTATTATTTTACGTTTTACCAAAGTACTAATGAAATGAGTAACATATGTATGGCTATATTATCTTTTTTTTGACGGAGATCTTATGAATATGTTTTCTTTGTAACAGAGAGAGATTCGACTTGAGCAAAACAGAAACAAATCCTTCTTTAGTTAAAGGTTTTTCTAATATTTGCAACAATAATCGTCTGGCCTTGCCCTAATTTCAAGATCACCTGTCCAGATACTGCTGCTTGTTTTGATTGCATATCAGTATAGGATCACATAACACTATGCATCTATAAGCAGTTGTATCCAAATTGGAGTTCAACAAAAAGGGGTTGTAGCGTACTCTAGTGTAGAGAACACTGGAAAAGGGGTCTTTTCATTTGGATTTAAGTTCAGTATTGTATATAGTCTTTGAAGAACTGTGTATCTTTTGAAGCATTTAATAAAGGTTTTATGGCTAATCTGTAACCATTTGTATTCAAATTGTGAGTTCAACAAGAAGGTATTTCAAAATTTGTGTTTAATTGTAAAATGTCAAGTCAATGTATGGATATTTTTATTATAATGAAGATGTTAGGGCTTAAATGTAAGTCTTTCTGCTAGCTGTAGTTGCAAAGGTGGATTGAATTTACCATATTTATTTTATTTTGGGCGAAAAGGTATGCTGCATTCCATTATTTCTTGATTTTTCTAATGTCTTTCTGTTGAGAGTCTGCCAAAATATTTCCGTACATTTAAAAATTAATATAAAACCATGCACTATAAGTTTTCACTGTTTTAGAAGATAGAAGTTTCTTTTTCACAAATAGTTGATTCGTGGTCAGTGACAACAGTTGTTTTTTATTTTCACCAGTAAATATATTTTGAGAAATCTTGCATGAGACATTTAATTATATTTTGCCAGCAGAGGATTGGTTAGTGAAAATTTTGAATGAAATTTCTTGCATTGTGGATGGGAGAGAGTTATGAAGGTCCACATTGTTTTTGATTAATGTCATACGTTATTGCAAATTATGTTTTAATGGGTAGTTCCTCGTGGAATAAAATAATTATTCCCCTCATCTCTTAGTGGCATCGATCTAAATGATGGAAGATAGTTCTTGGTTCATTTATTGAATGTATTATCTGTTCTTTAACTCTACCGAACAATTTTACATATAACTCCAATTTTTGTCCAGAGCACCCTGCAAACCCATTCGTTCAGTGAGAAGTAGCAATCCATTGTTTTCAGTATAGCCAAAGGATATGCCATCAATGAGGAAAAGGTCACAATAGATTTGACTTGCAAGTGGCGTAGTTGATTTTTTTTCCATATTTTTTACTATATTTATTTGAGATGGATGGAATTTCAAGTTCGTTTGTGCATTTAATCTATGATCAACATACAGATGACAATAATATAAGATCACAAACACTGTTTTTATAAATATAATTTAGTCCAAACTGGAGATCAACAAAATGCTGTTTCAAAAGGTTACATCCATTTGAAAAACTGCAAACAATTGAGTCTATTATCTTATTGTAATGATATCTAAGGGCTTAATGGCAAGTCTCGCTGTGAGCTGGAGCTGCAAAGGTGCATTTAAGTTACCATGTGTTATATTTATAGGGAAAAGTCCAAGTACATGCTCGACGGTTTGGGTCTCGTCACAGGGGTTCTTGAAAGAGTCTCTTACCATAAGAAGTAATGCAAAACCTTGGGTTAGAAGGTCTGGCTACTTTGGGAGTCAGATATTACATTTCGACAAATAAGGTAATTTAGAGTTGATAACAATTTCTTGTAATAATCTCAGTAAATATGTTTTGAGAACTATTTGACTAAAATAGTGCTTAAATCACCTAATTATTTTCCAGAAGATTGGTTAGCATCCGCTAACACGTTAGGAAGAGCTACCAAAGAGGCAATGTAGAGATTAGAAGAGGAAGCGATATTAATGGTAAAGTTTATGAATTTAGAGATGAATTTGGGGAGTAACAAGTGCTTGATTTTGATTGTAGGGAAGACTTCAAAGAGGTCCACATGAATGGTGGAGAAGTATGGCATGATATTGCCAAAGACAGGTACATCAAACGAACTGATGGAGCCAATGTTATATGGAACTATGGAATTTGGAAAAATGTATACTTCAAAGAAGGATGCAATTTAATATAAGGAAAATTGTAAATAACTACATAGACTATTGGGTCACACCTGCGAGTGGAAAGGGGTGCTCATCGGGGAAAAAAAGTATGCAGCTTAAAATCTAGTAGGCCTAATGCTTTGAGCCTTGACCACGAATGCTTTGAGGGAGTTTTTAAAGACCATTGTGTAATAAAAAGGTGTTTATCAATTTAGAGATGCATGTGCCTGATTTTGATTATGAAGGAGACCTTGAAGAGGTGGTTTGCATGGACGGTGGAGAAGCTTGTCAAGATATATTCAAATATAGGGATATCAAAGGAACCAATGGAGGCACTGTTGTATAAGGCTTTGGACGAGAGAATAATTTCTATATTAAAGGATAAAATTTAAAATGAAGGAAAATTGCAAATGACTACATATGTTGTTGGGTCACAGAGAGCTAGTGGGAAGGGGTGCCCACCAGAGAAAGAGTTTTCCGCTTAGAGTTCTAGTAGGCCTAATGGTTCGGTTCCCAATTGCAAATGCTTTGAAAGACACATAATACACATTGAAAGGAGTGTGGTTCTTGTATTTATTCTGTTGAAAGAGGTTACAATATAGTTGGCGAAGATCATAACCAAACATTATTTTGTTGATAATTAATGGTTCATTAGATATTAATTAATGTATTTTAATAGCCCCCCTTAATGCCTAAACCTTGTCCCAAAATTTCACAAATACAATAAAACCAAGAAGTTTAGTCATTAAAATTGTGTTGCTCCATTTACTCTAAAATCTGCAAGAGTCAAAGCTAATATCCAACTAACATCCAATGTGATAGATTTTGCATAGGGAACAACTGAAGAGGATGACTAACAACAAAACCATGATCCGGTTGTTCTATATAAAATATGACTAATGGTCCAACAATTGTGTGTAGAATAATGGCTTATTGACAAGTGATGAATCATCAATGGTTGATAATCTCAACTCAACATCCATAATTCTAAAATTAGAATCTTAGAGATGCTAATCAACAAGTGTATCAAGCTTGTGGAGCCTGCTCAAGTTCATACATGGACTCAATCAATTTGCAATCCAAACGAGCACATTCAAGCTGCACTATGTAAATCTCATCCAAATCTTCAAAGAGAAGCAAGTGAAATGCGATTATCTTGGCAATATTCATATGAGAAAACCAACTTTATTGAAGGTGATAACCATCTTTGTAACAGTAGTAGAAATAACCATCTCATTTATTTCCTTTGTTACTCATTTATTCCCTCTAATTGGGAGAAGTTGTTTGCAACAAGATGAACAACATACACGTCTCTATTGTCCTTTGAGCCATTGCATGTGATTGAGTGGTGTGTACTACCATCTCACCATGTTTATCTCGTGTGTTGGTCTCCACAACTAAACATGCTAGTGTGGAAGTCCATCTGTAAGGCATTTCAGCGTCTTCCTCCACGAGTAACTATACATTTGATTGAGGAAGACCATCCTCACAAGGCATTTCAGCCTCTTGCACATTTTGTATTTACTGATATATTTCATCCTCTCAAGGTATTGCATCCTCTTGCACATTCTATAAGTTGGATTTTCCCTCCACAACAAGTGCATGTAGGTTAACTAAAGGAGGTTCAACTTGTTTATGAGGAATTCCACCCTACAACACATCTTGAATGGTCGAAGCTTCCTCTATGTGTGCTTTTAAGTTTACTGTAATAGAGTCAACAAGTCTCTACTGGCCACCTTGCCCAACGCCTAGGGCAATTATGTCAGAATTATCTAAGACAAAATTATTTGAATTCTAAATTATGCGACAAATTTAATTATACATAATTACAACAATTATTAACAAATATATTAAACATGTAGATATTACACAACACAAACATTTTATGGGGGAAAACATTTTAAGGGGAAAAACTCATGGGGAAAATGAATCGTCTAATATTATCAATGAGGAACTTACAACAATATGGCTCCATGAACCAGACTCACAAAATCTAGTTACACAATGTTTCATCTCATTTTCGTGTTTTCATAGTCTTCTCATTGCTTCCATCATATATAATGTTTATATTGTAAAATTTGGTTAGAGTTTATGCAAATACTAGTCTTTATTTCTTTGTTTCACATAATAATACTCAATCGTAAACACTGATCAAATATTCAATGGAGACATTACAAATATATATGGAAGTGTTCTCCTATATTTTAAGAGTCGTGTCACATCACAATAACCCCCAGATCCCACTAAATACTCTTGAATACTATATACACAAGTTGTTGTAAACTACCTCACAAATATACAAAATAGATCTCACTTACTTCTAATAAGATTATTCATGCTCCTAGTTATATGAGTTGTTATAACAACTCAAATACAATTTGTATCACAATTATTTTAATTTCTCAAATACATGTAAACATGAAAAATCATTTTCCGAACATTCCCCCCTTTAGTGCAAACATGGTAGAAAAACAATTACACTTTTTCTATAGCATGTTGCCTCTACTTGCTCATGATTTTGGTCCACAACTTGAAGTGAAGGTAGAGAAGGAACTCATCAACCTCTCATCAACCATGCATTGTTGAGAATTCATCTAACCAAACCAATGTGATAGCCATGAAGAGGAATTCTACCTTTGTTAAAATTTCACAAATGGTTTTCACATGATGACCACTAACCTAGGCATGAATAGGGACAAAAATATTTGTTCGTCCTCTTCAAGTATCATGATGCTGCAATACAATGTGCTTTTTAGTTTTCCACTATATTTTTTCATATGGGGATTACACTTAGAATTTCGCTCACTTATTACAAATGTGAATATGAATGTAACCTTGTTCTTATTCTTAATCACACCAAATTGAAAAACGTGAAAAAATGAAAAACAAGGACTAAGTCCCGATCATCTTCTGTAGCCACTTCACATGATTGTTACTTGATCTTGTACAACACAGCTGGTTTCCACTACCATTGGTCTCTAGTACCAACATTTGTCATTTCCTCACACTTTATTCATTGCTATTGCTTTCTACGGCCTCATCGCTAGTGACTTGTGAGAGGACGTTGGTTGTCCTTCGGCCTCCAATGCCTTAATCCCCTAGTCTGATATTGCTAACTCAGTCAAATATGATCATGCAAATCATTTCTAGGAGAGAAATCCCTCCCACAATTTTGACAAACTTACCGAACGTCAAATTCCATTGAAAATGTGTCTATAAGGCAAATTTTTAAGATTTTCTGACGCTTGCAAAACGATAATTTTGGACTCTTATGGACATAAAATTTGGACATAAAGCATAGATTTTGACAATGATAACACGACTATTTTGATAACTTTTGATTTTACTATTTAGACCGACAATTCAAAAGTATGACTTTTGACTTTTGATTTTCACGATTAACACGGAATCCAATTAAAGATTGAATTTACACTCAAATCTCGTTATGACATTACTAAAGTGACTTTTAACAACTAAGTTGTAAACTTAAGAGGCATTTCAGAGGCATTTCACACACTTGTAAGAATACAATATTGTTAGTTATTATAAACTAACTAATAATCAAGATCTATATAAAATAATGCAAACTTAAAAAAGTGAAATCCCTTCAAATATTAAGCTAATAACTAACAACCAAATGATTATTAACACAATTTAATATATCATTGACCATACTTCTAATTCCTAAGACCCACAAAACAAACTAACTTTAACTCTCGAGTAATGACGACTATATAAATTTAGCATATACCAAATCGGCTTATTCTTCAAACTTAAATTAATTGATGATTATCTTGACTTTTGGCAGGCTTTGGCGACAACTGTCAGTATCAACGTTAATTAAAGTTGAGCAATCCAAACAGTTATCCTGATGCCTACGGAGGACCATAATTGTTTATGCATGGAACCAGGGTCGTAAGAACATAGATACGAGCTCATAGCGCTGTATATCTCATAACTGATCTTCTAAGTGGCCAAATTTTTGGTAAATTGCGTTGGGTTCTGCTTTTGTAATCTATCTCAAACTCTGAAATGGTTGCACGAACTCTGAGATCCGAGAATATACAGCCAATTGCCAAGCTATTTCCGACGGACCCATACAGAAATGGAACTAAAAAACAATTGAAATCTATGCTAGTTCATTATCTTATGAACTCTTCAAAATATTATTTCTCATTCAATGGTGCAGTCAAGAAATGTAATGGCTCTGCCCTATATAATATATAGGGCAGGACTCAATCATACCTGCTCCGATACCAAATGTAAAATTTGGTCAGTTTATGCAAATAATTCTAATAAAGACAAACAATATTTCTTTGTTTCACACACTAATACTCAATTGTAAACACTCTGATCAAATATTCAATGGAAATACTACAAATATATAGGCAAATGTTCTCCTATATTTTGGGAGTCATGCCACATCAAAATAACCCAGAATCACTAAATACTCCTGAAGACTATATACATGAATTGTTGTAAACAACCTCATATATATACAAATATATCTCATTTACTCAAATAACATTATTCTTGCTCCTAATTATATGAGTTGCTATAACAACTCAAGTATAACTCATATCGCAATTATTTTAATTTCTCACATACATGTGAACGCTAAATATTATTTTCCTAGCATATACATGAATGTATTTCACAATAATTTGAAGTCTTCCCATACATTGGCAACTCAATTTATAAAGAGCTGTTGGTAATACCCATGAATGGTCATATCGTTCCACTTTATAACCAAATGATTTAATTATGTGTTTCTTTTAAACTAGTTTGAGTATAATTAATAATATGGAGTTATGTTTGATGTAATAGGGCCACAAAAGGTATGCACCTCACAAACATTATGTGTTTCACAAGCCCTCTTAATGTTTAGTGGAAATACATGCCTTTATCACCTTTTTATTAGAGAAGGAATTATAAACACACCTCATCGAAGGATTTTACAGTTATCACCTCTTTATAAGGAATTGCAAGTACCTTCACCTTTTATAATAGCATGAATTAAATATTAATTTTCTAAAAGGAATTACAATTATCACCTGCTTAAAAAGGAATTATAATCTACAAATCATATAAGTTGATTTAAGGCTAGCATATTAATGCGATTATCCAACATGTAACATCCCTAAGTTCCTCTTAGATAAGTGCATACATGAAAACTTATACGAGTCTTTAGAGGCTTTTATAATATAAAAAATCTCCATAATAGAATGCTTCATTGGGTTCCCAAGTAAATTCACATAAGGTAATATTTACAGTTCTTTTTATTATATAGAAGAAGTATGAGAAAGAAGAAACAACATGATCGTTTAGGAGGTGATATTATCACGCACACTCCTCCTCAATGGTAGCTTCGAAAGGCCTAACATTGTGCGAAACTTACAAAAATTTACATCTAAGAGGTTTCGTGAAGATATCTGGAACTTGATCTTCAATAGTACAAAATTGGAGATCAATAAGTTTGCCACATGATCACTGATTTAGAGGCATAGATCAATATGTCTGCCACATGATCATCATATTTAAAGGTGGAGATCAAAGTTTGCCACATGATAATTCGATACAGAGGTGGAGATCAAAAATTTGAATTGAGGACTTTTTTCCTTCTATGAAGTGCATATGAAAATCTTGATATGCCTCATTTTGAACCCACAAAATGAATATAGATACCAATATGACTTACATACAATGCTCGTAGGTGTTACATGTGCCCTTATGTCTTATCTAATGCTTACATGTCTTACATGGTTGGATGCTCATCATTATTGGACATTTCCATTATTGACCAAATGGGCGTCCCCAATTATTATGAGATAGCCATCCATTGATATTGCTCTCACACACATTGGGATGTCGCTGCTTATCCATTTCAGATATTTTATTATATTTACGCTTCTCAAATTAATATTTGGAATTTCTTTGTTGCTGAAATAGATTGTTCGTAAGGGCTATACAACTTTCATTGTCACACAGATGTTAAGTGCTTCTTTTAACATCTAAAGACTACTAAAATTTCAAGCAAGGGTAAACTAACAAGACTAACACCACATAGTCTATTAGCAAATGCTTTATGAATCTAACAATAGTTACATCAATGATAAAAGCTTAATGGAATGCTTGGACCAACTAACATAATATACATCAATCCTAGCTAAAGCATGCATACTTAATATGAATTGCTAACTATCATAGACCTAAATAGATCTAAGAGAGAAATCAAATTGGGTTTGTTGCTACTTCAAGAGAGGTGAGATGGTCTCTCCAACAATGACTACAAGGTCATATTGGATACCCATCTACTAACCCCATTTAAGATCGGAGGCAAAGATTGAGCTTGGCTCTTAATCATATTTGTTATATGATATGCAATTCAAAGCATGACATAAAATTTACAGGTATGTGGTTAGTCCTTTTATAGTTTTTCCTTTGACGAAAACTTGCATCTTGGTGCATGTGGGACTAAAAGCACAAAGTAGATTAAGGTGAAATATCCCTTGTAGGATATTACTTTAAAAAAATGCACAAAATATAGAAAATTTGTAGCAAAGTAAAATATTGATTTTTAATGAAAATGTCCAACTAGGATAGCGAATGGTATTGAATTGAAATCACACAAAATATTTTCCCATAGTGCATGCAATTACAAGGGAAGCTTGCAATAATAATAATAAACACTATGCAGACATTTTATGGAATAATATATTGTTGCCTGACAAGGTACAGAAAGCCTTAGGCGGCTAGTCAACTTCAGAGGTCTGTGACCCTCTAAAAACAAGACCAAAATAAGGGTCTTTGAAAACAACAATGGCAGATGTAGGGAACAACACTGCCACCTGCAAATCTTTCCCGACCGACTGGAAAACCCCCAAATAGAGGCTATGATTTGCCATGCTAGGAATGGAGTCGGGAAATGAGGGAGGCGCCTTCCACGTGCTGCCACACCTAACGTAGATGGCTGACCATGAGTTGGATCTAGAGCCCCTATGATTGTCTTCCCCGAAACCCACCAAAAATCCTCGAAAACCCTTCCTCTGAACCCTCCTAGAAATATCTCTGTGGCATGGCTCCAAAAAGTGGCTCCAAGATGATAGACTAGGGTAGATCTCTCACTACTGAAGAATGCCCTGCTAGCTAGGGACAAGTTTCTCACCAACGAAGCTAGGGTCCCTGTGGAATTTGACTCCACAAGCTGTAGAAACACAACAGCTGTAGCTGCACGTGAAGGAGGTGAAAATTTATGCGACAAAAAGTGCCTTTTCTTCCTTCCCCATCTCCATATATACCTTTCCTTGGCAAATGAGCCCCCACAACCCTAGCACATTTCATTCCATGGAGGGGCCACTAATATAAAAGTATCCATAATTACTTTCTCCCCTTTTGAGTCGCCGGGTCCAAAAGTGACCCCCAAACGCCAAACTAGGACATTAAAACCATAGGGCCCCTTCCCACAAGCTTCCAGCGTCCACAGCCCCTTGGGTCTGACCACGTTTTTGGGCCCGATTTGGCCCTTGGGCCATTTGGCGTAGGAAGAAAAAGGGACATTACAGAAAGGGGACATTACAGTCCTCCCTTCCCAAAATTTTCTTGTCCTCAAGCAAACACAAATTAGGATGCTACAAAATCTACTCCCCCTCTCAAGTAGCATCCTCAAGTGGCAGTCCCTTCCATCGCACCAAATACTCGGTGATTTCTATGCTCCTGAGACCCCTCCGTCTCGTTTCAATAATGGCTTTTGGTTCCAGCACCAGCTTCCCTTCCTCATCTAGTGGTAGTAGCTCTATAGATGGTGCAATGTGTGGTCCGAGCACCTTCTTAAGGCATGAAACATGGAATACATTATGTATATTACTGTGCTCTGATAGCTCTAGCTCATATGCCACTGCCCCTACTTGAAGAACTATATGGTACGGACCATAAAATCATGGTTTCAATTTCTCTGCACCCTTCTGCTTCAGTGAGGACTGCCTATATGGCTGTAAACATAGGAACACTAGATCCCCAACCTCAAAAGACCTCTCTATCATGTGCCAATTTGCGTATACCTTTTTCTAATTTTGTGCCTTCTGAAGATTCTCTTTGAGAGCCTTTAGAATATCCTGGTTCTCTTGCAACCAATCTCAAGCTTTGGGAGCTCGACTATTTGGTAATACCAAATCTATGAATGTCCTTGCATCGTACCCATACAAGGCTTGAAAAGGGGTCATACCTATGCTCATCTTGTAGGTGGTATTGTAGCAATACTCACCCATGTGTAACCATTTGATCCATGCCCACTGGTGTCCTGTCATGTAACTCTGCAAGTAGCCTTCTATCCACTTATTGACTATCTTCGTCTGCCCATCTGTCTGTGGGTGGTAGCTAGTGCTAGGAGTTAACTCTATACCTGCTAGTTTGAAGATATCCTGCCAAAAGGTGCTCATGAAGATCTTGTCCTTGTCACTGACGATATTTTTAGGCAACCCATGTAGCCGAAAAATACCGTTATAGACGATTTGGGCCACATCCACGGCCTCGTGCCCTTTGGGTAGGGAAAATAAATGAGCATACTTAGTTAACCGATCAACTACAACATAAATGCAGCTATGCCCATGCACCAAGGGAAGCCCTATGATAAAGTCCATAGATATGCTTTCCCATTTCTATTCAGGAATGGGAGAGGCTGAAGTAATCTTGCTGGGAAAGAGCGCTCAGATTTGGGTTGCTGGAAAACCATACATTCTCTGACATGATTTAGGACATTATCCTTCATCCCCTTCCATACAAATATCTCCCTAATGAACCTGTATGTTTTGAAATACCCATGATGTCCAACTAGGGGTGTATCATGTACTGTTGGAAGGATCTTACCCTTCATTTTGGATCTTGGTACAAGGAAGATCCTATCCTTGTAGAAAATGAGATCTTCCACTACTCTGTATCGGTTGTCCTATATCATACCATTCATGATTCCACATGTAAAATGATTTTTGGAATACTCAACAAGTATATGAGCCTTCCAATCTGTTGAAATCTTAGATATAGAACTAAGCATAGCAGTGAGGGAAGGCCTCCTAGATAAAGCGTCAGCAACAATATTATTCTTACCTCGAGTGTACTCAATCTCAAAGTCATATGTTTGCACCTTGTTCACCCATCTCTGCTGGCGATCATTGAGCTCTTTCTATCCCAAGAAGAATCTCAGACTGTTGTGATCCGTACGAACCATGAATTTGCATACCCATAAGGTACTGTTTGAATTTGGCCAAGGCATGCATGATGGCCAACATCTCCTTATCGTAGATTGAAATACCCTCTCTCCACGGGTTTTAGTTTCCGACTCTCATAGGCGATGGGATGCCGATCCTACATGAGAACTGCCCCAACACCCTCTCCTGAGGCATCACACTCTAGGATGAATGGGTGGGAGAAGTCTGGTAATGTGAGGACTAGACACGAACTCATTACCTCCTCGAGGTGGTCGAAAACCCTGTTGAGCAGCGTCTGACCAAGAAAAAGCCCCCCTACTTGGTCAAATCGGTCAATGGAGAAGTCAATTGAGAGAAATTATTCACGAACCTCCAGTAGTATGTGCACAACCCCCACAAATCCTCTCAATTGTGTCAATGTTCTAGGTGGGGGCCAATCTAGGAGTTACCCATATCTTCTCTCTGTCCACCTTCACTGTACCCCCGCCAATTACATATCCCAAGTACAGAAGTTCAGACATGTCGAACTCACACTTAGAAGCTTTCGCATATAACGAATTAGCTTCTAATATCCCCAATATCTCACCCCAAGTGCCTGATATGGTTCCTCCTAAGTCCTGCTGTAGACTAAAATATCATCGAAGAAAACCAACACAAACTTCCGCAAGTGGCGGTTGAACACATGATTCATGCAAGACTGGAATGTAGCTGGATCATTAGCAGATCCGAAAGGCATCATCAAGAATTCGAAGTGACCGTAATGGAATTTGAACGCTGTCTTATGCACATCCTACTACTTGACTTTGATTTGATGATATCCAGAGCACAAATCTATTTTTGAAAAATAGATTGCACCATGTAGCTCGTCCAGCAACTCGTCAATGCATGGTACGTGATACTTGTTCTTTATTGTCTTCTTATTTAAGGCCCGGTAGTCCATACACATCCGTAGGGTCCTATCCTTCTTCTTTACCAAAGCCACCGAAGAAGCAAAAGGGCTGGAGCTCGGTCTAATATGCCGCATATCTATGAGCTCCTGTATAGTCTTCTCGATCTCATCCTTAAACCGCTTGGGGTGGCAGTAAGGAGAAGTGACCACTGGTCTAGCATCCTTGAGCTCAATCACACGCTCAAATCCCCTATCTGGAGGTATTCCTGGAGGTATGTCACCAAACATGGCACTGTGTTTGCCCAATAGGCCTTGTATATCCACATGGTACTGCTGCTGTCCCTCCTCTGATTTCTTGGTCTAAACCAAGTAGTGTACTGCCCAATCCACCTTATTGTGCCTATAGATCCTCTCGATCCTCTTGGCCATAACAACTCGGCGGTGCCCCCGAGGATAAACCCCTCAAGATCACATTCCTCCCTTCGGACTTAAACTCAGCTCCATCGTCTGGAAGTTAGTTCAAAATTCACCAAGGGAATGGAGCCACTATACCCCAAGCACTATGTTGGTCTCATCCAATTCCAACAATATAGAAATAATTGGTCAACTATAGAGTTACCCATCGTGATGCTCCAATTGGGGAACCCATCGTGTGCATCTCATAGACTCTCCATTGGCTACAACCATGTTTAAGCCCTCAAATTCCTATGTATGTAACCCCTGCCTCTCAACCAATGAGGCATCAATAAAGTTGTGGATTGCCCCACCTATTAATGAGTACCACCACTCGCTGTCCCTATAAAACTCTTTTAACTTTGAATGCCTTGTACCTTGGGGTACTAGACAATGTGGCTATAGTCTCCTTGGGGAAAGTATCGCTATCTGGCTCCACACCCGCACCATCTAATGCCTCATCATCATCATCCTCTAATGACTGTGTTTTCAACTCTTTCATCACCATCACTCTCGTCGAAGACCCTCTATGTATTGGGTCCTCCCTTTGCCCTTGCAATCGTGTCTTGGGACCGAAGGTGCACGGAAATTGAAACATAGTTTTCTTTCGCCTCAATTCCTCCCTATCTCACTAGCTCTAAATGGTCTCTAGGTTGTATCCTTACTAGGCAGAGGTACCTTCGGTTGCAAACCCCCGGTTCTTGATGGGAAACCCTTAGGCTGTGCTCGAGGTGGAAACCTCAAATTAGGAGTAGAAATCTCTAGGTCCCGAGCTCTTTTAATAGCCTCATGCAACGAAGAAGGCTCAAATGCCCTCACAAATCCAGTGAGAGCGTCTGTCAAACCTACTGTTAAGAGGGAAATCAGCCTCATCTCTATAATATCAAGTACTATGACCGATAGTCTCTGAAAATCGGTGATATATTGATCCACAGAACTCGTCTGTATCAGATGAGTTAGCTCTCTAAAATACCAGTCAGGGTCCGTCTTATCAAATCTTCTCACTAGCCTGTTTGTGAACTCTACATAAGTCGTGATGTATATGTATCCCTTGTGTAATCAACCCATGATGCCACTAATCATGATCATCTCCCTCTAGATGTAGGATTGCAAAATTAATTGCATCTTCCTCCCGCTATCGGATTCAAGTCGAAGTATGTATTCAACTTTTGTAGCCAAGACTAATGCAGTAACACTTCTTAGAACCCGTCAAAATGTGAAATAGAAATCTGTTCAACCCTCCTTTGTATCTCTAGTACTTGTGCTTGGTAATCTCTCCTAGGCTTGCTGCCAATCTTCATTTTGTAATATTCCTGGAATGGCATGTTGTCACAAAAGCCATCACTTAAAGTCTGGCACCTTTCCCAACAAGACTCCTCATCCAAAACATCCCTTGGCTGCTGTTCCTGTGAAACTTCCAGATCCTTCAAGAAAGAAGGTTTGTGAGACCACAGAGGCCTGGCAGAAGAATGGGGGGACTGTTGTCCTGAATGTCCACCCTCTCCTCTTTGACCGTATTGTCCCTTGTTGCTATTTTATCCTCTTTCCACATGAGTATTAGACCTATCCTATGCTAATCTCCCAGTGAGTTGGCTCAAATAGAGATTGGTAGTCTCCTGCAGCTTTACCATGTTGGTGAACAATTGTTTTCATCAACTCCACCCATATATCCTCATTTTCTCTGTCCCCCATCTTTTAATCCCAACAGGCTAGAGAAACAACCACTTTGATAACAATGAAATATCTCTTGTAGGATATTACTTAAAAAAAGCACAAAATATAGAAAATTTGCAGCAAAGTAAAACACTGATTTTTAATGAAAATGTCCAGCTAGGACAACAAATGGTATTGAATTGAAATCACACAAAATATTTGCCCACAATGCATGAAATCACACAAAAGATTGCAATAATAATAATAAACACTATGCAGACATTTTATGGAATAATATATTGCTTCCCGACATGGGTTACAGAAAGCCCTAGGCGGCTAGTCAACTTCAGAGGTCCGTGACTCTCTAAATACAAGAGAAAAATAAGGGTATTTGAAAACAACAATGGCAGCTGTAGGGAACAACACTGCCAACCCTGCAAATCTGACCCGACCGACTAGAAAACCCCTAAGTAGAGGTTACGAGTTTCCACGCTAGGAATGGAGTTGGGAATTGAGGGAAGCACCTTCCACGCGCTGCTACACCTAGCCTAGATGGCTGTCGTGAGTCAAATGTAGAGCCCCTCTGATTGTCTTCCCTAAAAGCCCCCAAAAATCCTTGAAACCCTTCCTCTGAACCCTCTGGAAATATCTCAGTGGCACGACTCAAAAAAGTGGCTCTAAGATGATAGACTAGGGTAGATCTCTCACTACTGAAGAATGACCTGCTAGCTAGGGACGGGTCTCTCACCACCGAAGCTAGGGTCCTTGCGGGAGTTGACTCTACAAGCTGTAGAAACACAACAACTACAGCTGCACGTGAAGGAGGTTAAAATGGTATGTGAAAAAAAAGTTCCTTTTCTTCCTTCCCCATCTCCATATATACCTTTCCTTTGCAAATGAGCTCCCACAACCCTAGTGCATTTCATTCCATGGAGGGGCCACTAACATAAAAGTATCCATAATTACTTTCTCCCCTTTTGATTTTGCTGGGTCCAAAAGTGACCCCCAAACGCCAAACTAGGACATTAAAACCACGGGGCCCCTTCCCATAGGCTTCTAGCGTCCACAGCCCCCTTGGGTTTGACCACGTTTTTGGGCCCGAATTGGCCCTTGGGCCATTTGGTGTAGGAAGAAAAGGGGACATTACAGAAAGGAGACATTACATAAGGTTTTCTAATCCCAATTAATTTCTAATCATGATTAGTGAATCAACAAGTGATTAGGATGCGAGGAGCCTTAATCAACCACTTAGGGTCAATTAAGAGGCTAGGATAAGCTTTTGAAGCCTTCTGAAATGTCTTGGAGGGACGTGGGTGATTTTGAACGGTTGGAAGAGGGGTTTAATCCAATAATAGATTTTTTTTAACGAAAATAAGGGTAAAATAGGCTTAATTAGCTAATAATTGCTAATTGTTTGTTTGGAAGAGGATTTTGACTTACGATGTGTCGTAAATTGGCATCCTGAATGTGAAATACGCTAGGTAATCAAAAAAAGCATTGTTAATTAAGAAAAATGGTAAGAAACATTAGTTAATTAGCATAAATCATTAATTATAATGGAAATGGTAAGAATGAGAGTCATTTGAGTGTGCTTTTGGTAATAAGATTTCAAAAAGTGGAATTTAGGTGTCTACATTTGCCCCTATTTGAGGTGAAGTAAGTGACGTCACTTCAAACATAGTAGACAGTGTAAACAAGTAAATTTTTCGAAGAAAAATTAGTAGAATGAAGGATGTCCCCTCAAGTGTCGATGGGGTGATAGAAGAAGTCAATCGACGATCGAAAATATGATCGAAATAGATAGAAGAAATAGGATAGGGATAAACATGATTGTTTATTGCCCCAGGTGTTTTGGAAGAAAAATTAATAGTGATAAGACGTGATAGTGGAGAATATAGGAATAGCTCTTTGCATCCAATCTTCAATAAGCAACTTTGTTTCATCATGTTGCCCCTATGATCTACATCATCGACCCTTATTAAAATAAACAAAAGTGTAAGATAACATGAAAAGTTATATTACTAACATTTGTTCATTGCTAAAAATGTGTAACTCCATGCAACATACATAATGCAATGCATAATACGTAATAGAAATTAAACCAACTAACCTAATAGAGAAACAAGTACAATCACACATAGTCAAACAAACAACATTCAAGACAGTTGCACCAATATTTTTGTTATCAATCTTCAGCTGCCGAATGTTCATGTTGTAACAAGGGTTAAAAATGGTGCCCCAACCAAGGATACATGCAAGGGGAATAACAGAGGACACAAGTAGTCCCATGGAAAGCCTTCGTGTGCTATGACACAGTCTCTGACAAATCGTTATGCATGGGAGTACCGACATAGTAAGCAAGCCAACTTTGTTAATGGAGGTAGATCACAATGATCTGCAAGTCGTTTGAGACAAGAACAAGCAAGAACCTAAGAAATATGTTTTTATAGGACAAATTTTGATGTTTGAGGACAATGCATTTGATACAGGCTTCAATTGCAGTGCATGTCAATTTACCAATTTTTGATTTTTTTGAATTTTTGAACAAATTTTTTGGATTTTTAATGATTTTACCAATTTTTTGGATTTTTTTTGAAAAAATTTATATTGTTTTAATTTTCAAATTTTCGAGAAGAAAATATTGTAGAAGAAATGAATGAAGTTCATGGGACATCACCAAAAGACGTCAGAAGGCAAGAATATGCCCCAGGTAGCAGAAAGGGTCGTCAGGAAGTAAAAACATGCCCCAACGTAGCAAAAATGGGGGAAAAATAATTATTTATTAAAAATAATCATCATGGTGAGTGCTAGAAGAATATAGAAGAACCACGATGGTCCGAGGGCATCTCGGGGGCGAGAAACATGTCGTGGGGAGGTAAAACAAGTATATAAACGATGCCACGGGGGTAAAAACCATCGCGACAAGTTCATTTACCACAATCACTTACCATTTTACTGTTGATTTGAGCTCTGACCTACGAGAGGAAATGGCGAGGGTGCAGAACCAGAAACACCATGTGGATCACATGAGAGACTACATGAGACTTCCCAGGGATGGCCCACAAGTACACAAAGCTAAACTTTTCACCTTTGTCCTTTTGTAGCATTTAATTTACATTTAATCACATTTATTATGGTATTGACATAAAATGCCAACGTGACCTTGGGGCATGCATGACATTCACGTGGGGGTGCACTGGTGTTTAGCCTATAAAGGCATGTCCACGCTAGCGCCATAGAGGGCATACTCATGTGAATTTTATTCATAGGCATATACACATGTGCATAGGTGCAAACAAGGATGCGTTGGCATCGCATGAGAGGTGTGTTCATGCAGATAGAGGGTTGGGGAAAAATAGCATGCATGTGCACGTGAATTGTGGGCACTGATGCGCAGAAGGGGTGAACTGGCACTTTGAGGGCATTGGACTTTATAGGATGTATGGGGCATGCTTGTGCACAGATGGGATAGTTAGATGGTCCTTTAGAGTGACCTTAGAAGGGAGGAGGTTTTTAGGAAAACCTAAATGGTAGAATAAAAGAATTGGATAACAAAATAGAAGAATTAGATGATAGAATAAAAGGGTAAGGTCATAATAAATGACCTAATTATCCTTGTAGATGGATTTAGAGTGATTAGAGATGTGGG
This sequence comes from Taxus chinensis, assembly GCA_019776745.2. Lineage (NCBI taxonomy): Eukaryota > Viridiplantae > Streptophyta > Pinopsida > Cupressales > Taxaceae > Taxus > Taxus chinensis. The sequence goes on from CM034150.1 coordinate 13,580,316, forward strand.
AGCGACATGGGTGGCTCCAGGCCTATGAGGTGACATTTAGATGACGCGACCATATTTTCTTGGAGATCACATTGGAGGTGACCGGTCTATCACATGTGGCTCACATGCCACATATTACTTTAGATCATAGCCTGCTCACAGCCTTAGCTTAGAGATGGCAGTGAGAGTCAGACGTTTCACCTTCTGACCAGCGAGATGAGCATCACTTTGGAGGATGTGTGGCGAATTCTATGAGTTCCTATCTAGGGTTGGATGATTACTTATGACGGCCGCTAGGATCGTATTTGGCAGAGCATAGCCGAGATGTTTGGATTGGCAGACATACTACACCAGGGTATGTCCATTGACATTACTAGGTGTATGTCAGATCAACGACTAGGATGGGTTCCCATATTTCTGTTAGCTCTTGTCAGCGACATATTATTTCCTGACAAGACTGGTGCTCAGTTTCCTTTGGGCCTCATTGGAGTGATACATGGCCTCATCCAGGGAGAGGTTTACTGTTGGGGATAATGTATACTAGCTCACTTATATGCAGATCTTCACTTGATATTCCACCGGGGTCAGAAGTCTGTGGGACTTGCCACACTACTTCAGATATGGCATGGGATCATATCACCATTGGACGCCCCTCAGGAGTATTGTGAGCTCGAGTTGTCAGCGAGCCATATATCATGGGATGGGTTCCAGATGGAGATGATATTCACGGCCACATAGGAGACACATATTATTATAGGCAAGATTTTGATGAGGTACAACCTCATATGATTACATGGTATGTACAGGTTATATCAGTGGCCTCAGGATGCAACAGAGTTGAGTACTGCAGTTATTGATAACTTTATTCTTGGGAGTAAGAGCTACATCCTTGAGTGGTACAGAGTGGACAGGGTCCAGCGATAGTTCGGTCTCATTCAGGGGATTCCTGGTGATGAGATGTGGTACGGGCATAGATATAGAGAGACCTTTCATATAGGGCCTCAGATCAGGCTAGGATGAGCTTGCACCAGGTTCTTATAGGTGGTTCCATAGCCTTGGGTGCAACGAGCACAAATAGTGGATCCAGGGACGACCTTGGATTATGCAGGGTGGTATGTTACAGTGTTGCCTGTGTCAGATTGACCATACCACATGAGGTATTAGATGCAACAATGCATGGATTACAAGGCCCAGATCCTGGGGCACAGGCATAGGTAGATCCCCCAGGTAGTCCACCAGTAGCAGTAGGGTCATAGTCAAGGCCACAGTACAACAAGTACTAGTGCAACATCAAGTAGTGGTACAACATAGGTATTGGCACCACAGATGCTCCTTCAGATTCCATTTTGGGCACCATTACAGGCACCTCCATCACCCCCTCACGTGAGTCCACCACATATTCCAATAGGAGGTGGAGGAGATGGTAGGGGTGGAGAGAAGATGGAGGAGGATATACAAGTTGGTGGGTAGGTGGCTACCTGTATCAACAACTACAACAGGTTATAGGCCTACAACTTCAGCTTTAGCAACTGAGAGATTAGGCCAAATTACTTTAGATAGGGACCAAGATTACTGTAGAGTGAGATCAACTTGCGGACAAGAGAGGGATCAGGCATGTCAGGATAGAGGGCATAAACTGCCAATAGAGAGGGCATCAACTGTAGGCTGAGACAGACTCAAGCTGTCAGGAGATAGCCCAGTGTGAGCATGAGAGTGTGATACGCTCTAACAAGGCATGTACTCCTTCAAGAGTGTGCCTTCCCTAGCTATGAGGTGACTATCAGGGATGCAGTATCATGCCTATCCCAGCTGAGCAGAGCTCCTGAATCTATCAGTCAGATATCTCACATGGTAGCCTATCACAATCTAGATCACATAGGCCATCATGATTAGTGCAATCAGTACAGGGTCCTTTGGTATAACAGGCTTCAGAGAAACATGGTTCAACACAACATGGTGCAACACCTTCTACGGGTCCATCACAACCGATGCCACCACCTAGTGGAAGACCTGGGCTAGATAGTCTCGGAGAGGGTGAGAGTCGTGGTTGACTCTTTTATTGATTTATTAGATGTATATTTTTGGTGTATCGTCCTTGATATGAAGGCATACTTTTGTACGGATGTATGTATGTATGTATTTTTTTTATCATGCCTCGTGATGAAGGCACATTTTTGGTATAAATGTAATTTATGTATTGTATTTGATTATGCCTTGTGATGAAGACACATTTTTGACCCATGCCCATGATGGCTTTTTGTATCTGATATGTATCGAGACACATTGATTTTGTACATGGACATTTATATTTATGATGATGTATGATGATTGGATGGATTACTGATGTATCACATTTTTTTATGAGATATCATGCTTAATCTGTATGTTTATGTTTGTATCACATGTTGTTAGATTATGATATATCATCTGATGATATCACTTTGCATGTTGATGAGATACTTTGTGTTTTACCTATCACATTTTGTGTATGAGATAGCATGTTTAATCCACATTTTTATTATGGTCTATGGTCGAGGGGGGGATAGAAGGTGGTCCCTCTTGCCCCCTCTTGGTGATATTATATGATGCTAGCTTAACATACATGTTTAATTTCATGTTCATGATTATGCAGCTTAGCCTTTATTGATATATGATGTATAGATGTGATGATAGATGATATGATGATGAAATGACAACAAACTGAACAAGTAAACAACAAGCCAAAATTAATCAAATCTAATCAAGACAACACAACTATCTACAAGTATGCAAGATAAAATGAACTCAATGCAATGCCTAACAGATTAAAGTAACACTCAATCTAAATAAGAAAATGAATCCAACTTAACTCACACAAGATGAAAAAGCAATGCAACTAAAACCATACAAACCAACAACTAAAGTAAGAAAACTACTACTTTGTTTTTGTGGGACAATTTTGGGACGTTTTTTGTTGTTTTGGGTTTTATCTCAAAACAATGTTCTATTGTTTTGGAGTTTTTGACGAAGTGTATTTGAATGTTTTTTATTTTCTCAACTAACATATCTGAATGTTTTGGGATTTTCAAAAAGTTATACGAATGTTTTTGATGTTTTCTAAGAAATTTTCTGGAAGCAAATGTGCAAGGAAATGAAGAAATGTGGATGCCCCCAATGCTAGATGTGATGTAAAAGGGTAGAATGCCACATGTTATGTGCAATAAGTGATGATGCGAAGTTTCCCCCAACGTGAGATGGGAATATTCAAAGTCAAACTCTTCGCATTCAAAAGTAGGATCAGCCGGATCAGGGCAAAGAGGGACAGGCTCACAAGGGACTCAGACGAAGGCAAAGACCAGCTTAGGACAAAGCTATCATACTCCTAGACCTGAAATTCTTGTGAACAATGGACCCTCCAATGGCATTGGAAACGGTTTTCACCAAAGGACTTGTCCAAAGTGCCACCATTGCGTGGTTTTCACTATTGGACACACTTGTTTATTTCTCTTTTTCTTTTTTTGTTTTTATATTTTTTATCATTTTCTGATATTTTAGGGACCCCACATCTAAGCATAGAAACACTTAAGATTCATTGCATTCATGGGTTCCCGAAGCTTTTGACCATCTGAATAGGCAAGTTTATAGGCACCTAAACCGAACTTAGCAACCAAAACATACGACCCTAGCCAATTAGGCTTAAATTTTCCCTTCTTTTCTCTGTCTTTTGTGGTGTTGAATTGATTTTCTTTTAACACCAAGTCTCCTACCTCAAATTGATGAGGTATCACTCTTTTGTTGTAGCTTCTCCACACTCAATCCTGATACACTTTAAGGTGATTGAGGGCATGAAGTCACTGTTTCTCATCTAATAGCTCTAACTCTCCCAGTCGAGCTACTATGTAGTCGTCTTCTTCGCTCAGGTAATCTCTGAGCTCGATATGCAAAGAGGGGATCTCGATCTCTAGAGGTATCACAACTTATGTGCCAAATACTAAGGAGTATGGAGTGACACCTATAGGAGTGCTGATAGATGTTCTGAATTCCCAGAGGGTAGGGTGAATTTGTAAATGCTAGTTACGGCCTGTTGTATTCACCATCTTCTCCATAATACAGATGAGGGTTTTATTGGAAGCTTTGGCTTGCCCATTACCTTGAGGGTAATAGGGGGTTGAGAATTTGAGAGATATTTGAAAATGTTTGCATAATGCTTTCATAGTTTTGTTTTTAAAGGGCTTACCATTGTCAGTTATAATGGCAGAGGGGATATCGTATCGACAGATGATATGGTTCATTATAAATTTAGATATCTAAGGGCCTTCAACATAGGTAAGAGGAACAACCTCTACCCATTTTGTAAAGTATTCAGTAGTAGTGATAATGAACTTATGGCCATATGAGGAGATAGGGTTAAACTTACCTATAAGATCGAGACCCCACTTTGAGAATGGCCAAGGTGTCATGATAGGTTACAAGGATTGCACCAATGCATGTATCAAATTACCATACTTCTGACAATCCAAGCATTTCTTCACATGTTTGCAACAATCATTTTCCATGGTAGGCCAATAGTAGCCTACTCTGAGTATTTTCTTTGCTAAGACGATCCCATTAGTATGAGCCCCACAGATGCCTTCGTGTATCTCTTTGTTTGCTAGGATGGATTCGTTCAAATTTAAATAGTGTAACATATTCTCATCATAACCTCGGTGGAAGAGGGTTCCCCTAAGTAGGGTATAACGATCTATACGCTGGATGAGGTTTTGTTTATTGGTATGGGAAATGTTTGTAGGAAAGGTTCCATCATGAAGGTAATTAAAGATGTCACAATACCACAGGGAAAAGGGACCAACAACTTCGCATACCAAACAAGATTCTGACATGTCATATGTTGGCGTTCTTAGATGCTCAACAAAGAATGACATATCATTGTTCCCAGGTGGGATACTCAACATGGACCCTACTGTGGCCATAACATCCACTTCTCTATTTTTTGCTCTTGGTATTTGTTCAAATGTTATCTGCTCAAAGAAATCCTTCAAAGAATCAACCATTCTCTTGTACAAAAGAAGTTTCTCATCTTTAACTTTATATTCATTTGTCACCTGTTTTATAATCAGCATGGAATCACCGATTACATTTACTTGTCTAATATCCCACTTAATAGCTAGCTTCATCCCTGTAATAAGGGCCTCATACTCTGCTATATTATTTGTGTAGGGGAATCCGAGTCAAAATGCCTGAGGGATCAAGTCTCTTGTAGGAGTGATCAACACAACTCCAACACCTGAACCATGAAAGGTAAAGGAGCCATCAAAGTATAGTTGCCATATAATAGATTCCTCAAGGTACATTGTGGATGCATCTGGGAGTTCCAGACTCAAAGGCTTAGTACCTGGTAGTGGGGCTTCAGCTAGTTGATCTACTAAAACTTGTCCTTTCACTGACTTTTGGTGTACATACTCAATGTCAAACTCGTTGAGTAAGATGATCCAATTAGCCATCTTTCCTATGAGTGCGGGCTTTGACAACAAGTATTTTAATGGATCTATTTTTGAAATAAGCTTGACCTTATTGTTGAGTAGATAATGATGTAGTTTCTGAAAATAAAAGACCATGACCAAGCAAGCCTTTTCTATCTGTGGATAGTTGAGCTCGTAAGCTATCAATGTTCAACTTAAGTAGTACACAAATTTTTCTCTCTGCTCCTTGTCATATTGGGCTAACAGTGCCCCAATTTCAAAGTGTGTGGTAAAGATGTAGAGTAAAAAGGGTTCACCTGTTGTGGGTGGCATTAGAACATGGGGTTTAGCCAAATAGTCTTTGAGCAAAGTAAATGTTTTGTGCTGCTCTGGTCCCCAGTGAAAACTGACATCTTTCTTGAGTAGATGCATAAAGGTATGACACTTGTCTGCAAGTTGAGAGATAAACCTTCTAATGGCTTAGATATTTCCTTGTAAACTTTGCAGTGGTTTGATATTGGTAGGAGGAGGCATTTCTGTTATAGTGGAAACCTTTGCCGAATCTACTTCTATTCCTCTCCTTGAAACAATGAATCCTAGTAGTTTTCTAGATAACACACCGAAGACACACTTCTTTGGGTTTAGTTGGACCTTGTAGTCCCTTAGACACTGAAAGATGTGTCGTAAAATTTCTGGGTGCTCTTCCCAAGTCTTGGATTTTTCCAATATGTCATCCACATAATATTCCATGATGTCATTGATCATATCATGGAAAATAAAACTCATTTCCCATTGATAAGTAGCTCCTGTATTCTTGAGGCTGAAGGGCATGACTTGATAACCAAATGTTCCCCATGGGGTAGTAAAATTTGTCTTATGTTGGTCTTCCTTAACAATATTTATCTAGTTATATCCTGAGAATCCATCCATGAGTGATATCATCTCGTAACCAGCTATTGAATCGACAATCATGTCGATGTTGGGAAGAGGAAAGTCATCCTTAGGACAAACTTTATTAATATCTCAGAAATGGGTACACACTCTAATACCGACAAGATTTTTCTGAACTGGGACTACATTGGAAATCCACTCTGAATAGTCGATAGGCCTGATGAAGCCTACTTCTAATAATCTTTCTAGCTCTACTTTAACCAACAAGGCGACGCGAGGATGCATATTTTGGAGATTTTGTTTTATGGGCTTGGCATTCGGGTGTACAACAATATTGTGCACCACTAATGCAGGATCAAGTCCTGGCATGTCTGCATAAGACCAAGTGAAGATATCTACAAATTATCTCAAAATCCTTGTAAAATTTTTATGTTCTTGAGCTGAGAGTGAAGCTCCCAACTTAACCATTCTAGGTAACTCCTTCGTGCCAATGTTGACATCTATTGTCTCCTCCACCAGTAACTTGGACTCATCTTCCATGCACGTAGGATAGGGGGAGATTAAGATCCTCTTCTACCAAAGGTGGCTCAAAGATATCCTCATCTTTAAGTGGGCCAACTATCTTGTCCATGGGTTTTTCTGTTTGTTTGTCCACAAGTGCCTCAAAGAGGTTTTCGCTATAGGACTTGGAATTTTTCTTTCCGCAAGGATTTTCTGTAGGAATTTTTCCCTTGCTTATTTTTTTCTTAAGTGACCACACAACTCTGCCTCCTCCCTAAAGTATGCACATGCATTGAGCTGAATGGAGAATCCTTTCTTGTGGTCATTTCTTGGAATATTGTCACGAATACCAAGGAACTCACCAATAGCCTCATCATTCTGAAATACGTTGATTGACACATGTTGTTGTTGGTCCCAATTCATGAGTGATGGGTAAATGAGGTTTAATGTCTGAGTTATAGGGGTACAATGGGGGTTATGGTTAGGATAGCCACGTCAGAAAATAGGTTTGTGGAGGCAAGGTCTTCGTAAAGACTACACCGGGAATCTGTTTCACTTTCACCTTCAGATGAACTATCTTCGCACTCAGAAGAGGCATCCTCGAAATCTGAGGGGTGAGACTCATACAGATGGATTCCAATGATAGACTTACCCACTATATGATGAGGTATTGGAAGAGCTTCCAGTATACCTTGTTCATTGCATCCGCAACCACGTCCTTTATACCCCATAGTAAGCATCATTCAATTAGGGATAACATACCTAGGTGATTGGTAACATAGAGCCATTTCATCATCTTCAGGATGAAATACAATATCTTTGAGTATCCTTTCATCTTCTAATAATCCACTAGGAGTGAAATAGTCAAAAAGGTAGTTCTCCTTGGATCTCTGAAGTTTGTAACACAACCTACCATGTGCTTTGGTAGATAGGGGAATGTTGTGAAATATAAGGGCTTGCTGCAGATCATATTCTCTGCAACCGATTGGTCTAACCTTCATCATGTAGGGAAAGGGGTTTCTGATGTGGAAGCACCATTTTCATTGGGAGACAATGTATCTGGATCCAATCATGAAGCAAGGGCCTTCGATTGAATAGGAATAAAATCTCTGTATAAGGAAACTTGTGGATGGTGGGAAAATAGCCCAACAATACTATGTAATGAGAAAATGGTTGGGGATCTCCTTGTATAGTAAGTGTTTGTCCTTCATGGTGTAACTTTAAACATTGATGATACGTTGAAGGTATGACTTGCATGACATGAATCCATGGGTGACCAAGCAATATGTTATAAGGGAGCTCCAAGTCTAAGACATGGAACTTTGTATCATGGTTTATAGGACTCACTTCCAGTGAGAAATTGATCATACCGAATGACTTCCTCTCTTCATTGTTATACGCCTTTATGGTGATGACCTTTGTCTACAAATCAAATTTTGTGCAACCTAGTTGTCGAACTAGTTTAAGAGTAAAAATATTTATATCCGATCCACCATCCACAAGCACTCTTTTGACCTTCTTACGTTTGATTATTACTTCAATATGTAAGGGCAAGTTATGCGATTTATTTTCTTCTAGGATTTCTGTGGGGCTAAAGGTTATGTGTTCTAAACGAGCGATTTGCACTACCATTGCTTGTAAGTGCATTGGGTCTATATCAATGAGAAACTCCTAATCCCTTGTAAGGTTTTGCAAAGGATGTCCTTATGAGCATTAGAAATTTTAAGAAGGTATGAGATTGAAATCTTAGTTGTTATTTTCTTTAATTTATCTAACACATCATAGTGACTCTCTTAAGGATGAGAGGGAGGAGGTTCTGAGATAACAAAGTGATCTTGTCACATTTCCATGGTGCACTCCTTTGATATGATCTTGATCGTGTTGATATGCTCAACAGGTGAATCAACACAACCTATTAAGGCATCAAAATGGTTTGTCTTTGATACATAAGTGGTACTATTATTTTAAGATGACTACCCCTAATCCTGATTTTCCTTTCCTTTGTGCTTGGGGAAAGGTTCTTTAAAAATCCCTATGTTTATGTTTGGAGATTTAGTAAGGGGCAGAAAATTCTATTTCTACATCACCATTGTCGATTAAGTCTTGAATGTAATGCTTTTTAATTTTAAAAACTTATCGGTCTTATGACCCTTAACATGGTGAAATACAATATATTTGTTTTCCCTAAACCATGATGTCTTAGGTGCATCATCCCCGTAAGGTATTTTTTTAGGATATCAAACCATGTTGACAGGCTCTAACTACTTTAATATTGACAATATTGAGTCAGATAGAGGGGTGAAGGTATGATGTTTGTACTCTGTAGGTGGAGTTCCCTTTGTAAGCTTCAAAGGATCATGGTTTTGAACAACTTGTACTCATTTAGAGTCTGTTATTCCATCACTGACAATGTTTTTGTTCTTATAAGGAACAAAAATTTTCTTGTCATTAGATTTGGAATCGTTATGATCGAGTGAAAAGGGTTTGAGCGTCCCTCTAGTAAACAATGCTTTTTCGATTTAACTCCCCTTTTCAATCACCTCTTTGAGTGTGTTACCATAATGCATTTGCAAGTGGAATGTAATTTTAGGGTGAAGGTTGGGTACAAATATACTTATTTATCTCTTTTTCAGGTATGGAGCAAGGGAAGCGGCTAGCTAACCCTCTCCATCATTGTAGGAAAACAACAAAGTTCTCGTTGTTTTGTTGTTTTACATTACATAGATCTAGCATGGTGACATAACTCTCTATATTAAAAGAGAAGTGACGTACAAAATGTTCCACTAGTTCTGGCCATGTAGATATAGATCCCTTGGGGATGTGTAAAAACCACTCTAATGCCTGTCCTCCTAAACTCTGTGGGAAGAGGTGAATAAGATAGTTGTTGCTATATGTGACCTCTTGACATGCCATATAAAAGTCTTTGATATGATCTCAGGGGTCACCTTTTACCCTTATATTTATAAAATTCAGACAATCAAAATGTCGTGGCAAATGTACTTGTAACATGGCTCTATCAAATAGATAAGGGGACATGTCATCAAGTTGGTACTTCTTACTATTTCCAGTTTTTCCTTCTTGAAACACTAAAAGAGCATTCTTCATGGTGGACCACTCTTGACTGAAGAGTTGGTCTTGTGTGGGTGGCGTAGGCTTGTACGAAGGGTTAAATCTAGGTGTATTCCCACCCTTATTATTCTACAAAAAATTCCTCATAAGGGTATTTTTTGTGTCTCTCGATGAGGAGTGTTTGTTTGGAACTCATGATACGAAGCTTTAGGTTTAGCTTTTGGTATAGCTTGTTTTAAAGTTTTAGTTGTTCCTTGTTTACTTGTGAAGCCAAACTTGCCAATTGGTGAGTAAGAGCTTGCACCTGTTGTTCTAAGGTTACTTCTCAAGTGGGTACTTTGTTACGATCTTCATGTGGAGGAGGTTGCTCATGATGAGCATGTTCCTTGTAGTCTTCACAATGTACTCTAATAATAGGTATACGATAGTCTCCATCATTTTCAAAAGGTATCTCCTCATTATTCTGTCATCCAGAAGTAGAGGCATGACCTGGGTTTAATATTTTGTTGATATTGTGACAAGGACATAGGTCTATTTCTTCTTCCATGAACCATACCGAACAATGAGAGAAGGGTCTATTGTAGAAGGTAACTTGGCTCCTAGTTCTATGACACGTAAAAGGACCTCATGTTTTTTTGAAACAAGTAATCATCAAAGTAGGGGAATGGATGTCATTCCATGTCCCGCACGAGGATAATTATCCTCACCACCACTATGATCAATCATGAAATTTTCTTCTAAAAGTGGGTTATCATTTCCAAAGGATCCATGTCCCCAACTTTTGATACCCCATTCTTGTAATAGGGGGACATAACGTGAAAGATTTCACTAAGGTTTACTAAAAGGGACCCTAGGTAAATTTTGCAGTGTAACGACACTAAGTCACCATAAAGAATGGTGATATATCAAATTAGGTCATGAATCCAAAGGTCAATATGAACCCAAGGATACTAAAGAATAAATAATGATCTATTCTAACAAGGTAATATATGATGAAAATAAATCTAGGACAATACAATAAAGTACAAGACTCAAATCCAGTCATAACAAAAGTTTACTCCCTATGGATTTCTGAGATAGGTTTAGAAAAAATAGTGACAACACAATATTACCACTTAGGCCAAGGTTTAAAATAAACAAGACCTACATACTAAGGGAGTGTTGACGCGATCCTCCAATAAGGTATAGTAAAACTAGTTTTTAACCACCAACAAAGTTCAAGTATTTGAAAATGGAAGTTATCAATGTGATCAGTGTAACGAAACTATTTGGACACGTTAATAGAGATTTGCAAGAAAGGATGATTTTAGTATCAAAATGGTATTATCGCAATGTGAACAACGTAACCTCAAAACTCAAAAAATATCTAGACAATGTTAGGATTAAAAACTAAGCCTAAGTATATCAAGAAGTTATTAAGCATGCGAGTAATGTAACAATACAATTTAGAGATTTAGACCAAGTTTCATAATGGAATCAAGACGTAAATATCACAATTTTATGGCTATAATGTGGGCAACATAAAAACTCAAAGGAAGTCAATGATGATATCACCTAACTACAATGATAATGAGTCTTAATATGGGTTTGAGACAAAGGGCCTACTAGAACATGAAGACGTACCATTCACAATTTCAACACTTGCATCCCAACATTGTAACCTAGTCATGCAAGTAGACTACAAAAGTGGTGGACACGATTATTTTTAGCAGTATCCACGTATGTTGTTATTCTTTTGTCCCAAATGGGCAATAATAAAATAAAGGTGTAAACCAAGTGGTTGAAACAGGGTTCGAAAACCCAAAATATGAGGATCATGAGGGATGACGGGAACATCCACATATGTGTGAATGACAACATGAAGAGATCTCGGGAGGAGCGAGCATCAAATGAATGTGCGTGCAAATATTTGACAAATGGACAAAACCTCATTAAGCCACAAAAATCTTACTCTATCTCATAGATCTGAAATGGGGTACAAATAGGAGGTACTTGAGTAACCCCCAATGCTATAATTAGGAAAAACCAAGTGGAGAGGGGGAGTTACATTCCCAAAATAGAAAGTAACTACCAACAAAACATATGAAACAATGACACACTAACACATAAGGGAATCCCATAATGACACGAAGGCCTATGATCTCACCTAAGTGAGATGACTTGCCTAATGATGTGGAAAATGACTCACACCAACACCCCCCCTTCATCGTAACTTAAATTGAGGTGAAAAGTCAAAAAGGAGAAATGGGTTCCAACACAAAATCTTGATGAGGTACCCATGCACAAAAAGGAGATCCCAAGCAGTGAAGGAAAATCCAGTGGGAAAAACATCCACCACAAGAGAAGAACACATTCTCTAATCTAAGAAAGATGCCAAGGATGGGTCTCGGCCACTAATAAGCCTGAAAAAGGCACCCATATACAAAGGGGAAATCTCTCGGTAGGGATAAGAAGAGAGAAGAAGAGGGAGATGAGAGGAACACAAAAGATTCCATAGAAGGATCTGAACTCTGCAACTCTAGGAGGTCTCCTAGAAGAGTGTTGACGATGTAGTCCTCTACCTCTGGATTGAAGAAAAGCCACTTTCAATGAACTGTATGCCTACTCTTAGGAAGGAAAAAATGACGTGCTGGAAGTTTTCCCACTCCGTGAAGGAAACTGAAGGTAGAAACACAAATAAATCTGAGTCTAGTCCATAAAAGTGTGACATAGGTCTAGAAATGGAGTGCTAAGGAACCAAAGGTAATGCCACATGCGTAGAAATGTTAGAGTGAAGAAGAGGAAAATTTGGAGAAAGGATGTCCAAGTGATGTGAAGGAAACGTAATGACCCTCACAACAAAAAAGGGATCCACAAACAAGGGTGGATCAATGAAGAACTCCAAAAAGATGGAAGTGATAAGAGTCCCAGAAGGGGCACTCCTAACAATGGAGATGATGAACTCCTCCAAAAAACTTGTAGAAGGATGAGGAACATGTAGTGCATCACAAGTGGACTCTGTGAAAAGATGACCAAGGTTAGGCAGATAATCATCCCAATGAGGGGGCTCAACAAACAACAGAGTGATGTTGGACATGTATAAGTCATCCATGCAAGAAGGAAGAGGAGTGGAAGGGGCCTCACACACTGGAAGTTGAAAGGAGGTTGGTGGAATGGTTATATGAGGCTAAGTAGGAGACTGCTAAGTGTCTGATGAGATGTGGGAAGTTTCAACGCTCTCTGGAGAGGTGAGAGAAGGAGGAGAGGAGTCCTTGGTGGTACTCTCGTAATCAGAACTAAGTACACAAAACTCATCTGTCAGCAAAACTGCCATCACATGAAGAAGAAGAGGAGACTATTAGATCAACAACAACAAAAATAGCGGTAGTATGTGAAGGGTCTCTATAGAGTGACTAAAAGATGCTCCGGATGTGGTGGGGAGGATCAAATTTTGCCATGTGAAACCAAATAGATCTGGAGACATACGTCATCAAGTGACTAAAGACATGGTGAAAAATGTCAAGAAATTCCTCAATATGATGATGATCAGTGGGTGTAGGAATGATCCCAAGTAAGAAGTGTGAAAGACCCTCATAGGTAAAGTAACTTTTCATAGAAGCATGCTAAGTTGAATAGTTCTCTCTCCCAATAAGAAGTGGCAGAGGCTGTAACGTGATCATGTGAGGATCAATTATGGAAAGAGAATCCTCCATGATGCAGAAGAAAATGTGCAAGGTGCATAAGAAAAGGGTGCTAGAATGTAAGAAGTTAGACTTAGTTGATAATGAATCTGTAAGTAACACAACATTCGAGAGAGAAGAGCAGTGATAATCCCCTATTTGCGGCACTAGATAGTGTGTGAATACAATAGGGTGTGTTCGTGCGATGTTTGATAGTTGACTACTCACCTCACAGTAGGTAACAAGTTGTGTGAGAGTGGAGGACATAATGAAATCCTAAATCAGAAGTAGAGGGATGCACACAATCAAGCACAAAGGTACGAGAAAAGAAAAGGTACAAAACACTACTCAACATGACAAAAAGGGAATCTCATGGTGTAAAATAGAAGGCTCTCTGTCTATAAGGCTGTGGTGGATACATCTACTAGCAGCAAGTGAAAAAGAGCACTAAAAATAACGAGCCCAAAAAAAAGGCCCAGAAATCCCAATAACCCCATATAGGAACCCGAAACAAAATACCCCCCTCCTCCCGTAAAAGCACTCCAAAAAAAGGTTACTCACCCTTTTTACAAGTGATTTGTTTTTGTTTTTATAATATTCCCTCTTTACAATGTTTGCACAATGTAAAAAAAAAACAAAAAAACAAAAAAAAAAGGGGGTTTGAAGGGGTGTTTAGGGCTCTAAGGGTGTGAAGAGGGGAGCCAACTCGGTGTAACTCAATGAGTTACACCCAGGACCGAGTTGGGAGGTGGAGTCCATGGGAGAGGTAAAGCCAACATGTGAAACAACCTCCAAACGTAGGAAAAGCAACACAAGATGCAAATGGGTTTGCAAGCTGGAGCGAGGAATGGCATTAGAAAGGTGAGCCAAGGCAGAAAATGAGCTCGATGGGCCAAGTAATGTGAACTAAGAAGGAAAGTGCAACATGAACCAGAGAAGGAGGCTCTTGAATTGTCAAAGGCACCCAAATAAAATGTAAACACAACCACATGGTAGAAAATCAAATGCAGAAACCGATAAGAGTTGATCGAGCCAAAACGAAGCAAGGCGACCCAAACTAGGATGGGAAGAGCTGAGGTGTGAAGAGAAGGGTGATTGGAAGGTGAGTTGGGAAGTTTAGTTTCCATCTTGGCGAGCTCGGGCCTAGATGTCCTTAAACCAGCTTAAAAAACCCAAAAAACAGACTCCAAACCAGGACTAAAAACCTCTGAACTGAAACCTAAAGCTGTGAAATACCTCAAAACTAGCATGTAGACCCCTGAAAGCTGAAAACCCACGAACATTAGAAAAACAACCTTGAACACGAACACAAACACATGAACAAGCCCAAACAAGGAGGTATGAATCTGAAATCAGTGTAAGAAAATGCACAATGGAATAACCATTACGACACATGCACACAAATCAGTATATCACAATCAAGAACTGAAAATGCATAAAATGCATAAAAACACTGAAGAGTTACAAGGATAAAAAATGCGAGCTCTGATACCAAGAAAGAGGGTTTGAAAACCTGAAATGCAAGGATCATGAGGGATGACGTGAACATCCAGGGATGCGTGAATGACAACATGAAAAGATCTCTGGAGGAATGAGGATCAACCAAAAGTGGATGCAAAGATTCGACAAATGGACAAAACCTCGTTAAGCCAAAAAAATCCCACTCTATCTCATATATCTGAAATGGAGGACAAGTATAAGGTGGTGAGTAACCCCCAGTGCTGCAATCATGAAAATTAAAGTGGAGAGGGGGAGCTACATTCATAGAATAGAAAAGTAACTCCTAATGACGCATATGATGCACTGACATGTAAGGGAATCCCATAAGGACCCATAAATGACACACATACCTATGATCTCACTTAAGTGATATGACTCACCTGATGATGTGTAAAATGACTCACACCAATAGTGGTGATGAAACAAACTAAGCGTAACTTTGGCATAGTTTCACCTTGTCTTAGAAAAGTGAAAAACTAGGACAAAGTAACACGTTGTAGGTTTTGTGATGAATATCACGTAGTTTAAACTTAAATGGACTCTTGCCTTGTTTGAAAAACAAGGTTTTGACTCCAAAAAAGTTATCACTTTGTGAGATCTCTATAGAACATGATATCTAAGTCAAATTGGCTATAAGCTGAAAGATTTGTAGTGGTTCTCTCTTTATGTGTCACAAATTACCTCTGTAAGCTTGGTTTGCTAAGGAGTGTCCCTTGGAGTATCTTGAATTTACTTTACCCCCTTCAATAAAATGACAAATGAATGCATTCAGTTGTACTTTCACTAGGCTTGTAATGGAGATAAATATGAATCTAATCTCACCAAGGTGTACTAATCAATTAGGTAGTGGAGCACTTTCCCATTTCATTCAAAATATTCTTTCTTGCATGAACTACTTTGGGGTTCCTAGGAGCATTCCTCTTGTTATCTTAAAGATTATGCCAAAGGAAGTTTCTCCTAGTTTAAAGTGGACGAGCTGTAGATCTTAACTGAAACATGCAATACAGTGTGATGAATAAATGTGTGGTGTATTTTTTTTTATCTTTTGGATTAGGAAATTTGGTTTAGATGACCGTTGGAAACCTACAACAAATGTGTATGTTAGAGTTTTGTTTAGATACTCCTTTCTTTGGAAATCTTTACGTCCCACACACAAATAGTTAGTAGTTATACAAAATATCTACAGTATCATAGAAAGAGGATTACATGTTATTTTTGGTTCTCAAGATCATCCAATGGACGTGAGAGAGGAGCATACACAACAAGAAACCCAACTAAATAACAATGGAAAACTTGTAAATCAAATAACCACCATATTGCTTTGTAAATCAAGGTTCATTCCCAATTAATCCAAGTGTTTTTTAGTGAAAAAATAAAGTTGTTTTTGATTCTCACGCCATAAGGTGCAAGAGAAGAGCATACACAAGCTTTAGCCTTGATTGTTTATCAAATGAAAAGCTCTTAAACTAAAGGATCATATACATGCCAAATGAAAATTCATTCCTTTAAGCATAAAAATGAATAATGAAGTTTCCTACTTACTCTAATGTTAGTAAAAGAAGGTTTAAAGCTGCTTTTGATTCTCAAGATCACACAAGGTGCAAGAGAAGATCATACACAAACCTATTCTAAACTTATACAGAGCATGAAAACAAAACCATTCATCAAACCCTAAGAAAATATGTTAGAAAACCTGCTATAAATCATAAAACCTGTAGTAGCAGTAGCTAAATACCCTAGAAAAAATGATAGAAGCACAAAGAAACAACAATTAAAACTTTAAAATTTGAGCCAATTTTACCTTAGAACACCAACGCACCACTTAGCACAATAGTACACCCCTAACAACAGCAACATGTCTCATATAACACTAATGTGTCTTGAAAACCAGTAAGCGTGCCTATGTCAAAATCACACAATCGCTTAATTTGAGTGTGACCAATGAGACGTCAGCACACACTTGGAAGCGCTAACATGGCCAATACACAAAGGAAAAAAATTAAGTGTAACACATGCACATCCAGTGAAGCATGAGCACAACCTTGAGAGTATGAACACGATCTTGAAGACGTGATGCTCCACTCTTTGAACATGAACACAACTCTAAAGAGTGTAAGGCGCACCTTCCTATAGGTGGTCAAAACATAGGTTTTGATAAGAAAAATATGATAAAGCTCAAATCTTTGGCTTTATGATGTAATTTTGACATCAATTCACCTCCTTAAATCCTGTAAAGAACATGAAAATAAAGAATCTATTACTAATCTAGTTTAAACAACAATAAAAATTTGAAATTGATCTACAAAACTTGACATTTACTCTAAAGAACTTGAAACTAATCTAGAAAGTTTTAAAATAATCTAGAAAGCTTGAAACTCATCTAGAAAACTTGAAACTAATCTAGAAAACTTGAAATTAATCTATAAAACTTGAAATCAAAAACTTTGAAACTAAGTTAAAAAACTTTTAAAAATGAATGCAATGAGGTATGTTCCCACTGAGCGTACCAAATGAAGACTACTAAAAGTTCAAGTAATGCTAAACTAACAAGAGTAACACCACATAGTCTATTAACAAATGCTTTATGAATCTAACAATAGTTACATCAATGATAAAAGCTTAATGGAATTCTTAGAACAACTAACATGATATACATCAATCCTAGCTAAAGCATGCCTACTTAATATGAATTGCTAACTAACATAGACCTAAATAGATCTAAGAGGGAAATCAAATTGGGTTTGTTGCTACTTCAAGAGAGGTGAGATGGTCTCTCCAACAATGACTACAAGGTCATATTAGATACCCATCTACTAACCCCATTGAAGATTAGAGGAAAAGATTGAGCTTGGCTCTTAATCATATTTGTTATATGATATGCAATTCAAATCATGGTGTAAAATTTAAAGGTATGTAGTTAGTCCTTTTATAGTTTTTACTTTGAGGAAAACTTGCATCTTGGTGCGTGTGGGACTAAAAGCACAAAGTAGATTAAGGTTTGTTAATCTTGATTAAGGATTACTAATCATGATTAGTGAATTAACAAGTGATTAGGATGTGAGGAGCCTTAATCAACCACTTAGGGTCAATTAAGAGGCTAGGATAAGCTTTTGAATCCTTCTGAGATGTCTTGGAGGGAAATGGGGTGATTTTGAATGGTTGGAAGAGGGGTTTAAGCCAATAATAGGGTATATTGACCAAAATAAATGTTAAATATGCTTAATTAGCTAATAATCGCTAATTTTGGAAAAGGATTTTGACTTACGATGTGTCGTAAATTGGCATCTTGAATGAAAAAGAGGATAGGTAATCAAAAAAGTGTTGTTCATTAACCAAAATGGTAAGAAACGTTAGTTAATTAGCGGAAATCACTAAGTATAATGGAAATGGTAAGAATGAGAGTGATTTGTGTGTTTTTAGCAATAAGATTGTAAAAAGTGGAATTTCGGTGTCTACAACATCCATTATGTAGTTCTTCCAAAAAAATTTTGAATCACATGATTTTTTAATCTATTTATATAACACTTCTATACTTTTCTTCAATAAAAGAGATAAACATTGTTGGTTTCTTCTTCTTACTCCAAGTCATATCACATATACGAAACTTGAAAAACATATCCAAATGTAGATTTTGCATCTACAACATCATCATCATGGTCAATATCACAATATCTAAATATTTAACATCATTTTTATAAGAACTAATAAAGAGAATATTTAATTTTATATAATAATTTTACACCCAAAGGTAGGTTTTAGGCGAAATACCATATGATGTCACAAACTATATTTAGAATTATAAGTATACAAACTAGGCCAATGAAAAATAACGGTCTCCAACACCCAATAACAATTAGATCCCTAGAAGTAAAAATCGCGAAGGTGGAGATTAGGGGTTTGGGGGCTATAGTCCCCTGCAGGGCCGAGGGGTAGTTGTTTGGGTACACACTCTATTGAAACACAAGGTGGGGTCAAGGGAAGCACCCCAATGCCAAACAAGATTTTCTTAGACTTTGAAATAGTAAAAAAATATAACATTAGTAATAAAATCCAACCCTCATCTCTATTAAGGGCCTAATAATATTTTAAAATTTTAACATTATATATATATATATATACGATAATAATAATTTTTTGTTGGGTCAAACCCTTCCACCTAGGCCTTGTTTCCAATTTTTCTAATGACTGAGCTACAACACTTGTTAAATTATACCAAATTAGTAATAAATATTTAAGCTTATAGAAACAAAGTGATTAGTTAAAAAACTTACCTTTTTACCTATTTTAGGGTTTTAGGAAAAGGTGGATCATAAACGCTTTGAAGGAATTTGGGATGGATTTATTTTTTTTAGGGGAAAGGAGCCAATGACTCTACATAAGCCAATGAATTTGAGTGTTTATGTGAAGTAGTACCACTGGTTTTCAAAATCAAAGTCAACATTTATCATTTTCACACTTACAATTTGGAAAAATGGTAGTCAATAATACATGTCACATCTAGAAATCAACCAATAAAATAGTGACACATAAGCTGTCCCAAAAGGGTGATTTTATTCGCAAATAATGGCTCATGTTAATTTTATTTGTATTCAAAATATGACTTGTTGCATTCTTCCGCCTGAGTCAAATGGCATTGAGTTGGGGTTCATTCGAGATGGAGTTCAATTTTGAAATAGGATGAGTTGAAATGACTTGAGGAGTCCCATCGCCTATGCACTACTCGAAGAAAGCTCACGGGAGTTTTACATCTGTGACAGAACAAGATTCTAAATACTCGACATTTTTCATACTGTTTGATTTTCTTTGCATTCAAAACCTGACATGCTGTAGTCCTACGCTTGAGTCTAATGGCGTCAAGTTGGGGTTCATTCGAGATGGATCTCAATTTTGAAACAAGTTCATAACCAAATCCTTTATTTGATAGTTAAATAATTTATTTAATATTAACTCTTTTATTTTAATATCCACATGCCCCTCACACGTCGTAGGATTTTGTGTTTCACTATTTCTTGTGTGCATTAAAAGTATGCTTTTGCATAAACATATCTTTCATAAACATGAGGGATCCTATGTCATTTTGATACAATCTCGGCTTGTGGATTTCACTAATGTCTCAAGGTTTTAGTGTAACGAATCGTTACATTTTGTATTGAAGTAATCACTTGAAGTTGAGTCGTGGAGTGGGTGACATGGAGGTCTGCTGACCTAGACTCTGAAGTCTAGAGTTCGGTTTCTAGAGGGGGTTCACATAGTGGGTGAAAAGAAAGTATGCTAGCCCAGGTCTAGGCTATAGAGCATGGTGGGATGCATATATGATCCTGGTGTGTAGATTTCACTAATCCCTCTAGGTTTTGGTGTAATGCTTCATTACACCTTTCCATGCAAAGAACAAATAATATGATCTTAAATTTGATGAACAACCATCTTGTCTCCTATCACAAAAAATAATAATGTGAACACAATAAATTTGAGGTCTTGGAAGGAAGAATTAAAAAATAAAAGGCACACAAATTGATTGAACATGGATGAAGGATTGTTTTATAAAAAAACTAAATAATTCCAAATTAGTATAATATGTCATATTTTCAAAGCCATGACATTAATCATAAGATCACATTTTGTGGTGAGGATATAGTAAATTGCATTGTTACATTAATAAACATTCCACATTGGTAATCAATGAGAGGGGGTGGATGCGAATGGGTGGTTGTACATATATAAAGTTAATAGATGAATAATTAATTAATGACCTTGAATTTGACGTCCATTTGACCATCTTAAGTGTTGGCTGAAAAATTTGTAGGTGTGCATGAAGTCAACAGTTCAGGGGACAACAATCCCTCCTCTTTAATGGGGAGCTTCCCTTATTCAAAACCTAAATTGATCCTAAAATATACACTCTACAAAATCTCAGTTGAGAATCCCAATTCCATTATGTAATCACACGTTGATCCTCTCCCATGCGCCCCAGTCCACCTAGGTTACTTGGATATGCAAGTTTCTAGACCTCGACACAGTCGTTTCCTCCTCCATTTTTTAGTCATCTCTGCAACACAGTCCAACAAGCTCGTCGAATCAACTAAGCTCCTTCTAACCATTCTTTACATATTAAGGTTTCTATTTTCATTAGCCTAGTTGCTTGAGTCAATTTCCATATTTATTTATTACGTTTATTTATTGTTATTCACCGTTGTTCCTAGTTAGATTAACTACTATAATACCACATTTTAGTTAATCAGTTTATAAAATAAGGAAGAATCAATATTCATTTTTATTCTCATCAATAAAATAAGAGAGTCATATTGTTAGTTAGATTTAGATGAGCTCTCTCCATATTTTGTGGAGATTGATGCTTTATGGATAGATTGAAATCTTATTTGACAAGATTTGATTGAGATGTATGCCTTGAAATATGGAGTGGATTGGTAGCATGAAATTATAAATGCAACCTACCACACCAAGAAATGTAACCTCCATTATCTTGATTAATTCATTATGAGGTTACATCCAAATTGAAAATAAGTCTGGATTAAAATCCTCTAATGAGGAATGAGTTGGCCACTCATTCCAAGGAAGATGGATCTATGTGTTTATGTTTATATTACGTTATGTAATTATTTTTTTCTTTTTTTTTCTTTGTACCATGTAATTATTCCTTTGGTGTACAATTTTTTGTGAATATGCATGTTTTTTATGTGTTTATTATTTCTTTTCAATTCAACAATTTCCTTTCTTGCAAGTGTGACATTTAATTTCTCACAATTGTGAAATTTAATTTCCTGTAACTGTGCTTCAACTCTTGCAAGTGTGTTTTCAATTCCTGTAAGTGTACAAGTGTGCTTTTCAATTCATGCATGTGTGGATTTGGTAGAAGAGACCACTTTGAAGAGATATCTCTCCTATTGCAAACAACCATGGACACCAGCCATGGATTGACATTATTTAATGATGAGGATTGACAAACCCCATCATCGATGAGGGAATCACAAGGGGCTGATTTCTCAACACCTTAAGAAAAAATTGCCATGCTTTTTAAAATTAACTCCAAATATTGTTCTCCATTTTTCTTGGACCAAAATTAATTCAAAATCATGAAATTCCTTATGGATCAAAATTTGAATTCTAATTTTCACTTCCTACCATACTTGCCTTATAACACTTCCTTCACTATGTTATGTTCATGTTCTACACTATGCCAAAAACAAACATTTGACCTAAACTACCATAAAATATAGACTAACGTTGTAGCTGAAATTCCACACCTGAACAAGGATAGGATTATTCTAACTTATTCTTCTGGATATAACCAAGAAAAAATAAGAATTACTACGTCAGGGTGTTTTTGATTTATAGGCTCTCAAATATACTTATATCATTTGTAAATAGTGAAAAAAACAATGTTTCAGGACACTACCTGTGATGGATTCCATTGTTCCCGTAGCCACACTATCCCATATTTGAGGTATATTGATAGTAAATTCTTTGGGCTAACCACTTACTGGTGTACCAAAAAATCAAATGATTTAATGACTTCCCATTGAAAAAAGAAATAAACCTAGTAAGTTCTTATATACCATGACGTACATGGAAGTTAAAGTTTGTATAGAAATTTGTCTAATGGATTGAGTATTAGATCTCAATACCTATCACACCAAGAATTAGGTAAAAACCATTGCCATTTTTTCCTAGAATGATAATTCATGTGAGTTATACAACTACCAAAACATGGTTCTAACCTAGGGGAGTTCTAACCAAACACCTAGATATAAACCTTTTAGCACTCCATTTCTTTCACCAATTTTTGATCAACCAAGATCCCATTAAGGATGATGTGAGAACATAACATTGGTTATTTTTAATTGTCATGTATACTTGAATTGAGACTTGCAAAAAAATTGAAAAATTACAACTAATATGAGTTCTTGTGCAAAAAAAAGAAAAAATATAGATTTGATATGAATACTTGCATGAAACATGAGGTGAAGCTTCTATTTCTCATATACAATATTATATTTTTGGATATTCTCCTTATTATTATTAACAACCTTAATAAATTCACACTAGTAAGATCTTCACATATAATAAAGGAATGATTCGAACAATATTTAAAGTATAGAAAATATGAACACAACATAAGAGATATTGGTGGGCCAAGTTTCCCTATTATTAAATTTATTCATAAATAAAATAATACCTCGAAGGTAGGAAAGACCATACAATACTCATTAAGGAAGAAAGAACTCCATGATCTCCTAATATGGCAATTCTACTTTAAGGGGAATACTTCCAATATCATTATACTAAGTAGAAGACTTAGCTCATATATGCCATACCTCATAATGATATTCATCTTATTTATATAGACATATATTACTATTATAGGGTGGGTAACACATAATACTAATGTATTCCGACTCATTACCCAATATGTTAATTCCATCAGTTACCTATGTGACCCCTTATATTATAAACATATAACAAAGGGGGATGTTTTCCATATGTCAGAATCTCCATCAACCCATATTCATTATAATATCATAGCCCTATGTAAATAACACGTCATCCCTCCTTTACATTTTTTCCTGAAGCATGAGAAGAAACCATGTAATGAGTGCACTTGAAATCATTACAGAATTGTTGCCATGCTCAATCATCCAACCACCCATATGTGATCTTCATGGTGACATACTTCTAAAATTTGTTCCATAGTTTTCTACACTATTGTGATTCCATCCATTTCCATACTTTTTCCTCATCCAATTCCATGCATACCCATGGTAATTATTCTTGTGATTCCATGTTCCATAATTGTTGTTCCATTGATTCCATGTATAACCATAGTCATTGTTCCCTAATTTATTTGTGTAGCCATATTCATTGTTTCTGTGACGTTCTCAAACATTCCTCTATGATTATTTTCTCTCATGATGATGTGGATTTCTATATGCCACAACCTTAAGATCTTCAACCTTTTCTTCTACCCGCTTTGCCTCTTCCACCTTTTTGATCTATAGTGCATTTATCTCTTGAATATATGGATTTTTAGTTTATTCTTTTTCTTCTTATTCATCTTTCAATTCTTATGATTAATTCGTCTTCCCTTTTTTACCATATTCATATTCATTCTCATGCTCTATATTGAACTTTCTTTGTTCTTTGATAAGTGTGATATCCTGTAGAGTGACCTTATTTCTCTTGTACCAAAACTTCATGAACTTTTTTAACACATTAATATTTAATATTCCCAAGGTCTCTAACAAAGGATATCCAAGAAAAATATTTAAATCATCCATATATAAAGCATTAAAATATGAATGCAAAACATATTTTTCCATAGTGAGCTTTAGATCTTGAAAAACTTGAATCTTCTTACCATCCACTTGAGCTTCCTTAATATTACTTTCTTGTACATGTGTATATTGAGCCACATCCAATTGATGAATTTATAATTTTAATGTACACAATCACCTTCTTCCTTTGAAAACATGCATGAAATTGTAATATAGAACATTTATTCTTTGGAGCTACACTATTTTAAATCTTATCCTCTTGATGGACACACTCACCTTTTTCATGTGAAAACACTCATGAATTTGAAATATAGAAGGTTTCTTCTTTGGAGCTACACTATCTGAAATATTATCCTCTATTTTTTCTTCATCTTGATCCTCTTCCTCAACATCATCATTATTTTTCTCCTTCGGGCATCTTCTATTTTTGTTAGGAATTGGGATAAATAATAAATTATTAAAACAATTAAATATCCACAAATTAATTAATATGTCAAAGACTATAGTTTAGGTGTACATGTAAATTTTTTTTTCTTCACTAAGTAAATGCATAAAAAGTAAAATTAAACACATAAAACAACACCAAATTTATAATGGGGAAACCAATAAGGTAAAAACCTTACTGTGAAAAAGGACTATAACTTATTGAGAATTCACTTTTACTTAACACTTCCATTTGCCTCCTTGGGTCCCACAATATCACATAACCTTTACATGAATTAAATAATTCTCCACTACAATGTTTCATAAAAGGTTTATCCCCCCTTATAGAGTGAATGAAATTAGTTTGACCCGAGTGCACCGTTTCATATCTCCCTTTAAATAATTTTAATAAAACATAACTTCCACATTAAGTGGAGTGTGAACCCGACAACCTATGTTACATAGGTTTAAATAAAGCTTATTAAAAATTTGTAAAGGATGTAATAAATTCGTGGCCAACCTAATGGTGACCCCAATTAATATTACTATCCCAACACTTTTGTGTCCCATATATCTAAGAAAACATGTTCCATTTCCTCCCAAGACCAATCTAACATCCCTTTTTACAACTGAGACAACCAAATTTCTGTTAGACCTTCATGCTAAAGTAAGAATCTCCACATATTTCCTACTAGAAAATTGGTCTCCTTAAATTGGATATATCATTCTCTAGCATTAATATTGTCCTTTCCATTAAAGTATTTCATCCCCATGATATACAAAAAATTGGGTTTCGAGAACATAATTCTTTGACCAAGATTTGACCTCATGATTTTAGGAATATGTCAGCCTCATATTAGAAAAATAGAAAATATACCCTCTTGAAATTTTTGAGAGATTTTTAAAAATGTCAAGAAATTAGAAAAATTATGAAAATTACGCCATGCGGAGCAAATTTTTTAAAAACTCTAAAATCAAAATAAATTCTACATAATACTTTTTTTCAAAAAAATTTGGACTATAATTTTTTTGAATAGTTTTATAACTCCAGTACAAAAATTGCAAAAAAAAATCCTAATCATTTGGAAGATATAGCCAAGTCATAGCATTTGGTTTTACCTTGCTATGACTTGGTGTTATATAATAGTTTTATAACTTGAGAAATCATTTGGATGGGGAAACTAGACTCTTGAACTTGGTTTGGATGGCTTTGGACCTATGTATTAGTTGGTACTAGGCTATGTTGTTGCTTTAGAGGTGTTTAGGAGATCTTGTATTGGGGTTTTAAAGATATTTTGTAGTAGTTTATGAAATTGTTAGGTGAGTTAATAAGTACATTGGAATTTATTATATATCCTATTGTATGCTAAATGTAACATAAAGGATGACATATAGGATGTGAAATGACCCATAAAAATATGTCAAATTAGAAAAAGAGTTGTTGGAGGAGGGAAACGAGATTGTATGGGTCCGAACTAAACTATGGTACAATTTGGTCCTATCCATACGGTCCTAGATAAATACTTCTAGGGACTATGCAATATTCTCAGTGACATTCTTAGGGATAGTATACTAACATGGACTAATATTAATGGTTGTGTGAGTGACTGAGCAGTGTGGATGAATAAGAAAGTCACGAAAATGAGACAAAGATAAATCATGTAGGCTTGGAATGTACACATAATTCATTCTCAAGGTGTAAAGCCAAAGTTTTCATTTCCAAATGTAGGTGTCTACATTTCCCCCTCTTTAAGTATGAAATGAAAATTACATGCTTAAAGGAAAAGATAACTTAGTGTGTACACACACTTTGTCTTCACTTAGAGTCTGTGATTTCACTTGAGTGTTAAAAGCTCCATAATGAAACTTGCAAGAAAGAGTTTAGTCAATGTCCATAAAATAAAATAAATTTTAACACATTTATAAATATGTTTGTAACTTCAAAAATTGAATTTGTATCTAGTAAAGTAAAGAGGAAAAAATATGTAAGCAATACACATGTTTGCATTTCTAAGGGAGAAGCTCCTAGATTTTTCATAATTGGAGACTTGGATTTCAAACCGAGCTACTGAAATAATGGGGGTGATTAGTCCCTAATTTTTCTGAATGAGATGCTATAGCTATTAAGGAATTGCTTTTCACTTGACCCAAAAATGAAAGGTGTCATAGGATTTTTTTCTAAGAACCTCAATAGAAGGTTTCCATAGGGTTTTATAGCCACCCAAATATCTTCCAACAAAAGTGAGATGAATGTTTCATTAAGGTTTTCTAGTCACCTTATATCTTTAAATCCCACAAACCACATTGTTGCATACATATGTAGAACCAAATGTAAACTAACATAAATTTAAAATTGGTCTCATGTCCCCTCCATGTGATGTAACTCTAAGACTGAGATATGTAATGTTGGATATAGAAAAAGGAGAATAATTCTCTACTTTTAATTGTACAATACATCCTTGAACATGTATGATAAAATTGTAATTATTTTTTAGAATCTATAAATTAAAAGAAATATGTCCCTAGGACTAAAAAGTCTATCTTGGACCATAAGATATGTCGGTTTTTTCCCTGGTGGATATTATGCACTTGTGTAAATTTTATTCATTTTATGTGTATGAATCTATTCCTAAGTATATATACCATGTATCATTATATTATTGAGTTTTGATTTATGTATGTATGCATCTAATGTTCATGGATATCTATGTGATAAACCCCATAGAATGACCCCTCTTTTGAAGTGAGTGAAATAAAAATATTGGCTCAAAAGATAAGATGTGTATCCATGAAGAATATGTCTAATAATTAGTGTTGGATCACATGGAGGGATTTTATAGGTGGCCACCATTGAGATCTTATTCATTCAAGGGTATGCAATGTAGAAACCATGAAAAAAAAAATATTGAAAACAAGTAAGCCTTGTATAGAAAACATATTATAGAAACCCAAAAATAAAATATGCAATCAAACGTACAAGTAATCTAGCATACAAGTACACAAGAAATGTCATGTATGTTAGTCACAAAAAATTCTAAGAGTATGTATGAATGGGACATAAAGGTGTGAAACACATAAAAAGAATAGGAAATAGGCTATAGAATCCACAAATGAGGACACCAAAGTGTTACAATACCCACATTGCAAATACCATAAACAATATACATGGAAGAAAGCATACCATTACACAATAAAGTGAATACATTAGTAAACAATAGCCTTGAGGCACATAGAAAAAAATAAGCTAGCAATGCACAACACAAATGTGTTATAGCTATATTAGTTTGGAAAAAATCATATTGCACAATATAATAAATTGAGCATAATGATAAAGTGAAAGTAACTATGTTGAAACAAGAACACCTGGATAATGTACGATATGTCCCTAAATTAGTAATGACATCATGGTGGGCTTAGGCCAACACATGTATTGTGTATAATATTGTGTGTGTCCTACATCAAGCTCAATATACCTTGTGAATGCACGTGTGTAAAGAGTATATAGAAAATATTCTATCTATCAATATGTATGAAAAACAACATATGCAAAACAAAAATCTAGCAAATCAAATCTTATGTAGTTCTTGATTTTGTATTTATTGGACTATTTGAATATTTTTGTATTTATTGGACTATTTGAATGTTTTTAGATTTATTTGAATATTTTGTAAAAATCAAGAGTGGACCCATCCAACAAAGAAGGATCGAACCTCAAATAAGCCATATGTGTAATGGGGGTAGGATGGACATCAGGGGGATGGATGAAACTATAAAACAAAGGAGGATCAAACCACATATAATCCATGTGTGTAACGAGATGAGGATGGAACTCAAGAAGCCATGAATGTATAACCTGCTAGGTAGGTATATGATGTGCAATACGAGACAAAGGAGAAATGTGAGGGATAGAACCACTAGAGGTAACATGTGTAGGTGTAAAAGGATTAGGTGTGGTACCCATGACTTTTTTAGTTAATGTATTAGGCAACACGGTCTCATATGGGATACCCTTGACTGTAACGACTTGCTTATTATAAATAAACTTGACATATTGGTGAAAAATAGAAGGTGTAGCTCTTACATTTCCCTTTCTTTGTACACATCTATTCAAATAAATATAAAAGAGTATGAAGCCAATGGAAACTGTTGTTGCAAATCAGCAGCACCCCTGGATGCAAATCAAGGTTCTAAGTTGATGTTTAGGGCATCCAGTGTGATTACACAACATTGAAACCTCTCTCCAAGTGTGGGACTTGTAAAATGAGAGAGGAATCTCTAGATTAGAGGTTGGTTCCTCAAACTCCTCTGATTATATCTATTATTTGCACAACTGCAGAGGGTCAGATCCTAATTTTATCCTAATTTGCAAGGAGACAGGGATAAGAAATGCAAAAATTAAAGCTAAACTGATAAGGGTGATACACCAAAGGAGTGGTGAGCACTTCTTGCTCATGCAAATTGACACAATTCAGAAATTGCAACATAAAACATCATGCATAGGTTGATAAGCTGTAATCAAGGGTTTGAAATGAAGCAAACAACACATACAAAGGACTGAAAGCATTCACAGAGCTTTCATTGTGATTTTCAACATCAAAATCCTTGTATTCCAACACCAAAAAGGTAGAAAAACCTATTACAATCCCTGGAAGGTTTGATACTTGCCAAAATCACTTGTTGAAAGTGAAAACAGAAGCTTGCTGTGCAAAAAAGTGTTCAACCCTTTGAAAAATGAGCCAAATCTGGCTTTTACAGTGCATGGGTCGAGCCCAGGAGAGAGAAAACATGAAAAAACATGGGATCCATTCCCCATTGACCAAAATGCATTAAAAACAACATGGAGGTCCTTACAAACCCATGCCCTGACATTTTTGACCATGCTGGAGAAGAATGCGACCCATTTTGCATTAAAATTGGTTGTTGAAACGTCAATTCTGGCCATTACCACGTGCCAGAAGTGTTTTTTAATTTTATCTCTCCAAACTGAACCAAAATTTAAAATTGACCATGGAATCTTATAGATAATTTCACCAGCTTTCCATTGATATAAAGAACACAAAAATATGAGCTTTGGATCAAAAGTTATGGCCGTTTGAAGATTTAGGGCAAAAATAGGCCCAAAACGGATCGGCGGGAAAAAATTTCGAATTTTACCTCTTTTTTACATTTGGAATTTTTTTTCAAAAATCCCCACACTCCGCCACTTGGATGCCATGTGGCATGATGTGATTGGCCACAGGCTCATCCTTGAAATTTTTCTTATGGGCCCTTCCTTAGAAATTTTTTCCAGTTGGACACGTGGCACTACTTTATTGGCTCGGGCCTGAGGGGGGCAATTTCCCTTTGAAAATTTGACATTTTTACTTTGGGGAAAATTTTTCATTTTCTCCCCGCACTCCACCCTCATGGGACACGTGTCGGCATCTGGTTACCTGACAGGGGCCGCGGGCTCATCTTTCCCTTTTGAATTTTTTGGCAGAACTTAGTCAAAATTTTAAAAACTTCTCTGAGCTCCGAACTTCCTTGCCCCTCCTGACACGTGGCTCACTATCATTGGGCGTGGGCCCTCCATTGAAAATTTTTGTTTTGAAAAAATCTACAAAACACTTAGCTAATTTTCCATTTCTCCCCCCGCCGCTTTGACTGATGAAGACACGTGGCGCAACCCAATTCGCCGCGGACCATGCGGGCAAAAATTTAATTTTGAATTTTTTGGCAAAAACTTGGAAATTTTCTAACCTTTCCTCCGGCGTCCGCGACCCTCCTCTATACACGTGGCGAGTTCCTATTGGCTACGGGCCAAAATTAAAAAATTTTCCTGCGCAAAACACTTAGCAAAATTTTTCACTTCGCCTCCCCTGCTGACACGTGTCACGTCCTGATTGGCTCGGCGGGCCCGCGGGCAAGAATTTTCCTTTTGCAGATTTTGACCAAAACTTGAAATTTTTTCTAAGTTTTTCTCTCCTCTCTGCCACCTCCTGGGACACGTGGCAGCTTCCTATTGGCTGCGGGCTTCCAAGGGGAAAATTTCCCACAAAAACTCCGCCGAGCCATAACTTGAAAAATATGAGGAGTTAGGAGGAAAACTTTACCTTTCTGGAAAGTTGAGAGAGAGCTCTATCCAATGGTGCCATTTCCAGAAATATTTGAGTGCCTAAAAATAAGAAAATGGAGACTGAGGCACAAGATAGGCAAGAACACAAGGAGTTAGCCACAAAAATGAGCAGGGGCACATTTTGGATAACAGAAACCTAAACAAATATCACATAAGCCAAGGGGAGAGGTGACTGAAAAAGAGAAAGCCATAGTATTATAGCCAACCGTAATAGAAATACACATATTCCCAATAGAGGTCTTAATATCACATGTTATGTGTCACTTATTATAGCCAAGAGAGGAAAGCAATTTGAATGTGCACATTTTACGTCCAACACCACTATCAATGAAAAAACGTGAATATGGTTTAGATCAGCAAAGGATTGAACATAAAGTGTATCAAATACAAGATTGTGATCGATATCAACATCATCAAACATAATAATAGCCATAGGAGGAATCATAGTAGTGATAGTACCAATACAAGTCCAATAGATGATCATATGAAGGAGGAGGATGAGGTTAATAATTATGGTGCACATTTGGGTTAGATTCAATAGTATTGTGATTAGGAATCGATTCATTTAAAATTTTGAGCTTAACATTTTCATAAGAAAACTTAGATTGATCAAGAGGTCGATAAAATTTTATATCATTTACATTGATAAGGTTTAAAATAACATGTAAAATCTTGATACATCGATTAGTATAACGGCCAACATATCTATGATAATTGTAATATTTACCATGAGGATTTATTTTATCTACCTCTAAGGGTGGAGGGAGAGATACAATGTTGCACTCTAGCAACTTTTAAAGGACCATTTGGGGTGAAGAAGACAATCATGTAAATTTCCTTTGAGGAGCAATTTGTAACTAAATTTTTTAGGTTGAGATACAAAATTGACAACAACTTTAACTATAATTGGGTTCACTATAATTTCCTTTAAAATTGGGTTTTCCTTAAAATTTATCATTAGAAGCATTAATGTATTAGGAGCATTAGAGACATACTTAAGTTTCTTAATTTTAAGGATCTTAGCCTCTCGCTATTGTAATGTGTAACACAATTGATCAAATGACCAAATCTTGTAAAAAATAACCAATTATGGCAAAGCAAAAAGAAGGATTTGAGTGAAGAAATATTGAAGCTCTGTGTCAGATATAATATTTTTTTATTTTAGTAGGCATAGTCTTGTAGCATAAAATATAGTCGTTAATGGGCTCATTGGAGCCTTGTCGTAGCTTAGACATTTGAGAAAAGGATACCTTATCCCCAATATTAATTACAAAGTTTGCAAGGAATTGTTTGGTCAAAGATGTAAAGGCTTGTACTAAGTGAATATGAAAGTCATAAAACCATTTCAACATATATTCCTTGAGGTTTCTAGGAAATAGTTTAGTAAGTTGTACATTATTGTAAGTATAATTTAAGCATGCAACATGAAAAGCGTGAAGGTGTCATTCAAGATCACTCTTGCCATCATAAATAGGAATATTGGGAGACACAACACCAACAACTTATGGATATGACGTTGATTTAGGTGCAAGTGGGTTGTAAAGTAACTAAGTAGAGTCCATGACATTAGAAGAGGTAGAGCCTCCTTACTGTAACTATAATATTTGGGTTCACAAATTATGCACAACATTCTTAGGAGCTTGTGTATTAGGAAATGAATGAGAATTTGTTTGAGTATACACAATATATGTATGGATAGTAATAGGTGTAGACATATATATTATAACATTATGAAGGGTAATATGAATGCAATCTAAGATATAAGAAACATGAATGTAGTTATATATTTTATATTCACAACAGAAGTCATAGGGTTAAACACCCCAAAAATATACTTCTCATTAGATGTTTGATTATGATAAATATTGGAGGAAAGGAGTACCTTGATAATGTGATCAATATATTGGGGCTGGTCACAAAGTTATTGAGAATAGTTGGAAAAAATTTAACTTGATCATGATCCACATCATTAGTTTCATCATAAAAAATATTGGTATGGGGCTCACCTTATGTTTCAATGGTATCCAAGGCAAATCATCATCATTTTCAAAAAATTGAGTATACACAATAGATGTATGGATAGTAGTAGGTGTAGACATATGTATTATAACACTAGGAAGGGTAATATGAGTTTCAATCTAAGATATACGAACCATGGATGTAGTTATATATTTTATAGTCATAGGGTTAAACACCCTAAAAAGATACTTCTCATTAGATGTTTGATCCTGATAAATATTGGAGGAAAGGAGTACCTTGATAATGTGATCAATATATCGGGGTTGGTCACAAAGTTATTTAGAACAGTTGGACAAAAATTAACTTGATCATGATCCACATCATTAGTTTCATCATAAAAAATATTGTTATGGGGATCACCTTGTGTTTCAATGGGATCCAAGGGCACATCATCATCATTGTCAAAAATAGAATGGATACCCTTCTCGGGAAGAGAGGAGGAATCCATGTTATGGATATTCTATTGGTATTAGTGCTCACATGTTTATTTACCATATGGTATAATAAATTGTATTATGGTAAGTTAATTGGTTAGTAGAATATATTTTTATAACAATATATTCCATCTAGTTTATTGGTTAGTTTTTTAGACTCGTAAAACCATTAGATGGGTTATTTGTTATTTTTTCTTCCTATTTATTAGGAAGTTGTTTTAGATATTTCCTTAGCTATATAATAGCCAATGTATGGTATGAATATAATACAATGTGTATAATATAAAGAGTTGGTTGTGTTTGTTTTACTTAAATTTGATCCAAGAAAAAAAATCCATAAAGATCCAAGGCTTTTGGGTAGAAGGACAAATATCAATATTCTCAAGAAACACATGATTAATTTGATCACTGCATTGAAAAGGCATAGAAAAATCATACACAAAGAAAACATGAACCCCTAGGGAAACTAGGGTTTGAACAAGGTGAGAGTTTTGATCAAGGGTCGGGTTCACCAAACTATTACACTTTAATAAATAAATAATTAATAGGGTGTTCCTATTTGTTTACAAGGCACAAATGTAGTACAAGTTGTATATTCAAATTAAATAATAAACATTAATATAGAAATAAGAATATAGCTCCATAAGTAATTTGTAAAGATATAATGACAAATTTTGTTATTCAAAACATAAGAGGAGAAGTATACTTAGTTGCTTATAAAATCAAAGATGTGATATGGGTATGTATATTCAAAGAGTTGGTTGTGTTTATTTTACTTAAATTTGATCCAAGAAAAACAATCCATCAAGATTCAAGGCTTTTGGGTAGAAGGAAAAATATCAATATTCTCAAGAAATACATGATTAATTTGATCACTGCATTGAAAAGGCATAAAAAAATCATACACAAAGCAAACATGAACCCCTAGGGAAACTAGGGTTTGAACAAGGTGAGAGTTTTGATCAAGGGTCGGGTTCACCAAACTATTACACTTTAATAAACAAATAATTAATAGGGTGTTCCTATTTGTTTACAAGGCGCAAATATAGTACAAGTTGTATATTCAAATTAAGTAATAAACATTAATATAGAAATAAGAATATAGCTTCGTAAGTAATTTGTAAAGATATAATGACAATTTTTTTTATTCAAAACATAAGAGGAGAAGTATACTTAGTTGCTTATAAAATCAAAGATGTGATATGGGTATGTAGAGTGATTATGCAGGATAGAAATGACGTGGAGGTGCTTCGTCTCTAGTATTGTGACTATAAACTGATCTAGTATGGAACTGTATGGCTCATCCTGGAACATGGGATCTAAGATTACAAACATTATTTCTCTTTTTCCTAGATGTACTACACAATTAAATCAGTTTGGAGGATGCTTTGATTGAATGAAACCTGTTTTTAATGATAACACAATTTGATTACAAATCCAATCCAAAGCCTCTTGCCAAAATGCCATCCAATAGTTAGTTATGATTCACAGAGATAAATTATGGTATCATATGCAACCTTCACAACCAACAGTTGTTGAAGGGAAGTTGGGATTAGTTTATTTGAATTCTATCGACCTCATTTGTCATGGTGGTTCTAGATAAAACAATGCTCCATTTTTGCATGTTGATGTTATATGAATAATTTCTGCCTATTTCTCAGTGGAACCAAGAAATAAATCAAATAAATAAATTCAAATTAATTAATTCAAATTTTGATTTAATTAAAATAATGTAATTTAATGTTTTATAAAGTGAACTCAAATTATTTTAACTTGAGTCAAGGGGTGGGTTAGGTTATAAAGTGGTTATATAACTACTTTTTAGAATGTGCCTATAAAAGGCATGTACTCTATTGTAAAAAGGCTGGCCATTTTCTCTTTTATTCTTGTGAATAGAGAAACAAATTGTTACAAATTTGTGTGTCTATGTTTTGACTCAATTCCATCAAATATAGAATGTTGACCTGGGAATGGGAGACAATTTATTGTGCTTACCATCTTCTAATTATGAAATTTGTTTTATAACCATAACAAGAGATACATCCATTTCTATTCTACATCGGGTGTCTCGACATGACCTCAGGAAGTCAGGTGTGAAGAAGGTCACATGTTTATTTTCTTACGTACAATTACCTCTTAGGATACCCTACTACTAAACATCGTAATGATTGTGTTTATGTAGTAGTTGATATTTTCTCCATGATGGAAATTATTATACCTTGTAATAAATTTATGTCCACTCTAGATACCATCAAACTATACTTTGAAAATAACTGGGTCCATTCTGGATCAGTGGAAACTACCATCTTTGATAGGGACACAAGGTTTTTTGGGACTTTATATAAATCACTTTATTTTATGATGGACATAAAGATGAATAGGTTTGTTAGTTTCCTTTTGCAAACCGATGGAGAGATGGAATTGGTAAACATGATGATTTTACATCTTCTAAGAATTGCAATTTGAAGAATCAACTCACATGGGATGAAATAATTCCTTTTATTCATCATAGTTATAAAATTTCTCTTCAAATATCTACTGAACACATACTTTTTCATGTTTGTTTTCTAGGATCTATAACCTCTAACACCTATCTTAGTAGCTTATCCTATACCACCATCAACTGTAACAACTTCTTCAACTAATAAATAATCTAACAATTATGTTCAATTAATTGAGCACATTCAACACATTCCATAACAAGTGAAAACTATTATTAAGAAGAAAAACACTAAATACAAGAAATTCCATGAAAAACACAAGACACTAGACACCTTCTAAGTTGGTGATTGGGTATCACTTCATTTTCAAAATGAAGGATTACCAAGGCATTACCTCAATATTTTTCTTCTTCAATATGGATATATACCATTACCAAAAAAGTATGAAAACATGAGCTTTTGAACTTAATCTTCCCACCTAAATTGGGTTGCATAAAATATTCAATGCAAAACTCTTGCACCATTACTTTCCACCTTTGTTGCACATTTCATACATTGCAAAGACTCTTCAAAAATAAAAAATCAATCCTAATTGTAATGCATCAACAAAAATGGAGCTAGTCATTGATGTCATGGTGATTAACTAAAACAGAGTATATGTTAGTGTACTATAATGTTATAGGAGTAGTAAAATAACTCAATGAATGAAGTGATAAAATACTAAAATAAAACCAAACAAGCTAAGCAATAAAGTGTAAAACCCTAATGTGTAAGAGAGGGTTAATAATTCCTTAGTTGATTCACAGATGTCATGGGACTATGTCGTTGTGTAGACCAGGTGAACAAGAGGAGGAAAATACCTCACAGAAGTTTGAGAAAGTACAGATCTGAGCTATCTAACTGGACAGGGGCACCCGTGGGTGCCCTAGTCTGGGATCTAGGTACCCTGGTATGTGGAAATGACCAGAAAACCTCATCTGGGGTGTCACCGAATGTTCACCTGTGTTTTCTTCCTATTGCACTAATGTCGCTGAACTGCACTAGATGTCACTGTAAGACCTGCAATAAAGAATCACCTGCAAAAACCCTAGAAAAATCATCAAAACCCTAAAAAAATAAAGATGAATGTGAAGGGGTTAGACTATCCTCAACGGACACAATGGTGGACTTACTAACTGAGCATGGCACTACATCTCAGACCCAATGTAGTTCTAGGTGTGTGTATGCAAATCATGCCCTAGGTTTTTGCTCTTGTGCCAATCGCACTTTATGAAGTAGCGAGAAAATAACTAGATGTAAAATGTAGTAAATGTGTGCATGGAAAAAATAGAATTTCCTCCTATTAAGTGTGATGTAGATGAACCAACCTTGCGTGCCTTGTGGTGGAGCTATATGGATGCAAATGTAGCTTTAGATGCCTTTGATGGATTCAACTCTAGATGGTGATAGTAGGTGCTTAGTGCTTGGTCCCTCATTATGGTCACATAACTTTATATTTATATGGTTCTCTTGTTCTAATTTCGTAATTAACCCCGAAAATGCTGACCACCAAAAAGATAGAAAACTCAAATGATTAGAAAGTGCCCAAAAGGTGAGAGTAAAGTGCAAAGAGGATCAGGGTGCTCCAGAGGGGACCAGGATGCCTGGGGCGCCCCAAAGGGGACAGAAACACATGGGGTGCCCCAGTCTTGGTTGGGTGCCCCAGTCAAAAATATGAAAAATACAAAACGACAATACGAACTGGGAAAGTGTAGGTGTAAGATCAAAAATATGACAACAAACAATGTAAAAATGGCCAAATACATGGGTTAATTATTACTCTTTTCACTTAAGAACCATATGAATAGTAGTATGAGCCGAGACTAAATAATGACTCAAAGTGCGTGATTTTGTGTCTACATTTTCCCCCACTTTATGTTGGTGAGTGGAAAGCTCGGTAACATAAAGTAGATAGAGATGCGTACCTGATAATCCATGTAGAGTGATGTAGCAAACGTGTCGAAGGACTAGACAAAGTGTGGAATGACAAAAAAGATGGAGCATGGAGACTAAAGATGCAAAAGTGTAAAATGTGATGAGAATGAACCTAGGGAAGAAGCGCGTGTGTAGATGCCAATGTGTGTGGTGTGCCTGCATGGTTAGTATCATGTGTGTGATGTACTCTCCATGCGTGTGTTGTTGTTGTTGACTAATTTCTTCCCATACATATGGACTTGCAAAAGAGAATACAATCAAGTAGTCAAATATGCATGTATATGTGTAAAAACGCATGTATACAAGTAAATAAACATGTAAAAATAGTATGAAAATGACAATGAAAAAGGAGCATGTACACCTGGTTTGTGATGAGACAAAAGGAGTGTAGAAAGCATATTCTGTAACTGTCGATGAAGTGTGAGTCTTTTGGGTGATCTCACGCCACTATGGCCGAAGAAGTGTAGGGAGAAATTTTTGTTATTCTCCAACCTGTAACTACTTCCATGAGATTGGTGAAGAGATCTATGTACTATCTGGTTTTTTTGGGGATCTAACGCCACTGGTCGAAGAAGTGTAAGGAGGAAAGTTTGATGTTTCTCCAACATGTAACTACTCCCCAGAAAGTTAAGGACAATCTTCCTTGTAAAATATTCTGTGTATGGGGTTCGTAGACTGGTCTGAACCCACTCACTGTATAACCCACTGTGTTGTTGACGAAAACTATCGACTGAATTGTACCAATATTATGTGTAAACCCAAATTATGCACCCCCTCTTTTGGGGGTGCATGTGACGTCGTGGATAGAAGAATGTGGCCCGAAAGAGGACCGACCGTGTAACTAAAAATTTGTCCTGCAGGGGGAAGGGAATGTGCTTGGTAAAGACCAAGGCACACACAAACAATGCAACTAGATAACAAGTGTTAGTATGAACATACATGTAGAAAATAAGTGTAATCCAAATAAACAATGTGTAAGCTAGAACATAAGCAAACAACGTAAACACCCAAGAAGACAATGTAGGCTGCACAAAGTGGGTAGAAAACATGGGACACCACTCACAGTGTCGTAAGACACTTAAGGACACAATGGCCACAAACAAACAAGTGTGCACACAATACAAAGGGAAAAGCCTACAAATAATGTTAAACAATAGCAGAAAATGTGACAAACAAGTATGAAAGGAAATATCCCTGCATAACAAATGTTGCACATGAAGCAGCCGTTAGCATGATAGAAAAATAACAAGTATGTCAAAGCGTGCATAAACCAAAGAAGTGTGCTATGAAAAAAAATGAAATAATAACACCTGTAGCGTATGTGGATGCCCCCAGTAGGTAGTGTATCAAGCATCGGTGTTGCGTGTAGAAGCTCTGTATCTGCGATCACAACTAGAAAAGGACGTGAACGCTCATGTGTGTATGGGAAAGATAATGACATACAAGAGATCTATCTAACATGTGTAGCAAAGTGAACATGTAAAATCATGTGCAAGCAAGAGTAAATGCAACCATAAAATGCAGTATGTTGTGGATAGATGGAATGGAATGCAGTTTGGATGATAGGAGCCACGTTCCCCCTGAGTGAATGGAGTTGTATGTAGTGAGGTTCATTTAGTATGCCCCCTCAATAGTCAAGAATGAACCATAAACAAGAGTGCGTCATTGGGAAATGGTCGAACTATGTGTTGTGTATACCGCGTTGTGATGAATGTGGATTGATGAAATGCAATATAGAGATGAACTATGTGTGACTCTCTAGCCTAAGCATATATCATGACTAGATGAGTAGAAAGGAGTGGTGATTTAGCCTAGAGAGTATATCACTAAAAAATGTAAGCAGAAGTGATGATGTAGCCTATCATGAGATGATGTTAGAAGAAGTGATCCTGTAGCCTAAAGAGTATGTCACTAATCCTAGGGATTTTACATGATAGAAATATTGAATGATGAACGTGTGAGTGTGATGTGGTCCATTTGTTATGTATACCCTCAACAGTCCAGTATGGACCATGAGACTAGAATGTGTCATCGGGTAGTGATTGCAAAATGTAGAGATGGATTTGCAAAATATGTACTATGTGTTGTAGGGTGAAAAATATATAATCCAATATGTGTAGATGGTCTAAGATGTAAGATGACATGTATGAGGTGAAAAAACATGCAATATGTGATAGCTATGGGGTGATGTATATAGGATGTAAAATGTAGAATGTATGGAGATGCACAATGTCTATAGCTTGTAACATGGTGTGTAATGTGTAGATGATATAGGATCGTGTGATGATATGCATTATCTAATGTGTAGTCATTATTGTGCAGTGTGTGGGGTTCATGTGTGTAAGATGCCCTCAACCGTCAAGTGTGAATCGAAGCACAAGAGTGTGTCATCGGGTAGTGACGTTATTTAGAGTTTAGATGACAATGCCTATGCTAGGAGGTTGATAATGTGAGTACGAAACATGTGTTGATGCTAGGATGGTGGGGGGAGGAATGTGTGAATGCTATGGCCCCCAAGTGCATATGAAATAACCAATGAAAGTGAGGGATTAAGGTCCATCATTTGATGTTGGTGCTGATGAAAGCACATGGCCATGAGATAATAGTGGTGGTATAGTAGATAGGCGTTGCACATGTGAGTGAAGTCTATGTGCATATGATGGGTGAATATATGATGAGTGTGTAGTTGCAACAAAATGTGTAGGTGATGGAGAGCGATGATAATCCAAATGCGGAGGTGATGGACACCTACGTGGAATAAAATGAGGTGGTGACCTACGTTGAGATGTTGTAAATGTGCAAGGAATATGTCTATGCTGATGTGCAAGACTAATAGAGTGGTGAGGCCGTGTAGATGGTGTGTGAGTAGGTGAACTAGGAGTAGATTGCGCTTTAAGTAACATGGATGGTGATGTACTAGATGAAGTAGGAGGTGCATTGATTGGTGCTCGAGGAGATGACGACCATGGAGTAGATGGAGGTACCCCAGTGATTGTAATGACCTGATTGTTATGAATGAATTTGATTCTCAAATGATTCATAGGGATGATGGACTTAGACATACGAATTCAGTTGAGACCTAGAAGCATGTCACAACCATCGACTGTTTGGCCCACAAGGAAGGATACTAGCATAGTAAGAGGACCAACTTTAACGTGTAGCTTAACAACACCATATGAATTGTTCATCGGCTATGAGATGTGTGAACATGGAAAACTGATAACATCAAAAAGTGATATAGAACATGCACTAATAGGACATTATGGATCAACCTTATTATTATTGATGGGGATTTCTCCAATAGAGGCATTAATATGCAAGTGATTACAAGTAAAATTGGCATGATAGTTGTGGTTAGAGAAAGAAATAATCGGTGGAGAAGTGTTAGTATGCGCCACCAAGAAGTCAAGATCCCCTAATGCAGATGGAGGAACTGTGTAATAGACATAGTTAATAGCAGATTCAGTTGCTTTCGTGTCATGTTTAGGTAGAGGGTTGTTAAAGATCTTGAGCTTATGATTTTCATCAACAGGTGGAGAAACTATAGGTTTCGGAAGCTCAATTTTACCACTATCGATTAAACCATGAATGAGAAATCAAAGTCAGAAGAAACGATTAATGGAGTGTCCTATGAACTAATGATAGTAGTAATGGGAATTTTCATTGAAATTACGTTCTTTTGGTTGAGATGGATCTATTTGTAGTGGTAGAGGTAGTGTAATGAGGTTACTATTGATAAGTTGCCGAAGTAGAATATGCGGAGGTATACTAAAATTAGTGAATATACACCAATGTGGTTGCGATTGAATCTCCTTAGTAAGAGATACTGCGTTGACAGTAACTTTTGTGTTCGTTGGTTTAGTTGTAGATGGTTTAATTGTTGACTTATTTTGAAAACCTGTAGAGGATGATGTGTGCTCTTGGTACTTAAGCTTTCCTATAACTAAGATCTTGGTTTCACAAAGTTTAAGAGTATGAAAAATTTGATTGAAAGAAGGAAAGGTCTCAAACATAACACTCTCTTGAAGGGGTAGTAAGAGATTCTGAATGAACAAATCCTGAAGTTCAGCGTCTACAAGCACATTTGACATCTTATCTAGGTTGTTTTTGTAACGCAAGACATAATGCGCTAAATGTTCATTTGATCCTTGTTTTAGTTGTGCGAGTTGAGAATAAGAGATCTTAAGAGTCGATGTTGATAGATAAATGCATGAAAAAAACATTAGCTAGACGTGTGAATATTACTGAATGGATAGGTAGGTCATAAAACCAATGTATCGCATAATCTTGTAAACTACGAGGATAAATCTTAGTGAGTATGGTATGATCATCTGCATAGTCTAGGCATGCTACATGAAAAGCTTGGACTTGTTCTTGTGGATCACCATGGCCTTTAAAGATGGAAAATTTGGGAGAGATGAAATTAGGTGGCAATGGATAAGAAAATATATTAGGTGCAAAAGGAGTATGCAGTAGTGAAGTGGAATCTAAAGATGGCAATGCATGAGAAGTAGTGAGCTGGAGCTAATGGATTTGGGTTTGTAAGTCTTGATATCAAGATTTTAAATCAAGAGCATTTGAAGAAGAGCCAAGCTACATATTAGGTGAGTGAGGGTGAATGATGAGAGTGGTAGTAGTAGGAATGGAAGATGAGACATAAATGGGTGGGGTGGAGACCATGGGAGTTGAAGAAGGATCACATGTAGAGGAGGAAGCATCACGAGCATTATTCGCAGCAGTAAAAACATGTAGGACATACCGAAGATGAGTGAGATTATCACACAAATCTTGTCGAATATTAGTAAGTGTATTTAATTTGTATCAGTCAACATTGGTGTCTTCATTGTAGAAATTTTAACTACCAGAGGCTTCTATTTTGTGAAGAGGAACTTGACGAGATGAATCCAAGGGATTCTCAATTGTAGCTATAGAAGTAGGGATATCAACCATTGGTTTAGAAACCCTATGGGCGAATGAAGGAAGCTCACAATATTAAACGACCTAAATTTACCACTACGAGTGATGGACATAAGAAGAAAATGCCCAGAGAGAGAGTGTATTCGAAGCTCAGGTTCACCAAAATGATTAACTAAATAGAG
Source organism: Taxus chinensis (assembly GCA_019776745.2). NCBI lineage: Eukaryota > Viridiplantae > Streptophyta > Pinopsida > Cupressales > Taxaceae > Taxus > Taxus chinensis. The sequence continues at coordinate 13,623,148 of CM034150.1, forward strand.
TAATCTAGTGTAATCTAATGCTATAGAAGCAGTAAAATAATTAAATGAATGAAGTGATAAAATATTGAAAGACACCCAAGCAAGCTAAGTAATAAATTGTTAAACCCTAATATGCTTGAGAGGGTTAAGAAGTCCTTAGCTGATTCGTAGATGTCATGGGACTGTGTCGCTATGTACACAAGGTGAACAGGAGAAGGAAACTACCGCACAGAATTCTAAGAAAATATATATTTGGGCTATTTGATTAGAATGGAGTGCGTGGAAAGGGATAAGGGCTCCTGTGGGTGCCCTAGTTTGGGATATGGGCGCCTTGGTCTATTGAAAATGATAGAAAACCTCCTCTGGAGTGTCTCTTGTGTTCTCTTCCTATCACACTAATGTTGTTGAATTGCATTGGATATCGCTATAAAACCTGCAATAAAGAATCACCTGCAAAACCCTCGAAAAAACATCAAAACCCTAAAAAAATAAAGGTGCATATGAAGGGGTTGGACTATCCTCATCGACCACAATGGTGGACTTACTAACTGAGCACTACACTGCATCTCAGACCTAATGTAGGTTTAGGTTTGTGTGTGCAAATCATGCCCTAGGTTGCTCTTGCGCCAGTCACACTTTGTGAAGTAGCGAGAAAATAACTAGATGTAGAATGTAGTAAATGTGTGCATGGAATCAATAAACTCCCCTCCTATGAAGTGTGATGCAGATGAACCAGATTTGTCTGCCTTGTGATGGAGCTAGATGGATGAAAATGTAGCTTTAAATGCTTTTGATGGATGTAACTCTAGATGGTGATAGTAGATGCTTAGTGTTTGGTCCCTCATTATGGTCACATAACTTTATATTTATATGGTTCTCTTATTCTAATTTTGTAATTAACCCCGAGAAGGCCGATCACCAAAAAGATATAAAGCTCAAATGGATAGAAAATGCCCAAAATGTGAGAGTAAAGTGCAATGAGGATCAAGGTGCCCCAGTCCTAGCTAGGTGCCCTAGTCAGAAATAGGAAAAACAAAGAATGAAAATATAGACTGGGAAAGTGTAGGTGTAAGATAGAAAATATGACAACAAACAATGTAAAAATGGCCAAAGACATGGGTTAATTATTACTCTTTTCACTTAAGAACCATATGAATAGTAGTATGAGACAAGGAGTAAATAATGACTCAAAATGCATGATTTTGTGTCTACACGTGGTTAAAAGGAAAAGAAAATAAGAGATCCATATTTTCTAGGTGGTCAAATAAGGTCAAGCACTTTCCGAAGGGAAATGCCTCATTAATGAAGAGTATTTCATGCGATAAAAAAATACAAGAGAAGAAATACTTCACATAATATTTAAAATAAAAATTAGAGAAATGACATACACAAAATAACACAGTACACAAGATATATCATGCAAAACCCTTTAGGGAAAAAAGCTCAGTGAAGTAAATTATCTCCCTATTGTATTAACTGAACCATTTTAACATACAATAATGTACTCTCAATTCTACTCAATCCTAGTACATGTCCAATTATATGTAATCACATTAGTAGGTAACCATCGCAACGGTATTACAAAACAATGGGTACCAAAACCATTGGCCAACAATAAAACCCATAATGGATCCCCATAAACATGATTTATCTAACCACCTATAATTAACATAGGCTAAAAATACCTATATAAGACCTAGAAAAATAGTGGACCCCAAAAATTTAAAGACATGGAAAATATACAACACATTTCCAACAATTGAAGTTCAATTTGTTAGCACCTTCCTACATCTTTACATGTGATGAGTACAATTTCTCTTCAAGGAGGGGTGAGAAAACTATCCAAGAGGGTCTAGAACCTCCCATAACTCATGACACCATGAAATTTCTCCACTTCATGATTGGACTTTAATAGTGGGTTCAACATCATACTACATAAAAATGTGCATACTACGAGGGCCTAACTCCTCCTTGGTAGTTAGAATTCGTGAACCACTCGTGGCACCAAATTGTTGTCTTGCATCATGATTTGAAATTAGTAATGGATTCAACATCCTACAACATACACCTATGTATGTTTCAAAATCTTAACTCCCCCTATGTGGTACCACATAGTTTCACACAATTTTCTAGTGTTATCACTCTACTATGCAATTTTGCAGTGATGTTAGGAGGGTTCATTTTAAGAGACCTTTGGGAAATCGAAGGTGGAAAATCCTTGACGAATATGGCCAGAACCAATTTTTTGAAACATGCAAATTTTCTCGGGTTTGTGTGTAAATTTTTTTCCAGAAAGAATCTTTCATTTTCAATACATGTGATAGCAAGGTTACTATCGCACGACAACAAACATATTGTCGCACAACTGTAAAATTTAAATCTCTTGTCAACAGAATCTCCTTGTTACGTGTTAGTGAAATCTCTTTTTTGTGCATCAGTGAAATCTCCTTGTTGTACGTTAGTTAAATCTCCTTATTGCGTGTCATTGAAATCTTCTTGTCGTGCATCAATGAAATCTCCTTGTCGCATGTCAGTGAAATATCCTTGTCGTGTGTCAATGAAATATCCTTGTCGAGTGTCAGTAAAATATCCTTTTCATGTGTCAATGAAATCTCCTTGTCGCATGTCAGTTAAATCTCCTTCTTGCGTGTCAGTGAAATCTCCTTTTCACACGCCAGTGAAATCTCCTTGTCGCGCGTCAATGGAATCTCCTTATCGCGCGTCAGTGAAATATCCTTGTCATGTGTCATTCAAATCTCCTTGTCATATGTCAATGAAATTTCCTTATCGTGCATCAGTGAAATATCCTTATCATGTGTCAATAAATAACACTTGTCGCTCAACTACAAACTTCAAAATAGATCTACACTGTGCACTGGTGCTTAAAGTATGCAAGTTCACAGTACTTAATAAGCAGATACCTCAACTAGTAGTTAGTTAGTAATATACTACCCGACGAATCACTTAGGTTTTTATAGGAGATGTTTTCCAATGTAGGTGAAGCCGACCCCTAAAAAAATATACTGTATATTTTAGGGCAAACATGACACTGACCTACTTCAAAAAATTCACCTTTTCAAATTTTCCTAAAACGAAAATTTCACCATATTACGAATATTCACCACTAAAATTATCCCTATATGTTAGTTGAGGATGATGGACTAGTGCTTTATTATGAAGTGGTTGTAATGGTTTCATGAACACTTCGTCCATGTTCATTGTATGATAATATATTCTTCAATTCTTGTTAGATAGAGTTTGAGTTGCTAGTTAGGAGTACATTGAAATCTTACATTGGATTTCTTAGAACTCGTACATGAATTTACATAATATAACTTTGCGTTACATTTCTATATCTAGTTTCTCTCATCTTTGTTATTTTCATTTATGTTGCATAAGAATTTTGATATTTCCTTCGGCCTCTATCATTCAAAATATTCTTTCTGCACATAACACATCTATATTCTCATTCTAAGTGTTGTCCACCAAGTCTCCATCTGGACCCCAAAGCACCTGCTCAATGAATTTAAATTCATAAGGCCGATGAGGTAAAATTATCAAGGTATTTCACAAGAGTTAGTTGCTTGACCTGGAAAGAAAATCCTGCACTTGAAAAGAATCGTTAAATCAAAACAAGAAAAAATATTTGGTGAGGTTTGATACGTTAGTGTAACGCCGCAAAATCAATAACCCAAAAGGAAATTGTAAAGCTGGAAATTTGTTGTTGTTGTTGTTGCATGACATAACACTTACTACTTTTGCAATGATCACAAGAAACATAAAATTAACACTTAAATTTTTATTAATCGAAAAGAACACATAACTTATAGGTTTACTTTCATATGCATTGTATTCCATTACTTAAGAATTTAGATCGTGGAATCATAGCTAACATCACCAAGATGCATGATACCAACATCTCAAACAAGAATCTTTTTAAAAAATGGAGTCAACCTGAAACACTAGTTCAATGCCTAACACGAGAAAATGATGAAGTGATAGGTCCTTACTGCATTACCCCCAAGAGTTAGGTTCCATAAGAGGAAAGATTCATATTAAGTATCAAATGAGTTACGACAACAAATTCATCAATGATCTTTATTGTTTATGTTCTCCCTTTAACCATTTTACAGGGTAAGTCTAAGAAGAATTAAGCATACAACAGGGTTTACCAATCCCCATTGGTATCTTGAGATTACTCCCCAGTATTCTTGTATCCATTGACATATGTTAAATAGCTTGGGGATTAGTTTTTGCATAAGCCACTCAAAGCAAGAAACACTATTGATACAAGTTACCAAGTGAGATCAACATGTAAGGTCCTCGAGAAAACCTAAATGATGTAGGTCACCCCCCATAATTATCTTTTCACACTATGCTCTACAGCCATAATAACAACATAGTTCGTCCATGCCCTCAAGGCTAAGAGTTAACATAGGGTTAAGATTTCATTTAGTCATTTCGTGTGATAACGTCATTCGTATGGTGGCTCCAAGGAAGCAATCTTACCTCAAGCCACTAGTAGAGATAATACAATTCACTAACTTCCCTATTTTCAAAAATGTCTACATTCATCTCATCCTATGAAGGTATGGTTTACTATGATGTCATGGTATTAGTATTTTTCCTTTATCGTTTTCACCTTAGGGTGAAGATTTTGAATAAAGCTTGAATTTTTTTTATTGCGATTAAAAAACAATAATATTTTCTCTTGGTTAATGCAATAACATTTTCATACTCTTTACAAGAACCAATAATTGCATTTCCATTTATGTCAATAATGAAGATTTATCCTTTTGAACTGCATTGCATTCAAGATTACAATTTACTGCCAAATAACAAATAGCACTAATGGAATCGTTTAGTCCAAGGTACCTGCAACCAAAAGCATGGTCAACACTAGAAGATGGCATGAAAATATCCTATAATCTAACATATTTCATGTATGCATATTTTACCTTTCACAACGATATCACACACTTTGCACACAATATAGAGAGGGTAAGGAATACATTTATAGTTTCATTTCATTTACAATCTAGAGAGAGAGAGAGAGAGACAACATTTCCCAAAAGTAAATTTCTTTATACAAGTGATTGAAAAATATTCCCTACAGTCATGTGAAGGTTTCCTAAGGTGTCTTAACAGTTATTAGGATTAAAGAGGGTCCCAATTTTTTTTTCCAGTTATTGCGATAAATTTACAAAAGTGATCAATTTAACTAGAGTGGTTACGAAACTAAGGTTGAAAACCAACGTTCAAAACTTGTACACACATTTTTTCAATTCCCATTCAATCCCCTATATATATATATATATATATATATATATAGAAACCCTCAAATTTGAAAAAACTAATTTTTGGAAACCAGGGTTCAATCTATGACTACCATTTGGAGATAATTATCGTAAATGCACCAATTTATTCCTGTTGAAGAACGACAAGTGGCCTACAAAACCCACTTGCAAAACTAGTTTCCAAATTAGTTTTCTCATAACTTAAGGTTGATTACGATTTTCATGGTGACACTCTAGAGGTATGTGGTGTTAGATATCCATATCCCAATACGGATCCCCAAACCATGAGCTAAAACCAAAATGAATTTCTAACTTTTGGCAGCTATCTCATGTTACGAAACAACCAACTAGGCTCTTAAATGCATGTCGTTAAATGACCAAACGATCATCCCATGTTGATTTAAATATTGATGTGACATTCCATGTCACAAGGGAACACAATCAAATATTGACATCTCCTCTAGAAGAGTCGGGAAGATGTTTTGCACATCATTTTTTAATGTCTCTCATTAACTTTTGGTGTTGCTCACTCTCTTTGTTCTTAAGGATATCACAAGATCCTATCTTCTCAAACTTTCTTGTTTCCCCACAAAACTGAAAATCCTATTTTACCTTCATACCTACACCATCACTCTCACAATCAATTGTCACATCAGATATACAAGGCTTAACAATCCTCAAGATTTTCTCTTTGCATGCTTGTAAAGTTCCCATCAAGAACTTCTTTGCTAAAAACATCATTACCAATCCTATTTGTGGCTCTTGTTCACCTATAATGGGTAAAAGAGTGTCTCTCTCCATTTGATACAACAGTGCATGTATTTTTTTTTACCATCATGCACTACTTGTTTTTCACACTGCCATGGCATTCCTAACAACACATGACATACATCCATAAGTAACAAATCACACAACACTTTATCTTTGTATCTCCCAATCTGAAATTCAACTTGACATTGTTCCCTAACCAAGACATGATGACCTTTCTGCATCCAGGATACTTGATATGGATTAGGGTGCATTGTATTTTTAAGTCCCAACTTCTCTACCATCTCAAAATAAACTAAATTTTCAGTACTCCCACCATCTATGATCATGTTACATCATTTTCCCTTAGTTTTACACTTAGTTCTAAACAAAATTCTTCTTTGAGTCACATCATGCATTACCTTGTTTGGTTTCAATAAAACTCTTCTAACCAAAAGAGACTTACCTCTATTTTGAAGAATGGTATCAACATCTAAAGGGGGTTTTGAAGAATGGTATCAACATCTTTTTCAACCTTTCTCATTCCTGTATCTATCTCATTGCACTCATATGCTTTGTGTCCTGTGAATCTCTAACATCTATAGAATTTACCTATAAGTTGTACTCTATTTTTTTGCTTATATTACCTACAGAAAGGGCCCTAGTCTGTAAAAAGTTTGGATTACCTACAGAAAGGGCCCTGAAGTCTAGTAAAATTTTTACACATGAAGTAGCCAATCGATAAAACTATATACTCATCTATGGCTAGGTCTAAGCCATCACCAGTGCACTTCGCCATTGCTTCGCTCGAGAAGGCGGAACCACATCTGGAAATAAGAGATTGCCCTGACATTAGCTTGACCATATGACTCAGTTTTATTGGAGGAGCCCGCGCATGTTGAAATATACAAATGAGCTTAGATACAAAAACACTAAAACTATATAAAATTATGGCTCTAGGGGCCATCACCAGATGCCTTCGCTGCATTCGTTTTCTACCCGAGGAAGACCAACATCTACAATGCAACTGACATTACTTGGGATCTAACGCCTAGTGAAAGTTGGAGCCTCAACCCGCACATGGCTTATCTACCTGAGCTTTGGGAGGAAGCTCTAGCACATGATGCTCTGCAATCGGAGGGAAAACTTCTGCCAACACCTACAATGCCCTGAGGATGGAATGTGAGATGAAAGTTAGCCGCAACCCCCCGCTTATCTCCTATTTTCCCTAGCTCCACATTTTAACTTAGCATCATTGAAAATATTACGGGAAAACCCGACCAGACTGCTTGGGATCAACCATTCAACCAACGCAAGTGAGAATTGGATTTCCTCCAAATACCCTAAGCAACATTGAAAATATTACGTCTCCCGACAGACTGCTTGGGATCAACCATCAACTCGCGCAAGTGAGAATGGATTTCCTTCATTTCAAGGTCGTCAATATAAGAAGAAATGGACCAAATTTTGGAGAGCCATTACCTCATAGCAGGGTTATGAATTTTTCCCTCCATGTAATATTCAAAAGAAACTTCAGTTGCAGCTCTGTGAAATGGTGAGCGGTGAGAACCAAACCCAGACCTATGAGGGTCGATGGATGCTTCCCCTGGGAAAATCCCCACCTTCCAGTAGCTGGACCAAACCCAGCTTCCCTGGAAAATCCCCACCTTCCATAGCTGGACCAAGACACGTAGATATTTTCTCACAATCTCAACTTAGCAGAATGCCAAATGATGGGAAAACATCAGTACTCAAAAGGAAAGGGGAGGAAATGCCACACAACTCACGCATGGAACAATTAATGCATCCTCTTTTCTATGAATCCCAAAGAACGAGCGGGGGATTGTTATCCTGCGTGGGAGGATTAGGTAGCAATGTCAAATGATTTAAGTCATTAATTAAGGTTTTTTGAAAAGACTTAGGGAAATCATCATTCCATGTATTTAAGAAAATCCCTTCTTTATCCATCATTCCAACCCCGATATTAGCAAGAAGATCTGGAGAAGAGTTCCCAGCCCTAGGGATGTGATTGAAATGAATTACTTCATATCCATTTAGCCTAAGGAGAATCTCCTGAATTATCAGATTTAGCTTCCAGGACTTTGTAGAGTGGGAAGAGAGAGCATCGATGATTATATGGGAATCACCTTCAATCCATAACCTACTCCAACAAAAAGGAGTAATCTCCTTAAGCCCTTGCAAAATAGTTGTTCCTTCTGTAATGTTATTAGAGGTGTTACCATAGTCCAGAGCCATCATAAAAATTGGCTGACCCTGAGAATTGTGAATTAGACATCCACTACCATCCGGACTGGGATTGCCTTTGACAACACCATCAAAATTTAGTTTAACCCATCCATCAAGCGGTGGTTGCCACCGATTGACCTTTTTTAATCCATTCAGAACCCTATTATTAGGGTGTAAATTGTACTCTGTTACTTGTCCCATTTATCTACATAAGACCCATCTCATCTTTCATTCTTCTTTGAGTTTTCTATATTTCCTCCATCCTACTCATCAAGATCCCCATCATCATATCCATCTTCTCTTCCAAAGACGACCTTCTCTCTTATCTCACTTGTACCATCTTGTCTTCTTCCTACAATCACTTCTCAAAAACATATTTTCCTATTTTTAAGAATATATTTCACACTCATATACCGAAATCATGCAAATTTATATCACTTCAAACAATCCAATAGGTTAGAATGACCAAAATCCGTCAAATGACCTTCTTATCAAGCAACACACTCACCTTCCTAGGCTAAAACACCTCCCTTATTAAGGAAAATATGACCTTGACCACCTACTTGAAATTTTATTCTTCTTGATTCTTGTTTTTAGACCTCATATAATGCTTATCTATTCAACCAAGTGACACAATTCAATCCCTAGTCTCAACTCTCCTCCCTTTTCCCAAAACTATCCTTTTTAGAGTTTCTTAAGGCTTGCTCCTGGTGGAATCATTTTTGGAGCAATCTGTACTTGTCCAAAAAAAAGTAAATACATTTTCACATACCCTTTATACCCCTTGAGGTTTGTAGTAAATTTTAAGTCCCAATTCTAAAGATAAACTAGTCTTCCTCACCTCTACCTTCTATACTAGTTTCTTTTTCTACTAGCCCTGCCTCTAGCCTTTTTTGAGCATAAGTTTCATTACAAGGGGTTTCAAGACATACTGAGGGCATCTTTCGATACCCATTTTTCCACTCTTCCTATCTATAGATTGTTATTATGGCTTCTTTTACAAAATTTCTGTAAAATTCACTATCTAAGATCTTCAATTAGGCCTTAATGTCCTCCTATATGACTGTAGATGCTCTGTTACAAAATGCTTGAACTTGGGAACTTGTTAAGAGTAACAAATTATTAAATATGTATTAAAACCCCATCAAGATGCTTCCTTGTCAATTTGAGAGCTTATTGCTCTGTGAAAAGCATGCATGAGCAAACTTCTTCCAAACTTTAAGTCTTAAAACCTTCTTTTATAGGTATGCACTTCCCTTTTGTCATGCATAAGAGGAAATGTTAAGCACTTCAAGCCTTAATTATTTTACAAGGTTATTCTATAGGCTATTTAGATTATAAATATAAAATTTCAAACCTTGATTTGATCACTATCCCCTTCAAAACACCTTTTTTCTTCTAACCATAGGAGGGTTTCTAAATGAACACGAGAATAGAGATTTTGTAATAGAATCAATTATAAATAATTTCAAAGTCTATTATTTCTTCCTGAGGTCTGTATCACCTTCCTTGAGCTTCAAATCTTGACACTGAGGTGTTATCCTTCAATCTATAGGTGTAATCACTCGAAGTTCTCCTACTCTACCCTTTAAAATAGAGTTTCTCAATCTTTAGGGTTTTCGAACGAAAACACAGTCTTATCTATCACTATAATGTCTTTGAAGGCTTACAAAATAACATGCATACCGTATCAACCCTGTCCAACTTCTTCAACTCAATCTTTCTCCACAAAATCATTCCACTTTTCCTTTTTGATCTGCTTAGGATTTATATACACCATGCTACAAGTCTATACAGTTTATCCAAGCTTTATAGCTATACACAATAGTGAAATATCAAGAAATCAATATAGATACACACTCAAATAAGTCTCAAAAAAGAAGAAAATGAATGCTTCATGACCTAAAGGATGGCAGCCATTTTCAGTGCCGAAAGTCAACACATGCGCTCCTCCCGAAAATCTTGAAAATATGAGTGTTGAGATTCCCTCGGATGGCGGTGGTACCAAGCGGTTGCATGTCTCTGAGTCTTCTAGTTCTGACCCGAGTCAGGATAGCCCTCGCCTAGTCTCTCTACTTGCATTGGCTCCCCCGCAGGCGTTGTGGACTATTGTCACGAAATATAAGGGGAAGAAGGGGTGCTTTGTTGCTCCTGGCTCTCAGGGTTACTTTGGTTCTCCTGGTCCTTATGCTCCTTCGACGATTGATGGTTTTGTTTTTAACATTTAGTGATGTTTTGTTGCTTCCCTAGGCATGGCCTAGTGTACTTGTGGCTTTGGGGCGTGCTCTCATACCACCCACATTTTTTGTTGAGAGAATCTTGTACCATGTTGCATTTAATATAGTATAAGATATTTTTCATAAAAAAAACTCTTTACATTCACACTCCCAATCAATTTGCACCAAAAGATGTACCAAAAACCATTAAAACTATCACAATTGTGTATACACAAGAAATTACTTCCTTAGAGCTCTCTTTCTCTTCTTGACCATTTAAATGATGAATGGAATTAGTTACAATAAGGCTTGTATATGCTCTTTTCAAAGTTTCTAGTAATCATAAGTCTCCATATGACCTCTCTAGCCCCAGTTTAGCTTTAAAGGACAAATTTAAGTAACTTTTGTTTCATGCTAGAACCAAGGACATAGTAGACTAGGCTATGAATATGGCTTATTCATGCCTTAGAGACCTCTTCAAGTTCTTTTACAACCTTATTATATGTTCACAACTACAAGAATCACAACAAACATAAAAACATGCCCAAAAAGCCTTCTAAATTCAAATTTGCAATTTTAGGCAAAAAAATGCAAAATTCAAATATGTGAAAGAGACTAGACACGAACTATCAATTGTAGATTACTCCTAATGACCTCTAGCACCTACAGACACACTCACAAATCAAAATTGATGATTACAACCCATATTTATATATTAGGGAGGATGCCCCGACATCATCACACCTACCCCAAACATCTCAATGTTATTCCAAGCTCTAAAATTTGTATAGGAGGAAATATGTATTGACATAGTTGAATTGCTTAGTTTGATGTGAGTTGAGAGGAAGCTAAAAAACTGTTGTGGAGTTTGGCTTATACCTTCAACGTATCTGTAGCTACCAAAACAAGCAAGATCTCACCCTTTGGCATGATTTGGGAAGCAAGGAAGACAAGGTTGTGAAGTCTCCATTAACCTTGTCAAAAACATTTGCTTGCAAGTTTCCAACGCCTCCCAAAGAAGTCAAACAATGCCCATGTCGTCCACCTTAAATATTTTTCAAAACAATCTTCAACCAATTACAAACCCGTGTTTAGCATTTCATGAGACCACATTTGTTCAAAGCTATTATTTTGGTAAAGGTTGGTCTCTCCTCGTGGTGGCGCTCATGTCATGTTGATGCTCACCAAAAGCCAAAATCACAACATTACAAAAAGAACCCTACATCTCAACGTTGCCCTAATTTTTTTCTCATCTTTTTTTTATAAATACTATTTCATGAAAGGAAGTATATACATAAAATAAACATATAAGTATAAAAAAGTAAAGAGCTTAGTTTATATTTTATGTATATACTTCGAAGATGTTTGAGAGTGGTTTCAGACATCAAGGAATTATAATGTAAAATTTAGTGTTTGGATGGCTCTCCCAAATTTCAGACTCAGTCAATTTTAGGGTTCCCGAATTTCAGACTTAGTAGATTTCAAGATTTTAGAATTACAAACTTAGCCAATTTCGCAACCTAATTAATGTTAACAAAAATTTACGCAAGAACCGTTAGCGTATGTTTAAAGCACGTTGAACGAAAAGACAAAGAAAACTCACAAATGTTTAAAAACTACTGTCATCGTAAAATTTCTTGTCAGACATTGGTGGCTGATAAGGAGTGGTTACTACACTTAATGACATGATCCCATTGGAATTCCAATGGTGTTTTTTTTAACTCTGGAGAGAGTCCTAAGAAGAGATGCATATGAAATAATAAGCAATGTGACAATTATTTTCATATCATTTAAACACCATATCAACAAATTCAATATTCGTGGACACCATATTATTTATTAGCCGATAGGCTATATTATGGGAGGAAATCCTCCCTCCAAAAAGAGTTGTCACACCGGCTAATTACTCATCCCATTGGCAACAAGGATTAAATTTGACTACCACTTATTCCTTCAAACATTTTTTGGTAGACGTTAATTTTTTTAATATTGCCCTTCAAACATACAAAACAATGTTATTTTTATCAACTATTCTATATTTATTTAATTATTTTCAATATGCATTTATATATATTTCTATAATTTACATATAAATATATATAAAAATGACTGTCGTATTTTAAATATGTAAGTCGTATGTGACAATTATTACAAATATTTAGAAATATTTTACAACTAAATTAAAAAAATTGTTTAAACGAACGTCAAATTTAACCCCTGATATGCAAAAATTAAAGAATTTCGAAAATGAAGGGACGAGGGTCCCACGACATAGCTCAGGATGTTTTTGACAGATCACCTAATTCGACGAAATTGACGTTGGGTAAAGTTATGGTACCTAATTCAGCATGATTGGAAAAAAGACCATGTAGAAAAACATGATAGGTAATAGGGAATTTCTCCACTCACTAAATGGCCACATGGAGGGCTAAAACATGCTTGAATCGGCAGTGATAAAACCACCTTTTAAAGTGTTCATTTATCCAATAACACACTTATCCCAATTAATTAATAATTGTTTACGTTTCTTTCATAATTGATAAAGAAATCATGTAACCGAAGGCTAAAATCCATGATAAACTAATATCTAAATTCTTTGAAATATATCGAAGGGCCCTTGGTCTATTGGTGATGTTGGTAGGCTTTCAAAGAGCCCACCACAGATAAATTCTTGTTGAGTGCAAGGCCTAGAGGTAACTGACACGGGGTGTCAAAACGATTGATGCAAGATCGTGCCCTAGGTGACTTTGACGGCGTGGATTCCCCTTACTCATAGTTGCTTAAGATGAAAGTGATCACTAGTTTAGTTGTACACATACTCGTAATTGTAAATTTGCTATATGATTCCTCTGAAGCATGAGTTGAGATGTTGATAATCTATGTAATCTAGTGCCCCAATGAGTGCACTACTCATAAAAAATTCTTTGAAATATTTTTCCCACCAAATTCGTCTACTTTTGACTATTGCGTTTATGAATTATGAAAGATAAAGTGATTTTCTATTTAGGTGATTTTAATTTCTACTCTCAAACATTATTATTGAGTTTCTTTTTTATTTAGCCAATAAATTATTTTATTTTATTTGAACCAAACATTAAAATGCACGAATTAGATAGTAATGCGTAGAAACGCTGTTAATTACTAGGCGTATGTGATACTTAATTATTTTTAGGGGTTTTCTATCTAGTATTGGAAGTAATGGCGTAAAATTGTACCACCAAGGTTGGAATGAATCTAAGCCACCAAAAGTCCCCCGACTAACTTTAGATCGGGCGATGCACCCTGAAGCGGCGACGGAAGACATGATTGGTGTTACAGGTTCCATTAGCTTGGAATTGCTTAGATAAAAGGTTCAATCCCTCCTAAGTTGAATGGTCTTACCCATGATAATATATTATGATCATGGTGCCAATAGGGGCAACACTTTGAGGTGGCTCTCTCATTAACATAACGATTAATTGGTTGTGGGATGCCTTACTACCCAAGGCGACCATACCTCTTCAATGCATCTTAAACTTGCTTCGACAACCCTAGAAACCTTCATATTTTTCATATTGACATAACATTACACCTATTTTTCAATGCAAATGTTAATTTATTACGTCGAAGGCGTAGCTTACACTGAGAAAGGTCTTGTAGTTTATGAGGCTTGTTAGAACATAGGCTATCTCCATTGAATCGTACATCAACGTCCTCATCCAACGGTTCTCCGCTGCCTCCATTTCTTCCTTTTTTTTCTCGGTCAGCCAATTCCCACCTATATTTAATCCCGACTAAATTCCTTGCCAACCAATTTCTCCAAGCTCTATTAGCTGCTATTGCAGGAATGGTGCGACAAAGGTTTAGGTGCACGAAGGACAGGTGTTCAGAAGCAAACGAAGCTTTTGTATACATCAAACAAAACAATGACAAACAATTGATCTAGCTTCAGATACAGATACATATCTAGATCGATGAATTTGCATACAGTAAAATGATGAGATATTAGGGTTATCGCTTTATCTCCGCGTGCAGGTCTGATTTAGCGCATAATGGTTCTCATTTTATGACGATTATTAGCGAGAGATTATGTTCTGTTTATTTATTTATTTCATTTCTTGTTACAAGATTGCATCTATTCAATTACTGATAAATTTACAACGTTAATTTGAGTTTCAACGTGGTTAACACCTCTAGAATGTGGATTTCAAATAAATTAATTGTATTATTATGAAAAGGAAAATGACAGGTCTGAAAGGCCATTTAGGATGTGTCAGTCTCCATATTCCGCTTTGCGTTTTAAAGAGGGCTTAACCCGGTTGGTGGGTTTGTTTGACATGGGTCTATTTTTCTCATTCAACTTTTATTTTGTTGTTAAATACACAGAGAAACAAATATTTTTCAAGGTATACGTTCAACTGAAATCTTTTCGCTTTAAGGAAAATGTATATCCTATGTTGTCAGGAAACGGCCATTTACAGAAATGTGTACGGAATGCAGAAACGGATATTCTGCAAAAACCCAATTGGATGGGTTAAACGTTGACATGGAAATGTCTGTACTATATATATATCCCATATATATATATATATATATATATATGTATGTATATATAGACATGGCGATATATATAAATATATGTTTGAAGGTATGTACTGGATGTATGTATGTATTTCACTTTAAGGATATATGTATATCGAATGCCCTTAAAAAAATCTAAAATGTGCGCGCGCGTTGCGCGCGCGCATAGTACTCATAAATGTAAAATATTTATATCTATAACACAAAAAAGCCTAAAATTTCACTTCAAGGAAAAATGACAGGCCGGAAAGGCCATTTAGGATGTGTCGCTTTCCATATTCCGCTTTGTGTTTTAAAGAGGGATTAACCCAGTTGGTGGGTTTTTTTGACACGAGTTTATTTTTCCCATTCAACTTTTATTTTGTTATTAAATACATGGAGAAACAAATATTTTTGAAGGTATACATTCAACTGGAATCTTTTCACTGGTAAGGAATATGTATATCAAATTCCCTTTAATTTTTTATAAAAATGTGTCACGACTATAAATGTAAAATATCTATATCTATAATATGAAAACCCTAAAATTTCCTTGTTAGACTTATCATATCAAGGAAATATTGAGAAAAAGGCATATGAGGTGGCACTTTTTCTTGTTCTTTATTTTATCTCTTTGTAATTTGTTTTTATCGCCGTTAGTTTTTATCCTCTTAGCTGACTAGGGTTTAAAGCCGTAAATAAACATGCACCCCACCGTCTACGTGTCTTGCTTCAAATGCATGTCACACCTTGTAGTAATGGGCGTATCATCTTTTCCTAACAAAACATTGGTAGAAAGTTGCTATGTTGGTCGCCAGTATCTCCATTCTAAACGACATGTTTACAATATATTTCGTCCAATCAAAGAGACCAAGTGAATTTAGAATATTTCTTTTGATATATTGAACATACATCTTCACCATTTCCCTCAAATGTAAGCTTTTATTGGCACTTTTCCATGCGGTATTGAGGCCTTTCATATATGTCAATGTTGTATTTTTGAATTTGAATTTTTATAGCCTGAATTAATACCGTTCAATTTTCTAGTTAGTATATGTAAATCCATATCCATAATTGTCATTTCAGATGTCGGTCACATGTGATTGCTATTTTGAATTCTCGTCCACTGTTTATATTTTTTTTATTGTTTGGTCCTAATGACGAAATTATTATTGTTTTCTCATAAATATGAAGGTTATATATATATACACGCTAAAGGGATGTCAGAGGTGGGTTAGGGTGGGGGATGGTTTGACAAGCGACTCAATGACCCACCGTTCAAAGTACGCTGACATCTTCCATGGAACCACCTGAGACCGTCGACCTGCATGTGTTGTATCTTCGGTTTCTTGAAATTGACAATGCCCGTTCAATCCTTTCATAAGTGTAGAAGAGTACGACTGATTGAATTTAATGAATCTAATTTACTCTACTTTAAACATTGATGTCCTTCGTGGGTCCATGAATAAGTGCGTAGACAAAACAAAGATAGATATTTTCTTGGTGGTGGGATGAAACACAAGAGCTTACACAACATTAAAATTTTGAGTAGTTATTGACGTTTAATTACGCCAAAGACATTTTCAGCAAGGGAAAGACCTGGTTGGTGAATAATAGGTGCCAGACATTCAAGGGCAATGATAACTTTTTTTGTTGCTGTCCATAAATGTACGTTGAACAAAATAATATCAACCTTCCATTTCAGTGCCCACTGCTCCACTGACGTTAACTTCCGGGAAGCACATTTTCGCGCATTTGCCATGCATGAACCCCGCAAATGTCCAAGCAGTTCTCTTCCGCACCATCGCTATTTTTTCCCGACATTGTTTGTAGGTGCATTTTGTTTCATAAATGGATGAACATGAATAGGTGGAGTGGGTGCGTCAGTGAAAGGTTTTTCTATCAACTAGTATGGATGCCTCTAACAATGCTTTGTTTTAGCTGTCTGTGCATGAAATATTCCCGTGAAGGTACACCTGATTGTATTGCAGGTGGTTACTGGTTCGAGTCCCCAGAGGAGTATTATCCTTGTTGGTACTAAAGTTTCCATCTTTTTCCATTGTATTTAGTGTCTCGCTATAGTGTTGAACACTTTCGCATAAACCTGTCATGTTAAAATGGCCATTCAAAACCCTTGCAAGGATAAAAATTCCACAAAGATGAAATTGAGCCACGTCACCATCATCATTTAATTTTAGTATATGTAGCTGGCAATTTCCACAAACATTTTAAAAATTCCATTCGAACAAAACATGGATCAAGGACCTCAGGGAAAGTTACCTAAATTTCGTTAAAATATAAAATATTTTATACCCTGGTAATGGTTTACTTAGTTATAGCGAAAATTGATTTCTATTTTGATGTCTTGTGTTACACATTTCTTCCCTCATCATGTCCTACACCTGTTCCACGACTCGATATAGAAGTTTATGGGTGGGAACCTTGATCATGTTCTTGAAATCGGAAGAGAAACTATTATCGTACATGAACATGAAAACAACAACATAAGGAACCCTCAATGCAAAATTGTAGTTTCCTTAACAATTGTTGACTTCCACATTGAACAAAAAAAATGAAGTTCTCCTTTAAAATATTCATTGCCAACACGTTACTTTCAAAGATATCTTGAGATTGTGTTTCTACGACGCCATATCCCACTTTTTTGTCAAACAATTAACAAAACGTACACATGGCATATATCTTCCTCCTCGAAAAACATTTAGCTTCCACAAAATGAGACCCCCACCCCAACATTAACCTCTCCAAATTCCTTCTCCTTCTTCTAACCCCCTCTTCTACAACCCTTCCACCTTTTATGTTTTGGCCCCTCAAAATCAACCTATTCCTTGCTTTCCCCTTCCAAAATCACATCACACATTTCACTTGCAATTGCTAGTATGACAGTATCTATTTACAACCATATTGCATTAAATGGGATTGGTTAGTGCATTTGCGTATGAAAATTACTTTCTTCACCTATATACCTATTCTAAACTACTCTCTTAACTTCTTTTTGTTTTTGTTGAATCCAAATATCAAATTAAGAAATTGTTTTCGAGTAAAACTCTGCTGTTAATAAGAATGACGGGAGTTCAACTCTCACCACAGATAAAATATCTACAGACACCTCTTATTTGAAACACAGCATTATGTACCTGAGCAGAAACCTTCATTTCCTTGTCCTCTACCTTATATTGCTTTGCCGATATCCTCTCCACAGCACCCACGCATGAAACAACTGCCTATTTCGTCTTTAGCCTACCCGACAAACATAAGACAACGAAGTAGAAATGCCCTCCCAATATAATTAGCAGGCAATTGGAGTATGCCTTAGTAGACCACGGCGGCAACGTAAGCTGATGAAACAGTGATTAAGGTGAGACGATCACAGACGCTTTGCTTTTAATGCCCTCCGAACTCTTCAATTCAATTTTGGGTTCTAAATTCTTTATTCTGTAGATTTCTATAACAACATAATATTCAATCTGAGGAACCACAACTTACAAGATGGGGGTATGTGTGTTTTCTGGTATCTTGTATTAAAACATACCTTACTTGGGTTTTCCATTATCCATTATCTGTTAGCTTATAATGCCATTTTCAATTACAGTGAGCCAGGTTATCCGGGTACTCATTTTAAGAGATCCTGCTACGAGTTTGGATTCACACTTTTGGCCATACTACTGAGTAGTAAATCCCAGATTATTTACCGTAGTCATCCCGATCAAAGAATGGGCTGTTTTTTATTAAAAGCCAAATGGTGATTTTGGACTAGTGAGGCTCAGAGTTCAAAAGCTAACACACCCTTATTAGGATTTGGCATTTGCACCTAGTTGTGAGAGAAATCATGTGAGTCTTGAGAGATCTGTAAAATTTCTCTCGTCTCTCTGCATATCCAATCAGAAGATTTTCCCTGTTGGGGTTTTGCCAAACAGTCAAGTTATAAACAGGAAAATTTGTACTGATACGAATTAAGATAAGCCCCATATTAGCCGCCCCTCACCCCCTCCCTTTTTTTTTCATATAAGGTGATGTAAAGGTAGTTTTTTGTATGTCATTGGCCTAGCAACACAACAATTTAGTCAATGAGATCCCCTGTGCCTGCGCCAATTTGATGTATGAGATCACCCCTTCGGGAATCCCACACAAGTATTGTCTTTCCGTTTACTTTATATGATGTTCAAATATTGTACTTCTTGGTTTTGACCTCCTGACCAAGGTCAATAATAAACTTGAACTTGAGCTAGGGCAGACGCCTGAACAGTCTTTCGGGGATTTTATCCGCAACTCCCCACCAAATCATCCCTTGACATCACATTTTTGTTAGTATTAGTGGAGATTAGATATGCCTCTCAGGTCTACTCTAAACTTCTAGAGATGTGCTCATAGGTGTTTATGTATGTAGAAGTTTCATCAACAACAATTTAACATATCTCATTAAGCGGCAAGATTAGGTTTATCAAGTCCAGGTTGTCATGTGAGTAGATCCTGCAACCAGTATTGTATTTGCAATTTTGACCTTACTTTTTAGCTGCAACCTCAGAAACACTGGACTGTTGTATTTAATTTGTTCTCTTGCAATGTTTTACTTCAACTGCTGATAATTGCAAGTTGCAGCCATTAGTAAGTTATGATCATGCTGAATTTTATGTTACTCTAAACTAAATGCAGGGAATGCATTTTAGCAATTTTTTGTAACCAATTTCAGAATCCTCTTGGCAATTTCTTGTTGATGCACGAATTGCGCAATTCCTATCAACAGAAGTTCTAATATCAGGGAAATTTATTTGTATCCCCTGCATTGAGTTAAACCTAGTACAGATTCCATCTTCTGTCCGATCTCTACAATATGACAGGCTGCTTTAGTTTCACAGATTTTAGAGACCAATGTTACCGTATATCCTTTTTGAGTGCTGGATTGAAGTCGGAACTTTTGGAATTGGGTGATGGAACTACAATGCATTGTTGGGTTCCAAAAAAAATCAGAGATAAGCCTGCTTTATTGCTCATTCATGGCCTAGGAGCCAATGCAATGTGGCAATGGGATTCCCAGATTCGGCCTTTTAGTGGCTGCTTTAATATCTATGTTCCAGATCTCATATTTTTTGGAAAGTCATCTACCACAAGGCCCGAGAGGACCGAGATGTTTCAAGCACAATGTGTAATGAAACTGATGGAAGATTTAGGAGTTACCAAATTCCATGTGGTGGGAGTAAGCTATGGTGGCTTCGTGGCTTACAACTTAGCTCACATGTACCCAGATGCAGTTCAAAAGGTGGTCCTTGTGGCTTCTGGAATTTGTTTGGAAGAAAAGGATTTGAAGGAAGGGCTTTTCAAAATATCTGACCTGGCAACTGCCATAAACATTTTACTGCCAAAGACAGCTACCAATCTGAAGACATTAATGAAGATGTCCTTTTTCAGGGCTCCTAAGATGATCCCTTCTTGTTTTCTCAAAGATTTCATACTTGTAAGTTTGCTTATGTGTCTCTCTTCTGCTTGCATGCATTGATCTTGTTGAACATTTTCAGTTTGCCAATGATGTATTTTAAAATGTTCTCTAGGGTGCTGGTTTGATTTATCTGCGTAGTTTCTGATTTTCCTTGTATTATAGAAAATGGTTATAGACAGAAGAGAAGAGAGAGTGGAGTTGGTCAACCACTTAATTGAAGGCAAAAAAGCTTGTGATCTTCCTGTTATATGTCAGGTAAAACACTGCAAAGAACAAGAAGTTTCTCTGATATATTTTTCAATTTTGCATTGTGGCATGGGTTAGCCAATGGATAACACATCCATCTCTCCTACGAGATGATATTAAACTCATCTTTCTTCGTTGAAAGGCCATTCTCATATTTTAAGGCAAGTAATGTACAAAACTCGTGAATTTGTTGTTAGTCATGACTCATTGGTGGTTCCTGAAGAGTCGTATGCACCTCACCTCTTTGTAACCACAGTAGCATAAACATGTTTTCTTTGATAGAAGAAACTTAATTCAAGCTTTTTATAAACAACAGAAACATGGGGAATGGTGCACACACCCATACTCATTTTCTTGATCTTTTTTCCACTTGATGGTGCCATTGAAAAGAGCTGAGCGTTGTCCTTTATATGTTCCTTTCCTACAAAAAATGTATTTAACCACTTTCCCTGCAGGAAACACTACTGATCTGGGGTGAGCATGATCAGATATTTCCACTAGAGTTGGGACATAGATTAAAGAGGTTTGGATTCTTGACTTTTGCATGTATTTTCAATGTTAGTCATCTTCTTTCTCATTCGCTTTGATCCTATTAACCCGGCTCAAATATGCCAGGCATCTGGGAGACAGACCAGAACTGGTTGTGTTTAGCAATGCAGGTCATGCAGTTCACCTGGAGAAAGAAAAGGAGTTTAAAAACCAGCTAAGGAAGTTTCTCCTGGGTTCTTCACAGAATTAATATGAGTTTATGAAGTGCAAAATGTATAGGCTGATGCCAATGCATATTAACATGTCCTGAAAGGATACATATTTGGGAATTCTGTTCTAATTTTTCTTAAAATATCATTAGATTTTTTGAGGACAGTGGTTGTTTTTGTTTTTTTTTTCTGAAAAGAAGTAAAAGGAATTATTGTTGCTAATATTGTTGTTGGGAGTTAATGCGGTTCACCTGGAGAAAGAAAATGAGTTTAAATTTAAAACCAGCAAAAGAAGTTGCTCCTGGGTTCTTCGCAGAATTAATTTTGGTCTATGAAGTGCAAATGTAAACTCAAATGCCAATGCATATTAACATTTCATGGAAGAATAAACATTTGGGAATTCTGTTCTAATTCTGCCTAAAACTTTCATTAGATTTATTGAGAGCTGTCTTTGATAAGGTTTCTTTTCTGAAGGTAAATAGAAGTGTTGGCATTAAAAGTTTATAAAGAAAATTGGGATTGGAAGTAATGAGGTCCTCATGAACTATTTCTACAGGAAACAAATGGATATGGTTGTTTCTACATGAAATATTTCAAAGAATAACTCCTAAAAGCTTCTTCATCGTCAGCTTAGTGGGACTATTTTATTGTTTGTCCTGAGGGCTAAGTATGAGTTAGTTGTTTTTAAACAATCTATATTATTCACAAAAAGGCACAATTCCATGCAAATCTTCATTGATGATGCTTTCGATTTCCAGAAACATTGAGATTGTTTAGCAGATGTGGTTATCCCAGTGGCTGATCGGTTACCATTCTAAATAAACTGTTTAATTTGGATACTCATTTGGCAGCAGAATGGTTACTCTGCACAATAAATGGTTTAAATCCAAAACATGCTACAAATGAAAACAGAAAACATTGAGAAAGTGCATCCTAGATGAAAAAACCTCTAGGAGAATCTTAAAATAGTACTGAATTGTATTAGAGAAGTAGGATGTAAAATAGGGCTCTTTAGCCCCATAACTCATTTGTTAATAAGAACGAGTGCACTTAATTGATAGGGCATTTATGTGAGGACTATAGCCTAGGTACTGTTGTAACTTGGATCATGCACCCGCGGAATTGTCAGATGATCTAGTGCAACATGGGAACATCTCCAAGGTGTGGGACCTTGGCTCCTTGGGATGAACCTCTGTAGAATTCCAGCTTATTTCTAAACTATGTGCATCTAATATAAGATCAAACTGCAAAATCTACAGTGCTAGAAAACAAAAGTTTACTATCCAACTCTTCAGGGGAAAAGGGAGAGAAATAACTGAAATACTTGGGAAATGGCGATGTACTAGAGGTTTAAGTAGCAAGAAGATCAACTTTTACAAGAAAAGAACACTTTTAAATAATAATAATGATATGCATAACATTCTATTCCTTTTCTTTGACAAAGAACCTTTATGAAGACAAAACTTACAAATAATAGAAGGGATTTTATTTATTCCACAAGTATAAAAAATAAGTTTCGCCAATCACAACTTGCAATTTTGTTAAAGAAAGATAATTTATTATGAAGGTAAGATAGATCACCACATATTAGGAAATAAGAACATTCACAAGTGTAAAATGAACTACAAAAATACACCAAATTAGATGAAGACAAAATATTAGTTTTGTATATAGTATTGAGACTAAAGCTTGTATATGAGTACTCAAAATGGCAGAGCCTCCTTACACAAATGATTCAAAATTCCCGTATTACATAATGCATCCTTTTATTTATAGATTAAGAACGTTGAATAATTATAGCTACTCTTCTTAATCATTACATATTAAAAATAGAATGTAATTACACTTGAAAAAAATTCTCCCACAAAAATATCCAATTGGTTGTGTAAGTTTTACCGGGTCAAACCCGCAACTCGAATGGTGACTATGGCTTGGAGGATGTTTGAAAATGGTAGCCAAGCTCAGCTAGGGCTAGCGCCACCCTTTTCCCAATTTTTGTCAGTTTCTTCTTCTTTTGTAGTTAACTTGTGCATGTAGTCAAGAAATCGTTTGATGATTTCTTGGACATCCTTATCAGCAAGTCTACATGCATAGTAGTTTAGGACCTCAATGGATTTAGCTGTTCTATTTGAGTTTCCAAGTAATTTCTTGGTCTGATTTATGATTTTCCTAAGTTTCTCAAGAAATTCTGGTACGATACCAGCTTATGAATAGACTCGAGACCAAATGAATTTGTTACCTTAATTCCTCATTAACCAAAATCTTGAACCTAACAATAATTTGATCTGCTAGGAGTGCATCAATATTTTCATTAAGGAAATTACAATGAATAATGTTGAACTCATCTGTGATATCGTTGAGTCCATCGGTTTCCTCGATCCTTGCCTTGTTCAACCTGAGCATTTCTTATTGTAGCATCTAGGTACATAATTCCATGGATTCATTATATTAAAACAACTTCGAGGAATCATCAATTATCCCTTCTCTTAAGAGTAGATTAGATTTTAAGCTCTATACCTCCTTCCATGCATCCAGTGTGAGCTCCAAATTATCACATTCTTTTTCGAGAATACCATACATTTTAGTAAATGTATCTTCTTATTCGAACTTGTTGTACAAAGTGATGACATATTTTATTACTTTTTCCCCTTCCTGAATATGGATTTCAATCCAAGCCTTGACTTTTTGACCTTGTTGTCCAATCTTCTCAACTGCGGAGAGGGAACTTGCATCAAAACTTGTAGAAATTGTGAGAGCAGTTGAAAGGGTTGGCTGTGTGATCTTGTGAAAGATGGCTGTCAATTGTTCCAATTTAATTTTTAGTTCATCTTTAGTAATTTTTTCTTTATCAAATTTGTCTAGAATAGTTCCAAGGGAAACCTAGAAATCTTGTTTTACACCTTCATGTGTGGCCTTACCAAGATAAAAAATTTAAATAT
Source organism: Taxus chinensis (assembly GCA_019776745.2). Taxonomy (NCBI): domain Eukaryota; kingdom Viridiplantae; phylum Streptophyta; class Pinopsida; order Cupressales; family Taxaceae; genus Taxus; species Taxus chinensis. The sequence continues at coordinate 13,647,508 of CM034150.1, forward strand.
GAGAACTTTTTGTAGCGATATTCTCTTTTGATTTGTTGGTAGTCAGAGTTATTATTTCAACAAATCTTTCCCATGTCTGATCGACCGAAAGGTGAGAAATAACCCTTGGCCTCTTCACCTATTTCTTGGGAGTCAGATCCAAGATGCTAAGATCAACATCATCTCCAATAGGAAGTTTCTTTTTTTTGTGGGAGTTTACATGTTCAACCATGCATGAGTAGTAGAAGAAGATAATTTTTTGGAGGATGACATAGGTAATGTCATCATGATAGTAAATTGGATAGGTGATATAAGGGAACTTGTTGTAGTAACCATGAGCAGAAATGAAGTGGTGACAAGTGGGGATGAAATGGAAAGGTTAGTCGCGGGGGTGGATGAAACAAGAAGAATGATGGGAGAGGAAGTGGGGAGAAAATATTAATGAAGGGGAGTTCTTATGGGGGAACTCAGAGCTAAAACATCCCGAAATGAGAGAGAGGGAAGGGAAGAAAAGACCTAGGCCATGGTAGGGGGTAAGCTAATGGGAGTGGGAGAAATGGGAGGAGAATAAATAGAAGATATGGGTAAAGAGATATTGAAAGGTGGAGGAGATGAAGGGGTTGAAAATTGGGAGGAAGGGAGAGGTGGTGAAGTTGGTGACTACAACACTTGAGTTGTGTGTGGTGGTGAAACACTAATATCAATAATATCTATAGAAGGAACCTTGGAAGGAACAAATTTTGTGGAGGGAACCTTGGAAGAAGAACCAAAACCTCTACAAACAATGGTGATCCTACGAGGCTTGGGAATGGGTTTGGTAGTGGAATTCCTCCCTTTTTGAAGAGGTGGGGTGGCTCACTGGTGGTTGTACATGTGTTGCTGCAATAAGAAGCTACTATGACACTTTTGGCATAATTCCTAATGGTATTAACCATTGGTGGGTTTGGTTGAGGATATGAGTTGCGTGCTCCTTCGAGTTGCTACACTCTTGGAGTGACCAATTGACTTAAGGTAATGGTTGGTCTTTCACATTAGTTTGATTATAAATGAGGTCCAAGAATTTTCCATCATCTTAAAGGCCCTCAGGAATATTTGTAATTATGTATTTAGTCACTTCCTTGAGAGTCAACCTTTGGAAGTCTCTCTCCTGCACTGCGATTTCATCTCTATAATTAATCCAGAAGTCCTCTAAGTGTGGTATGTGAACACCAGTTGGTTTGAGTCCACTGACCATGCCCTAATAATCAAAGCTAACTCGTGGGTGATAGGTTTTCATTATCATTTTCTTTATTTCACCTTCAACTTTATTTTCTTTGTATGAGGATACACAAATATATCGCCCCAAAAACATTGGGAATTAAACCCATGCCTTATGCCTATCATGGTGGATTTTGTGGAGATGTAGAAATTTTTGAACTAATTCCATTAAAACCCAATTATATGTGGGACACCTTGGCAATTTATAAGGAATGCCTGAGAATCCTCCCACCTTGAGATATGTGAACGTTGGGAATTGTAAGAAAATACCTCCCCAAGTCCTGACCATGTTCCAAGAACTATCTGATATCCTTCGGTTATAGAGCTTTTTATTGAAGAAACATAGGATATCAGTGAAGAAACATCACTAACCCTCCTGAAATGTCTTGATCCTTCCTTCATTGTTAGTTGAGGATAAAATTCATAAATCTGCAATGAATTTCCTACACCCTCGGGTGACAAACCTGGATAGTTTATCATCCATGTAGTTGTATATACAACATAAGAAGTCATAAAAATTTCCTGAAGTTTGGACATCTGACATTTGAATATGTATGGTATTGCTGATGTGATATTCTGATCGAATAAGGTCATAATTCTTACGGATAGTGGAAATATATAGGTATATCCATTCTTGGAAATCTTTGTAAGATGGGAGCCCTGTAACTCTTCTCACTAGTGTGATAATATCATTTATTTCTTGAATAAAGTCTGAGAGTGGAATGGTATTAGGAACCCTAGATACTGAAGGCTTAGGTTTCACTAGGTAACTCTTGTTAAGAGCTTTAGTACAAGCTTTAGCATTTATTTCACAATGTTCAAGGACGAAGTCAGGAGAAATTGAAGCATAACTCTTAACATTAGGAAGCTTTAAAATGTCCTCAAAATAATCATTTTCCAATATGATCACAACTTTTCTATCATTATCTCTAACAATTCAAGAATCTCTATCATAATGTGTTGCAGTTACAAGCACAAATTCTGGACATTGCATTGATGGTGGAAAAACAGAAGCTAGGGCAAGCCCACTATCATAAATACTATTTTTCCAAGCATTCTTAGACAAACCTCTAATTCTACTCCAAAATTCCAACAAGTCAATGTGTCTAAGGTCAATATTCTTGATATTATCAACATTTGATGTGATACTGGAAGGGGGAGCTGTGGGTTTTACCCCATTTCTGGAAGAGCAAAAGCTCAATAATAATTCAATCAACATAAATTGAATAAAACAACTTACATTTAAATAGGTGTAATGAGCTCTTAATTACTACTCATTAATAACAAATCTGAACTACTAACATCCCCACAAATCTCTCATAACACTAATCTAGGAAGGTTGTTGTAATAACCTATATTCACTCCCTAAATATTTCACATCCCTATTAACACTCCTCTAAAACATTCTACGTGAGTTGTTTTCTCAACTCACTTATATTATTCACTAATATAATAATATTACTAATCTAAACATTAGCTACCACAATATAATGTGAACACTATTTATTCCTAACATTCCCTCCCTTAGTGTGCACAAGGGAAACAATGTTGTATGTTGGAGCAATTGCACGAACGTTGCCTTCGTTTCTTGTTGGCGATATCTTCTGGGTTTTTTATGAATCTTCTCACTTTGTATTCCCTCGCCTGCCCCCCACCCCCTTTTAATAAAAAATCTTTTGGATGTCAATTTCCATGGATAATGCATCCAAATAACCCTTATAATTTTTCAAAATGTTTTCCTCTATAAGAATATATTCCCCCCAAAAAAATTACCCCTTTTAAAAAAATTATCTCTTATCTTTTCATAATAGAAGAATAGGCAAAAATAACAAAAATAATCCTTACCCATTTTAGGGTTAGGGATTTGTGTTATCCCAAAATAATAGACGCCGCCATTTAGGAGATTCAAGATGAATTTGCAATCTTGCTGATGGGTGAAGCGTCCCACGTGAATAGCCAAAAATGGGAGAATCTTATCCACCACGTTTAACAAAACAGGAGAAATGTTTGAATAGGGTTTAGAGGATCTTCATGCTGCGAATTAGACTTTTCCGTTTTGCTGCTAAGGAGAGTCGCAGGGAGCTTAATCTCATAAGGTGCATCCTCTTATTCTTTGCTTCTTCTAAGAGAACCTTTATCCATCCCCCACTGTGTTGGAACCTCCTCAGTGACTTGCAGTGTAGGAACGTTCCTCCTACCATCCTAGGTACAACAACCACAGTTTCCAACATCATTGCACGACAACCATATCGTCTCTGAAAGAAGACATATGTAGGCAATCTCAACACCTTTACAGTCCAATAAGCAAACTTGTCAAGAAATGTCTTGGGTACATGATGCTTCGTCAGATCTATGCTCAAGTCTGCAACATACGTCTCCCAAGGCCGGAAAGAATTCCGTGGCCACAATGATCCATCTTCCCTGGCGGGCTTATAAGGAGAGAGACCCCAGTAACTGGAACAACCCTTTTTCCTTTAACTTCTGGACATCATAGTGGGGAGGATTCACACCCTTTGTATCTTCTGGAATGTCATCATCTATCATTGCCTTCCCGGCAACAATAGTGCTCTGTGATCCGAGCGAGCCTTGTAGATTCTTCATCCTGCGGACGCCTAATCCATCCACCATCATCAACGAAAAAGAATGGCCATATACAACGGTGCGAAGAGAATGACCATGAGCAGAGTCCAAGATATAATTGGTCTTACAGAGCCAAAGGCGTTGTTGGCCCTGTATTACTTTCATTATCAACATTTGCGACAGCATCGTAGCCACCATATCTTTCTTCTGTAATTCTGGGGAAAACAAAGGTAAGTAAAGGGTTCAAAATGTTATCACAACTATATCAAATCCTCCCAATGTAGAGAAAATCAGATTTGCCGCATTCTTAATTGTACGGCCTGATGCACAAAACTGCAATATTATATATATATAAAATTTATTTTCTGTTTTTTTTAATGAAAAATGTGAACAGAATGGATGGGAAAACTGCGGAAAGAGCGAATAGAGTGGGAAGAAAAAGACGTTGCACGTGAATGATGGATGTCATCGGGTTTGCTGCGAGGTTTGTGGTCTCTGCTATTATCATTGACAAATATGCAAGAAGGGTGAACGCTATAAACTCCATATTTCGCGTGAGGTCCGTGGTATCCCGTTAGTCTTTCATTTGCACCGCTTGACTTCACAACAAATGAATGGGCACAGAAGAATGGAATGGGGTCAAAGAGGTCTGTGGGATTTGCTAACACATTTTCTTAATCAATTTGATGAACGAAGCATGAGTAGTGTGAGATTCAGAGAGGTCTCACAGGGAACCTTCTCTGGTACCAAATGTGGGTTTTACCCCATATCCGGAAGAGTAAAAGCTCAATAATAATTCAATCAACATATACTGAATAAAACATCTTACATTTAAATAGGTTTAATGAGCTCCTTATTACAACTCATTAATAACAAATCTTAACTACTAACATCCTTACAAATCTCTCATAACACCAATTTAGGAAGGTTGTTGTAACAACCTATATTCACTCCCTACATCTTTCACATCCCTATTAACACTCCTCTAAAAAATTCTATGTGAGTTATTTTCTTAACTCACTTATATTATTCACTAATATAATAATATTACTAATCTAAACATTAGCTACCACAATATAATGTGCACACTATTTATTCCTAATAGGGGCCACCCCTTGGAAACTATACTTCATTTTCTCTTTCCCCTTATACGACGATTCAGACATTCGCCCCTGGAAGAAACTCTAACATCCTTACAAAACTCACTGAGACTTGAGGGTAGAAGTTAACCTCTAAAATGTAGCAAAGAACCTCCGAAAAGTACCAACAGAACTTGAACCTTGCTTTGCAACCTTGAAGTTCCTGGTGGAAGTCAACCTTCGTTCTGACCTAAAGTTCCGCTTGGATTCAACCCTTGTTGTGCATGTTTTGACTGCCAAATTTACATTGTCGAAGCTTGCAAAGTGCTTTTCAACCCCCGATTTCCGATGGCGGAAGTTGAAACTTGTTTTGCAAGGCCGAACTCCCAATTTGGTCTGTGATGGAATCACAAATCATTTTTGTAGCTTTGAACTCTTGAAACTGTGTTTCAGTGATAGATCCTCCTTTGATTTTTGAGAAATGAGACCTTGAAGCTTAAGCTTCATCAACAATAAAACTAGCGAAGGAGGGAAAGACATGGAAATGTTAATCCAAAAGCACAAGAAGGAAAACTCCAATAATGATACAAAAATGAAAACACCAAAGGCACCCATAATGCCAAGCAAATATGGACAAGAAAACCCAAAAAAAGACTAAAAACCATGCAAAAATGATTAAAACATAAAAATTTGCCTAAATATCAAGCGGGTCAAAGAGAAATATGCGAAAATGCCCAAAATCCATGCAAGGAGCACAGTCAGAGGTAAGTGAAGCGTCAGCAGGTTAGTGTACAAAGTGTTAAGGGAAAAAGACAAGTAAAAAAATTACCCTTAAATAGAAAAGGAAAAATTAATTACCACGTACGTGACACGTGTGGGTAGGTGGCATTAAATTCACTGACTTGGCATCGGGTTTCGGGGTTCGGAAGTCATCGTGCACATTGCATGCAATCTATGATATTAAATTTGAAACTTGAAATGGTCTAGGTTTCTTTGCATTTCGGAAGTCGGAAGTTGACTTGCAATTTGCATGCAAACTGCACTTCGGGTTCCGAAACCTGAAATCGTCTTGAATGGTCGGAAGTCGGGTTTTAGAAGTTGACTTACAGTTTGTATGCAAACTGCAATTTGGGTTTCGAAACCCAAAATACACTTGGGGGATCGGATTTCAAGACTCATCTTGCAGTTTGTACATGCAAACTGCAATTTGAGTTTTAACTTCCAATTTGCACTAATTTCCTATGTATTTCGGGTTTCGGATTTTGGGAGGCAATTTGCATGTGAATTGCAAATTAACTCTCGAAACCTGAAATCTGAAACACATAAGAAAACTTCAGTGCCTAGGCGATTTCCTCAAACAATTTTGAGGATAATAACACTTGATAAAAAGAATTTTTTTGCAAGAAACTTTTCAAATAGAAGACAAACTTGGCAAGGGAACTTGGAAAGTTAATAGTTACGTAATTCACCATGGGTGGATTATTAAAATAAATGTAATAAGTTAAAATATTCTTGTTTAACTTATGTCTAATTGTCATTATCCCTAATTTTGTGGGTTGTTGGAATGTTATTTTCCAGATATTATTTTTGCATATTTGCTGCCATTTAGGGGATATCTCATCCACCTTATGTGGATATGATAAGGCAATACACTTCCTATAAGAATTCTTGCCATCTCATGTGTATTGTAATCAAATTTTACATTATCTATAAAGTTCTTAAGTTGTTGTGTCAATATTTGGTATCGGATTAGGTAGAGATTTTGATCTTGTTAGGAAGGTGTTGGAAAAATTTTAAGAGGGTTTTAGAGGTTGTAATGAAGTATGAGCAAGAAAAAAAACTAGAGTTTCCCCTGCCTATGCGTAGCCTTAGCCCTTGTTTTTCACACCCTCTTGTTATTACACAACAGTGGTACCATTAGGGAGTTTGTTGTAGGTTTTAGATTGTTGTTTGTAGAAGTTTCAAAAGTTGAGAATGATCAGAAAGTTATAGAGTGGGAAAGGAGTCACCCAAGCATTGCCTCTTACACCACACTTGTTACATGTTTTATTTGTGGTGTTAAAAATAATTATATTCTTTTCGTGGTAAGAGTTACATAGGTTTTAGTTTAAATAAAATATATAGTTTTTTAATTTCAAAAACAATTGTTTTTAGTTTCATGGGTTTTGCTTCCAAATTTGGAGAACCCCCGAAAACCTCAACTATGCTTGTTATACCTCCAAATTTGGAAGAACTTCCTTGAAACCACTCTTCATTGTGAACAATCATCTTTCTCTTGATCGATCTCATCAAGGTCGAGTTGCAAGGTGAGTTGATTGCTATATGAGCTATGTGTAGAGTTGTTAAAGGAGATAGTTGGAGGTTAGTTGAGCAAAGTGCATGGCGAGCTAGAAGGAAAGTTAGTGGGGACCCAAGCTCTACGAGTTCACCACCCTCATCATTTATCTCTGGAACAACCAATAACTCAACACAACCAAGAATGCAACATTGAAAAGTAATGGTCCTTGATTTCGACCATCACATGTTAAAGCATAAAATTGTCTCTACCCTTTTCCCTGTTGCACCACTTATTACCCAAGTTTTATCCCTGTTTGATTCAAAATAGATCGAAACTTACTTATATGTTGTACCATGCTTTCTCCTTCATCCATCTTGAGTGGAAGTATGAGAGGTATATCCCAATATGTGTCAACAAATCTTAGGTTTAACCTTGTGGAGAAGATTTTTCATTTTCAACACCTTCTTTATAGTCTTTTGCTGACAAGGAAGCAACTCAACACAAATTTCTTTTAGGTTACGACTTCTCAATATACGAAATGTATAAGAATTTTTGATGTAATCCTTGGAATATGTGTCAAAACTTATTCTTAATAAACCATGTTTTTCATTTGTGTTTATCACTTTTTATAAGACACATTTGATCTTTTCAAGTTGGCAGTAAATAAAACAAATTAAATATGCAACAAACATTACATTAAGTAGATAATGCCACAATGGTATGAAAAAGTGACACGTGGTTCATATGTGGCTTGTAGGAAGAAATAGGAATGTTGGCTACATTCCCTTCGCTAGATTCCCCAACCCAAAAAATCTCCTCTGTCGATCCCCTTCATTATCACAACTATTCTTCTAGATTCCCCAACCCAAAAAATCTCCTCTGTCGATCCCCTTCATTATCACAACTATTCTTCCCTCTAACACAATCTCACGGGTTATGAAAATGCATGAATTTCCACCAGTTTGTTTAAGGGAACCTAAAATATTCTCCATCAAATCACTATGTGCCACCTTCGGTGTATCCATTGCACCCTTCTGGTGCAATTTCTAGTAATAATATTTCAAAATGTCTACATCTTGGAAGAGGGTATAAAACATAAACAAGATCGATATAGTAATAATATCTATATTCATCTTGTTAAAATAAAAAAAGGACGAGGGGTATTTACAACTTTAGCAAGTGCAAGCTTCCCTTTTCTTATTAGTCACATAATAGGCAAACATGGTTAGCATATGAAGTAGTGACATTTATTATTTGTGATGGCATTAAATGTTTTCTTATTATATTCTAAGCTTAAGAGACGTGCACAATGGTGTGCTCATCTAATGTAACTTACAAAATAGCTAAATAGCTAGGGTTTCTGAATAACATGAGAAGGCTAAATAACTTACAAAATTGGGAGGGTTTCTAAATAACCTGAGAAGGCTAAATAGCTTACAAAATAGGTAGGGTTTATAAATAACATGAGAAGGCTAAATAGCTTACAAAATAGAAACTACTCAATATCAAACTTTCAAAGTGGACCTATATGTTTGTTTTTGGCCTGTGGAGCGTCCTGAGTAATCAATGTTTGATGAAAACAAGAACTTCAAAAACCACACTAAAACTTACTTGGTTTAAGCAAGAAGCAAGGTTCTATATGCTCCCATAAGCAATTTTGGATTGAAATAGAGAAATTTCTCACCAAATCACCCCAACAACTCCTTGATCATTGTTTACACAACCTCCATCAGGCATTCACACTAGAAAAATACTTTCATCTACAATCAAAAGGTGCATATAGCATGATTCTTCTTGAGAAAACAATCTATAATAGTCTTTTAGTACCTTTTCTAACAAGATAAATGAGACACATAGCGTTTCCACTTTAAAGCATTTTTCAACCCTATGAAACAATCCTCATACACTCTCCTACAGGTGCTTATACAAAGAACCCATTTCTCTTAAGGCAAAATATGCAATACCACATCATTCATTCTTATGAAGAAAAACAGTATAGAAGTGCAAAAACATAGTTAAACACTCATTCGTATTGATTTCTTCTTCAACATCTTTTCATAGACAGAGTCCTTCGTTACAATCATGTAACTATCTTCTTTCTTTTGGTATTTATCATTTTTCCATCAAGATTTTCACACTAACTAATTGTTTTGATGATTTTAGATGGAAAATAAAAAGGAGTAACGATTATTTTGAGAATTCTCATACTAATTTCCACTCCTAGAGACATAAAATGACATGACAATATGTTTACACCACTCATTCAAGACACCTAGACCCCTAACACCTACTTCACAAGCCAAAAATTGCCCAACAAAGTTTAAAAATTCAAATTTTCACATTTGAGCGGGAAAATGAAAACCTAGGCAAAGTTTGAAATTCTTGAACAATTAGAGATGTATATTAAGACTTCATAAGCCCTATGACCACATTCCTAGGATGGACAAAATAAAAAATGGCTAATCTAACTTTTTCATGTTGATGCGCCTGCATCAAAACCATAGGTGGTGCACGATCACAAAAAGAATCTTGGTTTGGAAAATCATAATATGGCAGAGCAATTAAGTTAGAAATATTACTAGAGTGGACTAGATTCCACATGCACAATCTATTGTTGCACGGAGATGCCAATGTCTTGTAAATATTATATGATTGCATCCTTAAAATTAGTGAGAGAAATATTAAAAGTCAATGGTGCTCTTGAAGTGTGGATATTTCAAAGAACAACAAAGAGTTGTTCCGTTGTAAGTTATTATTAGCTTGTGTGAGGGTGTGAAGGTCTTGACACAAAGCTATTGTCTAGTGAGTTAGAAACATTACAAGAGTGAACTAGATTCCACATGCACAATCTACTGTTGTAAGGAGACACCAATGTCTTGTAAATATTTTATGAGTACATCCTTAAAATTAGTGAGAGAAATATTAAAATTTACATGGTGCTCTTGAAATGTGGATATTTCAAAGAACAACAAAGAGTCATTCTATTGTAGGTTATTATTTCCTTGTGTGAGGGTGTGAAGCTCTTGACACGAAGCTATTGTCTATTGCGTTAGAAACATTACAAGAGTGGACGAGATTCCACAAGCACAATCTATTGTTGAAAGGAGATGCCAATGTCTTGTAAATATTTTATGAGTGCATCCTTAAAATTAGTGAGAGAAATATCAAAAGTTACATGGTGCTCTTGAAGTTTAGATATTTCAAAGAACAACAAAGAGTTGTTCTATTATAGGTTAGTATTAGCTTGTGTGAGGGTACGAAGGTCTTGCCACGAAGCTATTACAGAAAATATGTAGAAAATGCATTGAAAATATCCTCAAAATAGAAATGAAACCACCTAAAAAAAGGAAGAAAAAAACTTCAAACTACTTATAATGATATAGTTGTACAATATTGTTCCCTTGTGAATATTGCACGAAAAGTACGAAACTAATTAGCATTGATTTATTATATAGAAAAAATGAATTAGAACCTCTCATAACAACTTATAATTTTGTAGTACGAGTTACAACGCCATCTTGGTAGAAAAAGAGAGACAAACAGAGTGAATTCTACAATTTCGTATAATATAAATCAAATATAACCTTGCAAATAGATTCTACAAGTAGAAACATGCATTTTCAAAAAAGCATGTCAAATTCCTCATAGATCTCAATATATGAGCCCTTGGAGGTGTCTGAATAGATAATCCAACAAGCTTCACAACAAGAAAATGCTTTTTTGATCAAACTACCTGAATAGATAATCCAACAAGTTTCATAATAAGAAAATGGTTTTTTGATAAAACTATGTTGTAAATAATTACTGGAAATCCACACCAAAATGTCAGCAAACCAAATCCAACAAAAAAGGATCCTTTTATCCCTCCTAGATCAAAAGTTACGACATCCACAGTGACTAGATGTAAAAAACAAATCCAGGGTGCAAGAAATAAGCTCTTGGGTAAAACGTTGAGTGACAAGGCACATGGGCAACTATCACTTGCACTTAGCAGAGCAGTAAGTCACTTGGGTGACCAAAGGATGGTGCGCAAGGGTTTAAAGTGTTACAAAACTAGGCTAGGCCTAGAGATGAAATGAAAGATTTTAATGACGTCCACGTGACTGAAGAGTCAAAGGGACCAAAAAGAAAATACACTAAGCTGAAACCAAGTTCTTTGCCAAATCTGCTCGCCTACTATGAATCTTGAGCACAAAACCAACAATCATTTGAATCTTAGCTTCCTAAAATAACTCATTTATGTTGTCCACGTGTAACTCATTTTCATACTAGAAGCGGATGTCATCATAGGCTAAGCATTCCATGATGAAGTCCCATTATGTTTCAACAACCCCCGTACTACAGAAAAGACAAGTTCTCCTTTCCCACTCTTCTTTGGGGACAGTCCATCTACCAATTTCAAAACGAAGATGATGCGACCCGGTCCTCAACTCATAACCTTACCTTTGATATCAGCCCTTAAGTAAGCTTTGTCATCGTGATCCCAAGTGGGGTTAAAATATTTGATATAGTGTGTTTTCTTACGACCAATATTCTCTGTCCACATGGTGTTCCTAAACTTCTCCGTCACATAATTTTTTATTTCCCTATTGTTGTTAGGACACTCCTGGAAGTGGATGCCCCACTTCTCCATCCATTTGGTGTTCTGCTTCATCCAAGTTTTCTTTCTACGCTCTAGATTATCCTTTATAACCATTTTGGGCCAACGATGATTGTCCATGCTTTCTACTTTTTTCAAATAGCTTATTAGACGAGTGATTGCCGAAGCTTCCATTGATAAGATACCCGCTTCAGCCAGTAAAATCTCATCAGGGACCGTTGATTTAACTTTGAGAGTGCTTGTCATGACACCCTCATTGCATTTCTAGACTTCAAATAAACGTCGTAGACAAACTATCAATCAATTTTTCACGAATTTGGATTTTCTAGAAATGTCTTAGAACAAAACATCCGAAAATGTGAAGTTAGGGTTTCTAACCTGCAAAACAAAGTAGAAAAATTATAAACAAATTTGTTTGTGTTTTTTCTTAAGAGTGCTCAACTTCATAAATTTGACAAAAAAGATTGTCCAACGAAAAAAAAAATTTGAATTATTATTTTTCTGAATTTTTAAAGAAAAATATGACGATAATTCAAAAAATCTTGATTTTTCAAAAACAAAAACAAAAACTCCCCAAAAAACCCAAAAAACATTGTTTTAGCTCAAACAAAACATACACATATTGGCATTTTTGAAAACTTGAATTAATAGGAGGCTTACAAATGTGCTAGGTACTTGGAGAAGTGTGTGAGAATTATAGAAATGCTTAAAGTTGTCATAAATATACAATTACCATTTATAGGAAATATGCTTCGATACCATGTTTATTACGCCAAATGCGTCCCCCTATGGGAAAGAGCTTTGCGGACATTCACAGGACTATGCCAAATTTGACAGTTGTTTGGACGTTTTTTCGAAGATATTAAATTTGATGTCTGAAATAATGGTTTCAACGGATGTTGTGACAAGTTTAGCTTTTCCCTGCTATTTTTCGTAGATTTGCTTTTTTGTTTTTATTATTTTTCATTTTCCTATTTTATATATTGCGAAAAATTCGGCCTTGCAATCAGTAGGTGGATGAATGCAGTCAGTTGGTGGATGGATATCCCATGCATGATCATATTTGGCAGATAAGTGCAGTTAACATTAGTCGGTGAATGGAATACTGCGCTTTAAATAGGGTGCATAAGCCTCATCTTGATCTTCATCTCGAATCATCTTGATTGTTGCAGTACAAAGGAAAAATCTCTGTCTGACTCTCCATAATTGGTAAGCTTTATTTTATGTGCTTTATTTATTTACGTACCTACCTTATTTTTTTGTTATTCTTGTAAAAATTTAGGTGTGATCCATAATCAATCTTCAGAGATTACACGAGCAAGTACTTATCTTGGATAATGCATCTACTATTTTTGTTTCCCTAACTTGGGTTTTACTTGCGTGAAAGAGGTGTTCCAGTCAGAGTATTAAGAAAACTCTTCTAATTTAAATATTTTTGGTTTGGATGAAATGGTCTGCTCCTGTGATGGTTGAAAACGGAGATTTAATAAGTGCTTAGAGTGTGGCCATATTTTCCTAGTAATAGAGAGGGAATACTAAAATTTTGGAGTCACTTGATCAAAAAATTTCTGACAACCCTTTTACTATGCACATAATTTGTTCTCTCTTAAACAACAAACCCTAATCCAACTACACTCCTTTCTTAAGTCTCTTAGTCTTAATGGTACTTTTGGAATTTAAACATTAGATTTGCTTTGGATTTGAGTGCTTCTGTAGAGATGTTGTCTAGCAAGATAAAGGAGTTAATTTTGGATGAAATGAAGCTAACCTAAGTTGGTAGGGATATGCGATCTCAATATGTTAGAACATAGAAGCATCACTGAGTTTTAATTCATTCAAATTAAAACACTAATGTATAAAGGTGATGCGGTCAATTTGAGTGTACTATTAGTCTTTGTTGGCTTCTATTTTGGAGAATACAAAAAGAATATATAGTACATTCTCTGTTTGTTATGTCATCAATTATACACTGTACCTATCAGTTAAAGAATCAACTTGAATCCATTGGCCTAGCATCTATTTAGGAAAGAATTATTAGGTAATTTGTGTAGCTCAGTATATGTATAAAGGTTGCCAGTATATGTTACTTGCTTGACATGTATTGTAGGGCGAACATTCCTACATTGCTTTTGCGAAATAAATATTTCCATACAAATGGTCCTCTGCATTTTTAATTTTGAAGACCTATTTTGGAACTGGAGGCCTATGATGATATACTAAAGAATACCAGGGACACAAATTTGAAGCCATGAGATCAACATATAGTGAGTAATGAGCACTGTGATGAAGATGTAGAAGACCACAATGATGATGACTCTGATTTGGAGATTGATATCTCAACAATAATGCACTATGCTCTTTCTCTATGAAAATCGACTCAGAAGTGGTATTTTAGTTTCCCCATTACCATCATTGCTTCATCTTCACTTGGCTCTGTGAATTTCACAACTTTTTCATCTTCTCTATCTTATTCATGTTCTTCTTCTTCTTTTACTTTGCGTTTGGATCCACCATATTTCTTCTACCTTGGCTCTACGCCATCTAATTGTGTAATCCTTCATCAAGAAATTAATTCATTCTACACAATATATCATACCTAACTTGTTTAAACATGTTACCCATATTTGTGACTACCACAACATTCTATGTACTCAATTTAAGGTAATAATAATTTGGTTTCCCTATGTGTATCACTCTCTGCACCTCAAGTAAGATCTTTAATTTCAAGTTCAAGATTCTCTCTATCTTATCCATCTTTTAAGACTTTTTCTTCCCCAATGTTAGATTGATATCTTTTGTCTTCCTTACATCTAAATTACTGAGCATGCACCACTAACTCTATACCAAAAATCTTATTTGTCCTAATTACAAACATCAGTTGGGCTTGTGCAACTTAGATTGTTCTTCCTTGAATTGAATTGCAATTATTAATTAATCTTCTCTATTAATTGATGGAAGAAGCAGTTTGTTCATTGAAGATAGTGATGGTTTTTCTTGTGGCTACACATATATTCCAAACTATATCACATGTTTGTTGTCAATAAATAGTTGGCATATTCTCTTACTAATTTTCTTTAGTAGTTAAAAATTATGAGAGCCCAATGACTATAAAAAATCCAATCTGTATGGAACCCACATTTCTGTGTGAAGTGTTTCATCTTATCTAGCTATTATTCACTTAGGCATGTAGACATGTTGTCCAACAAGATAAAGGAGTTAATTTTGGACAAAATGAAGATAACGCAAGTTAGTAGGGATATCAAATCTCAATATGTTAGAATAGAGAAGCATAACTGAGTTTTAATTCATTCAATTTAAAACACTAATGTATAATGGTGATGCGGTTAATTTGAGTGTACTATTAGTCTCTATTGGCTTCTATTTTGGATAATATAAAAAGAATATATAGTACATTCTTTGTTTGTTATGTCATCAATTATACATTGTGCCTATTAGTTAAAGAATCAACTTGAATCCATTGGCCTAGCATCTATTTAGGAAAGAATTATTAGGTAATTTGTGTAGCTTAGTATATGTTACCTGCTTGACATGTATTGTAGGGTGAACATTCCTACATTGCTTTTGCAAAATAAATATTGCCATACAAATGGTCCTCTGCTTTTTAAATTTTGAATACCTATTTTGGAGTTGGAGGCCTATGATGATATACTAAAGAATACCAAGGACACAAATTGGAAGCCATGAGATCAACATATAGTGAGTAATGAACACTGTGAGGAAGATGTAGAAGACCACAATAATGATGACTCTGATTTGGAGATTGATATTCAGACGTCCCCAATAATGATGCACTATGCTCTTGCTCTATGAAATTTGACTCATAAGTGGTGTTTTGTTTCCCCATTACCATCATTGCTTCATCTTCACTTGGCTCTGTGATTTTCTCTAACTTTTTCATCTTCTCTATCTTATTCGGGTTGTTCTTCTTCGTTTACTTTGAGTTTGAATCCACCATATTTTAAAGAATTTTTCTTCCCCAACTTTAGATTGATATGTTGTCTTCCTTACATCTAAATTAATGAGTATGCACCACTAACTCTATATCAAAAATCTTATTTGTCCTAATTTCAAAACTTTCTCCAAAGTTCCCTCACTTGCAAATATGTGCATTTCACCTGCTTTTTCATTCAAAAGGTGCTCAAAAATGGCACATGTATCAACACTTGAGAAAGAAAAAAGGAGGAAGCAAGACTACTATCACTCAACCCGTCATAAATACTACACTCTACTTTGATAGCACCTCTGCTACTACTTTACTCAACACTTCTTTTATCCTAAGAAAAATTGTTGTTCAAGGGGTATCAAATGTATTCATGTTTACCGGAAATAAAATTACCCACAAAAGGCTACCATTCATGATATAATACTTCAAATGTACGGAGGTCTTCATGTATACATGTTTAGTTCAAATCTCGTGATATAAGATTTACAATTTTTTATGTACGAACCTGTAACAAATTTAAATGTACGCATATAACATTTCAATGTAATGGTTCATCTATGTTCCTACATTACCACTATCAATCACACGCCCTATCGAGTGTACGGAAGACTTCATGTATACATTTTTAGTTCAAATAAACTACTACCCATAATGCTACCACTCATGATCTAAGAATTACACAAGGCTATGTACGAATTTGTAACAAGTTTGAATGTAGAGATGGAACCTTTAAATGAAGTGATATCTACACTTCAAATCAATCAAACCCCTTATCAACATCAACTACAAAAGTAATAGCTATCCCTCTAAATCAAATAACATATATCATTCGGCATTCACATTGCATTGTACACATGCGATTACTACTACTTTACTCAACACTTCTTGTATCCAAAGAGGCATTGCCATTCAAGGGGTATAAAATGTATTCATGTTTAGTGAAAATAAAATTACCCACAAAAGACTACCATTCATGATATAAATTCTGCAAATGTACAAAGGTCTTCATGTATACATGTTTAAGTCAGATGTCGTGATATAAGATTTGTAACTAAATATGTATGAATTTGTAACAAATTTAAATGTAAACATACAACATTTCAATGTAGTGTAAAATCTATATTCCAACACTACCACTATCAATCACATGTCTTATAGAGTGTACGAAAGACTTCGTGTATTCATGTTTAGTTCAAATAAACTACTCCCCATAACGCTACCACTCATGATATACGATTTGCAAATGTATATATACGACTTTGTAACAAGTTTTAAATGTAGAGATGTTTAAATAAAGTGATAACTACACTTACAAAATCAATCAAGACCCTTATCAACATCAACTACAAAATTAATAATTGTCCCTCTAAATCAAATAACATATACCATTTGGTGTTCACATTGCACAAAAGACCAACAAAACAACCGATGCAACACTAACACAATTACCCAAAAGTAAGTAACAATCCAAAACGGTATCAAATGTATTCATGTTTACAACGAAACAATTGGCCACAAAACGCTACCACTCATGATATAAAATCTCATGCACGGAAGTCTTCATGTATTCATGTTAAGTTCAAATAAAATAGTCCACAAAACGCTACCACTCATGATATGAGATTTGTAAATGTATATGTATGAATTTGTAACAAGTTTGAAATGAAGACATGATACCTTTAAATGAAGTGGTTCGTCTATATTTCTACACTTACAAAATTACACTTCTCAACATACAGGTTCAATTTTTCCTTTTTTAATGTTGCTTGCTTCTTTATGTGAACCAAAAACAACACATTTTTAATTTCTTCTTCATTATATCTGCACACAAATACATAAATTTTTAAAATGCCGAAGAAAAACCATGCAATTTATAGTTGTTTCCATCTAAAGCTTTGTACATTATATCACTTTTTTGCATTTTGAATTCTTTTAAGGGTTAGACCTCATGTTTGTGCTTTTTAAATGAAGTGGTTCATCTATATTTTTACACTTACAAAATCAATCACCCATAGTTTAAACAAAATCAACTACAAAAATAATAACCCTCTAAAACAAATAATATATATCGTTTAGTGTTCACATTGCATTGTATTACGAAGTACCACATCTTAGATGAGTATATAAAAGAGATATGACATTGATACAATAATAATATCCGTATTCAACTTGTTGAAATACATAGAGTAAGAGGGGTATAGGGTAAGTGCATGAAGTTGGGGGGCCAAAAAGCAGACAAGAATTAAAAAAAACAAAATGCGCTCGCATTTTAATTTGTTTGGCTTGGGAATCACCGAACCTATAACGCGTACGCATTTCAAACAAGTCAAAGCGCGTACGTGTATTGTGTAGTATGTACCATGCATATGTGTTTTGGTGTTTTATACTTACAAAATAAATGTTGAAGTATAAGATTTCTTTTATTATTTCTTATACTTTAAATTTATTTTAGTAAATATCAGAAATTAGGGTCACTCTGCACCTTATGGAAGTGATCTCGTAGCTCCAATAGTTATAATCTAGAAGATAGTTTTTTAAAATCTAATCTAGTCAGTGCTTACTTATTTTCAGGATTTCAGCAAACGACCTAAAACTTTCAGGGCATATATATTGTAGTCAGTCTTTGTTTTGGGAAAGCATATAGTCATTTTAAAGTTTTTTTGACCTTCTAAAATGAATTTTGGCCCTACCACTGCTTGAATTGGTACTAATTTTTAAATTTGGTCCGTAATTCACTTTAGTGACCATGAATTAACTCTATGATGTTTTTCTACTTCTTACTAAAAATAGATCCTCACTTTGTAGATAGAGGATTGTTCCTTGAATGGGATTCATGTCCTATGACCAAAATTGAGTGATTGTAATGTTCCTCCTCCTTAAGGTGTGATAACACTACTAGGTGTTGAATGAGTTGTTACGAACAGTACCAAGTGAATTATATCAAGTGAACTCAGATGATTGCTCATTCTTAGAAACATGGTGCTCCATATAAATATCATCCCCTCACCTTTCCTAGCTCTAAAAAGCATCCTTTCATGGAAATAAATTCATGATTCTTATACATGCTTTTGCTCATATGTCTCTTATGGAGACAAATGATGCCTTAATACTTCACAAATAATGGTCCTTGATAAATTAATGACATGATTAACTCATTTTAGCTTGTTCTAAAGGGTGTTCAATTAAATACAAAATGGCCAAAAATGCTTTTTTAGGCTTTCAAAGGAAGTAGTCTCTCATAAAAACTAAATGAGTCAATCGATCACCTTAAACACTATTCCTTACACACTGAAATATGTTGAATGATATTTTTAGGACTTTCCTTTGGGTGAGGGTTTATGATTTAGGGTTTGGGGTTTAGGGCTTGAGGTTTAGGGTTTAGGGCTAAGGGTTTAGGACTTAAGGTTTAGAGTTTAAGGTTTAAGGTTTAGTGTTTAAGGGTCATATTTTAGATTTTAGGGTTTATGGTTTAAGGCTCAGGGCTTAGGGTTCATGGTTTAGGGTTTAGGGCTCAAGGTTGAGGGTTTACGGTTTATGGCTCAAGGTTCAGGGTTTAGGGTTTAGGGATCAGGGTTGAGGGTTTAGGGTTGAGGGTTTATGTTTGAGGGTTCAAGGTTTAGGGTTTTGTCTTAGGGCTTATGGCTTAAGGCCTAGGGTTCAGGGCTTAGGGTTTAGGGGTTAGGGCTCAAGGTTTAGGGTTTAGGGGTTAGGGTTTAGGTTTTAGGGTTTAGGGTTTAGGATTTAGTCACTTTGCTTAGAGAGTGGTTTAGGGTTTAGGGCTTAGGGTTTATGGTATATGGTTTAGGGTTTAGGGCTCAGGGTTTAAGGTTTAGGGTTGAGGATTTAGGGTTTAGGAGTTATGGTTTAAGGTTTAAGGTTAAGGATTTAGGGTTTACGATTTAGGGTTTAGGAGTTAGGGTTTAAGGTTTAAAGGTCAGGGTTCAAGGTTTAGGGCAAAGGATTCAGGGTTTAGGATTTAGGGATCGGGGTTTAGGGTTTAGAGTTGAGAGTTAAGGGTTTAGGGTTTATGGCTTAGGGTTTAGTTTTTAGGGTTTAGGGTTAAAGGGTTGAGGGTTTAAGGGTTTAAGGGTTTAGGGTTTAGGGTTTAGGGCTCAGGGCTTATGGCTTAAAGCCTAGGGTTTAGGGCTTAGGGCTCAAGGTTTAGGGTTTAGGGCTCAAGGTTTAGGTTTAGGGTTTAGGGTTTAGGATTTAGGGCTTAGGGTTTAGGGTTTAGGGCTTAGGGTTTATGGTTTAAGGTTTAGGGTTTAGGGCTCATGGTTTAAGGTTTAAGGTTTAGGGTTCAGGATTTAGGGTTTAGGGTTTAGGGTTTAGGAGTTAGGGTTTAAGGTTTAAAGGTCAGGATTTAGGGTTTAGGGCAAAGGGTTCAAGGTTTAGGGTTTAGGTTTTAGGGTTAAGGGTTTAGGTCGTAGAGTTTAGGGTTTAGGGTTTATGGTTTAGGGTTTAGGGTTTAGGGTTTAGAGTTTAGGGCTTAGGGTTTAGGGTTTAGTGCTTGGGGTTTAGATTTTAGGGTTTAGGGGTCATGGTTTAGGGTTTATGATTTAGTTTTTAGGGTTTAGGGTTTAGACCTTTAGGATTTATTTTTAGGGTTTTATGGTATAGGGCTCCAGGGTTTAGGGGTTAGGGTCCATGGTTTAAGGTTTATGACTTCAGGGTTTGGGGTTCAGTGTGTATGGTTTAGGTGTTAGTTACGGGTTTAAGGTTTAGGGGTTAGAGATCAGGGCTCTAGATTTAGGGTTTAGGGCTCAGGGTTTAAGGTTTAGGGTTTAGGGCTCAAGGATTAGGGTGTAGGGTTCAAGGCTTAAGGTTTAGGGTTTAGGGTTTAGGGTTTAGGGTTTAGGGTTCATGGTTTATGGCTTAAGGTTTAGGGTTCAGAGTTACTAGTTTAAGGTTTGGGGGTTAGAGCTCGGGGATCTAGATTTAGTATTTAGGGTTTAGGGCTTAGGGCTTAGGGTTTAGGGTCTAGGGTTATGGGTTTAGGGTTATGGGTTTAGGGTTTAGGTTTTAGGGTTTAGTATTTAGTGTTTAGGGTTTAAGATTTATTATTTTGGTTTTAGGGTTTAGGGTTTATAGTTTAGGGTTTAGGTCTCATGGTTTAGGGTTAAGGCTTTTAGGTATTAGAGTTCAGGGTTCATCGAATTTGTAGGTTGAACATTCAAAGAGAGTCATAAAAATTTGATGTTTTTCATCTGTTGATATTTTGAAGGAGGGAAATTCGTATTCCTGATTGTCCAATCCTTCTAAAGACCCTAGTAGTCCTCAATCCTTGGATGTACAGGGAGACAATGTTACTTGGCTTCCATTTATAATGATAGAGATATTTGAAAATTCATGTTATGACCTCTAAATCTATATGAATTTCAAGTTTCTTGGAAATCACATCACACCCTTCACTAGGATTGATGACTACCCCTATCTTTTTGTTCAGGGGATTTTGAAAACATCCATGGGTTTATCATATAAGGAATTATCAATGAATGGAATGTCACTAAGTCGTAGGCAAGGTAACTCCCATTTAGAACTAAACAAGAAATATTTACTAGGTGATTGATAACCCCTTAGTGTTCTTAGCCATTCCCCTATTTCTATGCTTATTTTGAACACTTTAGGAAGTTCTAATCAAATTTACTATCCATTCCAGTAGAACACTTGAACTTTATCTTTCTCCGAAGGAGAGGATACTACAGGAAATTCAATTATGATCCTACACCTCTTCATTGATATATTCTCTATGTTTCTTTTGTTTCCTTTAAGATTAATTTTTTTGTTGTGATGGTTATTTTTTCCAGCTTCCAATGGGTCATCCTGACTTGCATAATACCATACATGGAAATATGAGAAATGTGAATTTTTTTTAGAGTGTGAATAAATTTACATTCAAGAGCACAAGTATATGTGGGGAGAAACAAGTTTGGAAGAGATGTGTAATATATGCATTACAAGGCACAAGGTAGATGTCATATCCATTTAGTTACTTGTCCCACCTCTCATAAATAAGGTAGTTCTATAAGCAGACTCAATGATGGTTCTAGGCACGAGACTAGGAAATATTGATGAAATATGGTTTGGGGTTTAGGGTTTAGGGTTTAGGGCTCATGGTTCAGGGTTTAGGTTTAGGGTTTAGGGTTCAAGGTTTAACGTTTAGGGTTATGGTTTAGGATTTAGGATTTAGGTTTAGGGTTTAGGGTTTAGTGTTTATGGTTAGGGTTTATAGATCGAGGTTAATGATTTAGTGTTTAGGGATAAAGGTTTATCGTTTATGGTTCAGGTTTTAGGGTTTGTGGTTTAGGGTTTAGGGATTTAGGGTTTAGGATTTAATGTTTAGGGTTTATGGTTTATGGCTTAGGGTTTAGGGTTTAGGGTGTAGGTTTTAGGGCTTAGGGCTTAAGGTATATGGTCTAGGGTTTAGATTTTAGGGCTCAAGGATAAGGGTGTAGGGTTCAAGGCTTAGGGTTTAGGGTTTAGGATTCAATGTTTAAGGTTTAGGGTTTAGGGGTCATGGTTTAGGGTTTAGGATTTAGTTTTTACGGTTCAGGGTTTAGGGTTTAGCATTTAGGGCTCATGGTTCATGGTTTAGGGTTTAGTTTATTTTTCTATGGTTTAGGGCTTAAGGCTCAGGGTTTAGGGATCACGGATAAGGGCTGAATGTTTAATGTTTAAGGTTTAGGGTTTAAGGTCTAGAGATCATGGTTAAAGGTTTAGGGTTTAGGGTCTAGGGATCGTGGTTAAAGGTTTAGGGTTTAGGTTTATGGCCTATGGTTTAGGGTTTCGATTGTAGAAGTTAAATGCTAAAATATTTAGGCTGAATGCTGAAATTGTAAAAAATTACCTATGTACTGACCAAATTATACTTTAAAAAACTATCTCCTAAACCATGACTTATTGAGCTGTGAGACTAATTCCATAAGGTGCAGAGTGACCCTAATTTATTATATTTACATAAATAAATTTAATTTCTCAAGAAATAATAAAATATAAATATTTATAAATTGAAAAACTTGATACTTATGAAGGAGGGGATTTTGTGATTGTGATAATATTGGTGTCCCAACTTATATATTTGACATTCATATTTGTGTTATCATTGTAAATAGGTGTTATAAATTACAGTACACAATGTTTATCTACTGCACTACAAAACACTGTACATGTTCATCAGATTTTCTCTATTTCCCAAGCCATGCCTCATAGGCTGCTTATCTAGTTTCACAAACTAAGCCCAAGGTGGGCACAAATTTAAGACATGTACCTGCACATTTAAGGCACTGATCAACACAACTAACTGAAATGATTAGACAGAAAACATGTACATAACAATTCCACTATCCTAGATTATCAGCGAATCAAAATAGCCTAACAATCGATAGTTATAAACAAATAAAATCAAGGCCTAAAAACGTATCAGCAAAGTTTTATAATCAAAATTATAAAAAAATTGGCAAAGATTTGGTTCAAATTTTAAAACTATTATAAGGTTTCCAGGAGGCTTTAAGTCTCTACCCTGAACATAGATCGGGGAAGAAGTTCAAACTCTTTATAAAGCTCAGAAGGTGTGAGTGATTTAAATTAAGAGTAAAATAACTCTATCCTTGCATGGTGTACCTTTGAAATAATGAATTGGATGATCTAACGGTTTTTTAAACCTTATAACTAGGAACCCCATGTAGGTCTAATGTATTATACATGTATTCATATGGTAAGTTATCGGAATTTTCTATATTTTTTTACAATAGTTGAGATGGGTGCACTGTCAGAAGGAGTATTGTAATGTATCATTGAAATTCTCACTACCCCATAAAATTTCACATTGTACTGGAAGAAAACTGGGTAAGTGCAAAAAAATGGGGTGCTAAAGAAATCTTGGACAAGAAATAGAAGCCCAAAATAGAAAACGCGTACGCTGTTTTTCTACAAACAGGGCTTTTAAAAATACTAATTTGTGCTAAAAAATGCTCGGGAATAACCGAATCGTAACACTATTACGTCATTTCAAACAAGTCAAAATGCATAGTTGCATCTGTTGGTATTTTATTTGTTTGACCCACGTAATATGTGTTTTGGTGGGTTATACTTAACATTTAGTAGTTTAGAAACTAGAATGTTCAATGCATAAGATTCATCTTTCTATTATTTCTTCCAATACTTTAAGTGTTACTATTTAGCAAAAATACTCGTAAGAAATTAAAGTTTTCACTCTGCACCTTATGAAAAGTGCGTCTCGTAGCTCCAGACCACCTTATAATGGCTAGAAGATAGTTGGTTCACTTACCCCTATCTAGCATCTGGTTAGTACTTATTACCTGTCCCACTGGATTTCAGCAAATGACCTAAAACTCTCAGGGCATATATATTGCCTAGTCGGTCATTGCGTTTTGGGAAATACATACTAGTCATTTTACCAGGTCATTTGTCCCTACCTTTTATACCATGGATTTTGGCCATACCACTACTTGATATATGGCACTAATTTTTAGATCTTGGATCCATAATCTCACTAAGAGTGACCATGAATTAACGTCTATGATGTTTGTCATGCATTTTTACATAAAGACAAGATTGGTGGAAAGGTTACATGATAAGCCAGAGGATTGTTCCCTGAATCTGCTCCGGGATCTCGAATGGCCAAAATGAGGTGATTGTATGTGCCTAGGAGATAAGGTGTGATAATCACTGGCAGGTAATTGATAGGAGTTGTTATGAGGTCTAATACCAAGTGAATTGCACCTCAAGTGCCCAACTCAGATGATTTGGTCAATTCTCCTCTGATCTACATGGTGCTCCATATAAAGATTGTCCCTGTCACCTTTCCTAGCTCTAAAAACCTCCTTGTCATGGAATCACATTCATGATTCTCATACATGCTGCTTGCTCATATGTCTCTGTAACAAAGCTGAGACTAAGACGATACTTAATCCTCCAATACTATCACAAATCAATGGTCCTTGATACACTCGATGACATGACTAGCTCATTTTAGCTTGTTCCTGAAAGGGTGTTCAATGCCAACTACAAAATGGCCTTAAAAATGCCTTGTTATAGGAAAACTTAAAGGAAGTATTCTCTCATAGTACTCCTCTAACCTCGAGTTGATCGATCACCATAAACATGCTATTCCAAAGCATGCCCTCTAAACATGCTGATTCATGATGCTTTGTTAGTCCTTTCCTTTGGGTGAGGGTTTATGATTTAGGGTTTAGGTGCTCGGGGTTTATGCTCATCCCAAGGGCCTGCTACAGGGTTTAGGACTCAGAGGTCTAGATGTTTAGGGTTTAAGGTTTAGTCGTGGTAAGGCTCAAAGTTCAGATCTTCTATGAAATCCTAGGGTTTAGGGCTAACAGGGCTTAGGGTTCAATGGTACAGGGTCTCTACTGGTTTAGGGTATATAGATGGTTTTCACTGGAGTTAAATGAGTTCACTTTCGTCAATCTATCGACCGTGATAGGGTTTAGGGCTCAAGGTATCTCAAGGTTGGTAGCCCTTAGGGATCAAGGTTGATGGTTTATGGGTTTATGGCTCAAGGTTTCCACTCCGGGTTTAAGGTTGTAGGGTTAAAGAAGGGTTTAGTTTTTAGAAAAATAGAGTTTAGGGTTCAGGGTTTACATTTGAGGGTATCCACCAGGTGATAGGCATCATGGCTTAAGTATCTCGATGGCTTAGGTAGCCCTACTATAAAATCCAGGGAAATAAGGTGTCCCAGGGTTTAGGGTTCCAGGGATCAAGGTTGTAGGGTAAAGAAGGGTCAAGGTGGAGGTTGATAGGGTTCGAGGGTTTAGGGTCTAGGGCTCTAAACAATGCGACACGAACTGGGCTACAGGGCTCCGAAGACCTCTCCAATGGTATAGGGTTTAGGGTCTCAAGGTGGCTTAGGGTTTAATTTTATTTATTGGGACTGAGGAATTTTAATTTTATTTATTGGGACTGACATTTAGGGTTTAAGGTTTAACAATTTTTAGGATTTTAAATCTTACAGTTACAGGGTTTAGGAGTTAGTGTTTACAGGTTTATTAGGTCAGTGTTCAAAATTTTAGGGATAAAGGGTTACAAGGGTTTAGGGTTTAGAATTTTAAATTTATTGATAACTTTTAGTACTATTAAAAATTCACTTTGAAACTCAAAAGGGTTTGGGGCTTAGGGTTTAAGGTTACAAGTTTTAAGGATTTAGTGTTTACGATTTAGGGTTTAAGAGTTAGGGTTTAAGTAAGTTTAAAGGTTAGGGTTCAAGGTTTAGGGTAAAGCTTTCAAGGTTTAGGATTTAAGGCTCGAGGCTTAGGGTTTGAGGTTTTAGGGTTCAGGGTTTAGGTCGTAAGAAGACAATAGGGTACATATAAGGAGGTTACCCAAATAATTTGTCATGAATATTAGGGTTTACAAATCATTAGGGCGAACGACGTTTAGGGTTTAAAACAAAGGATGTTATGCAAGCTTATGGTGCATTAGGGGTCAGTTGATCATTAGGGTTTCAAGATTTATTTTTTAGGGTTTAGGGTATATGATGAAGGAACTATTTGTAGGATGCTGGACGTTTTTTATTGGGTGTTTAGGTTTATGAAGAAGATGATTTAGAGCTCAGGATTGAACATGGTTTAGGGTTTAGGAGTTAGGGTTCATGGTTTAAGGTCTCTATGACTCAGGTTTTCGGGAGACTCTAATAAGCCTAAATGGGTTTAAGGTTAATAGGGGTTAATTATGGGTTGAAGGTTTTGGATTTAGAGACTTTAGGGCTCTAGATTTAGTAGGATTAGGGCAAATAATAGGGTTTAAGGTTTTGGGTTTAAGTTTTAATTTTGATTGGGGTTTAGGGTTCAAGGCTTAAGGTTTAGGGTTTATTGGGTTTAGAGCTCATGGTTTAGGGTTTATGGTTTTAGGGATTAGGGTGTACTGTTCATGGCTTAAACACTAAATTTATGAGCTTAAGGTTCAGGGTTCACCAGGTCACTGGTTTACAGGTAATAGGGTTAAGGTTCAGAGGCTCATGGATTTAGTGAATTTACCGGGTTTAACCCTTAGAGATCAAGGTTCTAAACTTTAGTGTCAAGGGTTTAGGGTTACGGGTTTATGGTTTAGGTTTTAGGGTTTAGTATTTAGTGTTTAGGGTTTAGGGTTTATTATTTTGGTTTTAGGGTTTAGTGTTTACAGTTTAGGTTTTAGGGCTCATGGGTTAAGGGTTCAGGGTTAAGGTCGCAAAGTTTAGGGTTCATGGCGTTTAGTTTTTAGGCAGAACATTCAAAGTTTAGGGTCATCAAGTTTTAGATGTTTAGGGCATCGTGGTTTATAGGTTTTGAAGGATTTATTATGTTAGGGTATTCTTGACTATACGGTCCTTCCAAAGGGTTTAGGAGTCCTCAGTTTTTAGGGTTT
Organism: Taxus chinensis; assembly: GCA_019776745.2. Classification (NCBI taxonomy): domain Eukaryota; kingdom Viridiplantae; phylum Streptophyta; class Pinopsida; order Cupressales; family Taxaceae; genus Taxus; species Taxus chinensis. The sequence goes on from CM034150.1 coordinate 13,674,621, forward strand.
AGGGTTTAGACAATATTACTTGGCTTCCGTGGTTATAGGGTGATAGGGCTTAGGGTTTAAGGCTTAAGGCTCAAGGTTTAGGGTTTATGGGCTATATGTGTAAGGGTATGAATGTTTAAGGTTCTAGGAAATTAGGGCTTAGGGTTCACTAGGTTTTATGGCTTACCCCTATCTAATGGTTCAGGGAATTAGGGTTTAAAACATCTAAGGTTTTATGATATTATCAATTATCAAGGTTTGGAAGGTCACTAAGGTCGTAGGCCAAGTAACTTGAATGTAAAATGTAAACGCTAGAAATATTTAGGATAAATGCTGAAATATTGAAAAGTACCTATAGTGTTCTGAGCCAAATTATACTATTTAAAAACTTATCTCCTAAACCATGATTTATGGAAGTTCTATGAGATATAGTATCCATTCCAGGTGTAGAGTGACACCTGAATTTCTTATATTTACTCCGGAGGATAGGATAGTAAAATAAATTCAATAATAAATCCTAAAAATCTATACATTGAAACATTCTCTATGTTTCTATAAATAGTTAGCATGCCAAAATCACATTATAATGTTTATGATGGTTATGTGGAACACATACGCGTTCCAATGGGTCATCCTATGCTTGCATAATAACATGCATGGAAATTTGTAGAACTTTGGAATTTCTTTCAGAGTTTCCCAATAAATTTCACCTTCAAGACCTGTAACAAGTATATGCGGGGAGAACCTATGTGTTTTTGAGAAGAGATATGTAAAAAAATGCACCTTACCAGGCACATGATAGATGTCCTATCCATTTAGTCACTTGTCCTATCTCTTATTATAACAAGGTAGTTCTACAATGTTAAGAAAACTTAATCATCAGTTCTAGGCACGAGACTATGTACTACTGATGAAATATGGTTTGGGGTTTGACTATTATAAGCTTTAGGGCTCATGGTTCAGGGTTTATTTCAAACTATTACTCTTTAGGGTTCTATTTTTTAGGTGCTCATGGTGTAAAGGGTTTAATATTTAGGGTTCAGGGTATAGTGTTTATGGTTTGACTCATACGAAATCGAGGTAAAATATTTAGGCACAAACTAAGAACTAAGGTTATACGGTATTACATTTTACGAATTTTGGGTTTTTAATTTTTTGAGGTTAAGGATTTAGTGGGCGGCAGGGATAAAGCTCTATTATTTTTCACAAATTCAAGTTTTAGGGTACTATGAAAATCAGTGTTTAAAATACTCAGGATAAAAAATTCTAAAAAATCCTAAGGCACAAACTAGATGCTCCTAGGGCCCGAGGTTTAGGGTTTAGGGTTTAAGGTTTAGGGTTCAAAAAGGCCTAAATAGTGGCTTAGGGTATATGGTGGGGGGAACAAAATAGGGTTTATATTATATAGGGTCCATGATAACAAAAACAGGAGTTCAAGGCTTAGGGTTTAGGATTCAGTTTTTAAGGTTTAGGGTTTAGGGCCCAGGGTTTAGGATTTAGTTTTTATGGTATCAGGGTTTAGCAATTTAGGGCTCATGGCTCAGAAACTAGACTCAAAATGCTACGATTCATGTTCTTACAACATCTTCCAGGGTTTGAGTGCTTAAGGCTCGGGATTTCAGGGCTAACTTGTACAGGGCTGAATGATTAAGGTTTAGTGTTTAGGGTTTAGGTTTTAGGGTCTAAAAAACATCCAATTAATACCCCCTTTTAGGGTTTAGGGCTCAATTGGTGCACTTACCCAATCTCTTAGTGTTCTAGGTTCTATGGCCTATGGTTTACACTCCTTTGATTGTAGACATGTCATTTCACGCTAAAATCCATTTAGGCTGAATGCTGAAACTTCCTGTCACCCCTAAGCTTCCCATATTTCAATGTCCAGATGGTCATACCTCAAGAAACCTATCTCCTAAACCATGACTCATGTGAGTATGTCTCGATTATTTGGATGATCATACATTACTAACTAATATATTTCCTAGGAATCTTCAAGATGACATCATGCGTTGGTTTTATGATTAAGTGCAGGAAGTTGATGGACAAATATAGGGTCATCCGTGGACATCATATTGCAAATAACAACATAATATCAACTTGTAGGGATTATTAGCAATACATACACTAAAAATTAGACAAAATTATATTAATATGAATCGTAGAATCCGGAATCTAGTTTCTAAAATACTAATTTTTGTAAAAAATGGATAAGATTCGCTATATTAAACACTCAAAATTCAATGACTTGGTTTTTTTTTAAAAACGCCGATAAGATTATAGTCTGTTTGCCCACAATTTGGATGACCAAAAATTGATATATATTTTTTTCCTTTGGTGAGAAGTTATATGCCACTATCTATCTTGGGATGGATTTTTATTTGTATTTTTTTGAGTAATATTTTATTTTTTATGATTTTTTTCGTGAAAGTGGTATGAAAACATAAGAAACAGAGCACTTTCCGTTTGCCCCGCCATAACTTCATCAAAAAATATTGAAATCAAATAATTTTTTTTTTGAACATGTATATAATTTCACCACGGTTGGGATGGTATAATTTTTATCACATTCTAATAAGTGAAACAAATTTTGCATTCTTAAACGTAGACATAAACATTCACAGGAAAAAGTGTCTTAAAGACCTACTATTAGTAAAAAATTATAAAATGATATTTATCCTCTTCTATTCACTTTAAAATTAGTATTTATACAAATCTAATAGTCTCCCCTACGCAATGGTATAATTTTTATGACATAGTTTTTACTTTTCGGCATGGTTCAAGTCTGCGGAAGACTAAATTTGATGTTTTTCTGTTTTTAATGTAAAATTCAGGATTTGATGTCCACTTAATTGTCCCCCAACTTGGTGCACTTACCCATAAATAATAATAAATGAAAAACTTATACTTGAACATTTATTTATGTCAATAGAAGCATGTCAAAAGCATAAATAATGTTTATACTACACAGAATACGTATGCATTATAACGCGTACGTGTTATGTTTATACTACACAGAACATGTTCTCGTTACATTTAGGCCTCTCACCATTGTCATTTGTTGGGGAATATTCAATCAAAGGATATAACATTCTCTTAGGTCTCCCTTGGCTCCACATCATTCATGTTATTCCCTCCTTGCATCATTTTTTCTCAATTTCAATCACAATAAAAAAGTTATCATTATCAAAGGTGTTCCACCATGCAAACCAATTCCTAAACCTAGTCTTGATGATATCAATTTCCACTAGCTACAACATCTAGGCCTGATGTACCTCTCAAATCTAAGGAACAATCGGCACCTGATCCTCCTATTCATGCAAAACCAACCTTATAACCTTGTCATCCTTGTTGGTCCACTAGTCCATCCCATTGGCTTGAGTCCCCTACTTGGGAAGCACCTTCACATAGGTGTTCACTACCTTCTTCATGACACATGTCTCCTTCAAATGTACATCATTACTATTGTTAGGAAATAAGGGATAAAATATGTGGAATAATCCCTCATAGAATCGCAACAGTAGAAACTAATATGCAGAAATTATTACAGATCTCAAATAAAATTACATAATAAAATAACACAACACAAAGAGACATTATTTAACATGGTTCACCCAATTTGGGCTACGTCCACCAAGAATCACTTGCTCATATTTTATTACAAGCCATCGCTCTCTCAATACAATACCCAGATCCATTTGGAGCTATGCTCAACAAACTCTACATAATTCACAGCCGAATTCAAAACACAGCTGCAATACATTTGCTTGTACATCTATCATATGCATAAGACCATATAAATAGACAACTGCTTAAGCAGTTTTACAAAACCGTGTGTATCAAAACCATGGGCAAAATCTGTCCCATAAACCTATGGGTCCAAAAACTCGCCCATATGAGAAAAGCACGTTTCCCGATATGTCAGGTGTATTTTTCGAGGCCAAAAAAATTTACGCCTAAATTTTTTTTCGAGGATACATGAAAATATGTACAGTACTCTTAGTGTACAGTCTTCAACACTTTCACACATGAAAAACAGGGTCCACAACCTAACAATCTCCCACTTGGAGACTATTTTTCCTCTGAGCAAGCTTCTCAACCCTTCGCTAGTTTCTGTGAAGACCAACCAAAGCTGAACACAACTTCTTTTTTTCCCTTGTGACCACCTTGGTCATGATGTCTGAAAGATTCTAATTAGTATGGATCTTCTCCAACTTCAACTTCTCTTCCTCCAAAGTTGTCTTGATGAAATGGTACCTTAACTGTATATGCTTTGTCCTAGAGTGGAAAGCAGAGTTCTTAGCTAGGTGTATAACACTCTGACTATCACTATGCAGCTTTCATTCCTCCTGTTTATGCCCCAACTCCTCAAGTAATTGTTGTAACCAAATCATCTGCTTGCCTCTGTGGCAGCAACATACTCAGCCTCTGTGGTTGACAAAGCCACCAACTTCTGTAGTCGTGAAATCCAGCTCACTGCTGTCCCACCTATAGTGTAAATATAACCTGTCATGCTCCTCCTCCTGTCTACATCTCTAGCCATATTTGAATCTACATAACCACGTAAAGTGGTGTTTGATCCACTGTAGCACAAAACTGTCCCCATGGTCCCTCTCAAATACCGAAGGATCCAATTTACTTCTTTCTAATGCTCTTTACCTGGATCACTCATAAATCTACTCACATCTCCCACTGCATGGGAAATATCAGGTCTAGTGCACACCATAGCATACATCAAACTGCCAACTACTGATGAGTAAGGTACCTTGGACATTTGGTTTCTCTCCTGCTCTATCTTGGGACACTGCTCCTTTGATAACTTGAAATGGCCTACCAAAGGAGTCCTAAACGGTTTAGCATCTTACATATTAAACCTCTCCGAGACCTTCTTAATGTACTCTTCCTGAGATAAATTCAGCCTCCATTCCTTCTTATCCCGAGATATCCTCATACCAAGGATTTGTTTGGCTGCACCCAAATCCTTCATAGGAAAGGATTCACTTAGCTACTTCTTGAGTACTTTTATTTCCTGCATGTTTTTACCTGCAACTAGCATGTCATCAACATACAAACACAGGATAATATAAATTCCATCCTCAAATTTCTTTGTATACACACAATGGTCAGAATGACATCTGATATAACCTTGCTCCATCATGAAGCTATCAAATTTCTTATACCATTGACGTGGAGCTTATTTCAGGCCATACAAGCTCTTCTTCAGTTTGCACACCATCTCCTCTTTACCTTTAACTTCATATCCTTCTGGCTACTGCATATATAGCTCCTCCTTCAAATCACCATGGAGAAATGCAGTCTTTACATCTAACTGTTCTAAGTGCAAGTCTTCTGCTACCACTATTCCAAGAACAGTTCTGATAGAAGTCATTTTTACTACAGGAGAAAAAATCTCATCAAAATCTATACCTTTTTTATGTGCAAACCCCTTGACCACCAACCAGGCCTTGTATCTTTTCTTTCCTCCTTCTTCCTCTTTGACTCTAAACACCCACTTATTCTGTAATGCTCTTTTTCCTTCGGGTAGCTTTACCAAATCCCATGTCTGGTTCTCCATGAGAGCCTGATGCTCCTCATCCATGGCTTGCTCCCAATTCTTACTGGCATCTACCTACATTGCTTCATCAAAGCTCTCTGGTTCTCCACAATCAGTGAGTAATAAATAATAAAGAGAAGGAGAAAAACGTTCAGGTTCTCTTCTTACCCTAAAAGACCTCCTCAATATAGGAGTTTGGGGTTCCTATTGAGGAGGTTCCTTAACTAATTCATGTGTCACTTTCCCATCTGAAAGATCCTCTACTGTTGCATATTCTTTCTTGGATTCTTCCCTGTTTTCCTGCAACTGTTGCTTATACATGACTTTCTCATTAAAGACCACATCCCTAGATCGAATGATTTTCCTGTCCTTAATACTCCAACATTTATATCCAAATTCATCACCACCATAACCAATGAAAGTATATTTTTCTGATTTAGCCTCTAGCTTAGTCCTATCATCCTTGTCTATGTGAACAAACACCTCACATCCAAAGACTCTAAGAAATGAATAATCAAATTTCTTACCATACCAAGCCTCCTCAGATATGCCTCCATCCAAGGCACTTGAGGGTCCTCTATTTGTTAAGTACACAGCTGTGCTCACCGCTTCTGCCCAAAAAGAAAGAGGTAGTCCTGCATGTAACCTCATGCTCCTAGCACGTTCCATTATTGTTCTGTTCATCCTTTCTAATACCCCACTCTGCTGCGGATTTCTTGGAACCGTCTTTTTCCTGCAGATTCCATTCTTAGAACAGTAATCATCAAATTCATTGCTGCAATACTCCCCTCCACTATCTGATCTGAGACATTTTAGCTTAAGACCTGTTTCATTCTCTACCAAGGCTTTCCATTTAACAAAAGTGTCAAATACATCAGATTTGTTTCTAATACAATAAACCCAAACTTTCCTTGTTGCATCATCAATAAAAGTAACATAATAACTTGAACCCTGAAGAGATGATACCTGAGCTAGCCCCCACACATCAGAATGCACCAGCTCTAACTTACTCTCTTTCTTTGTAGGTCCAACCTTGAGAAACCTTACTCGCTTCCATTTCCCATATATGCAGTTCTCACAGAAATTGAAACCTGTTTCTGTATATCCAGGCAAATTCTTCTTTATGATGTTCATGCCCTTATGGCTCATATGACTGAGCCTATAGTGCCATAATGTTGTATCTGCATCTGAAGCCACAAGATTACAATCATTAGTACTATCAGTGGTTAAATACAAGGTTCCAACCTTCTTACCTCTTGCCACCACAACAGCACCCTTGGTAACCTTCCAAGAGTCTGCTGTAAATATCATAGTACAACCATCACTTCCCAACTGCCCTTCCGATATCAGATTTCATCTTAATGTAGGCACATGTCTGACATCCTTCAATAGCCAAGTATTCCCATTCTGCATCTTAACCTGAACAGAACCTTTTCCAACTATGCTGCAAGGCTCATCATCACCAAGAAAAACATGCCCAAAATCTCCTTGAACATAATCAACAAAATAATGCCTATGTGGAGAAGCATGGAAAGAAGCCCCTGAATCTAAAACCCAAGATTCAGTAATATTGTGAAAGAAAGAATCAAAGCATCCTGACATACATTACATGTTGCCACATTTTCCTCCTTGTTTTCTTCTTGTTGTTTCTTCTTATCCCGAAGCTCCCAACAATCCTTCTTTGCATGCCGAGGCTTTCCATAATTCCAGCATACAATCTTGTTCTTGGATTTTGACCTTTCCTGATCTTTTGATTTTCCACGGTTTCCTCTATTCTTCTGTCTCCCTCTAGTTTCCACTGTCAAAACATTCCCTAAAGTAGAAGATTCCCTAGAGATTTTTCTTCACATTTCCTCACTTAGAATCACCCCTACAACATCCTCAAACTTCAACTTTGAGTTAGCTGGAACCGAGTTACTTACCGCCATTACCAGGCTATTCCAACTCTCAGGTAAAGAGCACATAATTAATAAAGCCCTAACTTCTTCATCAAATTCTATTGTAACCGAAGCTAGCATATTCACTAATGTATTGAAATCATTTAAATGATCTGCTATTAAAATATTCTCAAACATCTTCATATTAAACAACTTTTCCATTAAAAATATCTTATTAGAGGCAGAGGGTTTTTCATACAACTTCCCTAATGCATCCATTAGATCTTTTGTAGTCTTTTCCTTTGAAACATTAAATAATACTGAAGATGCAAGACTCAGTCGGATCGTTCCAAGTGCCTTCCGATCCAATAAATCCCATTCTGCATCTGTCATACCCGAGGGTTTGTTCACCTTCTCAGACAACTTAGTATAAAGATCCTTCTGATAAAGGTAATCTTCCATCTGCATCTTCCAAAGATTGAAATTCTACCCGTTGAATTTATCAACCCTAGATCTTCCTTCATCTGCCATAGCTCCCACTCAAGCTAAAAACTTTCCCTGCAATTCAACACTTCAGCAAACCAAACCAGGCTTTGATACCAATTGTTAGGAAATAAGGGATAAAATATGCGGAATAATCTCTCACAGAATCGCAACAGTAGAAACTAATATGCAAAAATGATTACAGATCTCAAATAAAATTGCAGAATAAAATAACACCACACAAAGAGACAATATTTAACGTGGTTCACCCAATTTGGGCTACGTCCACCAAGAATCACTTGCTTAGATTTTATTACAAGCCACCACTCTCTCAATACAATACCCAGATCCGTTTGGAGCTATGCTCAACAAACTCTACAGAATTCACAGCCGAATTCAAAACACATCTGCAATACATTTGCTTGTACATCTATCATATGCATAAGACCATATAAATAGACAACTGCTTAAGCAGTTTTACAAAACCGTGGGTATCAAAACCATGGGCAAAATCTGTCCCATAAACCTATGGGTCAAAAAACTCACCCATATGAGAAAAGCACGTTTCCCGATATGTTGGGTGCATTTTTCGAGGCCAAAAAATTTTATGCCTAATTTTTTTTTTCGGGGGCTGCACCCCCAAACCCCTGCTACCAGGGGCTACCACTCCCGGACCCCCGCTCAGGGCTCGGCCCAGCCCCGAACCCCGGCGAGGATACACGAAAAGTGTACAGTACTCTTAGTGTACAGTCTTCAACACTTTCACACATGAAAACAAGCTCCACAACCTAACATTATACTAGCCCAAAGTAGGCATAATTATATACATATTCACAAAAAAAATCTAATTTTTGATTTTTTTTAGGTAGTTACGGGGGGGGCCACGGTCGGAGCTCCGTTATTTTTCAAAACATAAAATTTCTGTACTAGAAAAATCATAAATAAAAAAATATTCACTAAAAAAATCTAAAAAAAATGGAGCCCAAACTAGAATCTCCTAGCTATCTTTCTACCAAAGGGTTTTCAAAATACTAAATGGTGCTCAAAAAATGGTGGGGGGCACGAAAGTCACTCTATTATGTTTTTTAACAAAAACAGGAGCATCTGTTGGTATTTTAGTTTTTTGACCCACTTAAACTTATCTGTTTTCAATAAAATTTAGTAGCTTAGAAACTAGACTCAAAATGCTATGATTCATATTTCTAAAACATCTTCCAATTTTGAGTGTAACTATTTCGAAAAACTCGTACAAGTTGAAGTTGTTTTTTTTCAGAAAAATGCGTCCACTTAAGACCCCCTTTTGGCCCCCCAACTTGGTGCACTTACCCTATATATACTTTTAGCAAGTGCAACCTTCCCTTTCCTTATTGGCCACATAATAAAAAAATGTGATTGGCCTATGAAGATTTGACATTTATTATTTGTAGTGTTATTAAATGCCCACTTATCATATTCTAGGCATAGAAGATGTCCATTGCGGTGCACTCATCTACTCTAACTTCAAAATAATAACTATCTTAAGTTAATAAAAGATGCATATTATATTGCGTGCAATTAGTGTAATCATTGTATTTGTTTCTGAATAAACAGGGATATTAGTGTTATAATCTAATAAATTAGTGTCTTTAGTGTTTTGGTAAAGATAATTTTTTATAATCGTTTATAAACTTCAATAACATGTTTATAAACTTCAATAACATCTTCAACCTTGAATGAGCATACTTGATAGTTGTTTGAGATGTAGCTTTAGTTATTCTTTGGTTTAGGTTTTATTGTTATGGATGTTTGTAATTGAAAGAGGATATAGTTATCTTTTGGTTAAGATTTTATCGTTATAGATGTTTGTAATTGGGAGAGGATATTAATATGATGAATATGTTGTTGTAAATACCCTGCAAAATGTGGCAACAAACATAAGATAGATAAACTATTGGACAAAATTTCAAAAGAGATATGTTCATATGGCCTACAAAGAGGAACTTATGCCATTTGCTTATGTTTTGTAAATAGGCAATGAACTTAGTATTATGGCCTGATATGTTAGTGACTTCAACATTATGGCAAGGATCATATGTTTGTAATAGTTTACAAACTTTAATAAGATCTTAAACTTTCAATGGGCATACTCAATAGTTATTTGAGATGAAATGATAGTTTTCTTTTATGTGTTGTAGATGTTGCTCTCGATGCATGGACAAATGAGTGTTGTAATTTGTTAAATGTTTCATGTCCCTTCACTATTCAATAAGTAATTTAGGACATTTACTTGTGCCTCATGACAGGTAATGATTATAGAGTAACATGTGACAACAACATTATAACAATGATCATATTTTTGTTTTAGTTCATAAAATTTTGTATCATTTTAGGCATGAACGGGCAAACTTGATAGTTGTTTGAGATGCAATTAGTATAATTGTTTTTTATTAAGGTTTTATGTATTGTTAATGTTACTCTCAATATAGTGACTTGTGAATGTTGCATTTTATCAAACAATTTGTGTGCCTTTTCTATGTTTTTTTCTTGATTTTAAAGTAGGGAAATTGTCGCAATTTGTCAAACAATTTGTGTGCCTTTTCTATGTTTTTTCCTTGATTTTAAAGTATGGAAATTCAACTCATTCAAAATTGTGTTCAAAGTTAAACAAATGCCATCTCATCGCTACCTCCTTGGCATTGCCTCTACTACTGATGATGATTCACTTAATCAAAGTGTGGAAGTTCCTTCAATAAGGAGAAAATCAAGACCCAATGTAGAGAGAGATTTAACCATATGTGGAATACATCATATCAAGAGAACATGGCTTATTATGACAAGAGCGTGGGGATGTGCATGCTTGAGGTGTGTATATTTGCATGATGAAGCCATGTCATCCTTGACCATTACCTAACATCAACACTAGCTTCCAGTTAGGGAATCAAAAGTATTGCATGGCACCATCCTCCACAGATGGCTTGGGTTTGTTTTCAATGGAGGGTATAGTCATCACTCGCATGTATGGACATGTTGAGTTGTTTGACTTTGTCGGTCCCATGTACAAGTTTCAGAAGTGTGATATTGTGGCAAGATATAAAAAGAGTATGCCAAAGTATAATCTCTCTGCATATACGTGATAAGGTTGCAACTAGTAACTAGATGGTATATTAGTTTTTCCCGGTGCATATGATCTTACAAATTTAAGCTTACTTAAGCTTTATGAGCCACCAACTTGGAGGAAAATGTTCTCTGACATGGTGAGGAAATCATTCTAGATTTTCAGCCCCTTTAAGCTATTTTGATGTCTGCAAAGATGCTACTAGGTGCATCTCCAATGCATCTTACTTAACCGGTCTCAAAGACTCATCACCAACTTAAGGTAAGTGGATGCCCCAATAAGATGATGAGCAACACTTCCCACATGTACAACAGTAGTTAGGGACAATGTCCTCCAAGCATGGAGGAAATAAGAAGGCATTAAAATGGGTATTATATTTTGTTATAATTCTTACGTATTGCACACATATTTGTGTGAAACTTCTCTAGACGTGTTATTTTCTATCAAGGTGATGTTTGCACTCACAAGTGAAATATCTATTTATTTTGTACCTCATAGCTGAAGAACAGTATACATGAGTTTTTTGTACATCTAGTACAGTTGAGTGGAGATCTGTAGTCTTATGTAAGGTCACTTGCTCAATGAGTAACAATTCCTTATTACTTGTATACTATTGAGGAGAAACTAGAACACTCAAGAATAAAGTGAGTCTTTGTTATCTATATAACACATAGGTTTAAATTTTTCTAATCGAGAAATTACCATGCCTCTTCCAAAGGAATCTTGGTATGGATCCTAACCCAGCAGCTATTATGTTCCTCAGTTGGGTTCATTCAACCCAAACATCCCAAAAGGATGGCCTATTGTACTGTCCCAGAGTGGAATTTATACTGCCTAAAGAAACTGTAGTTATCACTCATCAAATAATGTAGTGTGTAATGATGGGATATATTTATAAGGAAAATCCAACTGAGGATAAGGGGATACATTTTCCTGTTAAAATGTTAGCTTGGACAGAGGCTAATGTAGTGGATCCATTAACAAACAAAGTGTAGATACTAAGTTATCTTACTTGGTGAAAGGAATGAAATGGGCTTAGTATTCCATCACTAGTATACTAAGGTGTTTGTTGTCTCCTTCAATGAAAAATACTGCGACCTATGTGGGAAATTGTTGTTAAGTATGTCTCATGGGTATCTCATGCCATTGACTTGAGAATCGATCTAGGTAATAGAATTGACACAATGTTAGTAGGTATAACTATGAGGTTATGTGGGCAAAGTAATGGATCTAATATAATATTTTTTTCATTCATTTAGCGTAAGATGACTTGTGATGAAAGAGCGTGTTATTTTAAGTTTGCAGTGATAGCACAACTATATAAAGATGGTTCTCTCTCTATGGGAGCACTGTTAGACAATTTTTTTTATAATTTTATGATCAGTTGTACATATCAGCGAAAGGAGAGGTTAGTGCGAGTTAGTGGTCGGAGGTTACTGCACTAGTAATAGGCATTGGCTGTATATGTAGGTCTAGTAATTATAGCTGAAGCTTAAATATTTTATATTGTCATATGTAAGATAGTGGTAAATTAATACAATGAGCAAGGTTCTAATTGCATTTTATATACTAACTTCGGTTTTCCTAGAATAAATATTATATCTCTTTGTATTTCTGCACAATTTAATTAGTTAGTATCTTTACTTGTTAGTGTCTTTGCAGTTGTGTTATTTATTGCGATATTGATGCTTTGCAATCCCAAACACTAAAAAAATATGTGCACCCAAATAAACATTCTCAAACATAGGAAACCTGCTAATCATCAGTGACAACAAGTAGAATTTTCACATGGTAATCAGAGTTGTAGCTAAGGGTAGCTACAAGGTTTGCCCTAGGAAAGGCATCCAGGGTCATCAAAGTAACAAAAGGCACAATCATAGCTTTCAATTCCGTTTACGATTTATCCTTATGAGGTAACTTCAGCTGCCTTGAGACTCAACAGTACTTGATCAGATAGTGCCTCGAATTTTGGTGTCTAGAAGGCCTATCAACTTTCAGCAATGAACCAAGGGCCATTCGTATAAAGGATTACGTTACCATTGTTGTATATCCATAACATTATTAAGGGACGCAACTGACAACTATGCAAAATTCCTAAGACAGATGATGGCAATATTCGGTAGAGATTTTAACATGTATAGAAAATGTGTCAAGGATCATATTGTTCCTTACATCTTACGAGTTAGATACGGCATAAGAATATGTCACATGCCATTACTGAATCTTTACCAGGGAATGTTACCACTAACCGGAAACTGAATGCTCAGAGAAAACTTTGTGGCCACCATTCTCGGACCTTGGAACATTTTAGGGTATAGACGTTACAAGTTACCTGACATAGTTCTTAGACTCGTCAAGGATGAGTTAGCAGGTGCTTGGAGATAAGCCATTTTATGCTGAGCTACTTTTGAATGGCCCTAAATTTGTTAGTAATAGATCCGTTGTCATGCAATCATTTGTTCAAGTTGTTAGTGGACGAGACACCTTACCGACCTTGGCATTTTACTGTGGCTTAATGGATCACTCAGGAAAATGTTTAAAGTGAGGGTCTAGTTCAATGTATCTAATCACAGTCAGAAAAGCTGAGGGTCAATCTAGGAATCAATGTTTCCCTAGCGGGAAAATGGAAAGCTCATTCAAGAACTCATTTGGGAAAGAAGATCAAACACTCAATTGGTTATAATGCAAGAAGAGAGATGTCTGAGGTCAAGTGCTATGGCTGTCACGAGTTTATTCACTATGTTCATGTACACAACTCAACAAAAGAAACTTGAGGATATGATCATGCTCGGGCTTGAACTAGGTGAAACTAGCTATAAGCAAGTGAATGTGGAGCTTGATTCTAGGAGCTTGATATGAACTGACTATGTGTCACTCATTGTCATTGTAACTTGGTTTAGATGTATCTCACAAGAGTAGCTTTGGTAATATCTTGTGGACCTAAGCGGGGGCACCAATTTTTTCATATGAAATGTGTATTTATTTTAAAAATTATGTATGCTCCAATTTACCAGGAGGATTTTTTTTTTCTATCCAATATCCAAATTTCTATGGGAAAATTGGTGCAAGGTCAACATCAGTAGGGACAAGGGATTGTTCAGAATCAGAGGGTAGAATGGAAAGATAGTTCCTCCTTTTTGTTGTCTATGCATCTGCCAAGCTTTCCTATGAATCCGATTTCTGTAACTATTCCCTCAGGATAACAGACCATAATCTAATGTGGTAAGCATATGACATATTTTCATGATTAAGCACAATCATTGGATTTCATCACATAGACATATTGAACCTTTAATAGAGATCGCAAAAAACATTTGAGAGGTTACAGTTAATAATAAACATGCCTAAGGCTATTTATGAGCAGCATTAGAAAATAGAGATCTCAGAAAGTTATTTAAAACACTAAAACAACATGGGCACATAAACGTCATGGAACGTTTCCCAAAATAGCTTCGATTAGACATTTCAAATATAGATTCTATAGGTGAGCACAGAACAAAATGAAGTATGTAAACCATGTGCTGTATACGGAAGTTTGTGAACAGCATCTAACATTCCAAGGAGTGAATCGACACATCTAAACATGTCCTTTATCTGAGTATATTCAGATGTATGAAGACCAATATTGACATAGTCTCTTAGAGGATATGTGTACTATATTACATTATATCTTATGACTTATCCATGAAGACCTGGGTATACTTCAATGAAGAGGTTAAAAATGCAAGTTTTCAATCGCTATACAAGAGTTCAGAGGGATCTTGCGGAGAATTGCCACAATAATTCTCTCATTTCAAGGTTTTTCACGTTGTTGAGATAATTTTCTCCATTCACACAGTTGACATGACTTCTAGGATTTATGTACCAGAGCTATTGAATCAAGATACAGTGGACGGTTCCTTGACAGTCCACATTCAGAATGGAGTATGCTGAGAGGAACAACATTTCTACATCGGATAGCATGGAAGATGAAATACTACATGATCCATCCATATATGCCCCAATATCTATGAGGGAAAGGCGTGTAGAACTTGGTGTTTCTCTTTAAGATGTCATTGTATGACCTTAAACAAGGTCACTAAGGATGATGACACCATTAGGAAGCTTTCACAAGTATGTAAACAAAATGTAGGTCACTTGAGGATAAGTATGACAGTTTGGCATTTGTGTTCATAGTGTCTAGTATGATGGATGTACCAATGTTAGATCAGATTGCAGAAGAACAAGAATACCTTATTAGAGTGACAGTGAAACTCTCATTTGTGTCATTTGAGGATGAATGATTCTTGATGACTAGAAAAACTCATTGTCAGTGTGTGGATGCCAATAGGGAACATATGAATAGAAAGCATTTAGAAGGTCAATAGAGTATGTATGTGAATATGATGATCAAGAATGAGCAGCCAAGAAAAGTTCCAATGTCCAAGTCAAGGGCAGCAAAGCTCAAGCTACAGTTTCTGAGTACTCTCATTAGACTCAGGTAGTGAAAATACACAGAGTAATGGAGCAACTGGGGGTAGCAGGATATGCATCTATATGATTTGTGTGGTAGGATATTGTCATCCTATGTAATTGGCATGCACAAATGCCGTGAGGTTCAAGACACACAGAGGGATAGTCAGGTAGTTTGTGGGAGATCCTAGGATAGAGTGCGAGATTCAAGAGAAATAGCAACCAATGTGATCAAGTGAATCCTCTGTGGCATTTGTGTAGGAACTTCTTAGATAGTGTTACCTTTTAGCTATCAAGGTGATGTTTCACGACGATGAAATAGGTATGGGGATGTTCCTCAAGGAAGAAAGTATATATGGTTTTTTGGATTCTAGACTGATGAGTGGGAGATCTTACTCTATGAAGGTCCACCAGATAGGGTACATTTTAGACTTGGTTCATTGAGATGAAATTAGATGACCAAGAATCAAGTGAGTGTTGTTACATATAACACATAGGTTTAAATCATAGAAGTTAGCATGTGTTCAAGGAAGCGGTATGGATTCAATGATTATGTTCCTCAATTTTGTTCATTCAAAAATATGTAAGGATGGGATGCACTTCCCAGAGTGCAATTTATCTTGAAAATAAATGGTTAGTATCACTCTCAAGTAATTGATGTGAAATATAATTTGATAAGGAAAATAACTAAGGATCAGAGGCTACTGTTGAGAAAATGTGGGGAAAAAAGCTAATGTAGTGGATCCATTGAGAAAGTGAAGTGTGTGCTAAGAAGCTTACTTGGTGAAATGAACAAATGAACCTAGCAGTCCATCACTAGTAGACAATGTGATTGTTATCTCCTTAAGTGGAAAAATTGATCTGAAAACATGTGTTGTATTTTTTTTCACTTTTTAAAAGTTTCCAAAGATCGTGATTTTCTTAACCAATTTTAAGTATTCTAAACTTCACAAATTGATTAAATTATGATTATTATTCATCCAATGAAGTGCGTAAAAAGTTGGGTAACAAATAAATAATCAGAAAATTGAAAACACTCAGATAACAAACAAGATTGTTTACGAGGTTTGGAAATTCCTACGTCTCCGGGTTCGAGATCGAACCGATCCATTAATAATATAGAAATGTAAGTACAATAACTCTTACAAACAACCAATAATAATCAATACCTGCAAATGAGGGGATCAATGTCCCAAGAACTCTGAAAAATAGCAGAAATTGTCCCAAGAATGATCTATGGCTCCTACAGTGTTTTCACGATGGGATCTCCCTGCAACTGCGTTAGAAAAACACCTACAAATGGATATTTAAAAAAATTCTATGAAAAAAATCATATATCTGAGATCATCTCTGAATTATGAACACTTTTCATGTTTACACCAAGTCAGTTTTCAGACCAGAAGTGCATTGAAATTTGTGTTTTCTAACTAGATGTCTTGTAGATCCCTATTAAAAACTGCATTCAAAGAAGAAAGCCTTATACGGACTCAAGCAGGCTCCTAGAGCGTGGTGTGAGCACATTGATACATACTATCTCCTCTTCCTTCTCCTTAGGCGCATTTTAAGAGTTTTATCCCACATTGAGCGCTTGGGAGCATATCTCATGGTTTAAAATAGGTGAAGAGGGCGCATTTAAAGTGGCTAGTAAACCACCTAAGCCTATATAATAGGCGCTTTGACCTTGGGGCGCATTGGGTGGTGCATAGCATTTATTTTAGGCGCCTAAATCCCTAAAAAGGTGGACAGTACCATATATGGCGTGGGTAAATTAATGTATGCTTGGACAGTTTGAAAAATGTAATATATTTTTTTGGATATAATTTCGACCCATGTAAATAATTAACACTTGGTCAAATATATATATTCCACTTGTTGTCTCCTGATAGGAAAATAGATCGAAAACCAACAAACTCCCTTTTTGCCTTTTCGCCACGTGTCGCAGTGCGATTGGTCCATGATTGACTAGTTGACTAGAGTTGACTTTCCCGTCGACCGAACTTTGACCAGACATATCTAGAGCTCCCGATGTCCGTTTTTCGCGTTCTCACAGTCGTTGGAAATAGGCCTCATAGAGGATTGCAAGATTGCAAGAGGGACCTTGCAGAAGAGTTCGAGATGAAGGATTTGGGACTCATGCACTATTTTCTAGGCATGTAGGTGTGGCAGAGACATGGAGAGATTTTCTTTGGTCAAGGGAAATATTGCATTGAAATCTTGAAGAGATTCGAGATGGAGGATTGCAAAGCCATGTCTACATCTATGATCACTAATTGGAGGAAGGTAGATACATCTAAGGACAAAGATGTAGATCCCACCTTATATAGGAAGTTAATTGGTTCGCTCATGTATTTGGTCAACACCAGGCCGGATATAGCATTTGCAGTAAACTCTCTTAGATAGTTCATGGTTGAGCCAAAGAGAGTGCATTGGACAGCGGCCAAGCATGTGTTGCGTTATTTGCGTGGTTCAGTTGAGTATGGGATTAGATATGTTTGAGGTGAAGGAATCAAGCTAATAGGCTATACTGACGCAGATTGGGCATGTAGTACAACAGACAAAAGGAGCACTTCAGGGTGTTGTTTCAGTTTAGGATCAGGAGTTGTTTCTTGGTTCAGCAGGAAGCAAAAGTCTGTGGCTTTGAGTTCATCAGAAGCAGAATACATTGCAGCTAGCATGGCGACATGTGAAGCTATATGGCTACGGAAGTTGCTAGTGGCCTTGTTTGGTTAGAAGGTTGAGACTACTGTGATACACTGCAACAATCAGAGTTGCATCAAGTTGTCTAAGAATCCAGTGTTTCATGATAGGTCTAAACATATAGATATCAAGTATCACTTCATTAGGGATTGTGTACAACGAGGTATTGTTCAGCTACAATACATACCTACAGAGGAGCAGGTAGCAGACATTCTGACTAAGGCATTGGGGAAGGCAAAATTTATCTTCTTCAGAGATAAGATGGGTGTCGTGTAGAACAATTTCCTCGCTAAGAGGGAGTGTTCCTTTGTCAGCTTGGATAGTTGTTTGTCCATTTGCTAAGATTATATAATAGTTATCTTATTGTTGAGAATGTATTTAATTATTTTCTAATTTTTTATTTCCTTTAGTGACACCTTGCAACCTATTTGTTATGGTTGTTAAGTTTTTATGTATCTCAGCCGTCGATTGAGAATCGATCTCAGCCGTTGGTTTACCAATGAGAGTAGTATAAAAGGAGGTCATTGGGCATTTGGAATATACAAGTTTTTGAGAAGCATTTGCAGTGCTAGCAAATGTGTTTGTAAGTTTGCAGTGATAGCAAACAATATTGCAGTGTTAGCAAGGGCGCAGTGATAGCATTGGGGATAGCAGTGGGGAATATAAGTAGGAGAAGTTGGGAGATTGTTGGAGTTCTGCCAGTAAGAAGCAAGGAATCTTTGTATCTCTTAATTTGCTGAAGTTAATAGAATTTCTCATAAGTAGAACTGGCTTTCCCTTAGGGGTTTTTCGGAGACAATTTGTCCGAAAATATTGTGTTCTTTGTGTTACGCATTTCTTTCCGTATTTTTTATTAGTGAAGTTGCAATTGTGTTATTTTTTGATATTCGCTGTGAATTAGTTTTCGGCAGTTAAATAATCTTTTCAAATAGGAGATTAATAATCAGTGACTATAATAGAATTTCCACATTTCCTTACCCTTCACTTGAAGAGAATACTGATCTTCACATACATCTGTGTAGATAATAGTGGATTTAAAATGTCAAAACTAAACAGGCATTATGCATTCATTTCCAGAAACTTTTCCACAAGATTGTACACTCTTTCACTGTGCTTTCCCTATCCATACATGACATTTGAAAGATGAGATATATTTATCTGCCTTCCCCATAAAAAGAAAGTTTTATTACCCATCGTTAGGAGAGAATGCTAATCTTCACATACATCAGTGTAGATTCCACACTCTTTCGATGTGGTTTCCCTATTCACACGAAATTTGAGAGTTTGGTTACCTTTAACTGTCATTTAACATTCAAGCTTCAATATGCAATCTATGATGATCAATTGCATTCACAGGCTATGCAATATCTTTGCTTAACAGGTCATATGACAGTGACGAACGCTCGCATCCTTCTATGGTTCTTCCCTTGTTTCGTCTCCTTGTAATCTAGATTCCAAACAAGTTATGCATGTCCCGATATGAAGATGAAGTATAAACCCTAAGCCAGGCATTAAAAGCCAACTTTAACATACCTGTAGATCTCTTCTAAACTGTGGATTCTTAAAGTATGCTCGAATCTTGACCAGTTCTTAAGAATAAATGGCCCCGAGCCCATACATGTAAAAAACCTTTAAGGGTACCTATGAAAAGCTTGGAGAATTGTTCTTTGCTAGCATACCCAGAAACAGAGTGATAATATGTAATCACATGCTTCTTAATAGGAACTGAGGAGGGAGGTGCGAGCAAAGACATGGGATTGACCTTTAATAGGTTTACCAGTTCTTCAATGTCATCCACATTGTCATCTCCACCTTGCTATGTGGAGACTCATCGTGATTTTCAATAAAAGCCTTACATTAATCCTTTACCAGCATTTAAAATCCCAAAATAAGAAACAAGAACCCTTCAGGAAAAATGAACGAGTTGAGAGATTTCTCTTGTTGTATTGGTCTAACCTATGGGAAACTTGAGTAAAATATATTAATCAAGCGTAGTAATCATCAATTTCTTTCTGGATGAATATAATCTCCCAAAACTAATGTTATACTTGTTCCAGGTACTAGACTGTTAATTTAACTTCCATACTGGATAAAGCTTTGTGGGTTTCAGAACTGAACAACGCTACATATATATCAGACAAACTTGAAGACTAAGTATACCTTTCTTAAAGCATAAAGGATCCACTATAAAATCAGCCTTTTCAAGGAATCCTAATCGATAGGATATCCTGTGGACTTTTGGGTATAATCATAAGGCCTTTTTAAACAAATTACTACCATTTCAAATTCTAATCTCCAGGCCTTTCTTCTTATTTTAGCACATTTGTTGTCCATATTAGCCGATAATATTTAATGATAATGATCGACCAGGGACTAGGTTCCTGACGGCAGAGCCAAAGACAATGTTCATGATCTATTGGACAGATGTTTCATTTGGTTTTGGCAAGGGCAAGGCAACCTTAATTATACATATCCACTGCTATATGTGGCCAGAGTTGAGACTTTTCCTTTCAAAGCTAAACTGGCTCAAATTCTTTCTGACATTCTGTTCCACTTATTTAAACACGTATAACCAAGTTATTCTAGCATCCAGGAAAATCAGTTTGTACCATTCTCGCATTTCATAATATGCTGATTATTAGATTATTAATTTCTGGGATTTTACCTGTGAATGTTTACCGCAAGATCATCTCCATGAATAGCCATCACCCTAATGACATTTTTCCTCGGGTATTTTTGGTAATACTGATTCTTATTGCCCATGAAAATACAACAAAAAGCTCTACTTTGAGAAATAGCAAATTTCTTGATTCTATTTAATCCGATTACAGAACAACACATTTAAGCACAGATACTTATAACTTGCAATTGGTCATCAACTGGAATTTCATTGTATTTAGGTTGAGAAAACAAAAAGAATATGAAACTCTGATTGTAAATTGGTATTTATCAAGTGGATCTATGCTTGTTTATCAACATCAGTAAGGAAGCCAAGATAACTCTAACATTTTAGCATAAATTGAACATCCATGCATGGAGTCAAATGGGCTGAGCTCAAGTGGTGACTCATGGGATGTACAAATGTTGAGTGTTGAAATTAGGTAAACTACCAAATCCAATTTTTTGGTGCGCTGTACAACAACCGATAACGCCAGATGCAATTCCTCGAGACCCCTCAGTCGTGGCATCTAAGCCAAAGGGCACACCGTCGGAGGAATTTACATTCAGTATTTCTTTCTGATTGCTTCAACTATATTTTCTAGTTCCAATTGAATATTCATTTTGATTGCCTCAAGAAGGCTTTGAACTAGATTAATGAGCTGTCATCAAACAAAAAATCTGATTCGCTGTCCAGATTTAACAGTCAAAAAACATTATAGCATTACAGCAATTTCCATCTCAGAGGATAAGAAAACAGCATATGGCAAATGAAGCAATGCCGCCTAGTGCACAAAGTGTATCAATCAAGCCTTCGCTCCTTGTCTTCTCATCATGTAGTTCACTCTGCGCCTTCAGATATTGATGATAAGATTCTAAGACATTGGCATAGTTCATAGTTCTGCAGCAACTCATAGCTCTTTTAAGGATGAGCAGACTATTGCGTCCGTTCACATGGGCACCCCCTATGTCTTCCAACTGCATGCCAAGCTCGGTCAGTTTCAGAGTGGTATAAGAAGCGCCTCCCAGTCCATCAAGTAAAACTCTAAACTTCATCACAAGAATGCACTGAACAACCCTCGAAGGCAAAATCTTATGAGCAGGAAGTATGGAGCCAAACCGCATTAGAAAATCATTGTCAGTAGGCCAATGCTTTTGTCCTCCAAGAGGACTCCAACTTGCAAGGTTTACAGCTTGTTTTTCCCTTTTGTCTACAATAATCCAACTAAGCCTTATGTCCTTGCACAACTCTCTCCAGAATTTCCCATCTTTCTTCTCATTCTCCATTGAAGCAATTGGCGGCAGGCCATCTGCGAAAGAGATATTAGCCAGGTCCCCATCACCCTCATTTCTGTCAGAACCCGCATTGATACTGAAAGGACAGTTAAAGAACCAACCATGGAAATCATCTACACCTGGGATGCCCCAGAGTATTTTGGAATAGATTGCTCTGTTTTTGTAATGTACATCTACAAGCGACACAAAATCAGAAGCTGAAACAGTAGGTAGCTCTCCACCATCATTGCATTCGGGGCACCCCTCTTCCTGATCAGATAACACTGAATTCCACTTAACGCCAGAAACCGTCTCTTTGCTTACAATCATAGGATAGCAGTGTGCATATAACTTCTGAAACCCACCCACGGAAGAAATCAATTTTTTTACTTCTTCATTTCTTGTAGAAGGCCACTGTGACCAGCATAGTTCCTCCCAAATGTGTTCTTCCCTGGTCACAGACCTAAAACCGGAGGATGCACATCCTACATTTGCAAGTGTTGCACCATCCACCCGCTTCAATATTTCTTGGAAAAGGTCAACATTCAAAGACATGATCTTCAAACAGAACCAGCTCTAGAATGTAACTCCAGACAGGCCCAATTAGAGAAATTGGTCAAATATACAAACGAACAATACAGTTTTTACCATTCATCCATGCCTCCCAACTTCTTAAACCAAAAAAATGAAAGATTGAAGTTTTAAATTGAGTCAAGTGGCTGCGAGTCCCTTGGTGAAGTTGTTTGGCTTACCAAAGAAAAAACTCATCAGAGATCGATTGAGATCAATTCTCGCCGAGTGCAACAGCCAAACACCATGAAGGGTGAGGTCAATGATTTTGACAGAATTGATAACTTTCATTACTTGACACTGAGTTGAAGAAGGTCATCCTTGATACCTAAACTGAGATGCTTATCCATGATCAATCAAAAAAGAAAAAGAAAAACTTTAAACCCAGTCCGACCATGGACAAGCACACAACCGACTAGTCAATTTCTTCAAAAGACATTTAAACAGATGCCCCCAAGCTGCTCCAAACTATTGCAAAGAAATGAAAATTTATGGCATCAGATACACATTGGAGCTACTATTAGGCACACATAAAAGCTACAAAATTTTCAAAAACCCCACATTCTGCAAACCTTGAAACTCGGGCCTACGGGTATATCTCATAAATTTGTGGCAGTAAATTCATACCCAACACATTAAATAGTTCAATACAGAACGCCCAGATTCTCTATTCTTAAGAACACCCTACCAAGAGTTTGCATTCAAATAATCCAAATTTATGCAGGTTAAGTATGGATACAAACATCTTTCCCATTTCAAATTCAAAAGAGGAAATATTCAGAAATTTCTTTCTCGTTCTGGGCATCTAAATAGTAATTTTGAAATGGGAATGGAAATATTAATGAACACACTGCATACCTTGGATTCCAAACAGAAATTAATGGTATCCACTACCTATTGGGCTCTGCATTTTCAAATTGATCCATTTGGGCCCTCCTTGTCTCCCTCTTTTCTAATTAACTACTTACAGGAAACTGTACCCTGCCCCGGATTATAAGTAAATAATAATTGTATCTGCAAGAGCGTACTTTTCAGCAGGTGATAAAGCTTCCACATTAAATACAGAAAATGAAAACTCTATAAAATTAATGCGGAATTGAATGCTGTCCACATTTACCCCCTTCTAGATATATGTTGGACTTGGGGTTCAATTGAGAAATTTTCATGGGGTGCTGTAGCGAAATTGCTGCAGAATTTTGTTCCTCTGGTTACAAGCTCGTCCTAAATCAATTGAACCCTCTTTGTTTTGTGAGGGAAACATTTATGTATGGATCAATTATATATAGATTCAACTGTACACATGGCTACAAAAATATATTGCTGGCAATGTCGAGGCACAGTCCTCCGTCCATTTTTCTTGGAGCCCGCCTTTGGCACTTTCGAAAAAATAGTGTTTTTTAACAGTTACCTAACTCTGGGAAAGGGGGCACACGGTTTAGAGGGAAGTGGGAACACACAAAACTTCAAATTTATTAGGAATAATTATTAAAATAATATAAAAAATATTAACATTTAATTTATTTTTTATGTGCTTAATTCTTTGATAACATTTTTGTTAAATATTGATTGGATTTGAAGTACATATGATCATTCAATAATAATTGATCTCTCGTGGGTTCTATGTGACTTTGACGATATGGATGCCTCTTCCTGTAGTTGCTTAACTGAAGGTGCTCACTAGTTTAGTTTGTACGCTTACTCAATATTATAATTTCGCTATATGTTTCCTCTAAACATGAGCAAAGATGCCAACAATCTAGTGCCCCAATTGTAATACTTCTGCATTTAATCAATTTTTTTTTGTTAAATTGGTTTAATATATAATTACGCCGAAAGGTCCCTACAATGGCAGTCAAATATTGTAATGGAGTGAGTTGTTCACTTTTATTCTCAATAATAAATTTGACGTCAACTATCGGAAATACATTGAGAGATATCAATCTCAAGGCCTCTGAATTGGATTTTAACATTGGTCACATAGGTGCATTGAGATCGATATCTCTCGACATATTTTAGATAGATGTATTTAAGATATCTATTCTAGTATTTTTTCGGACATATTTGCGTATATATATATTATTTTCAAATATATAATTGGGTTTATATATTTTTGGAGGATTTTTTTGTAAAGTATAAAAAATTATTAAAAATTTGGGAATGTCCCCTGCAAAATATCTCAATCCCTTAAACTAAGACATTACCAAAATTTAGGGGACTCCATTATGTTCTTACTATTACTACAAAATAATAAATTGTATATAACCAATCCATTAAAATGCAAGCCTATATAATGTTAGAAGGTGACTATTTTGGATTTGTCATCTATTGTGTTTTTTGAAGTGTTCCACATTGATTAATGAATCTATCACCTTTTCTATAAATGTTCATTGATGGGGCAAATTGCCTCAATCTAGATGCACCATTACATAATGCTCAAAAATATCTTTCTAGAATATAAAACAAGCTCCAAACTCTATTATCTGCCTAATATATCATAATTTTTCAATTGTCTCCTCTAAGCAAGCAGAACAACTACCCTATGATAATCTAATAAAAGTCAAAATTAGGGTTGAACATTTTATCGACATCTCACAAGATTACACTCACTCGCCACACCCCTTTATCAACTAGTACAAACATCTTAACTATATATCTAAAAAATGTTGAGAGATATCAATCTCGAGACATATATCTTAGATTTATCACTGACCACACTATTTAACAACTACATTTCCTTCTCTATACACTTCCTTTTGATTGGTGACAAATTGTCTCAACGTTTGCATCACTATGTCAAATTCAAAATAATAAATTAAAAGGGCCCTAAGTTATTGTTGGGCCCTGAAAAATGGCTAAGTATTGGAGCGCGCACGCAAGACCTTCAAGAGAAACGCGTGCAGGTGATAATATGGTGAACACGCGTAGGGTTATCAGTGTTCGCCCGCAGACAACAGAAATGGACGTTCAAGGATTGATTCCAGAAGGAACGAGGACTTAGTCGATTTTGAGCATGATGCTAAATATAGAGACGACGTAGGTGACACGCAAGAGAAGATTCCATGCAGGAAGAGTCTATTTTTGGAACAAGGAACTAGCAATTCAAACTGGAGCATGAAGGCTTGGAGGCTACGCAAGGCTATTTTGGGACAGGTAAAAGATCAAGCGACATGCAGTTTTTTGGGCTAAAAATAGGATTGGAATTGAAGTTATCTATAGATGAGCTATTGTTAGAAGAGCTTGCATGCTCTCTTGTTATCTTTTGTAAAGTGGTGCATGGCTATTCTTAGCATGCAACCTATTTTGAGGGTGCTTAGGCAGTGAAGGGCAAGTCCCCACCCCTATATATATGTACTGATTTGCATGGTTTAGTAGGTCTGTTTGCTTAGGAGTGTTATGTTGTTGGTTAAGTAAGCATATGACTTATGATAAAACTCTTATGTATGTATTCAGATTTTGTGTTTTATTGTAATTAATACCATGGACCTTTGTGGTTGGATATTGGTTATTGACATATCTGTTTTTGGACCTTGTATGGTGAATCTGATCTTAATTCTTGTATAAATCTTCATGCACCATGGTTGTGATCTATACTTGTTCATGCTTTACTCTTGAATGGTTATTATGGATTTGGATTGTGTGTGTGTGGGTGTGTGTGTGTTTATCATCCTAACGCCTTGACAAAGATGCCATAAAATAGGGACCTAGTACCCTTGTGTGCTTTGGGTGAGCGCTCGGATATGTCTGAGTGATGTGCCAGCGTGCCTTGGGCTGTTTGGTAAAATAGAAGACTACATTTTGGTTCCGTTGCTAGGACCTCTTTTTAAGTTGTTTCAAGGATGTTGTATGATGAAAATGCATCGGTTGACTTTGGCAAGTATTGAGGATTTGGTAGAGAATTTAGAGGAAGAGTCTGCTCGTAGATTTAACACTGGACCTGAATTTTATGCACGCGCATGGGTTAAACAAAATCTGTATCATGAGCTCTATGAGAAATTATTTTCCTATTTCCCTATAGAGTTGTATGAGTGGCTTGTAGCATACGCATCAAGGAGGAATTGGAGGTATAGAGCATTTGTTTGGATGCAGGAAGACTACTAGAATTTACATGATGTCGATCTGACTTGGACATGTGTTGTGGATCATTAGTGGAGTGGTGTTTTGCAAAGTTATACCTTGGAGTACGTTTTTTCTAATTATTCATGTCTAGAGGTTGTTGAGTTCCAATTCTTGCATGAACCAAGGGGAGCTTATTTGTGCGCTATCCCTTTAGCGATTAAGATCTTGATCTTAACTCTGGATTTAGAGGCACGAACTATGGCTAGATAAATCCTACCGCGTGCGGAGGAAGGAGCCGGTGTGGTGAAAGATGGTG
This sequence comes from Taxus chinensis, assembly GCA_019776745.2. Classification (NCBI taxonomy): domain Eukaryota; kingdom Viridiplantae; phylum Streptophyta; class Pinopsida; order Cupressales; family Taxaceae; genus Taxus; species Taxus chinensis. Next base: position 13,701,626 of record CM034150.1, read on the forward strand.
GACTTGGTGGCAAAGAGGCAGAGAGAGGAAAGAGGACTTAAGTTTAATGAAGTGTGTGAGAGGGACTTGGCGAAGCAGAGTGGTATTGTGAAACAAATGGTGTTGCAGAGAGAGATGGATTGTGAAGGATTCAAGGCTCATGTGAAAGACGTGGAGCTAGAGCATCTGGAACTCCCCCATTTGGGTAAGCATGGCAGAGAATCCTCTTTGGTTTTAGATGAGAGTTCGTTTGAGAAAATACTAAGAATCGCGAGTGCGCATTTGATCCCACCTGGAAACCTAGCCCTTACGCTTGGTGTTCCACTTTATGAGACAGTTATTAATGTTGGTGTGTATTATTTTCCACATCATTAGGTAAGTCATCTCACTTAGGTGAGATTGTAGGTCCATGTGTCATTTAGGGGTCATTATGAGATTCTCTTACGCGTCAGTGTGTTATATGCGTCATTGGGAGTTACACTTCTATTCTGGAAATGTAACTCCCCCTCTTCACTCGAGTTGTCATGATTGCAGCACTGGGGGTTACTCAACACCTCCTATATGTACACCCCTTTGGATCTATGAGATAGAGGAGATTTTTGTGGCTTATCGAGGTTCTGCCCATTTTTCAAATCTTTACATGCACATCCGGTTGATGCTCGCTCCTCCCGAGATCTCTTCACGCTGTCATTTGCACGTCCATTGATGTGCACGTCATTCCTTGTGATCCTCACTTGTGGGTTTTCGTACCCTCTTACATGGTATCAAAGTGGATCTTGTGGATCCGTGTAATCTTCGACGTTGCTCATGCGTTTTCCGGCTTATGGCATGATTTATAGTTCTCGTTGTGTGTGTCGTAATGGATATTCCGATCGTGCTCTTCTTGCATTGATTTGGACTTCATACCTCGCTTGTTCATGGTTTCTAGTTTTCGAGCTTAGTGTCTTTGACTGCTCGGTTCTCCGGGTTTGCATGTGACTTTGGAGGTGTTTTAATGAGGTGTATTTGTGTTTCAAGGTGCAGACTTGAGTTGTGTGTGCTGGTTTTTGGAGTTGTTTTAGTGGAAGAGTTGTCCTTAAGGGCCAACTTGGCCTCAACTTGTTGACTAACTCACCCTGCACTCCTTCTTGGCTCGGTCTGCATTTTTTGCATTGCCTTGGGTTCAATGTTTGCTTTGGATTGTCTGCACTGTTTTACCTTGGATTGGGACCGCTCATGCTCCTTATTCTTCACTCGGCTTGAGCTTCAGCTTACATTCTGGTTTGTCGTTAACAGGTTTTTTATTTCTCTAGGTGACCTGCACTCTTGGTAATCCTTGCATCTACTACTCAAGCTCTCGTGTTGGTGCTTCTGCATGCTAGTCTGGTTACAGGCTTACTCACCTTGCCTTAGGCTCACGTTCTCTTACCTTACGAGACGTTAATTGGATCCTACACTGCCTTTGTCTTTGATTAGATTCCCTAGCTTGGCTTCTACTCGACGTTCAAACTTCTATTTTTGCAGAGCCATGTTGTTACTCTGTCAGGCTCATGCTCAAACGAAGGGCCGTTATTCTGCACACTCAGCTCGCAGCGAGCATAAAGAAATCTTCAAATGTTTCACTTCTGCATTCTAAGCACGTGGTCACAACTTGCGCTGGTCTCCGATGGTTTCTTCCACTCACCCAACGCATGGATGCTCCTGCTCGCCTACATTGACTCGCACACGTGGCCCTAGCTACCTTCAGTCACTCCTTTTCCCCGGATAGCTCAAGAAACTTGGATGAAGCGACAACAACCTGTTTGACTGGGCGGTTTACATGTGGATCTTGGTGTGTTAGCTCGGTGCATCCATGGCTTGACACCTAGCTCTCGTCCTTTCCCTTTTAGAATTATTTGCGGGTTAAAACAATCCTTGTTTTTAATGTTTTGAGGTAAAAAAATTCCTTGTATGGCATTGTAAAATATTTTAAGGCTTTATTTTGCTTGTTTTTTGTCCTTCATTCGTGTGTCAAAGACGGAGGGAGAGATCTGGGGTTGGCAGGAGGCTAATCCCCCCTCATAAGCAAAACAAACCTTGCCTGAAATTTGATGCCATTTCCAACGAGTACCCACACAACACCCTTTGCACCCATTTTACGCATTTTTTTAATCAGTTTGCGTGTTTATTGGCTTTTTCCATCAGTTGTGGGAATCATAATAATGCCATAACTTTTGACTCGCAGCTCAATTTTGAGCACTTCTTTGGTTAAAGTTGCATGATTTCTCCAACTTTATGTGATGGTATTGTCAGTTTTGTAAACGCACTACTTTATAAAGTGCCGCATTCTGGGGGGTTGACTAGTACTCTTAGGTTTTCACATGTAGACTAATTATCGGCCGAGTCCGATGTCTTTCTCTTGTGCACCTTGCACTTTTCATTCCACATCATGGAGAGTGCTCTTTCCAGACTTGAGCATCATAAGATCGCTTTACAGCCTCTGCCACTTCTCACTTGGGAGAGGGAACTATTCAGCATGGCGTGCTTCCATAGAACGTTACTTTGCTCACGAGGGTCTTTCACCCTTCTTACTTGGGCCCGTTCTAGCACTCACTGATCATTGTCATCTGGAGGACTTCCTTAACACTTGCGACCATGTTTTTGGTCACTTGATGATGCATGTCTCTAGATCTCTCTGGTTTCACATGGCAGACTCAGATCCACCCCACCATGTTTGGAGCATTCTTTAGTCCCTTTATGGAGACCCTTCGCATACTACCGCCATTACTACTACTGTTGATTTAGTTGCCTCCTCTATTTCTTTGTGTGATGACAGTTCCACTAACATAGGATCGCTTGGTTCTACTTCTGATGATGAGGATTGTGCATCTAGTTCTGATGTCGAGAGTACTACAAAGGACTTCTCTCCTCTTTCTCTCACTATTCTAGAGAGTGTTGACACTCTCCACATCTCATCAAATATCGAGTAGTATCCTATTTAGTCTTATACAGTCATCACACCCGCCTCCTTTCCACTTCTAGTGTGCGAGGCCCCTTCCACTCCTCTACCTTCATTGGATGACTCATACCTATCTGACATCACTCTTATGTTTGTTGAGCCCCCTCATTGGGATGAGTATCTGCCTGACCTTAGTCGTCTTTTCGCAGAGTACACTTATGATGCACTACAGGTTCCGCATCCATCTATAGGTGTTTCAGAGGAGTTCATCATCTCCATTGTTGGGAGTTCCCCTTCTGGGACTCTTACCACTTTCACTTTTCTGGAGACCTTCATTGATCCACCCTTGTTTTTGGATCCCTTTTCTATTGTGGAGGATGTTTTTTTGCTTTCACATCAGTTGGACATCCTCTCTACAGGTGTTCACCTTTCATACTCTGACAGTTCTGCACTCGTGACATTACCTTCGATTGCTTCTCACTCACTTATTAGACCTATGTCACACTTTCATGGACCAGACTTCGAGTTCTTCGTGCTATTGCCTTCGGTTTCCTTCATGGAGTGGGAAGACTTTCATCACATCATTTTTGTCCTTCCTAAGGGCAGGCACATTGTTTAGTGTGGGCGGCTCTTATTCAGTCCAGAGGCAGAGGATCTCGTCATCGACATTCTTTTGGGAGACCTCCTAGAGCTGCATAGTTCAGATCCGTCCATGACATCTTCTGCATTCCTCTTGTCTCCCTCTTCTTCTCTCTTCTTCTTCTTTATGAGAGATTGCCTCTTTGTACATGGGTACCTTTTCAGGCTCGTCTAGAGTTGGAACCCATATTTGGCATCTTTCTTAGATTAGAGAGTGTTTTGTTCTCTTGTGGTGGATGTTTTTCCCACCGGGTTTTCCTTCACTACTTGGGAATTTTTTCTTGTGCATGGGTACCTCATTAGGCTTTGTGTTGGGACCCATTTCTCGTTTCTAACTTGCTGCCTCATCCTAAGTTATGATGAAGGGGGGGTGTTGGTGTGTATTATTTTCCACATCATTAGGTGAGTCATCTCACTTAGGTGAGATCGTAGGTCCACGTATCATTTAGGGGTCATTATGAGATTCTCTTATGCGTCAGTGTGTCATATGTGTCATTGGGAGTTACACTTCTATTCTGGGAATGTAACTCCCCCTCTTCACTCGAGTTGTCATGATTGCAGCACTGGGGGTTATTCAGCACCTCCTATATGTACACCCCTTTGGATCTATGAGATAAAGGAGAGTTTTGTGGCTTATTGAGGTTCTACCCATTTGTCGAATCTTTGCATGCACATTCGGTTGATGCTCGCTCCTCCCGAGATCTCTTCATGCTGCTGTTCGCACATCCGTTGATATGCACGTCGTCCCTCGTGATCCTCACATGTGGGTTTTCGTACCCTCTTGCAATTAAGAATCGGGCTAGTGTAGGTGTTTCGGTAGCGACAGGTAGATTTCATTTTCCCTTAAATTCAAGATTTAATCAGATAGCACATTAATATATGGCAGTGCATATGTCATCTTTGTTATTTGAGGGTCTAGTTGGAGGTGTATTTTCTGGTGCGTCATCAACACACAATGTGGGTGTGCAGAACATTGGTAATACTTCTAGAAGTATCACAACTTCGCAAACTGTGGGCATTCAATTTAGTATAACTGTTGGAATATAAGGTAGCACATCCTATGGTCTAGTACCCGCTATAGGTAGAGGATCAGGAGGTTCAAGTTCTAGTGGATAGGAGTTGTGGAGGAGGAGGTAATACAGGTTATGGATCAGGTGGGCATTGTCCGCACCAAACCTAGTAAGTTTATTACAAGATGTCTCTTCGCCTACCAGAATATAGAGGAATTGAAGATGCAGCTGAGCACATGCATATGTGTGAGATACTATGGCGCGCTAAGGGGATTACAACTCCAAAGTGTAATGCAAGTCAATTTTCTACTACTTTGCAAGGGTGTGCGCATAGTTGGTATAGGAAATATGATCCGAACCAGACTTGTGTAGACTATATTGCGGTGCGTGATGCTTTCTTATCAGAGTTCCATATACTTGAGTTTGAACAAAAGAGCATTAATGTGTTGAAGGACATCAAGCAAGGCATGGCTGAGAGCACAAGGGAGTATGATGCATGCTTTAAAAATTTTCTATCAAAGTTTTCTTATGATTATTGGTGTTAGCACATCGATTGTACATACAATATATCAAATCTAAGCATACATGAAAATAAAAGCGGATATTCTACCAGAAGAAATATACAAAAAAAAGAGACATAAATCAACACCAGATTTAACGTGGTTCACCCAAGTGTGGGCTACGTCCACTAAGAAATAAACCAATCTATTATCCAAAGCTTTAACATGATATATAATGAAGATTTACAATCTTCCACACCTCTCAGATGTATAGTACTTTATTTCCCTCAAGCTTTTTGCTCCATCACTAAGAATTCTCTCTCACCAAATTTTTGCAAGTTCTTTCTAATTCTTGTTAATTCATCTCTTTTCTTACTTCTAAATCCTAGATTTTATGCTTATATAGTTCGTTTATAGACTTAGGGAACTTAGTCATGCAATTACAATCAATAGAAATACTTTTATGTTAAAAATATATCTGACTCCTGAGATTTAATTAAAACATCCTCGCATAGGTAACCATCGCCAGTAAGCCCTAACCGATGTTGGTTCATTCCTTGCCTGACCGATGCCGGTCATGGGTGACCGATGTTGGTTCCCACTTAACCGATGTCAGTTACTGTATTTTCCAGTAAGTTTCTATTGCATTGCTAAACCGAATTAATTTAGGTTCACAACTCAACAATCTCCCACTTCAAGATTAATTACTGCACCATACCTGTACAATGTCATTCTTGGATCCTTCCTTAGCTTTGTTTCTTCCTAGTCAAGACTCAAACTTCAAAGACCAACAGAAGTGGAGTGTAGCTCCAACTTCTCTTTTGCTAATGGCTTCATTAGTATATCCTGCAGGGTTATTGCTCGTATGAATCTTTTCCAGATTCAACTGTCCATCCTTTAATACCTATCATATGAAGTGATACCTCAACTAAATGTGTTTCATTCTTGAATGAAACGTTGAGTTCTTTGCCAAATGAATTAAAATATGATTATCACTTAACAATTTACAATCACTTTTCTTCTTTCCTAACTCTTTGATCAACCTACTCATGCATATCATCTCCTTGCTAGCCTCTGTAGCTACAACATACTCTACCTCTATAGTAAAAAAAGCCACAACCCTCTGTAATCTTAAAATACAGCTAACTGTCGTCCCACCTACTATTAAAATATATCCAATAGTGCTCCTCCTACCATCCTGATCTCCAACCATATCTGAACCAACATAGCCATGTAATAAAATATTCAAATCTCCATAGCATAACTACATGCTAGACGTCCCTTTCAAAGACTTGAGTATCCATTGGAATGCTTTCAAATGCTCTTTAACTAGATTATCCATATATCTACTCACAACTCCCACTACCTATGTAATGTTTGGTCTGGTACAAACCATAACATACATGAGACTTCCAACTGCTGAAGCATATGGAACTCGTGTCATGTATTTGACCTCCTCATGTGATGAAGGACACTGATCTTTGCTCAATTTGAAGTGTCCAGCCATAGGTGTGCTAACAGGTTTTACATTCTGCATGTTGAACCTTTCTAACACCTTGTAGATATAATCCTCCTGAGACAAATACAATTTTTATTTTTCCTGTCTCTATGTATTTGCATGCCAAGGATTCTTTTTGCAGCTCCTAAATCCTTCATAGCAAATGTGTGAGCTAGCTTTCTCTTAAGCTTGCCAATGTTGTACATACTAGATCCTGCAATAAGCATATCATCCACATACAGTAACACAATAATATAGATCCCATTTTCAAGTTTCTTAAATTAAACACAATCGTCAGATTCACATCTCAAGTAACCATGCTCATGCATAAAACTATCAAACCTCAAGTACCATTGCCTCATGAGCTTGTTTGAGCCCATATAGACTCTTTTTCAACCTACACACTAATTTCTCCTTACCCTTGACTTCATACCCAAGTGACTGCTGCATATAAATCTCTTCATCCAAATCACCATGAAGGAAAGACGTCTTCACATCTAGTTTCTCTAAATGTAAATCTTCTACTGCAACTAAACTCAATACAGTATGAATAGAATTCATCTTAACAACAGGAGAAAATATTTCACCAAAGTCAATACCTACTTTCTATGCAAATCCCTTTACTACAAGCCTTTCCTTGTACCTTTTATGTCCACCCTCTTCTTCCTTAATCCTATAAACCCACTTGTTCTGCAATGTTCTCTTACCTACTGGAAACTTAACCAAATCCCATGTTTGGTTTTGTTCCAAGGAGTCCATCTCCTCATCCATGCCATGCTCCCACTGAATGTGAGTCTTAGCCTGCATTACTTCTTCAAATCTCTCTGGTTCACCATTATCAGTCAATAATAAATAAAATAGAGAAGGTGTAAATATTTCTGGAAGTTTACTTACCCTTTGTGACCTTCTCACAAGAGTTTGGGGTACCAGAGACTCAATCTAGGCCTCTGGACATTCCTATCCAAATCTAGCAGTGACCGACATTGGTCACCTCTAACCGATGCCGATTCTATTAACCGATGCCGGTTTGGATCTTCTGTAACTGATACTGGTTCGTCTAACTAGTGTCGGTCAGGGGTCAACCGACACCGGTTACTGTGTAACCCTGTCGGTAATTCTTTTAAATCTGAGAGTTCATTTTCATTCACAAACTTCTCAACTGGTTCATCCTTGGGTACCAAAATTTGATCATTGTACATTCTCTTTTCATTCCATTCAACATCATGACTCCTAATAATTTTAGAATTATCTAAATCCCAAAAATGGAAACCAAAATCACCAGATCCATAACCAATGAAAGTGCATCTCTTGGATTTTGCTTCCAAATTTTTCCTATTTTCCTTATCAACATGCACAAAAGCTTCTGAAACAAAAAATTTAAGAAAAGAAAGATCTACCTCTTTTTCTGGTCCAAGCTTCCTCTGGTATTCCTCTATCTAGTGAACTTGAAGGCCCATGGTTAATCAAATAAACCGTTGTATCAACTGCTTCTACCCAAAACTGTAAGGGCAATCCAGAATGTATCATCATACTTCTAGCACGTTCTATGATTGTCATGTTCATTCTTTCTACAACACCATTCTCCTGTGGTGTTCTTGGAACCGTTCTTTCTCTATGTATCCCATTCACTGAACAATAATCATTGAAATCCTTGCTATAGTATTCACCACCATTTTCAGATCTAAGGCACTTTAACTTAGAATTTGATTCATTCTCAACAAGGGATTTCCATCTTTTAAAAGTCTCAAAAACATCAGATTTATGTTTAATACAATAAACCCATACCTTTCTTGTAGCATCATCAATGAAAGTAACATAATAATGGGATCCTCCATGAGAAGCTACCTGAGCTGGTCCCCACACATCTGAGTGTACAAGCTCCAATTTTTGCTCCTTCTTAGTTGCCCCAACTTTGAGAAATCTCACTCTCTTTTTCTTTCCAAAGATACAATGCTCACATAAATCAAGATCTAAATCTTTCAAATATGATAACTTACCCTTAGCCTTTAAGATCTGCATTCCTTTTTGACTCATATGACCCAACCGGTTATGCCACATGCATGCATCTGAATCTGAAGTAGATAATGCAGAAAAGGAATCAATAATACAAGTAGATAAATATAATGTTCCTACCTTCTTACCTCTTACCACAACAAAATCACCCTTGGTGACTTTCCAAGAGTCTCCTGTAAAAGTAACCATGCAACCAGATTCACCTAGTTTCCCTGTAGAAATAAGATTCCTCCTGAGGCTTGGCAAATGCCTCACATCTTTCAATACCCATGTATTTCCATTCTACAATTTAAGATGAACTTCCCGTTTACCAGTAATACTACAAGGTTCATCATCACCCAAATAAACATGCCCAAAATTTCCCTGGACATAATTTCTGAAATAACCCTTATTAGGGGTTACATGGAAAGAAGCTCTTGAATCTAAAACCCATGATTCAATTCTACTATCTAAAGAAATAATAATAGCATCTTGCATTACCTCTGATGTAGCAATATTTACTTCTTTACCTTTGTCTAGTTGTTGGTTCTCTTTATCCTTTGACCAACAATATTTCTTTGCATGTCCTTTCTTTCCACATTTCCAACAAGTAATTCCCTTACTTTTGGATTTAGATCTGTTATCCCTTGAATTTGATTTCCCATTACTCTTACTCTTGGATCTCTCCTTCTACCTGCCCCTGCTTTCTATATTCAAAGCATTTCCAGATGATGATTCCTCTGTACTCTTCTATGAATTTCTTCATTCAAGATTATACTAACCACATCATCAAAATTCAAAATATTATTAGTAGATGTTGTATTACTAATAACCATTACCAAGTTATCCCAACTATTAGGCATAGGACATAAGAATAAAAGTGATTTTATTTAATCATCAAATGGTATAGCAACCGATTTTAACTGATATATAATAGATTAGAAATCATTCAAATGACTAGAGGAAGATTCACCTTCATGCATCTTAGAAATAAATAGTTTCTTCATCAAATAAAATTAATTTGAAGCACTAGCTTTTTCATATAAATTAGCAAGAGATTTCATTAACTCTACCATAGAAGCCGCTTCTGTAATATTGGAAGCCACAGATGTTGTTATAGATCCCAAAGCCTTTCTATCAAGAATCTTCCATTCTTCATCAGTCATCTTTGTAGGTCTAGACTTCTCATCCAACGGTAAATACAAATCTATTTGATACAGATAATCCTCAATCTGCATCTTCCATAATTGATAATTTCAGGCCGTCAAATTTCTCTACCTTGTATTTATTTTTTTCTGCCATTGTTGTAGCTCCCACTCAATCAGAAAACCCTCTGTGAGTAAATCTGTCAACACACAAAACCCTCAAACAAAGCTCTGATACCAGTTGTTGGGGTTAGCACATCGGTTGTACAGACAATATATCAGATCTAAGCATACATGCAAATAAAAGTGGATATTCTACCAAAAGAAATATACAAAACAAGAGACATAAATCAACACCAGATTTAACGTGGTTCACCCAGTGTGGGCTACGTCCACCAAGAAACAAGCCAATCTATTATCCAAAGCTTTGACAAGATATACAATGAAGATTTACAATCTTCCACACCTCTCAGATGTACAATACTTTATTTTTCCCTCAATCTTTTTTCTTCATCACCAAGAATTCTCTCTCTCACCAACTTTTTGCAAATCTTTCTAATTCTTATTAATCGTCATCTTTCTTACATCTAAACCCTAGATTTTATGCTTATATAGTTGTTTATAGACTTAGGGCACTTAACCATGTAATTGCGATCAATAGAAATACTTTAATGCTAAAAATAGATCTAATTCCTGAGAGTTAATTAAAACATCCTCGCACAGGTAACTGACATGTCGGTTAGCCCTAACCAAAACTGTACCGGTTCCTTCCTTTGCCTGACCGATGTCGGTCATATGACCGATGTCCTAACCACTGTATTTTGACCGGTCCTGGGTGACCAATTTCGGTTCCCCTTTGACTGATGACGGTTACTGTATTTTCCAGCAAGTTTCCATTGCATGCTAAACTGAAGTTATTGAGCTCCACAACTCAACAGTTTGACTACATTACACGGTGCACCATAGTTGGTACATAATTTTGACCCTGACCAAAATGTGTAGATTATACCCATGTTGCGGGATGCTTTCTTGAAAGGATTTTTATATCCCTGAATTTGGGCAGGAGTATAAACCGCGCCCGAAACACATTAAACAGGGCACTACTAATGAGTGTTTCAAGAGTATGATTCATGATTCCAAAAACCCTTCTTATCGAAGTTATTGATGATATACACCCAAGTCAGCATGCTACAATGGTTTGTTAGGAAGACTTATCACCTTTTCAGAAGGGAGCTTTCACACAAGGCATTCATACGAGATACGCACGAGGATTTGGAAGCAACATTATGCATGCTGAGGCAGTTAGGAAGTGTAGACACAAGGTGAGTGCCCATATTTTGAAGGCTCCATATTGTAGCTAATGACCAACTAAGTTAGAAAAATTATCACCAATTCGGCACTCATGGAGACACGATAGTGGATTATGGTGCCACCAGATTGTGAACTAACAAGGAAATTAGTAAATGATAGTTTGTCCGTTGGAGAATCGGTGCACAACCTTGATAATAGACTATGAAATTTTTCACAAGAACCATTGGATTCTTTGATTTTCGGATGCCATTGTTACTAACGCGCATAGCAGAAAGAATGTATCATGTTACTGCAAAATTTGTGAGGTCTACTACTGCATTCATTGACAGTCTAATTGCATGATCTGATTGATCAGATTCTTTGATGTTTATGAAACATAAGTTGTATTTTTTTATTGGCGTTGGTAAATAGCTTGCTAGGCGAACAGGGAGCATATACCCAGGTGTACAACAAGGGCTCTCTCATGGAGCCGTTTTAGAGGCCGAGGATACCCAAGGATTAGAGGACCATGGTCTCTAACGGAAGAAGTGATTTTTCACGACGGAACATGTTACACATGTGGATCACCTGATCACTAACAGTGCATGAGTGCCCCAGAACATGCATTTTGTTCTGGGAATATTGCGGCAAGATCTGCATAACTGTTGAAGAGTGCCCAGAAGCTATATGCACAACATGAGTAAAATAAGCACAAGGCAAGGACAAGGGATCAAGAATGGTTATCGTACACGTGAACACTTGAATAAAGTTCAGTGGATGCCGAAGAATTAGCACCGGATCTAGAAGAACCTAGGCCATTAGTGGTCACTACATGCGCATATGTAGCATGTCGCAAGGGTAAGTTCCAAAAGAATAGACCTTGACATTACTAAGGGAGGAGGTTACTACATGCAAATTATCCAGGCCCTATGCATTAGAAGGAGGTTTATCAAGAGACTATGGATGTCATTAGAATTTGCAAGGATGAGATACAGTGGCTTGAAAGGAGTAAGTCACATGAAGTTAGGAATAAAAGAAGGAATAGTTGAAATTACCACAGAAAGATGTAGATGATCTTAAAGGAGGTATGCAGAATTATGCTGCGACAAGACAACATCATATCCTGTTGTCAGTAGAATAGTTACGAGACAAAATACCCATGTGCACTAGGCACTATGACCAGGGCAATGCCAAATTATGCATGCTAATAATACCGCCTCACAGCCTCATGATTATGACAATGAAATCACATCTGAATTTGGTGATAAATGGATGGATGGTTTTTGAGTAATATTCTCATTGATAAATGTGTGCGTAAGTCAATGTACTCGCACTTGGATTTTTAGATCCAGATGGGAAGACCACCATTACATCCATATTCAAAATTGTTATACATGGCCAATGATAGGACTAAGGGCTATGCTGATTGGGGTACTAAAAGATGCTGTATAATACCGTATACAGGGGGCCCAACTTTCAAATGGAGAGGTTTGAAGTCTTTGGGATTTGCTGAAGCAGACAGCCTTCCAGCACTACTGGAGGCATCCTTGGTGTTATGCAAATAATGTTGATCTGCACTTTAAAAAAGGGTATATAAGTTTTTAGAACAAGGGAAGAGCACATGATAATTCCTTTGACAAATGGAAAATAGTTGCACCTGTATGTAGAGCCCTTAAGTGAAGAAGATTTGAACCGAATTTGAATGTGCACATATAGTTAGAGGATCCAGAAGTGCTTGAGCCATTAAAGGAAGGAGTTGCTTCAGTGGGATGATGCTGCAGTCCCATGAGTGATACCACAAGTGTTGCTTAAGATAACTAGGCTGCATGACACTTATGAAATGATTGGTCGCGGAGGTAGTGCGAAGAAGAGTAACACATGTGCGTTAGACCACGACCATTGTGTTAGGCACTTAGGTCAAGAGGTCAGTTACCTAAGGTATACTAGTGAAGGAAACCCTGATGTATTATCTACGCATGATGGAAGATCAGTGAGAATAGATCAAGTGGAGAGAAGGAATAAATGTTTGATGGTATACACTTTGCACGGGATAGCAGTACACTAGTTGGATCGACTACACATAGGATAATCTTTTGGAGTGGCATGAGAGTGGATTGCTTTCTCTGACTAGGTTTATTAGGAGTAATGTCGCCTTCACAGAATCTATGTGAATTTTATGGGAAGGATCCTGCTCAACATCACATTCAAAAATTGTGAGAGACTCTAGACAAAGGGGCTGGAGGCCTTACCACTTCACTATGGGTGCATAAGTTCTACTTCACTCTACATGGTTACGTGTGCGCATGGTATCTTTATGTGGAATTTAATAGAGAAACATGAAATTGGCAAGACTTGACTGCAAGTATGATTCAAACCTTTGACTATTTTTCTACTAAACCTCTAGTGAATGAGGCCTTACAGATTATGAAGCACTTGACTATGGGACATAGTGTAAAGGTTGAGGAGATTATTTAGGAATTACTAGGTGATTCAAATCTAAAGGCACATTTTTAAGAATAAGAGATAGACAAAGAACAACTTGGGTGTGCCTGCCTAGAAAAATAACAAAGGAAAGTTCATTTACAGATTGTCGATGAGGAAGTGGAGAATTTGGATGTTGATCATATTATGGGTACGCTCGATGTCTTAGACAATGCAAATGAGAAGGCACGTGTGTATGATGAGCCTATGAAGACAAAGAAGGAAAATATTAAGATATATACAAATCCTAAGGAGGCCATCATTGGTGATTATTGGTTGGATTCGGAGGTTACAAAGATAATTGAATTGTTACGTGACTTTCAAGACTTATTTCCTAGAGGTTATCATTAGTTTAAAGGGGTACATCACTCTTTGGGAAAGATGAAGATTAAGTTAAAGGAAGGTGCACACTCGGTTAGGAAGAGGCCTTACAGGGTGAATCCTATATGCGCGTCAAGGTAAAGGAAGAGATTGATAAGATGTTGAAATCTAGAATCATTGAGCCCATTGAGGATTCAGACTGGGTTAGCCCTATGGTGATTAACATAAAGAAAGATAGTAGGATAATAATCTATGTGGACTACAGGAAGTTGAACGTTGCTTGTGTCATAGATCATTTTCCCACACCTTTTACTGAGGAAATCTTGGAAGGCATTGTAGGGCGCAAGATCTAATCCTTTATTGATGGATTTTCTGGATATCATTAGGTGCGGATTGCTAAGGAATACCAAGAGAAGACAAATTTCACCATGGAATGGGGAATTTTTGCATACACAATTATGCCATTTGGATTGAAGAATGCGCCTGCAGTCTTTTCACGCATTGTTGTGCAAGCATTTCATGACTTCATTCATAATTTTTTGCAAGTTTACTTGGATGATTGGACAATTTATGGGCTAGTAAAATATCATTGTGATAATTTAAGACTTTTTTTTGAGAGGTGTCGACAGTTGAACATCTCCCTAAACATTAAGAAGTGCATTTTTGCTACACCCTTTGAGACTCTGTTGGGTCATATTATCTGTAAAGAATTCTTGTTGTAGATCTTGCTAAGGTTTTCGGTATCTTGGGCTTAGAGGAACCTACTAACTAGAGTGAGGTGTGCGGATTATTGGGGCAAAAATATTATTATAGGAAGTTTATCAAAGGATAAGCTAGGATTGACGTGACCTTGGAGGAATTGTTGAAGAGTAAGGGGGAGTTCCATTGGGGTGAAGCAGAACAATGTGCATTTGAGACATTAAAGGAAATGCTTACTTATGTGCCTATTCTACGCTTTTCTTCTTATACCAAACCATTCCATGTGCATGTGGATGCCTCTGGCATGGACATTGGCACAATATTAGCCCAACCTAGAGAAGGTATTGTTGATCATTCTATTTTCTTTGCAAGAAGGAAGATAACCCCAGCTGAGTAGAATTATACAACTACAGGGCGAGAAGCATTGTCCATGATTTATGCATTACACACATTTAGGCAATAATTGTTGGAAAATTTGTTCATATTTTATATAGATCACATGACACTTAAATATCTGGTCAATAAGCTTGTTTTGGAAGGGCGCATATGCAAGTGGATTCTCTTTTTCCAAGAATTCGACTTTACGGCAGTGGTAAAGCTAGGAAAGAGTAAATCAAGACTAGATCATTTATCAAGAATTAACTTAGGAGAGGACATGCAGAGTATTGAGGATACAATGCCCGATGCACAATTTTTTTTATTAAACCGCTTGCCCTCTGACTTAGAAGATATTTTTGTATTTTTACATACTGAAGTGGTGCCTGAAGGAATGAAGAGTATAGAGAAGAAACAAATTACCATTTGTGTCATGCCTTACATGTTTATTAGTGGTGATTTATACAAACTAGGTCGCGATGAGGTTTTTTGCCGGTGTATACTTGAGCATGAGAACAAAGCTATTATGGAGGAAGCTCATTGTAGGATTGCAGGTGGACATTATGCTAGAGATTTTATCGTGCACAAGATCTCGCTAGATGGTCTATGGTGGGAAACACTATATAAGGTTTTTAAAGCATATGCCAGTACATGTGATCATTGTCAGTGCCTTAGAAAGCCCAAACATAGAGATAAGATTCCTTTAAGGCCTATTGTAGTGCAGAACCATTTGAAAAGTGGGAAATTGACTTTGTGGCTCCTATTTCCCCACTCGCGTGTAGGATTGGATTGCACTACATTATAACTTGTACATATTATCTTACAAGGTGGTCAGAAGCAGTGACTACAAAGGATTCCATGGTAGCTACAACAACAAGGTTCTTATGGGAGAATCTAATCAGCAGATATGGATGCCCATTGAGTCTGACAAGTGATAGGGGCACTCAATTCCTTAATGAGACTATCAAGATGCTATTGGCATAATTTATGGTGGCACACCATAAAACAATGCCCTATCACCCACAAGAAAATGGCACTACTGAAGCTTTCAACAAGATTGGGCCATACATTGACAAAAAAAAATTGATGCTAGAAGAAAGGATTGGGATGACAAAGTCTCTGCTATACTTTGGGCATATAGAACAACTTATAAAAGATTGAACAAAACCACACCCTTTCAGTTGGTGTTTTATGCAGAGGCTATTTTACCAGTAGAAATTATGTTACCTTCTGTGTGTATTACACACGGAAGGTCTAGATGATGAAAAAACACTTGAAGAGGACATTGATAAACTAATGCAGCTGGACAAAAGGAATGCCATTGCTCGTTAGAGTCAAAAGACAAAAAAGGCTAGGCAGAAGGCATGACATGATAGGAATATTAAGGATAAAAAGATTGAAGTTGGACAGATGGTTCTTATGTATGATTCAAAGTTTTTGCACCACCCTGGAAAGTTCCAAGTGCATTGGTTGGGACCATACATTATGACTTATATAATTGATTTAGGCACTTTCCAGTTACATGCGTTGGATGGGACATGGTTGCCCAATTATTTCAATGGGAGTAGGCTAAAGCCCTACTATAAATAAGTCTTCTTGGTGTTTTAATAAGGCAGTACTGCCAGTTAGATTATATTTCCCTTAATGCATTTTATTTATGTGTTTCCTTTCATTGTTGCCATGATTTGTCAATTTAGTTTAGTGTTTTGTGTAATAAACGTGCTGATAGCTGATTTCTATCTATTGAGTTCATGTGTAATGGACCACACATACATTTAGTGTGGGGTGGAAAGAAAGCAAGAGCGCACAGGAGAAGCTGAGATTTACAAGAATTTAAGTGCATATCAATGGTGATGCTAGTTGTTAAAAAATTAGTGATAAGGTTTCATAAAGAGAATGGTGATAATAAGGACGATGCCAAAGGAAAAATCCACGTATAAGGAATGAACGTGTAGGGCAACATTAGGTAGGTAGCGACATGAAGAACTACTTGGTATAGGATGCAGAGGTTTATGTTCTATGACATTTTTAGTGCATGTAAGGGGGTTTGCGGTCAGTGTATTTTGTGTAATAGAAGGTTGATGAGGTTATGTGTGTTGGATGTGTGGTGGAAACATGCTTAGAACTGTGAAGAGGTGGAAAAAGTGAAGACACAGAAATAAATGCAATTGTACGGTGGAAGGTGACAAGAATTAAATGCATGTAAAAATTAAAACACTATAAAAGGAGCGACGAGGTAAATCATTTTTACCTTACCTTGCGTGAATGTTTGAAGAGCAATTACGTGAACTAGGGAAAACTTATATGATTGGGTGAGAAATCATTTGCAAAGTTGATAAATTGTGCACCAGAGGACAAAGTGGAACATGGCCGAGTGAGAGGAGTTCGTTTGGAATTTGTCTTGTAAATTGGATGATGTGGTGTGAATTTTGAGTTTCTTTGGTTAGGGTTTTTCAAACTAGGGCATGCCATTTAGTATTTGAACAAGATACAGTGGTGTTGCACCTAAGGTTTGTAGTAGAAGGGTTGGAGTGAAAAGAAAAGTAAGGTAAGAGGTAGAAATTTTATCCTACATGCTTGAAATGGCACCAAGGAAACCCGCGACCATGTTACCAAAGAAAAGAGGAAAGGGAAAAGAAAACCCTACCCCCTATTGTCACCCTCAAAATCCCCCTCATTTTTCAAGTCAAGTTTCGAAATTTTTGAGTTGGTGCCTTTGAGAGATGTTTGAGCAGATTGAGAAGTCTGGAGAGATAGAAAAATTTGTGCTTTGAAGAAGTTGGTGCTCATTTGTAATCTCACCCTGTTAATTTAAAATCTTGCAGTCCGCATGGTTTGATAAAATTTCTGTCTTCTCGTCTAGATGCTTGAAAATTGTTTCTTTCATTTGAATGAAATTGTCAATCCTTCTCTTTTGGTTGTGGATCGTGTCGAGCCTTGTATTGTTTACAGTTTCTCTTTCCATGGAGAACAAATTGATTTTTGGGCATTAATGGTGGAGTTTCCCCTATGTATTTTTTCTACAGTCGTGAATGACAGGTGTATCTTCCTTGTCAATTTTTGGCCCCAGCATCCACGAGTACGTGGACATCTCTAATTGGATGTGACATGGTAGATTATTTTGTGAACTTATCATTTTTTGTTATTTTTGCAAAAGTTTCAAATTGGCTCTGTGGCCCTGAAGGATCCTGATTGGTCGAATCGAGCTAAGGTGGAAAGGTGGGTCCATTTTGTGTTTTGAGGCATTATGGAGAAAAGGATTAAAGTATAAAAGAATTCCTAAGGCCCGCAAAAGGACACGTGACCGTTTGTAAGTTCGAGGCGGGAAGGTGGGTCAGCAAAGAACTTTGAGAATTTTGGCTTTGTTTCCATAAAAGGTGTAAAGTGATAAAGTGAACCATGGCCCCGCTCATGCCAAGGGATAAAGTCAAATGTTGAGCCCGCATCGAAAGTCAAAGCGGAGAGGTGGGTTGTCAGGACACTTTAGGAATTTTGGCTTTGTTTTCATAAAAGGCTTAAAGTGATAAAGTGAACCGCGGCCCCTCTCATGCCAAGGGATAAAGTCAGATGTTGAGTCCGCATTGAAAGTCAAAATGGAGAAAGGCAGTGTTCAATCGAGGCCCAAATTGGCTAAGTATAGAAGGACCATAGAAGGTGCCACGTGTCTCTTCGGCACACTTTTGGTATGGTGCAGAAACGCGGAGACCCCAAACGTGCACATGCCCTCCACACAGTCAGAGTTCAAAAAGACAAAACCAACCGTTGAATTGACTAAGTATAAAGATCCCGTGAAAGCTTCCACACGTCCCAATGGTGCACCTCCAAAGGCCAAGTTCAAAGCAAGATCCTAAGTGAGCGTATACTCTCCATGTGCCTCATCAGCGTAACTTCAAAGGCGCGGCCAAAAGAGAGACCCTGAACTAGCACAATTTGATCTGATCTTCCATCCTTCCTTCTTCAGCACGCCAAAGACATGTAGAACCAGATTTGACAAATTGTAGGTAGATTTACAGGGGCATTGATGGTTAGTGGTTGAGCTTCCAAATCAGATTTTCTTCCTTCTTTTCCTCTCATCTTTTCGCTTCATTTATAAATTTAAGAGCTTGGCTCATTGTAAATGTTGGACACTGATAATTTTGAAGTGTAAATAGAATCGAAAGCAATCAATACAGAATAATTTCCCCTTTCTCTCTATCTTCATCTATTGTCTCTTCTTGCTTGCCTGAAATATGTGGATCATTTATCTTCTGCAATAAGAAACTTTGTGTTCTTATTGATATGATTTCTAGAACTTTGTGTCTATGGAATGATATCTTATGCTGTGAATGAGAATGATTTTTTTTTGTATCACCTTTTCTCAGTAGGTATAAGGTTATACTCTACTATCTATATTTCCTAAAATTACTATTATATTATGCTCTTTCCTTTCTTCAGTTCTTCCATTCATTTGTATTGATAAGATATTTTGGTTAAAAAGCATTTCAAGATGTCAGAAGTCCAGCCTTAAGATGAAAGTTTTACATTTTTATATTAGCTTTGTTGCTTGCTTTCAATAAGGGAACCTCTCCCATAAAGAGGAGGGACTATGTTGTCCCCTAACTGGGGTTTTGTTAAAAGTAACATTTTAAAACCTAACACCCCCATAGTTGATGTTCAGGAGGAATGGTACTCAGAAATGCAGTACCCATATGGGATGTTAATGGGAAAAGAGTGGACATCACATGTGAGGAGCATGGTAGTTAGTGATTACAATCATCACATAGACCTAACCATGCATGATATGGCGACAAATCTTGTTCAACCAACTGATGAGAGAACCGCGGATGATAAGCCTGTATATGATGATAGGGTGAAGATAGTGTTGAAAAAGGTTAGATTATTACAATTTTATTGATGTTGTGTGTGACTGTGAGAAGACCATGTTTGGAAATATCTTACTAGTGATAGTGTTTTCAGAAATTAGGGTGCCGATGGGCATAGGGATAAGATATGGGAGTATCTTGCAGAAGATCCCTCCCTTGCCAAACGATTCACAAAGTATACCTACAATTTTGTAACAACGACATACAAGGCACACTTGAAAAAATGGTATAAATGAATTTGTGGTGTATTCAGGGATGAGAAGAGGATTCCAAAGCAGTTTCTTGCGCTTATGAACGAAGTTGTAGACTTTTTCGTGTATCAACAATTTTACATTGGGAGATTTATGTTGAAAGATGGCACTAAGAGTCCATGGTGAAAACTCCCTTTTGCATTCACACCACAATACTTCCAGAGTGTAGTACATAGATTTAAGGAGGCACACAAATTTAAGTATGACCTGAGCAAAGTAGATAAGGAGCACCACAAGATGATTTAAAAACTTGTCTACCCCAAGAAGTGTGCTTATGAGGAAAAGTATGTTTCAAAGAGCATACATTTAATGAAGCCAGTAACATTTCCAATAAATTCAGTGGATGTCGCTAGAGTATATATTTATCTAAGGCCTCGATTTATGGATGGGGAATTCATAGAAGATGATGTAAGCATTCTTGAGGACCACTCTATGAGAAAGAAAGTCAAACCAAATAAGCACAAGTGTGAAGAGACACCTGCTTTTAGTAGGACCGAAGGAGTGGGTAAAGATAAAACCCTAGCTTCTTGTGCACCCGTAGGACAAATATAGGAAAGGAAGGATATAGGAACCAACACTTATGTCAGGAGGAAGCCTACGAGAAGAAGGTCTCTAGTGCAGAAGAGACAAAAGATAGTCCACCGCTCAGATTCTGATAAGACTAAAATCCAGGAGGAAGAAGAAGGAGCTAAAAGTGAAGAAGAGTTGGTTAAGAAAAAGATCCCATAAGTGCATACAATAGAAGAATCAGATGAAGAAGACCAGGAAAAGTGATACGAAGATACATATGCCATGGATTTAGATGAAGAGGGTGTTGAGGTGGCTAGCAAATAGGTAATCGAGGAGAACCCAGACCCTATAGAAAAACTTGAGGATAGACGCACTCCCGAATTGGAACTTGAGCGCAAAGTAGAGAAAGAGGTTGCAGAGATTATTAAGCACTTGGTAGAACATGAGGTTGTGCATAGCAAAGAGGAGGAAAGAAAAAAAGAAGATATGAGTTTCAGACAGGAAGGGATCATGGGTAGAGAGTCGCACCTTGTTGTAGGTTTCCCGAAGGGCACTCAAGGAAAGAGATGGCCATATATCCCCCAAGGGCCTATAATGCAATATGTTGAGGATCCCAGCAAGGTACCAAAGTAAAATACCTGTAGATAAAATATTTTTTTGTTCTTCATTTGATAAGAAGGGTGCGCTCTGGCTCACAAGAAAGATGTTGTCTTGGGTTTTTGAGTCCCAAATTGAAGAGCCATAATTTGAAGTGAGTACCCATTCTTTACTAGATACCCGTGAGTCATAAGTTTCAAGGGACATGTACGTAGTAGTCAACTCTCAATGGCTAATAGATGAACACGTGTGTAATGTGCTTAATAAGCTATCGGTGGAAGTGGGATCCATAATTTTTGATAAGAATAATAATATAAGGTATATGCAGAATGAGCTAGTGGAAAAGAATAAGGAAATAATTGAGAGGGATAAGGAGATTAAAGAGAAGGAAGTGATTATTGTGTAACTAAAAAATGAGTTAAGGGATGAAAAGGGGAAGACGTGCGCATTGTACAAGAAGGCCGAGTGCATAGCTGATGTAATTTTGATTACGTGCCTAGACCTAGCTCCCACAGACAAGACAACATATGAGACTGCATTTCATTGTCTTGAAGATCTCACGTGCATAATCACTTCAAACCAAATACCCTTGTCCTTGAGTCTGTAGAAGAAGTTATGGCAAGGTAGAAGCAACACGAAAGAGATCAGATTCAAGCCACCATAACGGAATACAATGAATTGTTGGAGTCAGTTAAGGTAGTTGTGCACATGGCAGAATTTATGTATGATAATTATGAGGATAGAGACCATGTGGTAGGATTACTGGTTGTAAAAGATGAAGCAAAACTCAAGGAATTCCAGACCAAAAATAAGGGGAACAGGGCAGAGCGGGAAAGAATATTGGTTGAATTTGAAAAAAAGAATGAGGTAATTGATTCATTAAGGGTCTCAATTAAAAATAAGTTGAAGGAACTCTACCTGCAGGCCACGCACAAGATGGATGTACTGACAGATATAGGGAAGAAATTGGAAACTTTGGTGGACATACTAAAGGCTAAGGGAGAGGACCTAACTTTTGAGGAGGTCACTACCATGACAGGAGAAGCTTTTACTCAAGAACGCATTGAACTAGAAGGGTGGAAAACATTGGAATCCGTAGTTAATAAGGAGTTACCCCTCATTTTTGCACAATAGTCCCTATATTATTTCATTCTTTGGCACTAGCCAGATAGATTCTTTTATTCTTTGATTCTTTGAGGATTCTTTATTATTTGGGAGGTCAAACAGAGTGTTGCCGAGAACAGACAACATACACAGTATGGGGTAATGTTGGGCCCTGAAAAATGGCTAATTATTAGAGCATGTACATAAGACCTATAGGAGAAACACACGCATGTGATAATATGGTGAATGCACGTAGGGTTATCAGTGTTCACTCGCAGATGGAAGGAAAGGGTGCTCAAGGATTGATTCCAGAAGGAACGAGGACTTAGTCGATTTTGGGCATGATGATAAATATAGAGACGATGTAGGTGACATGCAAGAGAATATTCCATGCATGAAGAGTCTATTTCTGGAACAAGGAACTAGCCACACATATTCCAGATGAGCACCTAAAACATGTCTTCTAATAACCACACCTAGTCCAGATCAATAATGCATCCTCATGTCTTCTAACAACCACACCTAGTCCAGATGAGCACCTGAAACATGGTCAACTGCCTGTATCTGCACCCTAAAACTCATGTGAGTGCTCAATCAATCTCCAAACATTCTCTCCATAATTCCAACACGCTTCTCAAGAAACCAAGAAGTTCAAATCTCCATGCACTATCACCTATACTAGTTAGGTCACCTGAATGGGCTTACTAGAACAAGCCATTCTCACTGAATCACTTGATATCACCATAAACACCTATGAATCTTCATGGCATCATCTTACTCAATGCTCTAACCCTACTCCATCATTCACTTTTTCATTAATGGGGTTTTGCATCAATGACAACACCTAAACCACAACATGCTAACAATCTCCACCTTTGTCATATATACAAAACCACCTGAACTTCTCCCCCTTTTTTACATTAATGACAAAGCTATACCTAAACCAACATGTTCTTCACCTTCCTCAACTTCATAGGATCATATTTTGGTTGGAAACATCAACCAAAAGTCTCATTCTAGCTCACAAACATGAGATTCTTCACAAAATCTCAGTTTTGGCTTCATTTCAAGCATAAAACACAGTGTCCCACCTGGGAAAAGAACATACACCATCTAGACCTGCCAATAATCATGAAGAAAACAACAATTTACCTCTTCCTTGAGCTATATCACCATCATATTCCTTTTGAGCATACAAAAACTTGACATTTCACACCACAACTATGTTTTTTCCTTCATACATCATCATGAAACCATTGTAGCATACCAAAGCAGAGGTATACACATTTTTGACTTCAAGCCATCTCAAGGTTTGATATCCCTCTATTGACCTTTCAATGCCATTTCTCCTAACTTTGGTGAGCTCTAGAACCACAATCATGTAAAGACACAACATCACACAACTCCCCCTAGAATCAAAACATCCTCGTCTTTAGGAAAACACAACCACTTTTCTCTTTACCTTAAATGCATGGTTTGGGTGAAGGAAAAACATTTATGCACATCCCTAAAGAATTTAATCAGTCCTAGCACTCATATTTGAATGAAAAAATGTATTCATGTACCTTAACTTGGTTTTACTTGGATGAAACATGCAATACATACCTCATATACCTTGAAGACATCTAAACTCCTTCTAAAATAAAGGAACATGATCCCCCTAACTGATTTGAATTGTAAACATCAGTTACACTTGTAGCATACTAATTATCTGTACTATAGCAACAAAATTAGAATAGAGATTACCTTTACTCATTTGATTTTCCTCCATAATTGATTTTTGCACTCATGAGATGAAGATACTGTTAGGAAATAAGAGATAAAATTTGCGGAATAATCCCTTACAGAATTGCAACAGTAGAAACTAATATGCAGAAAATATTACAGATCTCAAATAAAAGTGCAAAATAAATAACACAACACAGAGATACAAGATTTAACATGGTTCACCCAATTTGGGATACGTCCACCAAGAATCACTTGCTCAAATTTTATTACAAGCCTCCACTCTCTCAATACAATACCTAGATCCGTTTGGAGCTATGCTCAACAAACTCTATAGAATTCACACCCGAATTCAAAGCACATCTGCAATACATTTGCTTGTCTTTCTATCATATACATAAGACCATATAAATAGACAACTGCTTAAGCAGTTTTACAAAACCATGGGTATCAAACAATGGGCAAAAACAAAACCATCCCATAAACCTATGGGTAGCCGAAGAGGTGGTTTTACAAAACAATGGGCACTGAAAAATCATGGGCCCAAAAACAGCCCATAATGGTTACCCATTACCCATGGGTTAGTAAACCCACCCATGAAAATTTACTTTGGGGGCTTCGCCCCCGAATCCTCTTGACCCGCTCACCGGCTAGCGTGACCACCGTAAAAATACCCAAGTGTAACACATAGAAGGTGTTCCACACTCTAACATGAAAATAGGCTCCACAAACATAACAGATACCCCTCATGAATTTACATATAGGACATCAGAGCAATAAGGACTGTCATATTCTGATTCTAACCTCTGTAGACATATCTGACTTATCACAGTATACACTAATGCTTTGATACATAGTCATCAAGTAGCCTTATCTATAAACCAAGCCAACTAGACACACCTTTGGTCTCTTCTGAGATGATATTCATTTGCTAGATCACATGGACACAACATAGATGGATTTAACACAAACCACATACTTGAAGAAATATCATACTCTACCCTTTTGCACATACCCTGCACCTGTAGCTTGTAATATTGACTTATGATGTTGTAGAGACCTAAATTTGGTATCCCTACCCTTGTCTTCTCATGTGCACATATTTCACTATGGTCCTAGCTAGACCCCATTAATTTAATTCATCTCCCTTTATTTAATTAAATACCCACTTATTATCCCATCACCTTTAATCCTTATTAATCTTTTTTATTGATAAGGCGGGTTGAAGGGACCTGTTCCCTATTAATAAAGTAGAGGCCAGATCCTCCGGAAAATAACAGGCTTTTAAAATTGAAACAACACCTACACTAAACACCAGCTTCAAAAATCATTAGAATAACCAAAACAACCTAATAAAAAATTACTTCCCACCCTGCAA
The DNA here is from genome assembly GCA_019776745.2 of Taxus chinensis. Classification (NCBI taxonomy): domain Eukaryota; kingdom Viridiplantae; phylum Streptophyta; class Pinopsida; order Cupressales; family Taxaceae; genus Taxus; species Taxus chinensis. The sequence continues at coordinate 13,726,899 of CM034150.1, forward strand.
TGGAAAATAATCCTCAATGCTTCCCATTTGACCCTTTTTGTTTTTTCACTTTTTTACTTCGAACCACTTGCCTTGGTTAGTCGAGATAACCAACACAAGTTCATTAGGGATTTCTGAAGCAATCATTTTATTTGACACATAATCCCTATCTGATTCTAAACTTTTTGAAGTATGTCCCCTTTTCGTTCCACCTATTACCAGTTGATTTTCCTAAATTCTCATCTTGGTTTCTTCCTTCTTTGTGGCTACTTTATTCATGGGGGTCGAATTATTTGGAAAATCCTTAAAGTTCAAAGTGGATACCAAATCTGGGTTAACAAATTCCCAACCGCTAGAAGAAGTCGATCCTTAGAGGGATTTGTAGCTTGTAGATGACCTGTATTTCTACATAATCTACACTGGAATGAAATATTCTCATAGTATAATATCTGGATATGCTGAAAATTACCAAATTTAAGATTGATCTGATCTGGTAATCCCTTGCTCAAATCAATTTCAATGTATATAGAGGAAAATGAACACATGCCCAAATGCATTCTATCCAAGTCTTCTTTGATAAACTTGCCCAAACTGTTACCAATATCCTCCAGAGCATACCATAGATGCAAGGGGAGGTTAGGGAGCCTAAACCAAACAGGTGTTTTAGCAACCAAAGACGTGTTCGGATTGAAATCTAGAAACCATGGAGTTATAAATAAACCCGCATGCCCCCAAAACCACGTCTGTCAAACATCGTTGATAGTCTTCCGCTTCTCTAAAATGAACAACAAATAATCCCTTAGAATAGAGGAATATTTCACACTTATTGGTCCAAGTTTCGAATACCCACTGGTATAATGCAAAGGAGGAAGGCCATAACCCATTAAACCTACCAATTAATGCATCATGTGATAAAGTTTTGAAATATTCCTCCACTTCAGGGTTCTTTATGGTTATAGAGGGAATATCCTTGGCCAAATCAACCAAGTAGGCTAGATTGCTTGTTGTTTGATTGCCTGAGGATCGGCCGCCACTATTTTCCAATATATCTTTGAAAGAAGATGAATTTTGAGGGGGATTTAGACCATGATGGCTTGTAGCACTGCTGCCGATGCTCTTGTGACTTTTTTTGGTTTTCCCACCACTACCCACTGAAGTCCAGTCAGATTTTGGAACCTTAGGAATAGGGCCCTGCTCCTCCACCTGTTAGGAAATAAGTGATAAAATATGCGGAATAATCCCTCACATAATCACAACAGTAGAAACTAATATGCAAAAATTATTACAGATCTCAAATAAAATTGCAGAATAAAATAACAAAACACAAAGAGATAGTATTTAACATGGTTCACCCAATTTGGGCTACGTCCACCAAGAATCACTTGCTCAGATTTTATTACAAGCCGCCGCTCTCTCAATACAATACCCAGATCCGCTTGGAGCTATGCTCAACAAACTCTACAGAATTCACAACAGAATTCAAAGTACATCTGTAATGTTTTTCATTATACCCTACCATATGCATAAAACCATATAAGTAGAAAACTGTTTAAGCAATTTTAAAATACCGTGGGTATCCAAACCATGGGCCAAAACCAGCCCAAAAACCTATGGGTCAAAAATCTCACCCATATGAGAAGAGCACGTTTCTTGATATGTTGGGTGCATTTTTTCAAGGCAAAAAAAAATTTACGCCCATTTTTTTTTTTCGGGGACTGCGCCCCCAAACCCTTGCTACTGGGGGCTACTGCACCCGGTCCCCCGCTCGAGGCTTGACCCAGCAGCGAACCCCGGTGAGGATACATGAAAAGTGTACAATACTCTTAGTGTACAGTCTTCAACACTTTCACACATGAAAATAGGCTCCACAACCTAACAATCTTCCACGTGGAGACTAGTTTACCTCTGAGCAAGCTTCTTAACCCTTTGCTAGTTTCTATGAAGACCAACCAAAGTTGAACACAACTTCAGTTTTTCCCTTGTGACCACCTTGGTCATTATGTCTGTAGGATTCTAACTAGTATGAATCTTCTCTAACTTCAACTTCTCTTCCTCTAAAGCTATCATGATGAAATGGTACCCTAACTGTATATGCTTTGTCCTAGAGTGGAAAGCAGAGTTCTTAGCTAGGTGTATAGCACTCTGACTATAACTATGCAACTTTCCTTCCTCCTGCTTATGCCCCAAACCCTCAAGTAATTGCTATAACCAAATCATTTCCTTACTTGCCTCTGTGGCAGCAACATACTCAGCCTCCGTGGTTGACAAAGCCACTAACTTTTGTAGTCATGAAAATCATCTTACCATTGTCCCACTTATAGTGTAAACATAAACTATTGTGCTCCTCCTGCTTTCTACATCTCCAGCCATATCTGAAGCTACATAACCACACAAAGTGGTGTTTGATCCATTGTAGCACAAAAATGTCCCCATGGTCCCTCTCAAATACCGAAGGATCCACTTTACTACCTGTCAGTGATCTCTACCTGGATCACTCATAAATCTACTCACCGCTCCCATTGTATGGGAAATATCAGGCCTAGTGTACACTATGGCATACATCATACTACCAACCACTGATGAGTAAGGTACCTTGGACATCTGGTTTCTCTAATGCTCTTTCTTAGGACACTGTTCCTTTGATAACTTGAATTGGCCTGCCAAAGGAGTCCCAACTGGTTTAGCATCCTGCATATTAAACCTCTCCAAGACCTTCTTAATGTACTCTTTCTGAAATAAAGTCAACTTCCGTTCCTTCCTATCCCGAGATATCCTCATACCAAGGATTTGTTTGGCCTCACCCAAATCCTTCATTGCAAAGGATTCACTTAGCTACTTCTTGAGTACTTTTATTTCCTTCATGTTTTTACCTGCAACCAACATGTCATCCACATACAGACACAAGATAATATAACTTCCATCCTCAAATTTCTTTGTATACATGCAATGGTCAAAATGACATCTAATATAACCTTGCTCCATCATGAAGCTATCAAAGTTCTTATACCATTGATGTAGAGCTTGTTTCAAGCCATTTAAGCTCTTCTTCAGTTTACACGCCATCTCCTCTTTACCTTTGACCTCATAGCCCTCTGGTTGCTGCATATATAGTTCCTCCTCCAAATCACCATGGAGAAATGCAGTCTTTACATCAAGCTGTTCTAAGTACAAGTCTTCTGCTGCAACTATTCCTAGAACAGTTTTAATAGAAGTCATTTTTACTACAGGAGAAAAAATCTTATCAAAATCTATACCTTTTTTCTGTGCAAACCCCTTGACCACCAACCAAGCATTTTATATTTTCTTGCCTCCTTCTTCCTCTTTGACTCTGAACACCCACTTGTTCTGTAATTCTCTTTTTCCTTTGGGTAGCTTCACCAAATCCCATGTCTGATTCTCCATGAGAGCCTGATGCTCCTCATCCATGGCTTGCTCCCACTTCTTCCTGGCATCTACCTGCATTGCTTCATCAAAGCTCTCTGGCTCTCCACTATCAGTGAGTAATAAATAATAAAGAGAAGGAGAAACAAATTCAGGTTCTCTTCTTACCCTAGAAGGCCTCTTAAATATAGGAATTTGGGGTTCCTGTTGAGGGGGTTCCTGAACTGATTCATGTGTCACTTTCCCATCCGGAAGATCCTCTACCGTTGCATATTCTTTCTTGGATTCTTCCCTATTTTCCTACAACTGCTTCTTATACACGACTTTCTCATTAAAGACCACATCCCTAGATCGAATGATTTTCTTGTCTTTAATACTCCAACATTTATATCCAAAGTCATCACCACCATAACCAATGAAATTACATTTTTCTGATTTAGCCTCTAGCTTGGTCCTATCATCCTTGTCTATATGAACAAACACCTCACATCCAAAGACTCTAAGAAATGAATAATCAACTTTCTTACCATACCAAGCCTCCTCAGGTATGCCTCCATCCAAGGCACTTGAGGTTCCTCTATTTATCAAGTACACCGTTGTGCTCCCCGCTTCTGCCCAAAAAGAAAGAGGTAGTCTTGCATGTAACCTGATGCTCCTAGCACGTTCCATTATTGTTTTGTTCATTATTTCTGACACCCCATTTTGTTGCGGAGTTCCTGGAACCGTCTTTTTCCTACAGATTCCATTCTTAGAACAGTAATCATCAAATTCATTGCTACAATACTCCCCTTCATTATCTGACCTGAGACATTTTAGCTTAAGACCTATTTCATTCTCTACCAAGGCTTTCCATTTAACAAAAGTGTCAAATACATTAGATTTTTTTCTAATACAATAAACCCAAACTTTCCTTGTTGCATCATCAATAAAAGTAACATAATAACTTGAACCCCCAAGAGATGATACTTGAGCTGGCCCCCACACATCAGAATGCACCAACTCTAACTTACTCTCTTTCTTTGTAGGTCCAAACTTGAGAAACATTACTCGCTTCTGTTTCCCATATATGCAGTCCTCACAGAAATCCAAACCTATTTATGTATATCCAGGAAAATCCTTCTTTATGATCTTCATGCCCTTATGGCTCATATGACCGAGCCTATAGTGCCACAATGTTGTATCTACTTATGAAGCCATAAGATTACAAACATTAGTGCTATAAGTGGTTAAATACAAGGTTCCAACCTTCTTACCTCTTTCCACCACAAGAGCACCCTTGGTAACCTTCCAAGAGTTCGCCGTAAATATCACAGTACAACCATCACTTCCCAACTGCCCTGCTGATATCAAATTTCTTCTTAATGTAGGCACATGTCTGACATCCTTCAATAGCCAAGTATTCCCATTCTGCATCTTAACCTAAATAAAACCTTTTCCAACTATGCTGCAAGGATTATCATCACCAAGAAAAACATGCCCAAAATCTCCTTGAACATAATCAACAAAATAATGCCTATGTGGAGAAGCATGGAAAAAAGCCCCTGAATCTAAAACCCAAGATTCAGTAATACTGTGCAAAGAAAGAATCAAAGCATCCTGACATACATTACCCATTGCCACATTTGCCTCCTTGTTTTCTTCCTGTTGTTTCTTCTTGTCCCGAAGCTCCCAACAGTCCTTCTTTACATGCCCAAACTTTCCACAGTGCCGACATACTATCTTGCTTTTAGATTTTGACCTTGCTTGATCCTTTTATTTTCCACAGCTTCCTCTATTCTTTTGTCTCCCTCTAGTTTCCATTGTCAAAGCATTCCTTGAAGTAGAAGATTCACTAGAGATTTTTCTTCGCATTTCCTCACTTAGAATCACCCCTACAACAACCTCAAACTTCAACTTTGAGTTAGATGGAACCGAGGTTGCTTACCGCCATTACGAAGCTATTCCAACTCTCAGGTAAAGAGCACAAAACTAATAAATCCCTAACTTCTTCATCAAATTCTATTGTAACCGAAGGTAGCATATTTACAACCGCATTAAAATCATTTAAATGATCTACTACAGAACCATTCTCAGACATCTTCATATTAAACAACTTTTTCATTAAAAATATCTTATTAGAGGCAGAGGGTTTTTCATACAACTTCCCTAATGCATCCATCATTTCTTTTGTAGTCTTTTCCTTTGAAACATTAAATAATACCGAAGATGCAAGACACAATTGGATTGTCCCAAGTGCCTTCCTATCCAACAAATCCCATTCCGCAGCTGTCATGCTCAAGGGTTTGTTCACCTTCTCAGACAACAAAGAATAAAGATCCTTCTGATAAAGGTAATCTTCCATCTGCATCTTCCAAAGACTGAAATTCTGCCCGTTGAATTTATCAACCCTAGATCTTCCATCATCTACCATATCTCCCACTCAAGATAAAACTTTCCCTGCGATTCAACACTTCAACAAACCAAACTAGGCTCTAATACTAATTGTTAGGAAATAAGTGATAAAATATGCGGAATAATCCCTCACATAATCGCAACAGTAGAAACTAATATGCAGAAATTATTACAGATCTCAAATAAAATTGTAGAATAAAATAACACAACACAAAGAGACAATATTTAATGTGGTTCACCCAATTTGGGCTATGTCCACCAAGAATCACTTGCTCAGATTTTATTACAAGCCACCGCTCTCTCAATACAATACCCAGATCCGTTTGGAGCTATGCTCAACAAACTCTACAGAATTCACAACCGAATTCAAAGTACATCTGCAATGTTTTTCATTATACCCTACCATATGCATAAAACCATATAAGTAGGCAACTGCTTAAGCAGTTTTACAATACCGTGGGTATCAAAACCATGGGCCAAAACCATCCCAAAAACCTATGGGTCAAAAATCTCACCCATATGAGAAGAGCGCGTTTCCTGATATGTCGGGTGCATTTTTTCGAGGCAAAAAAAATTACGCCTGAAATTTTTTTTTTCTAGGGGGGGCACCCTTGCTAGTGGGGGCTCTCGGGGCCCGGCCTGACCTCGAACCCCGGCAAGGATACATGAAAACTATACAGTACTCTTAGTTTATAGTCTTCAACACTTTCACACATGAAAATAGGCTCCACAACCTAACACCACCTTCTTATCTTGCCCTCCAATACCGTACTCTCCTCTACCAGCCCGGAGACCCCCCTTAGCCAAACCGTGCTCATTCTTACCCTCTTCCGTGGCCTATAAGCCCTCTCCCCTTCCATCTACGACCTTTCCCTTCCTCTCTGCTTTTGCACATTGTCCCTCCATTCTCCCACCCAAAGTCGCAAACATTAACTCCTTCAAAATCAGTGGTCACCCAATCAATATAGTCATATCTTAAAGTGGTCTGGATAACTCTCATGCTGTAATTCCAGACATGCCTCATCACATTGAACACAGGATTCGTGTTTGACCCCGACCCCCATTACATTGAACACTGAGTCGGTTTGACACCATGTTGAGAGACCACCTCCACCACTGAAGCAGCTAACCCACCTGAAACTGCCTAGCTGAGTAACGACAAGCTATAGAGGTGGCCATCCCAGGGAATGGACCCCGAGACCTCTCACATATAGCCCACATTCCCCACCGCTAGGGTAAACCAGATAGGCTCCTTATTAATCTTTATTAATAAACATTAATTGATTAATTTTCATTAGTTAATTAATTAATTAATATCCATTATGCCCTAATGGACTTTCCCTTTAGAATGTTTTATCCCAAATCTACATCCCTACACTTCTTCCTAGCTTTTATCCTACCTATCTTTATCCCCTAACTACCTATGACACATCCCTAAACAAATTATTCCCACCTACAAGCTTTAAAGCACTTTTCCCATCCTTAAAAACCTGAAACCTCAATTAAAACACAAAATCAACCCCGTTGGGGAAAGATTCCCCGTATTCGGCGGCGACCCAACCCAGTCATCATCGACTCTATAAGACTAAGTTCTTCCCTTTCCAAAAAAAATACACAAACACACAGGTGTGCTAAAACACTTGATTTTCTTGCATAATGTGAATCCATCTTTGAACCATAGCATCTTAACAACTATGCCAACCTTCTTATAGTCCTTAGAAGATTGTTTTGATAAAATGCTTGAATTTGGTAGGTTTACATTGTTTTCTTGTGTTATCTTATGTTATTGCTTTCACTATCTTGTTAGATTTAAATTTTTGTAGGACCAGATCATCTTCAGTAGCACTTAGGGCTCCATTATCAGCCTTCCCTTCCACTTTCGTTACTTACAGTTTTCTTTTTCATTCCATCTACTCTCGGCCTTGTTCTACACTACTACAGTCGTCGTCACCCCACCCTCCTTATCATGGAATAGGGTTCTATTTGTAAACCATTCCATCCAAACCATTTTTTTCTGCCATTTTATCTGCCTTTCGATCTAAGACATTCTTCTGTAGGTCATCCCCTAACATCCACATGCCTCTGTTACATTCAATTTACATCCATATCCTTGTGGGTTTGCAGATTTGCATTGTTGTCTAGATCTTCACATACCCAAGTCACCGTTGACCTACCTTTGCACAGTTTGGGTCAACATCGACCCAATCAGGTGCTATTTTATTTATATTTACTCAGATCATATCAATGTTTAGATTCATCATAGTTACTTTCAAATTCAATAGTATTTCTGTTTCTGCATGCTATCCACTTATCTATCCTTTACTTCATTTGTTCTTATCAAATGGAGGTTGACATACACATTTAAGGAAGTTAACACTTCTTAGAGCCAGATTTTTTGGGAAACCCCCGCATAAACTATCTAATCAATGTCCTTTTTAGTGATTCTTATTTGCAGGTTTATCTAGCTCGCAACGAGATCAATCATTTTGCGCCTGTTCATCCATGTCACACATTTGAGGTATCTTAAACCCTCCACTTTCTAAGTTATCCTTATGTTTGAAAATAAGAGATAAAATATGTGGAATAATCCCTTACAGAATCGCAACAGTAGAAACTAATATGCAGAAAATATTATAGATATCAAATAAAAGTGCAAAATAAATAACACGACACAGAGAGACAAGATTTCACGTGGTTCACCCAATTTGGGCTACGTCCACCAAGAATCACTTGCTCAGATTTTATTACAAGCCTTCACTCTCTCAATACAATACCCAGATCCGTTTGGAGCTATGCTAAAAAAACTCTACAGAATTCACACCCGAATTCAAAACACATCTGTAATAGCTTTTCTTGTCTATGTATCATATTCATAAGACCATATAAATAGACAATTTCTTAAGCAGTTTGATACAAAACCGTGGGTATCAAAACCATCAAAAAAAATTGTGGGTATTAAAACCATGGGCAAAAAACCATGGATATCAAAACAATGGGTACCAAAAAAACCATGGGCCCAAAAATAGCCCATAACGGTTACCCATTACCCATGGGTTAATGAACCACCCATGAAAATTTGCTTCGGGGGCTTCGCCCCCGAACCCCCTTTCATCGGGGGGGCTTCAACCCCCCAAACCCCCCTGACCCGCTCACCGGCGAGCGGGACCACCGTAAAAATACCCGAGTGTAACACATGGAAGGTGTACCATACTCTAACATGAAAATAGGCTCCACAAACATAAACTTCTTAGAGCTAGAGTTTTTGGGAAACCCCCTCATAAACTATCTAATCAATGTCCTTTTTAGTGACTCTTATTTGCAGGTTTATCTAGCTCGCAACGAGATCAATCATTTTGCGCCTGTTCATCCATGTCACACATTTGAGGTATCTTAAACCCTCCACTTTCTAAGTTGTTTAATTTTATTTAGTAGGTAACTCATTAATTTGAATCAAATGAGAAAATTGTAAAAACATTCTAGCACACCTGGTGGGACCACCCTTTAGGTGATTCCTTTCATTTCTTTCTATCTTCTGCTTCTTCTATCTTCTACTAACACTGCAGCACAAGGCTTCACTTTTTGATTTCTCGTGTTGGGTTTGGCTACTTAGTTCACTCTTCGCTTAAAATTTTAGATAAAAAGGAAAATCTCTATCTAGGTATTCCTCATTTCCCCCCCTATTTTTTCCTTTTGCATCGTAATTTCCCCTTTTCTTGTGTGTGTCCTCATCGAAAAATCACATCTAGATTTGGTTTAAAAAGAACCTTTCTTTTCTGCATCCTACTTGATCACATAGTTTAAGTAGGGGTTAAATTGCTATATTTCACATTCTATTACACACAACCAAAGCTCATGCATCTAAATCACACATCTAAAACATCATCCTACTAGGTGGACTGATTGGGATTTCATCACCCAAACGAAAGCTGCCATAGTGTTTTGGCTGCGTTAGAAACTCTGTACACACTCAGGCCTCACATACATTTTGGTATATCAAGGAATCCCCAACCACAACAACCTAAAGAAAACTCTAGATGGCCTTCTTGTAGGCATCCTTGTTATCCATTCCCTTTGTTTTTTCACAAATTCTTAATAATTTAAAAAAAATAAAAATTTGTGTTTGACTTGCTTGATTTAGTTATTATAAAATTTATTTTCATTTCATGCCCATAGTTATTCATTCAGTAGCCAAGAAAATGGAACAAAAAATTTCCTCAAACAGTTCTATCGTCTCATCCCAACAAACATCCATCATGACCAATGTCTCATTTGTGCCCTTGGTTACTTCCCCCATGGGCACCCAACCTCTCCTCAATGTTTCTCACTAAGGATCATTTGTTCAAACTACTACCATAGATGAGACTAATATTTTCTTTTAACATCATCTCATCATGTCTCGACAAACCACCCCTCCATCTCCTTTATTTGAACCTTTTGGACCTCCTATTATCCCCCGTGGTCATTTAGAATTCCAAGAGCTTCTTAATACCAATTTGATAGCTCTTCAAAACTACCTTTTAGGAAGTCAACCTAGCTTCCTGTTGATGGTCTTATGGGTGTTGTTATTCCCTTCATTTGATCAACTTATGGTTGATGTCATATTAAACTAGGGGTGTGTATGAAGCTATATGCAAAAAGTGAAGTCTCAGGTGAACTAGTAATTTATTATAGTTACTATTATTATTTCTTTATCTTTCGCGGGGTTTTGTAGTATCTTAAGATCTTCTTGGCCAAAGCATTGTTGAGGTTAAACTGCAAGAAACTTACTGAAATAAACAAACTTTGCAAAATTAAACACACTACTTGAAATAAACAAACTTTGTAGAATTAAACACACTGCTTGAAATAAACAAACTTTACAGAATTGAACACACTGCTTGAAATAAACACACTTTACAGAATTGAACACACTTTGAAAATGTTGTTTAAAATGTCTTTAAGGAAATAAGAATTTAAATTATAACACCTGCAGGGAAAATAAATAACTCCACGTAACATAATTTAATTGATGAATCAAAAGTACTACAAAATTGCCAAATAACAGAATTATACAAATTACTTGAAAATATGAATACCAATGAAAGATAAGATCCTTTTTCTTAGAGGAGTGGGACCTTGCTCCACCTTGAATCAGGAGTTAACACAATATGTTGCTCTCAAAATTAAATGGCTATTCTTATTATTGAATTATTCAGTCTTACAAAACTAATTGGAGGATTCCTCTACATCTATCTTCAGTTCTCTCCATATATTTTCCATTCGAAGATGCCTTTTCAATCATGAGTGTTCCATAGCTATCCTTCCACCTACAGATTCTAGTTAAACTGAATAGTTCCTAGAGTAGATATGATATTTAGAAAACTAGTTGGATATACAGATGTTGGTCTTACATATATATATATATATATATATATATATATATTTGGAGTGTGAAGAACCAGAAAATTGTTGGTCTATTTTTGATTGGAAGGCCCATTCTTTGCCCCATAACTGTATTTTGATAGAGTAAGAAGATCCCCATTGGTTCCAGAACTTTGGAGAAGTTTCGGAACCAAAGGGAAACCTTCTAGAACTAACTGCTAAAGTTCTGGAGCTAAGTCTTGGAGTGCTCAAGCTAAGCTGAGTTTTAGCCAACTTTCTCAAAAAGATGTCAGTTACTTCACAATTCACTTATCCTGACCAAATATGACTTGTTTATTCCAAAAAATAAATTTCCACATAATTTTTTAGGAATTATAGTGTTTTTTAGACATTTGAACTAAATCAAACAAAAGATTAACAATTACATCCTAAACTTATATTTAGATCAAACAAAAGTTATGAAATGCAAACAAACTTGATTAAAAGGGTAGTAAAATGAGAGTATTCATTGCACACTGATGAGGCATATTTTAGCCTCGTCATCTCCCCCACACTTACTTGTTTTTAATTCCTCTTACAAACTATATTCTCCAAAATTGGGATTATGAATTTTGCATTCCAATTGATTGCTAAGGAAAAATGGTTGAAATCGAATGTCCTATTGCTTCTAATCAGAATTGTTGTATCCTGATCCCTCCTCTATATTTTTTTGCCAATTCTCAAAATAAGTGGGATCCTGAGGTTCTCTATTCTACCATGGAGACATGGGTGTAAGAAGGATAGGAGGCCTTGTTCTCATACCTATCCACATCCCTATGTGTTTTTCAAAACTTTGAGGAATGAGTGTACATAAAGTTCTTTCCCTTTCTAGACTCCATATTAGATTTGTGGGAGAGATAACTTCTTTTCTTCTTAATGTTACAGTAAGTAATTCCCATCTCTTTAGGCATCCATCATAAATTTCCTCAAAATTTTCCTCTTCATATGAGGTGAATGCATCAATACTCCTTTGCAGGTTGACAATGTAATGTTCTTTAAATTGGGTGTCAAAGGCATGAGCCTTGAAATGTATAACAAATGCAGATGGTTTTCCATATTGAGCTCTCATACATACGGCAGATGAAATAGTGTTTATCAAGTGTTCAATATTTCTTTCTTTCTAGTCCATTTGATTCTAGAGCATAGAAAAAAATGCTTGAAGTTGGCTTTCCCCCACATATAGATTAATCATAAAGCCTGTGTTCTTTTCTAACATAAATTTGTAGAGATAAAATTCACAAAGAAGATTCTTCTTATTTGGATTGGCTAAAGAATATGCTGCCATGAATTTTTCTTCATCCTTCAATTCATGTGGAAGGCCACATGAAATTATCAATAATTTCCAATGGACAAAATGTTCTCCTAGGAAGACACTGTATGTAGGATAAGGTCTTCTACATGTTAGTAATTTTTCACTCATCATACAGACCATCTGTATTTTTTCCAAACACTTAAATTTTTCTTCCTCTCTTTTATAGAATTTTTCTTCCCATTCTTCCCTTGCCTTTTTCTCTTTTTCCATTTGAATTTTTAGTTCATGATTTGATACTTTTAACTCATTCAAATTCATGTAGGTATCATCACATGATTGTTTGAGTGGCAAGTAAGACAACTCTATTTTTACAATTTGATGCACTAAATATACTTTTGTCATAGTACTCTGTTCAGTAGCCAATTGCAATTGTTTTTATGTTTCAGCCATTTTTTGTTTAACTAATGCCAATTCTTCATTCTTATTTGTTAACTGAGTTTTTAGTTGTTCTATAAGCATTTCTCTATGCTCCAATTTCTGTTTGAGAAAGTTTAACTCCTCATCTTTCTCCCTAATTATAAGTTCTGCCTTAGACAAGAATAGAGCTTGCTTTAACTATTGTTTTTCTTCTTTTACTGGGAGTTCCTCAGGGGATGAGCATTATTCCTCCACCAAAGGGAATTTTCCTTTTAACCTCCAAGATGCCAATTGTTCCTCCTCATGTGACAATATTGCCGAGTCATCCATTTCTTGAAAAGCTTGCTCTTCCAATATTTTAGCTTCTCTCTCCAACTCCTCAGTTTGAATTTGTAGGGGAGGAGAAATTGCCATGCTGCCAAGATTATCAACAACTTCCTTCTCTAAATTTTCTTGTACTTCAATATTTCTTGGTTGAGTTTCCCTAGTTTTTTTTAATGAATTATTTTCCTTTTAGTAGCTTCAACATTTTATGAAGTGGGTTTCTTCCTTAAAATTCTTCTGATTCTTATTCCAAATTCCATACCAGGTGAACTATCACTTCAGAACCCGGTATTGGTTCTTCTGGTATTATTAAAGGGGAAGGAGTTTCTTTTAAAGAAACAACAAATTTTTTAGCTTCAATCATCCTCTCAGATCTCCTCCTTTTTGGAATTTTAACCCCACTTATTTCCTTCTTCTTCTCATCAGAGGGATTAATTTCTAAGTTACTTTTAGGAGAGAGAGGGGTTGGTATTACCCTTCTGATAATATCAGGAATTTGTCTCAATTTGTGGAGGAATTTTTCCCATGCTTCCTCCCCTTTTTTCTTAGAGAGAAAATCATGTTGATAGACCAAATGAATTAATCCATGGTGCCTAATTGTCCCTACTCCCCAATAATATCTCTGAGACATTATATGGATGGAATCAAAGAGGAAACTAGGAAGATTCACTATATACTCCTACTTTTTTGCCCCGTACCTAATATTTATCAGTATTTTAAGGACTTCCCTTCCAACAGTCCCATATTGGCCATTGCATGATAGGTATTTTACTACCCAAAATGCTACTCTGTCGAAGGGTTTGGGTATGCTAGCTCTTTTGACCCCTTTTATGACTTTTTTAGTGGTATAAATGTACTGGGCATCAGGTTCACCTTCTTGTCTTAAGGTTTCTACCAGTTCTTTCAGAGTTCCCCTTACAGGGTTTAGTACATTTACAATTGGTACACCAAATAGATTGCTCATTATATTAGTAGTAAAGGGAATTATAATGCTCTTAACCTTGGTCCTAAGCTATTCTAAATTCAAAACAAATTCTCTTACCAGTTCATCATTGTATTTTGAGAATTTATTCAGAAACTCCAGCCAACCTGCCTATTCAAAAATGATCGTTACTTCTCCATATGCAAGGAGTTGTGTATTGTGTTCTGGTTCTGATTTATTTTTTATACCCCTAGACAAGAGGAAAATTAGAATTATTTTCTTCTTTCAAACCCTTTCTCTACTAGGAGATAGCTGCGGAACTACTGGACTTAGCTGTGGGACTACTGGACTTAGCTGCGGAACTCCAAATATGACTTTACTGTTACCTGCTTGAATTTCTCTACAACTATTCTCAATTTTATTTTATTCTACCTAAATGATAGTTTGTATCAATATACTGCCACTTTCATTTATTTAGTCGACATCACTTCATGATTATTTTCCTTTAATCATGATGTGCAATAAATAACTCATTATACCATTGACTTAAATAAAGTCTAATCACACATGAAATTTTTTAATTTAACCCTTAATAAGATCAAGACATAATTACCATCCTTGTTGATGTAATCCAACCGTCTTGTTCACTCATCATTCCTAAAAAAGTTAAAAAATGGTTAGAAAAGATAGCTAAAACTCCAAAGAAGTTTTTTTTAATTTTAATTTGCTAATTATTGATAAGACCAACCGCCATTTCTGGTTTTCAATTGGCCTTTTGAAAGAATTTTTTTTGGGGAAGAGAATTCCATTTACTAGTTTTCATTCCCTTCCCTTTTTCTTTTTCTTTTCTTTTTTTGGAAAGAGAACACCATTTTCTGGTTTTCATTCCATTCCCTTTATGTATATCCTTCAATTGATTACTTGATCATCTTGGAAGAACTAGGTTCTTCCATATGATCAAATGTCTTGTTTGCTTCAATTTGCTTAAAGAATTCATCCCTAGTAGGATGCTTCCTATAGAGTTTTATCCTGTGTCTGTTGACCAAAGGTGTCCTTCTGCTACCATCAATTGGAAGTAGTTGAATAGAGCCATTACCATATATCTGCTCAATCTAATAAGGTCGTAACCACCTGGTCCTCAACTTTCCTTTGAAGTGCTGGTACTTAGAATCAAATAGTAATTCCCAATCTCCTATCTTGAATTTCCTTTCCTTGATATGTGTATCATGCCACTGCTTCCTTTGGTCTTGGATTGTCTCTATTTGTTGAAGTGCTTCTAGACTCATCTCATCCAACTCATTGAGTTGTAGAATTATTTCCTTTTGTGTTGTATCTAATTTAATACCCAACTTAGTTGTTTTTCTCAATGTTTGTAGCTAGAATTAAATGGGTAACAAGGTCTTCTTCCCATAGACTGAATCATATGGTGAGAATCCTGTTGTAGTCTTCTAAGTTGTGTTATAAGCCCAGACAACCTAAGGTAGCATTTTCACCCAATCTCTTCTACTTGCTTCAACTGTTTTGGTGAGATTTTTTTCCAATTTCCTATTTTTCACTTATTCTTGTCCATTGGATTATGGGTGATAGGGAGATGAATTCCTATGGTTGATCTGATAGTACATTGTAAAGGCCTAGATCATATTAGACATGAAATGTGGGCCTTGATATGAAACTATACTTCTTGGTGCACCAAACTTCATCATAATTTTGTGCCAAAGGAAATCAACAACTACATCTTCATTAACATTTGTTAAAATCTGCACCTCTACCCAATTTGTTACATTATCAATACATACAAGAATGTGCTCCTTTCCCCGTGAAGGACTAAAAGGACCAACAAAATCTAGCCCCCACCTTTCAAATGGTTCAATCAACACTTGAGGTTACAGAGGCATTTCATTATTAAAAGTTGGTTGTCCCATCCTCTGATAGGGATCACACTGCTTGATTTATTTCTTCACATCTTTATACAGAGATGGCCAATAATAGTCAGTGCCAAGTATTTTTTAGGTTGTTCTTTTTACTGAAAAGTGTCCTCCACTTGGTTCATCATGACATGCCCTAAGTATGTCAAAAATTTCGTCCTCTCTCACACACCTGCGTAAAACCAAATCAAGGGCCACATTTAAATAACATTCCCTTTAACCATTTAAATTGTGCACTTGTTTTGATTAATCTTTTCATTTGTTTCTTAGTAAAAGGAGGAAAATTATCTATTGCAAGATAATTTTCCATGTCAGAAAACCATGGTGTATCAACTGAAATAATAAATAATTGTTCATCTGGAAAGTTTTCCTTAACTGGATCGTGTTCCACTATAATGGTTAATCTTGACAAGAAACGAGATACCACATTAGATTTTCTTGGATTATCCACAATAGTAATATCGAATTCTTTTAAAAGTAAAAACCATCTAATTATCCTACCTCCAACCACTGGTTTGTTAATTAAGTATCTAATTTTTGAATGATCTATTTGTACAAATATTTTGTAGCAAATAATATAATGTCTGAACTTATTAATTGAATAGATCAAAATAAGAAATTATTTTTCAGTGGTGGTGTAATTTCTTTCAGTGGGAGTAAGATTTTTACTAAGATAGTAAATAGCATACATTTTTCCCTCTTCATCTTTTTGTCCCAAAACTGCACCAATTGAGTTATTTGAGGCATTTGTTTAGATGTGAAAAGGTTTCTCCCAATTAGGTCCTCTTAATATTGGAGCAGTGATTAGTTTTTCCTTAATCTCTTTAAAAGCATGTTGACATTTTTCATCCCAGAGAAATTCACAATAATTGGTAAGCAAACAAAACATGGGGGCAACAATTTTACTAAAATATTTGATAAAACACCTATAATACCCAACATGTCCTAAGAATGACTTGATATCGTGGAACAAGTAAGTATGAAATAATCTTAATTTTGTCTTAGTCAACTTGAATTCCTCTTTTTGAAATATGATGTCCTAGAAAAATCCCCTCATCAACCATCATCAAAAATTTATCGTGAATAAGAAACAAATGGTGTTATTCACATCTTGTTAATACTCTATCTAAAATTTTCAAGGCATCATCAAATGTGTCTCCATGCACAGTAAAATCATCCATGTATACCTCTACACAATCATTAGTTAGATCTGTAAAATTGCTAGTACAACTATTTGGAAGGTTTTTGGAGCGTTAGATAGTCCAAATGGAAATACCTTGTAGGAAAAGGTACCCCGTGGACAAGTAAAGGTAGTTTTGTCTTGATCCTCAGTAGCCACCCTGATTTGGTTATATCCACTAAAGCCATCTAGGAAGGAAAAATATAGTTTACCTGAGAGGTTTTCAAGAATTCTATCTATGAATGGTAAAGGAAAATAATCTCTAAGTGTATATTTGTTTAATTCCCTTTAATCAACACAAATTATCCATTTTCCATTCTTTTAAGGCACAATTACAAAAGGATATGTCCACTGACTATCTGAGATGGGGTAGATAAAGCCTACTTGTAATAGTTTTTCAATTTCCTGCTTGACTATGTCCCTTAAGGCTAGATTGATCCTTCTTTGAGGTTTCCTAACTGGTTTAACATTTCGAATATAAATGTGATGGGTAAAAATACTTGGATGGATTCCTTTCATGTCTTTATAGTCCCAAACAAAATCTCTAGTATGACACTTCAAAACATCAAACAATTTAGCTTCTTGATCATTTTCCAACCAGTTGTTAATGTAAAAAATCTTACCTGGTTGAATCTCAATTTGTTTGGTTCCAGTGTGTGATGAAATTATTTGTTGAAAAGGTTCCATTAGGGTGTTTAGTGGACATGAATGAGGTAACAACATATGATATGCAATAATGTCTCTAAAGTTCCCTTGAGAAAGAATACTAGATAAAGGATAGTAAACAGAGTTATGATACTTATCTTGATGTTGGTCAAGCTCCTCATCACTGATGTTTTCCAAAGATTCCTTACTGTTCCCTGATAACTCTGAGACTAATGCTACTGATTCTGTATCTATTTATGCCCCTCCTAAAGAGAAGTCATGTTCCTCTAGAGCGAAATTATTTACATCTATATCGGATTGCGATGGTGTCGGAGATAAATATGAATGTTCCGGAACTAAGTATGAAGGTTCCAGAACTAAGTATGATAGTTCCAGAACTAAGTATGATAGTTCCAAAACTAAGTTTGATTGTTCCAAAGACAATTGCTGATCATTCAATGGATGATTAATACTATTCTCCACCTCCCATACATGATCCTGCAATGTTATCATAGCCAAAGAAGACACATTTTTTTATTAGTATCAGGATCATCAACCCATAATTGTTCCTAATTATCAATAAAAGGTCTTGCAGAAGGATATAGGGAAATTTGTTTAGAAATCTTACCATTAGAGATGGTCATATCACCTGATCTGCAATCAATTAAGGCAACAACTGTAGCTAACCATGGTCTGCCCAAAATTATGGGATAACCAAGTGTTTTATCTTTTGGTCGTAAGATAAGGAAGTCCACAAGATACTCCCATGACTCCACCATGACTACAACATCTTCAATGATCCCTTCTGGTTTAGCTACTGACTGATTTGCAATTTGCAATATGGTGCTAGTAGGTTGTATACATATCAATGGTAATGTTTTCACAATGTCTAATGTTATAACATTTATAGCTGCTCCTAAATCAACCAAAACATTATGTATATGTTTATTTCCTATAGTAATAGAAATAACAAGGCTTCTAGGATCCCCATATTCAGGAAGTGAGAGTTTTCATGCTAATAAATCAACAATTTTCCCATCCATCTTAATAGTCCTAGGGTATTGCTTCTTCCTTCTAGGTATTTTCAAGCATAACATTTTGATTAATTTGTTTAATTCAGGAATGTCATTGATTGCTTGCAATAATGGTATTTCAATATTTAATTTTCTCAACTCATGTACCAGTTTAGATTCCTTGGTCTTAATATCTTCCTTAAGTCTTTCTGGAAAAGGGGTTTCTGAAGAATTGTTATTTGGTTGTTTCTCTTTTTCTTTTTCATCAACCTTAGGGATGACTGAACTAGGTGTTTCATTTTCATCTAACATCTCAGTAATTATAACAGGCAGACTATTAATTATTTTTCCAGATCTGGTTTGAATATCTTTACATTCCATGGTGTTAAGATCAATTGGTTTTTCTTGCTCTAATCCATAGACATGGGTTGTTTGTTTGTTTTTGGGATTAGCCACTGGTTGTGTTGGTATTTGTGTTTGAACCACATTTTTAGTTTGTGAACCTTGTGTTGGGGAACCCATTATGGCTTGTTGTTGCTAGTTGGGATATGTACTCCCTTGAGCATAGTTATTGGGGTTCCATTTAGGTTGTGACCAAGCATAAGGGTTACCTTGACTAGACCAAGGTTGTTGATGTCCCCGAGCAAACCAAGCTTGTCCTGCCTAATCCCGAGGATTCCATGTTAGTTGAGGGGCCCAAGGGGTTATACCCAATTTTTTGGTATTTTTTGAGCTTCCCTTGGCATCATCTAGGGATTAGGAACATATATTGGTATGAACTACCCTTGGCTATCTTGTCTCTGGACAAAGTTTACTGCTTCTGTAGTGGATGAAGTGTTGGTTTGTTTAAGCTGATTTTTATGAATGGAAGAAGATTATAAACATTAACTTCATGTTCCCTAGATTCACAAATAAGACATATTTTTTTGTATCTAGAGGAAAATCTCTTATTGCATGCTTCTTTCTACATCTAGGACAATACATAGCTAATGGTTCAATATTAGCATTTTCTTTGGCTTACAATCCATCCATGGTAGAAGTTAATTGAACTAGGATATCTTTTTTGAAGTTTGCTAGTTCATCCATAAGTTGTTCATGTCTGAATTTGTACCTTTCATAGCTTTTCCTTTCCTAGGTCCACCCCTCGTTCTTAAATAATTTCTATAGAGGTATTTAATCTCGTCCATTCCCAATTGATTGATGTCTCCACCTCCCATTAAATTAAGGGCTTCCCTAGATTCACCATCCAGACCTTTAAGAAAAATGGTTTTGCATAGATCCTCTTGAAGTAAAAAACCACACCTTTTACCTATGAAGAGGAATATATCTAAATAATCTTCCAAATTTTCATCCTCTTCTTGTTTTATCCTAAAAAAATATTCCTTCCTGTTTCTCCCTCTATAGTAGTCTTGGTACTTGTCTAAGAAGGTAGTTTCCATTTGCAGCCAAGAGGTAATGGAATTGGATGCTAATCCCATGAACCATCTCATTGATGCATCTTTCAGAGTAGATGGAAATAACTTGAGTTTTTGATTATCCGTTTTGTAGTCATAGGTTTGACACAATACTTTGAATTCAAACAAGAATTGGTCAGGGTCCTCAGATGACATCCCTCTAAATGTGGGAAAGTGTGCAGGTGAAATATTCTTCATAGGTGTTTCGTCATCCTCCAACTGGATTGGGTAAGTGAAAGTCCTATCAGGTTCTCTCTTTGGTTCCCTATCCATATCTGCAATATATCCTGAATCTTTTTCCCAATCAATGTGGTATGTGATCCACTTTGGTGAAGGTGAGAAATCAGGAGTAGGAGGTTGACTGCTCAACTGAGAATAGAAACTTGTTCTTAATGGGTCTTGGGATATAATCCTTCTTCTAAAATTTCCACCTCCTTCTGGTGGTTGATCCAAAAATTCCAAAGGTGGAAGTTATGCTTCTTGTCTAACAGGGGACAACCGTGCTTCTATTTCTTGCTCAACTTCCCTAGTTAAACTAGAGGATGCTGATAATTATTGTTGAGATATTTTTGGGAGAAATATACCCTTTGAGTCTCTTGGTCTACTCATAAATTTTATGATAACCCAGGGGACATTTTTCAATTACTAGATGTGTGATTATTTTTTCTTGTTGACACCTAATTGGACAATTCCAACTAGTTGTCCCCAAAAATGGTGCCAAAAATGATGGGTGTCATTATTCCCTTCATTTGATCATGTTATGGTTGATGTCATATTAAACCAGGTGTGTGTCTGAAGCTATATGCAACAAGTGAAGTCTCAGGTGAACTACTAATTGATTGTTATTATTATTATTTTTATTTTTCTTTCGAGGGGTTTTGTAGTATCTTAAGATGTTCTTGGAAAAAGCCTTATTGAGGTTAAACTACAAGAAACTTACTGAAATAAACACACATTTCTGAAATAAACAAACTTTGCAGAATTAAACACACAACTTGAAATAAACAAACTTTGTAGAATTGAACACACTGCTGGAAATAAACACACTTTACAGAATTGAACACACTTTACATAATTGAACACACTTTGAAAATGTTGTTTAAAATGTCTTTAAGGAAATAAGAATGTAAACTATAACACCTGCAGGGACAATAGATAACTCCACGTAACAAAATTTAATTGATGAATCAAAAGTACTACAGAATTGCCAAATAACAAAATTATATGAATTACTTGAAAATATAAATACCAATGAAAGAGAAGATCCTTTTTCTTAGAGGAGTGGGCCCTTGCTCCACCTTGAATCAGGAGTTAACACAATATGTTGCTCTCAAAATTAAATGGCTATTCTTATTATTGAATTATTCAGTCTTACAAAACTAACTGGAGGATTCCTCTACATCTATCTTCAGTTCTCTATATATATTTTCCATTTGAAGATGCCTTTTCAATCATGAGTGTTCCATAGCTATCCTTCCACCTATAGATTCTAGTTAAATTGAATAGTTCCCAGAGTAGATATGAAATTTAGAAAACTAGTTGGATATACAGATGTTGGTCTTACATATATATATTTGGAGTGTGAAGAACTGGAAAATTGTTGGTCTATTTTTTATTGGAAGGCCCATTCTTTGCTCCATAACTGTATTTTGATAGAGTAAGAAGATCCCCATTGGTTCCGGAATTTTGGAGAAGTTTTGAAACCAAAGGGAAACCTTCTGGAACTAACTGCTAAAGTTCTGGAGCTAAGTGTTGGAGTTCCAGAGCTAAGCTGCATTTTAGCCAACTTCCTCAAAAAGATGTTGGTTACTTCACAATTCACTTATCCTGACCAAATATGACCTGTTTATTCCAAAAACTGAATTTCCACACAATTTGTTAGGAATTATCGAGTTTTTAGACATTTGAACTAAATCAAACAAAAGATGGAAAATTACATCCTAAACTTATATTTAGATCAAACAAAAGTTATGAAATGTAGACAAACTTGATTAAAAGGGTAGTAAAATGAGAGTATTCATTACACATTGATGAGGCATATTTTAGCCTCATCATGGTCCACCACTTCAAAAAATTTACCTTTATCAGTTAAATCCCAAAATCACAAAACAAATTGCTACATCCCAACATGATCTTGCTTCATCCTCTACTAATGCCTCACCTCGTCAAACCAATCAGTTTGTCACACCCATTCCTCCCCATCTTTCTCCAATCAACACAACTATCACCACAACCATTCCCATTGCCTCTTTGGTCACTATCATTACTAGTGTCCCTACCCAATCTTCCCAAATGTCATATCCCATGATCGGATAGTATAACTCTTTTTTTCCTCTCACATCACATGTACATATCATTGCTTCCCAACCTCCACCTATGAGTTCTTTGCATTATGCAGTGTCTAACCCACCTCATCAAAAATTTCTACCTATTCATACCTACATTCTGACTCATCATTTACCACAAAAACCAATCCAGTCCCAATAATCATAGCATCAAGCATTCCAAAAACCTCCTTATTAAATTATTCCTCAAACCCCCACACATCCAAAAACTTATCAACCTCCTTATAAAATGATTCCTCAAACCCCCACACATCCACCTCCTTATAAAATGATTTCTTAAACCCCCATACATCAAAAAACTTATCAACTACCTTATCAGGCTATGTTTCATGCCACACAATCCCAACCTATCATCGCATCGAATGACCCTATCCCTTTCTTGATGAATAGGTTGGCTAGTCTAGAGGCTGCTACCTTAGGACCCAAGGTTACATTATCTTACAAGAAAATATATAACGAACCTATTCATTTTTCAGTTCCAATCAAACCTTATCCCCCTTATTAGGAGCTTCCCAAGTTTACCAAGTTCAACAAAAAGGAATATCCTCAACAACATCTCCATGCATTTAAACACACATGTTACCTTATCACACATGATCACGAACTTATACTTTTCACCTTCTTTATGTCCTTGGCCGGTCCAGCACTGGATTGGTATAATGGGATTCCTCAACATTACCTATTTTCCTTCACCCAGCTTGCACAATCATTCCTAGAACAATTTTTGATTAATATTACACAAAAAATCACCATCAATGACTTGTACTCCATTAGAAAGTTTGAGGACGAATCTATTGCATATTTTTTCCCACAATGGTGTGGCATTATAAACCAACATTTACTCTTCCTCAAACCAAACTCATCGAAACATTCTCACATTCTTGTATGAAGCATATTTCTTCTACATTGCAAATAAAACATTTCCAAACATTTGAAGAAGCCTTCACCATGGATAACAAACTCGAGACTTGTGCCCTTGAGCAAGGCCAACTAAAACTTAAATCGAACAAACCAAAAGCTGAATTCACCAAACCATCCACACATAATGATAAATCTAAGAGTGTGGCCAATTTCATGGTCGTCAAGTCTTCTTCTGCACCCAAATGTAGCAAGTGACCACAACAACAAGCCCCTAGACCTATGCCCGACTACACTCCGCTTGGAGAATCATATAGTTCAATATTTGACAAGTTGATGGTAGTGATCTTATCACACTTCCTCCAAGTCAACCATTTGATGAATCTATACCAAAAGCTACATAGTATTGTGATGATCATTATGTTAAATACCACCAATTATGAGGGCATGAAATAAAGAGGTGTCAAACCTTTAAATACCTAGTCTAAAGACTCATTGATCAAGGTGACCTTCAAGTGGACAATCCTAGTGCCTCACTCAACCAACCACTTGACATATTTAAACAATCATGCACTAATAATGCACCAAAAACTCAAGCCACCACTTCTTCTACATCCCAAGCACCCACCATTCATACTATAAACACTCTTCATACCGTTGATCAAGATCCTACCCCACCAACAACCTCACGTTCTTCATCAAAATCACATCCACCTCTTTAGATATCTTTCCTACATCTACCAGTCCATCCAAACTTGTCCCCATAACCATATCAATCAAACCCATATTTATTCCCACATCCACACATGTTGCATCTCCCCTATTTGTGAGCATATCAATGATTCCCCTTGAGACATTTATGAAACATCCATTCCCCACCTAGTTCCACATCCACCATTGATTCAACATCTATATCTACTTCATTATCTACTCCATCACTTATCACATTCAATTCATTGGATTCAAATACTTCATCTACATCTATTCCACCTTTACCCATTATGTCATCCTTACCATCAATCTCAGTTCTTCTTTTTGTGCTCTTTCCCACACCCACCACATTAACTATTATCACCACATCTACATCATCTTCCACATCACTTTCATCATTTGAAGAATTTATGAGAGCATTCCAACTCGCATTGACTTCAAATGATCCTCCCATCTCATCTACCCAATCCCACACTTCTACATCAAACCAATCTTCAGTTTCTTTTGACCTCATCATGCAAAAACTACTCCCTCTGCCTATAGAACCACCCTCATACCCTCCAGTGGAGATTGTGGTCATCCCTCCCAAGGGCGATTCTTCACAAACCAACTCTAGAACCCTTGGCACATTTCCTCAACGTTCTCTTTCGTATCCTCATAAGAAAATTGACGTCCCCCCTCCTAAGATCAAACAGTCTAACTCTACATCGTCTATCTTAGGACCACATCCATATCTTCTTGGATCAACCCCTCTATAAAAAATGCTTCAATCTACCAATCAATCCAAGCCAAAAGCATCCAATGATTATTATTCTATATCACCAATCATCATCAAAACCGAAAACAAGACATCCAAACCCTAAAATACTCCAACTCCAAGTTCAACACCCAAATCATTTCAAGCCTCCACTTCTTCTTTTAAGACCAATACATCTCACAAAGACAAGGTGCTTCCTAATATATTGATCGAATCATATGTGGAATTCCTCCAACACTTTCTCCAAATTTACACCATCACGCTTCTACTTATTAAGGTCTTTGAACCAAATAGTAAGAAGCCATCATGGTTCGATTCAAACCTCATTTGTGTCTACCATTATACCCCTAGACATGATACCAAACACTGCAAAGTACTCCAAACCCTTGTCCACAACATCATCAAGGAAGATGAACTTCTTCTTGAGGAAAACCAATCTCCTCCTTCTATACCCACACCTTCTACCTCATTCATCCAAATGCATAAGTCCCCTCATTATTCACGGAATTTTGTGGCCATCCCACCTCCAAACGACAATTATTTTGAGGATTCCCCCCCTTTATTCATCAATTCTATTTGGATATCCACTCGATCTGGCCCACATGATCCTAAGTCAAAATCTTAGCTAAAATCCAATACCTTTGTCACCATTCCTCCTCCTAAGGAGCTCACATCATCATCGAAACCTAAGGTTTCAGCCTTAGCTACCCCTCAACCTATTGAACAAAGTATTGTCAAAAAACTTCATCAAGCCCTAGTTAAGATGTCACTTTATGAGCTCATCCAAAGCTTGCCAAACCATAGAGCATGCCCTCAATTAATATTTGAAGTGAATTTTGACATCTAGTTATGAGGCTCAACCCTTCGCATCTCTCGTAGGAGCACTCACAACTTCTGTAACCATTTCATCTGATGATACTGAGATTCTAGACATCACACTGGAAGAACATGACCTTCCCCTTTTCATCACGGTTAGGATCAATGATACTTTCATTTGATGATCCATGATCGATAATGGGGCAAGCATTAACATCATCCCATCACATACCTTTGATCAACTTAAGATCCCAAAATCCACAATCGCCCAAACACCTGCGGTCCTTCATCCCTTCA
This sequence comes from Taxus chinensis, assembly GCA_019776745.2. NCBI lineage: Eukaryota > Viridiplantae > Streptophyta > Pinopsida > Cupressales > Taxaceae > Taxus > Taxus chinensis. The sequence continues at coordinate 13,752,966 of CM034150.1, forward strand.
ATGAATGCTATCGCTCCCACCTTGGGAATGGTTGTCCTTCCCATCCATGTTGGTGAGAATATCCTCCATGAGGTATTCTACATCATAGAAGGATAATTTCAGTACAATTTTCTCCTTAGATGACCTTGGATCTACGTTATGTGTTGTGTCCCCTCTACACTTCATCATTGTCTTAAATATGAGCATGAGGGGAAGATCTTGACACTTCCCAGGGATGCTCCTCCCTTCCAAATGTGCAACATGACCTATCAACCAAATGATGTCCTCATTCCCAAGAATAATCCATCTGCACCATCCACTAGCTCATCCATCCCTTCATCCAAACTTCCCAATGATAACTCCCTAGATAAAGTAATGGATAAACTCATGTTGGGGGAGTATCATCTTCTTACACTCAACACCTTGCCCACTCCTCACCATCTTGGTAGACCCAACCAAGCTCCAATGTATCAACCCAATGTTGGGGATATCATTCCTTTTGTCCACCACATCTTCGAACCAACCTCATCTATGGTGGTTTCGATACCCCTTCTTCTCACATTGTTGATCTTCCACATGCCAAACCTTATACCGATGGTTTTGGATTCCTCAACAAACCATCCTTTTCCCACACCTATCTTCACCATTGCACATGGAAGGGATTCAACATGGGACATTATGAGCATGGGCCACATGGCCTTATTATTGATCAATGATGCAAGCCTCATGAAAATTTTTGGGTTAGGCTATCAAGAGCAATCCTTCGACCCCATCCCACCATCTGAGATGTGCATGGATATGCCTTCTCCATATTCTCCATCCCATGAGTCCATGGATACGGATGACACAATGTCTATTACCTCTGTCTTTTTTTAGTCTCCACCATCACTTTGGGACTGATCACTTATCAGTTAGAGAATCAGATTAGGTCCCTTCCCCTCTGCCATTCAGAGATAATAGAAGAATACTATTCTACCATCGAAATTATTTAGTGCACTAACAATGACACCATTATTTTCCACATAGGGGTAGAGGATTCTTATCTTCATAAGACCTTACCATCTGACACATCCACTCTTCTCAACAAAATCCACCATCGAAATCAATATCGGGACTCCCCATGAGCCTCACATCCTCAAAATGGGTCAATGTATTGATCCACATGAGCTTGAGTATTTCACTGCATTCCTCTCTTGTCATAGACTAAGAATTTCACATGGTCATATTCAGACATGATCAGGTATTGACCCTTCTATCATCATTTCACAATATTGTCACTTTCCCTAATGCTAAACTGGTTAAGTAGAAGTTTCACCACACGCACCCTCAAGTTTCCCTCCTTGTTAAAGAGGATTTGAAAATTCTTCTTTCTAACAATTTCATCATCCCCATTAACTATCTCCAATGGTTTTCTAATATCATACCTGTCATTAAAGCATTTGACAAGCTTTGTATATGCACCGACTTTCGAGATCTCAATCTCACTTTCCCTAAAGATGACTTTCCTCTTCCCAACATCGATCAACTTGTGGATCTTACCATAGGTCATGAGATGCTTTCTCTTATGGATGGGTTTTCTAGTTATAATCAGATTCTTATCACCCTAAAAGACCAACATAAGACTTCCTTCATCACCCCTTGGGGGACCTTTTGTTACCACATCATGCCCTTTGGTTTGAAAAATTTCAGAGCTACTTATCAATGGGCCATGACTTACATTTTTCATGATCTCATCCACAAAACCATAGAAGATTATGTCGATGATATTTTAGGTAAATCTAAACATCACCATGACCATCTTTCCGTTCTTGAAGTCCTTTTCGAATGCCTTATTCACTTTTGTCTTCGTCTCAATCCAACCAAGTGTGTGTTTGGAGTATTAACATGTAAACTCCTTGGATTTATTATATCTATTAGGGGTATTGAAGTTGACCCCATGAAAATCAAATAAATCATCGAAATTCCTCCTCCTTCCAATCTTAAAGCAACTTCATAGTCTTCAAGGCAAACTTCAATCGGTCCATCCGTTTCATTTCCCAACTTTTAGATCATTTCCAGCCCTTTCATCATCTCCTTCACAAAGACATAGACATAAATTGGGATCATAATTTCTAGAAGGATTTTGATGATCTTAAACAATATCTTTTGTCTCCACCAGTGCTCACACCTCCATGTGAGGGGGAGCCCTTTTATCTATATATCTTTGCTACTGATCATGCTCTAGGGGATATGTTAGCACATCGTGATGACCAAGGTTGTAAGAAGGCCATTTATTCTATCAGTTATACCCACCATGCCTACGAGACTCGCTACACTGAATCTAAAAATTTATGTTGCGTTCTCTTTTTTGCCACCTCTAAGCTTGACACTATCTTCTTAATCATAAGACTTACGTCATTATTAGTTTTCATCTTCTTAAGATGATGCATTCTAAACCATATCACAACGATCGTATCACTCAATGGCTCATGCTCATGACTGAGTTTGACCTCGATTTTATTTCTCAAAAATCCATTAAGGGCCAAGCTATCACAGACTAGTTAGCAGAAGCCCCTCTTACTAGTTCGCATCTTCCTCATGAGTAGTTCCTAGATGAATCCATTAATCACTTTCATCATGAGTATGAAACCCTTAAAATGAACCTCTTCTTTGATGGTTCTAAATGTAAACAAGGGGGAGGTGCTAGCGTTGTTCTCTTTCCTCTCGAGGATGATCCTATTCCCCTCACAAATAAGCTCAATTTTGAGTGCACGAATAATATGGTGGAGTACAAATCCATTATCTTAGGTCTTGAAACCACTCTCTTTCTAGGTGTTCAAATTCTTGACATCTATGGGGATTCTGAACTTATCATCAAACAAGTCACATGGGTGAGTATCAGTGTAAAAAATAAAACTCTTCAAAAATATCAAGACATTATTCATCTCTTCCTCGAGGCCTTCGATTTTATATTATCCAAGTCATCCATTGGTCAACCAATCATTTCGTAGATACGATGACATCCCTTGCAGCTCTCATCCCATGGACAAATGAAGAATCTAAAATTTCTTGTTTTCATTCATCATAGTGATCAACCATTTCATGAATTACCTCAGTGTTAATATTGTTGAACCTCCAGTTCATCAAATCTTTGGTATTCCCAAATCTTTGATTATTTATCCAAATCCGTCATTCCACCCGATTTATCCAAGAATGCTAGGAGGTATTTCCTTCAGCATGCTAACCACTATGTGATACTTAAGGCATTCTTTATAAGCATGGATTTGATGGTATTATCCTTCAATGCCTTAAATCCCATGAATCTTCTTGTGCTATCCAAGAAGTCCATGATGGTATTTGTGGTGGACACTTTAGTGGCTTAGCCATTGCTAAGTGCATTATTCATCTTGGCTATTACTGGCCTTCCCTCAATCATGACTGCTATGAGTATGTTAAGAAATGTGAAAAATGTCAGTAACATTCCAATCTTATTCACATTCCTAGTCAAGCTTTGTAACCGGCTCAAGACCTTTGGCCCTTCTCACAATGGGGTCTTGATCTCATTGGTCTCATCAATCCTCAATCTTCACAACAACATCACTCTATCATCACTGCAACTGAATATTTCACTAAGTGGGTGGAAGTAATTCCCCTCACTTTAACTAAATCTGGTCCTATTATTAACTTTATGTACCAACATATCATTTTCCACTTTGGAATTCCTCACAAACTTGTCACGGAAAACAGAAATTCCTTTAAAAACAAATATCTCAAGAAATTTTGTGACTCATTCAATATCCAACTTAGTTTTTCTTCTCCATATTATCCTCAAGCTAATGGCCAAGCCGAAGTAACTAATAAAACCCTTCAAGACATTCTTTCCAAGACTATTGACCAGTTTGATCGTAATTGGCATATTCATCTCTCCTTTGCTATTTGGGCTTATCAGACTAGCATACACTTCCATGGGAGCTACTCCCTTTTCTCTATATATGGATCTGAATCTTCCTTCCTCTTGAAGTTAAAATTCCATCTTTTTGTGTGTCTCTTCGCAACTTCATCTATGATGAAGATTATCACTAGGAGCATCTAGCAAAACTTGAGTTGTTAGATGAACATTTCCTCCTCACTCTTGAACACCATCATGTTTATCAAGAGTGCATCAAGTGTGCTTACAATAAGCACCTCAAAGAGTGACTTTAATTTTAGTGACCTCATCCTTAAATAAAATCATAACGTTACTACCCGAGAAAGGAGCCAACATGGAATTTTTTCCCCTAACTGGATTAGACCATACATTATCACACATAAGTATGGGTCAGGAGCCTATACTTTGGCCTCCCTTAATGGTAAACCAGAAGTGGAACCACTTAACACATTGCACTTGCGACCATTATATTGTTAGCACATTACTAGTGAGAACTTAGTCATATCTTTTAGATCATCTCTCCATCATTAGCCTCTTCCATCTATCATTGTAATGATTTGGAATTATGTGGTCTACCATCACTTTCCTAGACATGACCTTAAATATGGGCACCATGGCTCTGCCCATAGAATTTTCCTTATGGATAGGTTCTCCCTTCTTGGTGAGAACTCCATGATCATTACGTCCATCACCCCCTTGTTTACGTATTGAAACCATGTAAAGGGATCACATGTGTCTCTTGTACATTCATTCTCCCCTCCTAAGTGGTCTACCTAGCTATTCCTAGCTCTTCCCCATGTTAAAATCAAAATTCATAGATGCTCTTATCAAAATTCAAAAGATATCAAAAATAGACTGCTCCCTTAAAGGACAATTGTTCATAAAAAAAAATAAAAAGATAAGAGAAAAAAAATCAAAATCAAATCAAATAAATAGACCGATCCCTCAAAGGACAGACTATCATGTATATCATTCTTTCCATCTATATCATATATGTATAAAGTAGACCATACCCTTGAAGGATGGCTACTCTTTTGTATTATGGCATTGAAGGCTTCCCACATTGATCAACCTTCCATTTTATTAACATCCTAAGAAAGCTTCATACATTAATCAAACTTTCTTCCTAAAAAACTTCCCGCATTGATCAATTTTCTCTTTCCCCTACCCAGAGCTAGGGCATAGATTTAGGGAACACCAGTTATGGAGAACACTCTTCCCACATATATAAATTACATCACAAATCCCTTTATCGTATGTTGACATTAGGTTTATGAGTTCATTTCATTTATTTTTCTCATGATTTTTGGTATAACTAACTATCGTTGGTTATATGCTAACATCTATTTCAGTCGCATGTGCCTTGCGTTACCTAGATTCCCCTCTTGTTTACCTCCAATGTGATTGGAGGCATATTTTTCTCATGCAGTTCTCAATATGACTTAGTATTGTTCGTACCCATGGGTCGTCATCGCTAAGTTGCATTTTATCCTAAAAATTCTTTGTCTGCGAAATCAATCCCCATTCTTTCTTGTTGGAGAAATAAATCCCCATTCTTCACAATACCATCAAGGGATTATAACCGCTATTGAATATTATACTAAATGGGTAGAAACCATTCCCCTTATTTCTACAAAATCTGAGAAAATATGTGAATTCATCAACCATCACATCATTTTTTGCTTTGGTGTTCCTCACCATCTCATCACTGATAACAGAAAGCAATTCAAAAACAAAACCCTACATAAGTTATGTGATGCTTTTGGAATCCAAATCAGTTTCTCATCACCTTATTACTCACAAACCAATGGCTAAGAAAAATTGACCATTAAAACCTTGAACAAAATTCTTATGAAAGTAGTTGGCGATACTGGAAAGGATTGGCATTCACACATTCCTGTCACCTTGATGGCTTATCGCACTAGTATTCACACTTTGACTGCTACTACACCTTTTTCTCTGGTCTATGTTACCGAGGTTGTCTTGCCTCTCGAATTCCATATTCCATCTATCTACATCTCACTACAAGACATGCTCAATGATGATAAATTTTGCCAGGATTATTCGCCACAACTTGAATTATTAGATGAACATCGTCTTAATGCTCTTGACCATCTCCAAATCTACCAAAAACATATCAAACATGCCTACGAAAAACATGTCCATGAATGAGCCTTTCAAGTCGGCGACCTCATCTTAAGATATAATCAACATGTAACTAAAGAAGAGAAAATTAAATGGGGAAAATTTGCTCCTAATTGGCTTGGACCTTATATCGTTACCCATGCATATGGATCAAGTGCTTATCGTTTGTCTTCACTCGAAGGTAAACCCGAACCTGAGCCCATCAATGCATTGCATATTCAACCATTTTATTGTTGAAATTAAGTCCTATATTACCTTCTATCTATTGACCCCTCATCCCTTGAGCATCGTTCACCTTCCATGCTACCCATTTTTTAGGATCAATGACTAAACAAGAATCATGTGATTACCAATCACCTTTTAGCCTTGTCTTCAATATGAGTACCGTGAGTCTACTCATGGTAGGATTCTCATGAATACTTTTCATCTTTTTAAAGATGGAATCCCATGGTCGTTCATCATTTGAAACCACCCCTTTCATAGTTAACCCATATGTATTATGGTTTTGTCTTCTAAACAAGAACGTAATCTTCCTCTATAGTCTTGTCCATGACTTAAACATCTAAATAAAAAAATGAGATTCAATTCCTTGAGTCAAACTTCCAAAATAAGATGACTCCCTCAAAATGGGACATCTCTTCTCTCTATTTCACCACTATAAATAGACTACTCCCTTGAAGGAAAACTATACAAAGTTATTACAAAAATACAATAACAATATCCAAAAGATTCCAGCATCGATCAACTCCACGAAGACCTCAAGGAGATAATATACTCATCCCATATAGACTTCCTGCATCGATCAATCTATTAAAAACAAACAAATGAAGAAAATGAAGAAATTTTCGTCATGGACTTGCCTATTTTTTATCCCAAGTTTCTTGCTAAGTAAACATGCGGCCGTACACTAAACTACACTAAACCAACCATTTTCACCTCATTTCCTTTTCACCCCGATTTTCTATCCACTCAAGGGACTTTCCATAACTGTGACATTTCGTGATCATGTGACTTTCTTCACCCTTAGAATAGTCCATTATATAACACCTTTAGGGTATTATGTTCATAAGCCCATCTTGGGTATGATAGACTCATTAGGGTTCTCATCAATTAAGCAAATCTTTTACCACCTCTTACCATTCACCTTCCTTATTACTTATTGATTATCCTATATAGGACTAAACCATCGACACCTACACTTAAAATGACTAAACCATGCATATGACCTAAAAATCAACCATGCATATGACCTACATTCCATCATGCCTAAAATCTACCAACCCATTCCTATAATTCATCATATTCTTCCCTAGCTCATGGGATAACTACATCGGTCTGAGGCCCCCCTTTCACCGGGGCTATGTAGGCAGCACTCCAAGGGAATGGGGCCCTAGGAGGTTAGCTTGACCATCATCCTCACCTTCTTTGTCTTTTCCCTCTTCCAACCATTCACCTCTCATCATTTGCTACTTGTTTCAATCATATTCTATTTTAGTTAGTCTCCATTTTATCACCAAATAGTTGGAAATTAATATACCATTACAACACATACATTCATTTCATGAAATTTACCATTTCTTTACCATAATCACTAATTACCTAGGATCATATCAATATGATCCATGCTATCACACATGCCGTAAATTAAACCACCACATACACATACATCCTCATTTATTTTCCATAATATCAAATACCTTTTAACTTAACTTAAACACAAAACCATGACTCCATCATGCCTATGTGTATACCATACCTACAAGCTCAACCTACTCCTACATCTCCTTTGTTGCATCTTAGGAGTTATTATTTTACCTATACCTTGGCCTTACCTGTGCTACAACCTATTTACCTGAACCTGACCAACTTGGTGTGACCATTGACCTTATGTACTTGTTATACCTTGTGATGTTGTTACATATATTGTTTTAGCCTAATAACCATACCTTTCCTATTACTGTGCCGTTTATCCCAAGCAAACCTTTGGTTCACCAGAACATACCTAAACATTCCTGCACCTAACCTACATTGTGTTTTTAGACCATATCCTATACCTTGGATACCTGAATCACCTCACCCTTGTTTGCATAAGCCCATCGACCTTATATGATGTAGAGTTTGCAAGCTCTTTAACCTGGTTCCGTGTTGCAATCTATACATGTGTGTGCATTTGATTTTCATTAACCATGAATCAATTTTAAACCTGGCCTATCACCTATTACCCAAGTTGACCATCACCCTTTCCCATAGCACTCAAACCTTTCCCCACTTATCTTCCCCACCTACACATTTATCAAACCACTCACTAATTTTGTATTTTACCTCATCAGTTCCTAGTTTGAGGGGGATCACCTTCAATCACACATGGGGCAATCACTTCCTATTTTTGTCAGTGTCACTTACCAATATAAACTATGCAACAAAAAGGGGGAAAATGTAGACACCAAAATTTGGTCACACTCCCCTTTTGCATAACTAACTTAAACATACTCACCTAACATTAGCCCCCCATTCACCCCATATTAACATTAATTTAATTATCCAAAATTAATTCAATACTCAGCCTCACTCCATTTATTAATTTAATTAATTTAATTAAATGGATGCAAACCTCACCTAGCCACCTCACATAGACACCTCACCATAGACCTATTCATAGCATGTTTCCATAACTAACTAAGACTTATCCCTACTTACCTTAATGAACTAAGACTTAGTATAACCCTAAAAGAACATGCCTATTCTTCCTCTAACCATATTCTTGCATATTTAAGTGCAACGTTCCATTTAGACCTGACACCAACTAACAAAGCTAAAAAAATGATAGCTAAGATTTGCTAGTTTAGGCAACCTAGGATATCCCACCTTAATCGACGTCGATCAACCCGAAACCGATGTCATTCACCCTAAACCATCATTGGTTACCATATAACCATTTTGGTAACCTTGTTTCAGAGGTTAGACACATTCTCAAGTTTTGGAGCAAAGGAGATCTGCATGTAAGTAATAACCATAACTCTTTCACACATCTAGACAACCATAACCAACAGAACCATTGATCATAAGATATTTGCATTCACGGGAGCATTCCGAGAAGCACTTCCACGACACTGATCACCATTTCACTTATCAATCATCACTACCACCTGATTATTGAACCTGCATAACAGTAAGTGTGTTTCTAACCTACACCATTTCACTTCTATTCAGTTTATAAGGGTTCTTCACCTTTGTTTATCAACCACCATTTATATTTTTACCTCACCACTATGGCCTTCTTGTGAACTCGATCATTCCCATCACTCATAACCATTTTAATCACTTTTTTGCATTCCTGAGTACATATAAAAATTCCCAACACCTCCACATACCTAAATCAACTCCTTACCATCTTTGATTCTACGTCAGATAGATCCCCAAAACCATGAACTATTGAGTTATTATCTGCCCATCTTAATCGTTGTCATTTTTTACTAAACCTTCATCGGTCATACCAGACCGATGTCGGTCTCTATTTTTGGTAGTCCTGCTAATACCAGATCCCTATAACCCTTTTCCAAGTGACCCAAGTGACCTAGAATCTGACCCTGACCTATTCCAACACCTTGATTATTTACTTCATTTCCATATCTGATCATAGCCTAGCCTGTTATATTATATTTTCTTATTTTATTTGGTTGAGATACCTAAATCATATCAACTACAGTAGAACCTTATTTATTTATGTCATTTCTTGCATTAAATTGTATTAAATAGTGGGTTAATTGCCACCAAGGAAGTATCACACTTCCTAGATCTAGCATACACTAGGCAACCCACTGACATATATTGTTTAACTCTTTCTTGTGGTCTTGTTTTTTATTTCAGGTAGTTCCTCCTAGCTAAAAGGAAGCTCGCATAGTCAAAATTGGATTAAGAAGTCAGAATGTGTGCAATGAACTTCAAACCTACCATCACAATAGGTATTCCTCCCTTGCCCACACCCTTATTTGTTTCGTCTAAAAAACTTAAAGAAAACGGTGAAACAATGAGATGATAGTCACACTAGAGGATGTGTATCACATACTTTGATTATTAATTGTTGATGAGAGGGTACATGTTATGGAAATGGATGATATGCAGAGACATATTCCACTAGGCAGTATTTTATGGGGACTAGAGTTCTGACCAAGGCCCATATTAGCCTAGATGCTATTACGAGATCAAGGGTTACATGATTATGGAGGTTTATTTCTGGCAATAACGTCATCGATTACAGTGGAGGGTAGTGGTGTAGGCATCTTATATAAGATACATGATATCTTCCACCAGATAGAGGAGGATAACACTAGGTATGTTTGGAAATGATGTGTGTTGGCCCACCTTTATAGGGGTCTATATAGATTTACATAGGAGGAACATGGTGGTGGTATTGGAGTTACGAAAATGTTGCATGTATGGGCCTAAAATCATATTGTAGTATTGAGGCTAGTTGGTGGAGCACGTGGAGATTGGAAGAGGCCAGACATGTTTGCTAGGAGATGGGTAGGTGTACATGACAAGAGGATGGATACTGATGCCTAAAGAATGATGATAGATTGAATGAGGCAAGAAGCCGTAGTATGGAGGCCATATCGAGATTATGGAGGATTACCAAAGGCTGATGTAGAGTTACGATACATATGATGAACGATGTGGTTAAAGGATCGATTTCCATAGGTGACTGAGTTATTTGAGGTTGAGAAGGTTTCATGATAGTTTCGTATAGTCTAGGATGTGCCCCTAGATCCATATATATGGTTAAGAGCTATACGGGCACCGAGGAGGGTGGGAGCTAGACCTGGGCCCACAAGAGAGTAGCTAGTACCTCCAAGGATGAGGTAGATGCAGTGATAGATCTGATAGATGTGGATGACATGGGGTATATGAAGGCATACTGAGCATGGTGGGACTCACATTGGTGGGTGTGTTTGTATCCAGTATTGGCAGGTGTAATGGGATTACCACGAGGAGGAGGAGCGGAGGAGCAAGCACATGGACCCAATAGTGTAGTGGTGGTGATAACAGAGCGTAAGTATTTGTATGGTGTTGTTGTGTGATTTATTACATGGTGTGTAAATTGGTATTGTTTTCTAACATGTGGGTGCATGGATGAATTTGATGTGTATTGGTAATTGATTGTGGACACATCCATCCACACATTGATGCGAAATGTGCCCACTGACATACTCCGGGGTGGAGGCATGATAGAGCGTGCAAATGATATTATGGTAGAGAATGCCCATTTATTCGATCCATTTGTGATAGCAACATCAACATGTACAATTTTATTGAGTGAGCGAGATGAGGCATGAGAGGAGACATGACAACATAGAGAGGCCATCGGTGGAGGTCCTTTAGCTCAGGATGTATTCACACAATTTTTTGAGTTGTAGAGTCGCTTTGTAAAGTATTCTACGAAGAACACACTATTATGTAGGCAGGTAGAGAGATATAGAAGTTGCAATCATCGACGTAGAGTTAATGGTGAGGCTTATAGTTGTAGAGATCTGGCAGTCCTAGAGAGTGATAATGATGATGATATATGATATGTGTTGATGTATGGATGTAGGGGACTTGCCCCCCTATGATGAGGTTCTTTTTAATTGTGATTGTAAATGATATATATGGATGGATTCATTAGCATATGATCATTGTATTTGATGCATATTGATTGAGATGATGATGTATGATTCATTTATGATTGCGTGTGGCTTATATATATGATGCGTGATGTGTTTTAATTATTGGTCGTATTTGATGAATTACTTTGTACATACGTGTATTTGTTGAAATGTGACTATGGATAGATACATGATGGTGATATAGTGTATATGATAATAGATAATGCATGAAATATGATTGCGAAAAAGTGTATTGTATGTATGAATAAAGTCATGATGAATGATAACGTAGCACTAAATGATGTGTAAAAGTATGATATGGTAGTAATAATGTAGTGGAGTGCATGTTAGTATGATGAGGATATGGGAGGATATTAGTGATGCCCCCTAGTGTATAGATGATGAGGTTCATTTAGATAAGAACCCTCATCAATCAAGAATGAACCATAAATTAAAGAGTGTGTCATCGGGAAATGATTTGATAATGTGAGCTAGATGAATCAAGAAAGCACGTGAAGAGAGGTTCTGATTGTAAAAAATCCCTCAACTTCTTGTAAGAATCATATGAACACAAGTGCATCATCAGGGGGTAAGGTGATAAAAATCACCTACTAAAGACCAAGATAACATGAGGTGGTGGAAGCATGTGGAATGAAATCAACATGAGTGTATGAGCTGAATTGAATGTCATGTGGAGTGGTGACAATGATGGGTGAAGAAACGGTATGAAGTACAAATGTCGAGGGCTATGGATGCCGATATGTAATAGGATCATGATGTTGTGGATGAGATAGTGCAATGATGGAGAGTGGGCATGAGTGACAACCTATGACATTGTATGAACAATGAACTTAGAAATAGGTTAAGGATAGAACTCCACTAGAGTAACAACATGCCTATAAGGAAGTGGAGATATAGACCACTCACTTGAGAAAGAACCAAAGTAAATGACACCCTTATATTCTGATTGTTGAAAATGGTCATGAAGGGCATAATAGTGGTTGTCCCTATGGCCATTGATGTGGTGATAGTTACAGAAGAGTCTATCATGCCAGTGTTACAAGCAATGTGGTGGATGGTGGTGGTTAGAAGGTAGGCAAATCAAGTGCCTATCAAGCAATGCACGCAACACTCATGAGGTCTAGCTTGATGAGAGAAATGTAATGGTCCTCATAAAACAAGTGTATAAGTCTAAGGTGTAGCCTAAAATGGAGTAGGAGATGGAAAACGCTTACGTGATGGAGTAGACTAAACTTGTTTGTGAGGTAGAGGAGATGGAGATCGTGTAAGATGCTCAACATATGGCAGTGGATAATAATTAGATGATGTAGCAGTAGTAATAATAAGAGGATGAGCTATGACATGTGCAACAATGAGATCTTGTTCTAATTCGATGACCTTATAGCATAAAATCGTGAATGATCCACATGTGTCATATTGCAAGCATTGCTTTAAGGTAGGAATCAAACTAGGACAGAAGATAAATTTTTTCTATAAGTCAATGGGTTGAGAGACTAGTTGGTGCATGTAAGTATTAAATCATAGAATTAATCAATAATAGGTTTTGTTTTCCCTGATGTAAACTATGTAAACAATCATATGTAACTCTAGGGTCATTACTGACTATGAATCAACAAAGAAAAACTTCTTCCATATCATAATAAGTGCTAATAAGAATATGCGTGTACCATTGGAGAGCGACATCTGTGAGACTTTTGCAAAAGGCTTTAAGTAATAGTTGATCATTAGAATATGAGGCCATAGCCATATGGTAATGCTGAGGTGTAAGTATGGATTTCTAGTACCATTGAAACATGAAAATGTAGGCATAACAAAATCCTTAGGAAATGCTGAGTTGTGGATATTTTTGGGAATAGGATTTCCATGCAATGAATTATTATCAATGAAAGCATAATAAGCCTTTTTTTCTAATGTAAGAGATTGGAGCTGAGATTGTAAGTGACCGACAACATGCATGAGGGACAAGATATCTTGTGAAGGAATAGTAGAGGATGGCAATAATGTGTTAAGAAGTTGTAATTTTCCATTATGAGTAATCATAGGAATATCAAGAGGATACATAAGAGATTCTGATGTTGAGATCACACTAGAAGGTGGTTCCGAAGAGTAATAGGTGACGAAGGACATGGAACATCCATAGAATTAGTAAGACTATCATTAGAAACATCCCTAGTAGATGAAGCAACAGATGGAGATGCAGTGATAGGAGGAGAGGAATTAATAGATTGAGATGGAATAATAGAAGGAGATGAACTAATAGATGGAGATGAATTATGCAAGTCATTAGATACAATCTCTGAAGAAGATGAAAATGGAGTGGGGGATTCACATTCAATAGTATGCAAATAAGTAGAATCATCACTATCAATTATTTCACCGCGGTAAAAGAGAGACTTAGATAGAAGAATGTCATTAAGTGTATCATCAATATAGAAAGGAGTATGCAAACTAGTATGTGATGTATCATGAGAAGCATTTTCAGAAATAGAAGTAACATAAGAGGCAACTAGAGTAGTGTCTTGACTAGTATGAGAATCAACATGCACATGTGTATTATTTTCAAGACCAAGCATGAAATTAATAAGAGTATAATCTAAAGTTTCTTTGGAAATTTTAGGAGGATAATGGATAACTGTATAACAAGGTGTACAACGAGTAAATCTCATCAGATCAAAAGTAATTCCAATGGTAGAATTATCGAAGCTAGTATGCACATTGCATTCATTAGCTAAGAGTTATTATTGAGTATGATCCGGAAGAGTAACATCACGCTATAAGGAATTGAGTTCAATGATAGTGGCCTCATCATAAATAGGATTAATACTCATATGAAACATGATGATACTAGAAGGATAAGATCTATCCTTAGCCATTAGGGTTTGTAGTGGATCCTAGGGAAAATAGTTCTAAGCTACGGGTTCACCAAAATGATTTAATAAAATCTAAATTTTGTTATGAATCTAAACTGTATAGAATTGATATAAATTAAATATGCTAAAATATGAATGCTAAACAATTTATTTGATTTTATAAATGAAAGGAAATAAGAGGGATAAGGCACTTACCTCAATTTTTCTTACATCGCAGTGACCTAGGACTGAGCAGTGTGATGAAAAGATAGAATAAACCACCGCAACGGACCACAAGAAAATGTAACATATGTGGAAATGGTTAGACTGGGGCACCGAGAGAAGGATGGGGGCACCTGGGGCACTCTAGTCTAAAATATAGGTGCCCTGGTCTGTAGAAATGGTTAGAACCTGGTTCGGATATGTTTGCTAGGGCTTTGCACTTACTCACATTTTGTCATGTGAATGCCACACTTGGATTGACAAGGTACTTGTAAAAACTACAATGAAGGAATCACCTGCAAAAACCCAAACAAAGCATTAAACCCTAAAAAAGTAAATATGCAAATGAAGGAGTCTAATTGTCCTTAGCCGCCACAATGGCAGTCTTACTACTGAGTATTGCACTACATATCAAACCCAATATAGTTCTATGTGTGCAATAGTAGTCCTAAATTTCCATCACACCAATGAAGTCAAGATAGTGGGCAATAACTAGATAAAAATGCAAACGTGTGGATGGAATAGAATGAAATATCCTTCTTATGTAGTGCGTATGCCGAATAATATCCCAAATGCAGTCCCTTGCTCTATGTAGATAGCTAGCCCTTTGATAACAATAGTCCACCCATATAATGGTATATATGTTATGTTTATATATGGATCTCTTATTCGAATTTCAACACTAATGACCCAACATACCGACTAGTACCTCGGGAGATGGGAGGGAAAACCGAAAATAATGACCTAAAATTTCAAAAATAAGATCAAACATAAAGAGGAAAAGGGAACCCAGGATGAACATCTGGTGCTAGTGTCCAGCCTTGGGCACTAGTGTCCAGAGACAAGTGACGATAAGTGAGTGAGAAATGACCGAAAGGGATGCCTGTGACTTGACTAGAATTGTGTGTATGAGTGACAAGTGTGCAAGAAAAAAAACAACAAAGAATAACAAGACAAATAGATGGACTATGAGATGGGTCATTAGTGAATACTTTTCTTACGCAATATCCATATATAAAACAACATACTTAGCGGTATAATAATTGTAGTAAGTGCGTAATTTTGTGTCTACATTAGGATAATCCTTGAACACCATCTTCCATTGTCTAAAAACAGTCGACATGATCATCCATCCCCTAACAAAATCATGAAATCAAACCTTCCCAAACCATCTTGGTATTAGGAACACTATTATTGTGACTTCCATTGCACCCATTGACATTCAACCAATCGTTGCATGCAATTTAGGTCTTATGTCCAAAATGTCATTAACCAAGGAATTTTTATCCTTGTAGTTCTTTATCCACCAAATTTCAATCCCAATCCTATCCCTAACCATAATCCATGATCCAACCCAATTGACATCCAAATCTCATCATCCCTCACAAACCAAAAATGAAAACAAATCTCATATCCCATCCTTTGTTAAGTCTAGCCTCCTAGCATATGAAAAAATTACATCCCCCTAGTCTCATGATGACCACATGGCATCATCTTCTCCATCCACTTCATATCCTATAGCCAAAAATATTTTTGCCAATATGAAACATCGAGGCAAGTGCTTAGGAATCCATGAATAAGGAATTCACGAACCCATCTCCCTTCCTCAAAATCCAGGATGTTTAAGATTAGGGTAAAAACCTAACACTAACAACATCCCTCTCACTCCTCCATCACAACCCATTTATACCACTCCTCTTGGTGATCCTACAATCCCAACTACTCAACACACTCATAGCTCATCTAATCCCTTACAAATCCCAAACTCCTAAAACTTGATTGAGCACATAATTCATCACTTGCACACGGATGGTATTTCCTCCCCATCCATCCTCCTTCCATCCAACATACAAATCCATTTGCATCTACTCCATTCTTATCACCAAATCTATTCATATCCTCTTCTAATCCATTCATTTGAACATTTGATCAGCTTTATCGCATATTTTGTAACCCAATAGTACCTACTACAACTATGTGACCTTGTTCTACCATTACCTCAAAAATTCTAGCACAATTTTCCTCCTAGAGATCCACACACTTTAACACACTTAATCAACTTATGGTGAAGACCCTTGGCTGCATCTTTTGACAATCTAGCCAATGTTATCACCACACTCATGTCCATCCCCCAATCAAACCACTAGTGATTCTTAACCCCTTGAGAGTTCTCAAGAGAGTGGAACCTCTTTATGCAAAAATTCTAAATATAAAAAAGAAAACAAAATCATATCAAAATTAACAACATCAAATAAAATCCACCTCAATCCTCTCTCTATGGGTATTTCTAGAAACTTTACCAAGGTTATGGATGCTTGGCTGGGAGTAGAGAAATGTTGTGAAAATAATCAGATGCATCTCCATCATGGCTATGGATTCCTAACTAACAGCGGAGCAATGCACGACTTAGCCTTTCATTCACCTTCCATCCACCTATTTGACTTAATCACTCCATATACATTAGATATTTTTTCTTTACATACTACCCATTAAGTCTTCACTTCAAGTGGTAATTAACCCTCACAATCACACACACTTCAATCTTAAAGAGACATAGGGTTTGCATGTTGCTAGGTATTGTTTAAACCTTGGTCATACTTGTGTTTTAGTTTGACTCTTTCCTTATAACATGTTCCGTTAGGCTCATCGTTTTTCATCACTTATATTATTCCATCCATCACGTCTACATCCTTTTGGATCAAACATTCATGGGAAGATGATGACCCTTTCATTTTCATCACATCTTCCTCATGTCCCTTTTTAATTGTTATCATCATGACTGGGGGCATCCTTACTACCATCCTCTAGGGACATCATCCATTTTAGATACCCCTCATTTCCCATCCTACCTTACAACTGGGGGAAAATTGAACCCATCCATCCATCCACATGGGCCACCCTACTTTACACTTGGAGGCCTATCTTATAATATTCCATATCCCCCATCTTATCCTATACCACATCCCTCATCCCACCTATCTATCTCCCATCCCATCTAATCCCAACCTATCAACCAATCCCTATCCTATCCAACCTATCCAATTTCCTTTTCATCCTACCTAAACACACTCTAGGACTTATAGGACTTATAGGAGAAATTAACATCCCACCTTACATCCCTTCCCATCCCCCCATGATCTATCCCATCTCAAATAATTTTATATTACCTATCCTCAACCATTCCCCCATTCCTAATCCAACATCTCAACATCCACGATCAAACAATCTATCATACCCAAAACCCAAAATCTAAAAATCAAACATCCAAAAATCTAAAATCCAAAATCTAAAAATCAAAACACCCAAAAATCTAAAATCTACAAAATTAAAACATTCAAAGTAATCCAAAAATACACAAAATGCAAGGTGTGCATTTTTTCTTGGGTGTGTTTGCTTATTTTTCTGCATTTACATTTTGTCAAATGATATGAGGTTGTTTTTGTTTCTTTTTATTTTACATGGTCCATATGAGGACCATATTTTTTATATTAATATGGATGATGATATGAGGACCATATTTTTTTCATTAATTTGTCCAATGATATCAGGACTGGGGAATTTGGTAATTTAATCATCATGGTCTTTATACCTTGATGCATCTTACTTTATGAAATATCATTAATCACAATTACTAATGATGATAACAGTGGGAAATTTAAGGTAACACATCCCCTTATCATCATCCACACATAATCGTCATCATCATCCAACTAACTATCTAACCTCCTCACCCTCTTATCGAATAAATCCTTTATTAATTAATCAATACCCACATCTAAATTTTATCATCTCGCATCGAACATCTAAAATCCTTACCCACTGGCTGGGGCATCTTCTAACATCCTTGTTATCCATTTTCACCCCTAGGTGAAATGGACAACTGGAGAAACTAGTACATAAGCAATTGACATGCATTAAAAGAAGAATGTGGGGTATCTCAGGTAAAATTTAGGTTTTGGGAGCATCTGTAGTGTTTTAGGGAAGTTTGGAATCATTCAGAACATTTTTTTCTCTTCTCGATTTCAGAAGTTCAAAGCTCAACCACATAGAGAAACCAGGCCGACAGGGCCCACATTCAGTCTGAAAGGGGATAAAATGGGAAAAATTAAAAATTTTAGCCTCAAGGTATCTCATTATGTCCCCATGGCCCTTTGTTCTCAGAAAAATCCAAGAAAATTCAAGAATTTCAAAAAAAAGAAAAATGCCAAGTGTTGCCTCAAGGGCTAAAAAACAGCTCGTCGAGCTGTTGGGCAAGCTGAAATACAACTTGGCAAGTTGTGCATGACATCAAGTTAGAAACAATGGCTGAGAGGATTGTTAAGGTGTCATTTGGTGAGTTGCGTTGAGGCAAAGGTCATACCACAGAGCTAAGTGGCTCAACATTACTTGAAAAAGAGGGGTTAGCTCACCGAGCTTAGAAGGAAATGAGTGGAGATAAGTTAGAGCAAGCTCGGAGCATGAAAGAATGGAGCCTGTAGTGGAAGGGAATCAATAAGGTGCTCGGTGGGGTGTTATGTGGTGGTAAGTTTGAGGTCCATGTGGCAAGTCAGATATTGGACATCTTATTGCGTTAGGATCGCAGTCGGAGTTCCCCAGACGTTGGGGATCATCATTTCAGAGACCACGATGAGTTATGGAGTTGTGTGTGTAGGGAAGTGCTGGTTCTGAAAATCTATGTCTGACAAGTTGTTTTTGAGAGTCAACCCAATTTCGGGGTCAATGACTCAATGGATTCATTTATAGTTTAGAGGGAGGTGAGTTTGGAGAATGGAGATGAAGTGGCGAGTTGATGCATGACGCAATAAACACCCCAAAGAATGATGAATGAATGGTACATAGAGAGTTGTTTTTGGATGTGATCTAGTTCATGGTTTTGGGGTGTGGAACTCAAGAGGCAAGTTGTAAATTAGGTTTCTGATGCATTACGACTCTCGAAGTCTGAAGTTGGGGACCTCGCTGAAGTGAAAGCAAATGGCGAGTTGGATGTGAGGAATAGTCTGAGAACCTACTAAGATATTTTAGGGAAGATACTTTGGAGTTGAAGAGGTGATTTCAGGGGTCATTATTGGGTGAGATTTTTTGGGGTTTGGTGAGCTAGCTAAGCAAGCATTCAATGTTGGATGCACTGAGTTGGTGGGGAAGCCCTAAACAATAGACCAAACTAAAAACACCATAACTTCCTCTAGAATTATCAATTTTTAAAACAATTATAGTCATTGGATTCATAATTCATAGCCCCATACCATGAAATCATAAAAAATTTGAATTTAGTGGAGTAGGTGAGAGAAAAACAAGGGGAAATTCCCAGGTAAAAAAATCACTTCTAGGTGCAATAAATGAAGTAAATGAAGACATGGATGCCCATTCCTTCTCCCACAAGCCAGGGTTCAAGGTGTTATGGGTTTTACAGGTGACCCCATCCCTTTTTTCATGTAAAATGATTTTATTGTGGGTGGATGAAACAAGATTTTGGGCTCCTTCTCTCTCTTCTCATTCATTCTTCCATATATTGTAAAGGGAGGGTTTATTGTAAGTTGTTGGACATTTTTTAATCTATTTTATCCCTTCTTATAGGTGGGTAGTTTGTAGAGTTTCAAGCCTTCTCTTATCAGCGTTGTAATGGGATTTTATGCCTTCTTCCTTTATAATGATGTATTGTGCAACACTTTGGATCAATAAAACTAATGTTGTGGTTATTTCTCTATCCTTGCATTAGTTTTTATTGTTTTCTCTTTCCTTTCATCATGCTTGCAGGTATTTTATGCATTATCCAATTTCCATTACATGTTTATATGATGTTGTGCTTATGGGAATGTTGTGTTGAATTCCATTGTGGTCTGTGATGTTTTTTCATCCTCTCTACACTCATTTTCCTTCATTTTCATGCATTGTAAACTGTCCAGCACCCCCTTGTCTTCGTGTTATCACCCCCTTTGTGTAGGATTTCCCTTCTTTCATGTACTCTCTCTCTTTCTCTCCTCGTCTCCTTGGAATTGTTAGGATATGATTAGATAGGTGTTTTTATTACATTTAAGAGTAGTAGTTTCTTAGATTAGGAAGAGGAACTGACCTTCTCTGGAGGGTTGTCTCAATTTCAAGGTCCCACACCTTGAGAGAACTCCATGTTTCCCAATTACACTAGTATCTCATGCACACACACATGAAAAATATGAGGGTGTTGTAATTTGGTGATAACAATCATCTCATCAATCAAACTCTATCATTATCCCACATCAATCCAAAAACCACTCCTTATTCTCTTATCCAAACATCTTCAATATTCTAGTCCTTTAAATCAAATCAATCATCCTTAAATTTAACATCCTCAAATATAAATCCCAAATCTTCCATCCTACCCCCTTGACAGGGGCATCTCAAAATCCAACATCTCTCAATATAACATCTTCAAATCCAACATCCTCTAATCCAAAATCCAAAATCTTATCCCTTGTCATACATCGTTGATTGGGGTTATTCTCAAATCTAAATCCAAAATCCAAAATCTTTCCCTTATCATTACATCATTGACTGGGGCATCTAATATCTCCTAATATTCTCTCCTATCTCCTAATATTATTCACTCTTATCTTCTAATCCTCTATCCGTAAATTTAACATCCTCAAATATAAATCCCAAATCTTCCATCCTACCCCCTTGACAGGGGCATCTCAAAATCCAACATCTCTCAATATAACATCTTCAAATCCAACATCCTCTAATCCAAAATCCAAAATCTTCTCCCTTGTCATACATCGTTGATTGGGTTATTCTCAAATCTAAATCCAAAATCCAAAATCTTTACCCTTATCATACATCGTTGACTGGGACATCTAATATCTCCTAATATTATCTCCTATCTCCTAATATTATTCGCTCTTATCTTCTAATCCTCTATCCTTAAATTTAACATCCTCAAATATAAATCCCAAATCTTCCATCCTACCCCCTTGACAGGGGCATCTCAAAATCCAACATCTCTCAATATAACATCTTCAAATCCAACATCCTCTAATCCAAAATCCAAAATCTTCTCCCTTGTCATACATCGTTGACTGGGTTATTCTCAAATCTAAATCCAAAATCCAAAATCTTTACCCTTATCATACATCGTTGACTGGGACATCTAATATCTCCTAATATTATCTCCTATCTCCTAATATTATTCGCTCTTATCTTCTAATCCTCTAATCTCCTAATATTCTCTCCTATCTCCTTATTCTCTAACCCTCATCTTCTAAATCCTCAAATCTTCTCATCCTCTAATCCTCTCTCATCTACTAACTTGGGACTCTCCTCTTTTCGAGTGGTTATTTGATTCATTCCCTCCCCACATAACCCCTCAAGGGGGCATCATATCACCATCCTAACATATTCTCTTCTTTTTCTTTGAATAGTCATTTCTATGCAATAACCATTCAAAGAGGGGGAAAATGTAGACATCTAAAATGTTGACATGATTAATTACGATTAATTTATCCCACAACATCATCTAAATCCACATAGTAATTAATTGCAAGATTGATTATTATTAATCTATTTTATCATATTTGTGTCTTTATCATTTTATCATCATTTATCATTTATCCCAAATCCTCTTAATTCATCATTTTATCCCATCTTATCATTAATCACTTTTATTTCATTATTATACCTTATTTTCCTATTCTAAGCCCTATTATCATTTTATAGGAATTTAATATTCCTACATCTCACTTACTACCTACTCTACACATCCCTACACCTAGCCTTTCCATGTAATTTCGATCCTAATGATATTTATCTAACCTAATCTGATTCCAATCCTAATCACATCCTCACACCTCTAAATATAGAGGCTTCTATTTCTAGAAGCATCTCTAAACTTCCCTACATTTAAAAATTCAAAAACTCCTCCACTCCCCATTGAATCTTCTCTCAAATTTTAGAATTCTCCTCTCATGCATCCTCTACCCTTGATCCAAATCAAACATGGCTTCATCCTATCCATTGAATCCTGCACCCATTAACTATAAATTTAGCTCTCCTCCTCCATGAGATCCATCTTGGAAATTCATATAAAAACTCTTCCAATTTTTATCAATCAATCCATCGTCCATCCTTAATCAATCCATTTCATCGTCATTCTATCATCCAATCCTTCATTCTTCATCAAGAAATTTGAGAAAAATCAAGGGGAAGTGCTACCCAAGTGTTTCTAAAATCTGAAGCAATAATATCCAATCCACCATCAAGATCACATCCAAAGCATCAAGGGAGTTCTTCATTGGTAAGTGAAGGCATTGCATTTATTTCTCCCTTCCATCTAGCTCAATCTTAGGTATTGTTGAATAGATTAGATGTAGGAATCAATTTATTTATTTTTGGTTTCTAACTTTTATCTAATCTTTTAAACATATACAATATCATCTAAAATATTTAGGGAATGTTTCCCACAAGATTCAAGTTTGGAGATAACATCGTTTATCATGTCACATTTGAAATTCATTGTGTGGGTCCAAACTAGAGACAACTTCTTAATAACATATGTGAACACATTCCAAGGCATTGAATGAGTGTTAAAAAAATCACTAAGTGAATTACACCATGTGAACTTGAGATGGTTTCCTGATCATGGAAACATGATGATGCTTTTTAAACATAGGGTCAGAGTCAAAAAAATTGGATATCATCACCTTACACCCCATGGCTTCAAAATTCACCTACATGACAAAAATGTCACCTTTTTTAATGAAATCAACTTCAGGATGCTCAAATTTTTCCTCACTTTTCTTATGCTCATTGAAAGAGGTCTTATCCTCAAAATAGAAGGATTTATCCCTGAATTAAATTATTTTCTTTTGACCTTTATTGGGCCGAAACATTATCATTACAATATCCTTCTTCTGTGAGATTCAAAAAACTCCAAAGCATTCTAAAGTGTTCAATAAAATTGTTGTGAGACTTGCACCGAGTAGACCTATGATGAATTATTGATCCTGCAAACATGATGGTCTTGGGTACTTTGGTAGCTTTTGGTTCAAGTGACAATATTTTACACACACCAGATTATAAGAAGATCTTGTTTTGCATAGTAGATGGCCCATGCTAAGTATTTGGAAAGATAAAGTTATTGGAAGCATTTAATACACTCTTTTTTGCCGACATATTGTTCTTCTCGGATGATCTCCAACTGATCACCAATGTCATTTGGGTTCAGTGTAAGAATTATGGTGCAAATGCTCAACTCTTGTGTGATGTTGTATTCATACCAAACAAGGGGTTGGGAGATGATTGGCAGATTGTAAATGTTTTTGATTTGAAGTGCTTCAACTGAAACAACCATCTACAGAAAAAAAAACACTTTGAAATACAAATATTAATAGAAAGTAAATTGTAAAATGGACAAAAATAATGGATATGTGCCTGAAGGGATAAAAAGAAGGAATTGCTGACAATTCAATGTGGTTTCTAGTGATTTTATAGAATCATTGGCGATTTAAGGGAATCAGTCATGATTTTTGTGTGAATAGCTACTTCTAAATAATGTGTAGGCTTGGTCTTGAACAATTGATTTAATGATTCGATCATCTTTCGAAAAGATATGTAAATAAATTAGGAATGTAAAGAATTTATAATACATTTTCTTTGATGCCAAATGTAAATGATAAATTTTTTAGAGAGACCTTACGACATTTTTGAATTATCCAAGGACTTGTTGTGACTCCATGAGGTGCTGAAAATTTCATGAGTGATGTTATTTGAGTTTCCAAAATGGCAGGGTGACGATACAATGTGTATAGTTTTGAAGATCCTCATCCAGTAAATTTGGTGAGTTTATATAGAATCATTAGTGATTAGTTAGAATCGCTGACGATCCGAGAAAAGTGGGGAAACTCACTCTAAAGTGGTTAACCCAAATTTAAAAATGGTGAGCTTCTGGTTAAGGATGAAATTAATACGATTAGGAGTATGTTGAGGAGGATGGGAGGTTGTGGAGGTTTTGGCCTTACTAGGATAAAATAGCTTCAAGTGGTTTCTAAGGGATAAATGACTATTTATGGGAGTAAATAGATGTTATGGGGTAGAATGAGATTTAGGACTTAGGTATGGTTTTTGATAAATGAATATGAGCTATATGGGTAGGTCACCGAGGGGTTTCAAAAAAATTGTGTCTATAATTGTTTAGGTAAAGTTATGTAAATATTGAGCCCCATGGGCACAAGGTCTTGGGTTATTGGTGAGTTGTAAGTAGTTTGTAATCATCAACCCAATTTCTATTCATATTGAGTCCTTTGGACACTTTTAAGAAGTGGTCATGGGGACACCTTGAGGTAGGGACCACATTCCCCCATGTGGACCAAGTGGAACACAATGGGGCACTCCAAATTTATATCACTTGAAATAAATTAAGGACATACAAAAACTCATAATTTCTACTTGAGAAGGTGCTCCTCCACTATTTTGATTCATGGCTCTGATATAATTAGTGTTTACCATTCAAAAATTTTAGGTCTAGATATGTTTTGGTAGGGGCTGAGGATGATCTGATGGAGGAGTTGCATAAGTGAAAATAAGATCTACGAAAGATGCAAATTTAAGGGGTTTCTGTTGCGAAATAAATTTTAGTTTGGTTTAGGTATGGAAGTCCTGAACTTTGGTTGAAAAATACTATGTTTTGGAAGAGAGATTTTAGTAGCATATGGCTATAGATATTGGTTGGATTCTAGCTGCATTTTTTTAGGCTACGATGCACATATTTATATTTATTTGGGTTATGGAAGAAATGTTTTTGATATCAAAGTTTTTTTTTACTATGGAAGACTTGGCTTCTTGTTCTTCTTAGGGTTTGGGAAAATATTTAGCTAATTTTTTACAAAGCAGTGTTGTTTTGTTACCTTTGTTGCAACATTGATATTGTAATGAACGTCTTTTTGATGATTAAAGAAAGGGTGAGGGAACCGCTAACCCTCTTATTAATTAAAAAATATTTGGGCCCCACGATAAAAACTTCTATCACAATATTTGGACCTTGTCAAATAAATGGTATTCATCCCCTAGATGTTTTGATATGTGAATAGACTAGTGCTTGATATATTAACTATCACTGTAATTAACTTTATGGATACACATTCCTAAATTTTAGTGGATAGTCTATTCGATTTCTCTATAACAATTGAATCCTTACTACCTTTGATATATTTGTGGTGAATTGAAAATATTATAACATTGATATTTCCACACAACCACTATTTGAATTATTTGCATCCAATACATATCCATATCTGACCATTAATATCAATCACACACTCTTTACTTTATTATTGTTGAAATATTCCCACCACTCCAATTGAACATCTACAACCCACCGCCCTATCGAAGAATCCTATATAATCCTAAATATATAAATGTTAGTAGCTAAAAGTACACATAACAAACTTCTTCACCAAACCATCGAGTAAGAGTAAATATATATAACCATTATCAAGGATGAAGGAAGAAATCTCTTTAGGAGAAGGTGTGTAGTCTTATTCTTCTCTCTTGTTTTCCTTCCATTTCTTAGAATGGCCTACTTGTTGAGACTAATATGAGAGATTGAATCTTTATCTCGCGCTTCCCTAAATTTTTCTTCAAGGGAGGAGTTCTTGTGTACGGAAGGCAGACTATTTTCCTAATTCCTTTATCAAACATTAGAATTATTATGTACGTGCACCTTTTTAATTGTAGACACCTAAATCTAGCTACACAATTTTAACACTAAAATTTCACTTCTTATCCTATTTTCTATCATTTGGTTATAATTAGTGTCTTTTTTGCTAATTAGCTAACACTCCCCTCAATCTCAGTCAATTAATGAAACTTCATTAATTAACTAGTCCCCCCATTCATCCTGGATATAAATTAACACTACTTTGTTAGTATAATCCTATTTTTATTAATTAATTAATTGACCAATATTGATTAATTAATCCTCTAAACAAGAATTTACCCTCTTATTGGATCATTTCCCCTTTCGGATCCTTCAGAATCCATCAAATTCTCTCCAATTGGATTTTACAAGACTAACTTGGTCTATTAATCAATCTAATTGATTAATTTAAATCACAACCGACTCACTTAAGTTGGAAATTCTAATTAACCTTCCCTAATCATACTTAACCCCTTCTGAATATATTTAGCACTTGCTAATCCATAAATTTCTTTTATCCCACATTCATAAGGATGGTAGTTTCTCTAATTTGGACAACTATATAAAGAACCCTACCCCTCCCTTATAAGTTTACACTATGTCCTTGGTAAGACACCTTTACACATATGCATAAGATAAGAGCATTTTCTTAACTGAAAGGCTTATAGATCTAGCAATACCTCTTTCCCATTTTCTACTTGGCAAGAGTAGTAAGAGGATAACCAAAAATGAAAAATAAGCCATATTGGTGAGACCTATTCCTCTTCCTTAGAGAAGCCATTTTGATCGCACGTGGCTATGTACGACTCTCTAAAGAAGGTGTCTACACTCCAGAGCCCATCAAAAACATGAAAAGATGGCTTAACACTTCATGTTTTATTAGCTTCCTCTTTTAATGTCTTTCTCTTGATGTTAATGATTAATTAGCTTAGTTATTATATCTACTTGGTGTTAGGTCTTATTAATTAGCTTAGCTTCTTTATCATGCATACATTAACCTATAGAAGTAGTTAGGAAAATGTCTTACACTTATTAAGGAAAAAATATTTAGATGCCAAAAATTCAATAATTTATTATTGGAACTGCAAATTATATTAATAAAAATATAATAGAGTTATAAGAGTAGGGGCGACCAGACAACTCATGGTCCCATAAAAAAGCCACAAAGGCACCATGAAACACCCAAAGGGGAAAAAATGCCATGAGGGAAAATATCACCACCTTAAAACATTAACTAAAAATGTTAAATAGAAGTTTCTGCACCAGGAAGAGGAGGAGGATCATCCTGAGAAGGTATGTAAACTCCACTGGAAGGCTCAACTGACAGAGGATCAATCTACCGGCCATCCTAATATGGCATTTGGATTTTCAGAGGCACATAATTCCCCAACCGCGGGGTAGAGAGAAACCAAACTCTTGAGCTCCATGAGGATTATAGGCCCATCGTAGAGAATTAGGCACTGTCTTCCCCCGTGGAAGAGAACTCCAGCTTGGCCTTGAGAGGACAGAACTAAAGGGCGACCCCGGGGAAAGGAGGAATGATGGTTGTGAGAGAAGATTCTACGATGCGGACCTTGCAGAAGTGGATGACATGGCAGTGAAGGCCAAGATGGAGGGACCCAACTCATCATGCATGGAGCACTCCCCCAGTGAGCAAGCAGTTCCTGTAGGTGGGAAAATTCCATAGTAACTTTTTCAGCTTGAGCTTGAATATGTATTTTCACAATAGATAAAATAACCACTTTATCGTAAGTGTAAAATAAAGCAACAAAATGATCATGCTGGAAGATATCAACATTACAAGCTTTACAAATTTGAAAGAGAATACAACCTTTGAAAAATGCCATAGAGAGTCAATATAGGATGACCAATAACTGAAATCTCCAAATAACGTCACACACTAATGAAAGAAATCGGGGTTATAAGGTTGAAACAAAGAATGAGTCCAAGACAAAATAGCTTGAGCACGAGTGCAAGACCAAAACAAATGTTTAAAATATTTAGGATGAGAACATAAAGGGCATTTAGGATTAGAGATCCCAATGTGGCCGAGTCATTCACCTAAAGGAAGACCCTGATAAATGAGGCACCACAGAAAATGGTTGACTTTAGGTTCTAACAGAGGGTTCTAGGAATGGGAAAGACGTCGAAGCCAAATAGTCGGGGATGATTAAAGCCCCCAACGAGCATTGAGCTTGGAAATGGAAGGTGAAATAGGACTCAAAAACTAGTAGATAACTCTTGCATTATAGTGAAAAAAAGCAATATTATGATTCCACTGCCAATCCCGCCACCAAGCCTCAAGAGGTTTAAGACCTAGCTTGTGAAGCATGACATCTGATATCAAATCTTAAATTATGTGGATAAACGAAAGATATGAATTGGCAAGATTTAATCTCATCTTGAGCTCAGGCTATGGAGTCCAGTATTTGTGGGAAACCACATCTTGAATGGTGTGAATTCCTTTTTGAGATAATTAGAGAGCTTTGATGCCCATATTTTTAGCAAGTGGGATACTATCTATCCTGCATGATAATATGATACCACCAAATATTCTTGGAGTTGAAAGAAAGCCCAGTACGAAAGGCACCTCCAATCCAGTGCAACAAAACTTCACAGCTTCAAAAGCCTTCCATATACTCTTAGCGACGAATGTGCCAGAAATCTTAACAGAAGCCTTGGTGATAATTAAGGTATGCAACCCTACATTATTCTATCATTTTTTACCATAGGGAGAACTTGAGGTAATACAATGGCAAAGAAAATCTTTCTAAACTTGATTACTCAAAAGGCAGTGCACCGCCCATTTAGAAACATAAAGTCAATAATTTAGGCTAACAGTTGTAATCCATTTAATGTTGGCTCCATCCCACATTCTTTCCCATATAAGAACATAGTATACATAATCATAATTTTTTTACTCTCTTAATTTTATTTCATGTTAGGTTTTCGTTTAAATGTTAGGTTAATTATATGTTGCCTTTGAATAAAGTATATGAAAAATTGTTAAAAATAGAATAGAAAGGGTTTTAGATGAAAATTAAAAGGTCATCTTACATATAGACCATTTGTGATCATTTTAGGGATGGATTTTGAAAAGATAAAAGTGGAATTTTTTAAAAATCTATCATATTATTACTTTTTGTTTAGTACTCCGTGTTGGAATCATATCTCCTAGTCCATTGTCTTGATTTGCTAACTATGAGATCCATTGGAAAAGATGACAGAACGAAGTTGAGAGTCCCAAACTAAAAAATCCTCCAAAAACTCTAAAAATTCAAAATACTTAAAACTACAAAAATTATTTAAAATATTTTTAATTTTTTTTCCAAAAATAACTTTTTAGAATTCTTACTCTAAATCACACATCTTAATTCAATTCAAAACATTTTACAATTAATACTTCCAAATTTTTTTGTCAACCTCCATTAATTTTAGGGAGTGGATTTATATGTTATAAATTCTTTTAGAAACTTCATTAAGTCTTAGATTTTACATTTCCTTTTTTATATACAATAAAAATTGTAATTTTATAGCTTTCGTTCAGAATTGGTGTGATTAATGATTTATTTAACTTCTATACTTGGTATCCATTTTTCAAAAATAAAAAAAATCCACATATATCCATGTGTGGATTCCATCTTTATTTCTCTTTTAAAAAAAAAAAAAAAAAACTTATACATTCAATCACCATAATATATAAGCTAGTTTAACATATCCGTGCATGCATGATGCATGCTCCCAAAGATGCCCAACAACAAAATCTTTAGATTTCATGCACTTTTACGTGGTATATTTCTTGCCCAATAAAATCTATAGAGGGAATCACGGGGCATCATTTTCATGTAGTTTGGTTGTTCATGTTGTTGATGTGAGTAGATATATAAAGAAAGAAAGAATATTGGACAATTGCCTTCATGTGGACGTGATGATTTTGAGTGAAATTCATTGCTTTCTTGGTTTATTTTTAGTAATCTTTGACAAGTACTTGTACTTATTTTTCTTTATTTTGGTTCAAAAAGATAAAGAGAGTATGGAGATTAATTATTAGCTTAAAATGATAGTTGAGTTAAAATGAAAAATATATGAATGAGATTAAAAAAATGCACATTTATTAGCGTATAAAAATGTTTAAATATTAATGTAAAAATAAAAATGTATGTGTGAGAAAATATTAGAGTAATTATGTGAACAAATTTAGGTAAGTGAGAGAGTGATATATCAAAAAATTCAATTCTACTAGTGATCATTAACAAACAAACATGCATAGGAGAAAACTTAAATGGAAGACAAAAATAATGATAATGCAACTAAAAAGAAGGTCACATAATCTCAGCACGTAAATAATGCCTAAAGAAGATTAGAAAATGAGAATAAGTTGATTTTGTACTTTGGTGTTGGTGGAGATGGAGTGACACTATGTCACCAAGTGTCAACTTATAAGGACATCCAAATCCAACATAATGGCAACTTACAAGTTGACTCTTTGACCGTTTTGTTTGAGAAAAGTTTTTCACCAAAAACTAGTGTGCACGTCATGTTCACACTAGATGTTATGTCCACCTTAAACATTTTTGTTATATAGACCCCATACATAGTGCACTATATTGTTGGTATACAATAATTAGTGTGGTGGTTATCCTCACACATGTTAGAAGAGTTAAGTGAAATTAGGTGTACCTAATTAGTGTTGCATCCTTCCACTCCACTAATAATTAATTTCCCAACCACTGTTGTATTACCTATATAAGGAACCATTGTGTCCTTTATGGGATTTATGAGGAGTTGTTAGAGGTGTAGTCATTCGGGAGTACCAAGGATCACTTGGGATCACTCTTTGATCCTTGATATTATTTTGCAACATTTTGTTGATTGCACATCTCTTTGTTGTTCATTTCTTTATTGTTTTAATGTGTTCATGTGTTATTGGTGATATCTCTCTTTTAAGTACAAGTTTGTGGATGGTGTGTTTCCAATTTAGAGATTTCTTCAGTCTTCCTCTTTTTTGACATGGTATAATAGCTTTCTTAGTAATATTTGTCTCTTATTTACTAAGATTTGTTCTTCCTTTAGTTAGATTTACAATTTTTTCTAAAAAATGCATGAAAAGGAGCTATTTCAAAGAGTCGTATCCATTTTATATATTTGAGTGGTTTGGGTGCAAATTTGAAAGTAACATTGCATTTGTAGTGCTAGAGAAAATTAGTTTGGATTTTCGTTTCACCTAGATCAAACACTGTGATATCATTTGGTAGGTATTTTAGTTTTTGAAAAGAGCTAGAGCGAGAGGCATTTCAGCAAACTGTTTTGTAATTTCTTACAAATTGGGACTCAAATTATATATTTTTGGATTTTGCATCATGATAACTTTACATAAAGTCCAAGACATCAAAAACTAGACATTTTGGGCTCCAAGGGCATGTGTTTGAAGTTTTAGTTGTGACTCTTTCCCTTTAGACCTCTTCTTTCAAGTTGTTTTTGCTATGGGGCTCATATCTTCAAATCAAAAAATTTGGGATGATGAATTTTTGTGCCTTTCTTATTTATTCAAAGTTATACACATTGGTGGGGTCCATTTCTAGACATTATAAACTATTTCCCTAGAATTTATAATGTCTCACATGATTTGTTGGCAAGTTTATGATGTTTGTACCTTATGCAGGTCATATCTTTTAATTGTTAACTCAAATCGAATGGCTATTTTTTTGAAAATGCACGATTTTCATACTCCTCAAAACACTATTTCTCCTTGTTTTGTTTGAAATTTATAGTTTTCATTATAATGGCTTATTTCTAAAATGTAATTAGTAATGATTTATGCACTAGGTATAGATGTCACCTTGCTCTTCAACGAAGATCAGTTTTTAGTGCTTTATATAGATTCATGTGGCATATGCGACACTCTCACTTGAGTATTTTTATGTTCTTTTTCATGACTTCATTATACCTTATAAGGCTTTATTTTTGTATATTTTTAACACCTACCACATTGACAAACTTTTTGAGATTTTGATTGATAGTTATAGTGTCCTCACTTCTTGATTGATACAATGATACTAGTGCTCCCTTGTTTGGATAATTTTTTACATTTGATACATGATATATTATTGCGTTTTGTGATCTTTATATTTTACTCACAATGATTTGATAGTAACAAGTTCACACTCATAATCAAAACATTCAAAATACAATGAGTTAGCAATCCACTTCAACACAACTAAGAAACCAATTTTCCCTTAACATAACAAAATGTTTGAGATAACTGATACAAAGACCAAACATATTTTACACCTGCTCAAATACACCTAGTAAACATGATTAGCCATCTCAAAAAGTTTCGAATCATCATTTTTTGCTCATTCACCTTTTAGACCTTCATAACAGCCAGTAGCCTTGCCAAATGACAAATTTTGATCCCTAGAACATTCAACAAGGTATAAACTCTCACTGTCAAGTTTTTAAAGTACCCTTTATGGAATTTAAGATAACTCAAAAGTTTAGCTCCTATCTCCAAGCCAAACAAATTTTATTCTCTTCCTATTATTTTCACCTAGTCCTAATTTCTAGCCCTGAAAGCACACAAAGCTCATAGTCTGGAACAATCTATAAACTTTCACGGAGAAGTATTTAGCTTTCTAGACACCCATTATGGATATCATGTTTCAAGTTCAATTTCATCTTCCAACTCACTACCTAATTCTCCCAACTCCAACTTCTCCTTTCTTGACTAGGCTATTAGGTCGTCACTAGGGTTTTAAACAAGTTCTTAGGGTTTTATTGTTTTCCCAATATTTTACACCTTCTATCCACCTTGTACCACATATAACAACCTTTTTCAAGTTCTTTTCAACATTCATTCACCCTCTTGTCATCAATCATCCTATATTCATGTTTTGGCTTCTTGGTCTTCCTTACTTGTTCTTGACACTTTTGTCTTCTGAGATTTTTATCCCATTTCTTGAGTCACTATCCTAACTTTTATATGGTTTTTTTTTCACATACCTCATACAATTTTCTCACCCCAATGTCTTTCCTTTCATCTTGTGCATTAATATAATTTAGTTTCCAACTTTACTTGCTTTCTCTCTAGATTGTCAAAACAAAGTAAGACTGCCTTAACATAGTTTGAAGAAAAAAATTCTTAGGACCCACCGTTTCTCCAATATATCACCTTCTAATTTTTTTGACATCCATGAATTAAGACTTAAATCCAAGAAAATTCACTCCCTTAAGGTTTTATTTTAGTTTTTCTTCTTGACTATGCATGACTGATCTTTGAGTATGTGACTGTGTATAAACATATGTTTTGAACCCTTTTACCATCCTTACCACTTCACAACTCTTTTAACACCTCAAACATAATGAAATCATCTTCCCATGCAAGTTTCAATAGGGATTGTACAATATTTTTTTAATTTTCCTCGTAACACCTCACTAAAGCTCTCAAGATTGGGCTTGTAGACTGTCTGGATTGTATTTTGTCTTTTAAACTTATATAGCTTGATCCACATTCCTAAAAACTTAACATGATTCTTCCAAGTTTCTATCACCTTATCCTTAACATTTTTTATGTTTTCCATGGGTGCAAATGAAGTTACATCCTATTTCCTCTCTCTAACCCTCAAAAGTGGTCACACACACAAAGTTATGACTGTGTTTTCATCATTTAAGTTATCAAAACTCCCTTAATTTTCATGAAAATTAACACACACCCTTAACACCTCTAAACATCACTCTTCACCAATTTGCATAAAATTTCTAAGGTTACATCCAAAGTTAATCAATTTTTTATTTATTTGTAAACCCTAGGACAGGTATGCAAATTGAGGCTTATATTTAGGTTTTTCATGAATTTAAAAGCTTACCAAAACTTGGATTATCTCTACAAGACATTTTGAAATCATTCTTAGGATTTCCACAACTTGTACATCCTTTGAAATCTTGAAGACATTAATTTCTCAATTAAACATGGAATATATACACACAGTTGCATACACTTGATCCTTCACAAATATTTTAGGCTTATTCACTTTTCACACAAAACCATTATTATCATATCCTCCTAAGTGAGATAGTGTTACACTTATATAGTTAAACCCCTTCATAATTCCTTCAAACTTTAATGAAGAGTTAATATTTCATAGAAGCTACTTTACCTCATATTCCCCACCAACAACTATTTTTATTCTTGCATATGGCCCCTGATGCTTCACTGATTTATTCACTCGTTATTCTCCTCAAAAATCCTATAGAGACATTCTTACACCTATAATATCATTCAACAAGTCAAATATAAATAATATCCATCCACAAGTTTACATACATTCATCAAAATATAGAATGATACTCAAGGAAATCATTTCATTTATCAACTCCAAGGAAAATACAATACGAGCCATTTTTTTTCTGATACAGATTTATTCTTCCACTGCTAACTATATTTCTACTCACACTCTCCATTTGAATGCTTCTCCATGATTACACAAGGAAATAGAGAGGTAGTTAGGTTTTAACCAACTAGTTTAACCCAACGCTGATTAGACTAACCATAAGGGATTAGAGTCATGTTAGGATCAAGTAAGTCATCTTATAAGAGAATTCGTGTTCTATGACCCATTTTTCCTCATTTATTTATATTATTCTATCACCTAGACCTCTAACACACCTAGATACAAATTCAAACATTTGAAATGTGGTTTTGAAGGGAAACTTTAAAATACCACTTATTACATGCTTAAAGAGTCCAAATGGACTTGATACATGTCAAGACACCCAAATGGACCTTACACAATCTATGACAACTAGAAAAGATGAAATTTTAGTATTTACAAGTGATGCTCTTGCATCATACTCCCCAAGTGGAGAGAATTCAACTCATTTTTGTTTCTTTCATGTTTCCCAATTTCTTTACTTTCATGGCTTGATTTTATTCTTCTTAGGTTGAGATCCATCCTTCTTTATTCTCTTTCTCATTTCTTTGTCTTCTTATATTCTCATTTTCTTGTTTTTCTTGCTTCTTCTTTATCTATGTCTTCATTCTTTCTTTGTTTTTCTTCTTCCACTCTTAGTTGCCATATAAAACCAAGTTCTTGTTGGTCTTCAACTTTCCATGGTCTCTTCAAATATGATTCAAATTGCTCTTCATGCTCTTTAACTTCTTCTCCATCTTTTAGAATTTTCATTAGTTCTTTCTATGCTCACTTATAGTCTTCTTCATCTCTACAAATATCTGAGTTCTTTGATTCCTTCATGATTTGTTTCCAAATCAGCTCTTCATCTGATGTAAGTTCATCTTCCTCTTCATTTCTTATTTCATCTTTAGCCTTATTGTATTCTATGTCTTCTTTTAGGATAATTTTCTTTATTTTCATGCCTTCATTTTTATCATCTACATTCACACATGATAAGGAAATATTAGAATGAAAATATGGAGGCCACATAGCCCCATGAGAAGATTCTTTGATGAGATATTCTTCATCTTATCTTTTCTTCCCTTCTTCTTCTAGATATTCTTTAGTATCACAAGATGTTTCTTCACTACTCAAACAATCTACATCTTTAGACTCTATAAGAGAATCCAAAAAGTTTTCAATAATCTCTTCTTCATCATATTGTTTACTGTCCATCCATATTATCTCTTTGGTTACCTATTTTTCTTACTTGTTTATCCTCTTCCTCATTTTCTTTACCCTCTTTTCTTCCTTTTTTTTTTTTTTCTCTCAACTTCATTCTTTTCATTATCTCTACAAGTAACATGATACGTCACTCAAAATTCTTCTTAACCACTATTCCCACTTGTTTATCTTCTTCTCTCATTCTTACCATCATTGCTACCAGCTGCTCCACATTCCTTCTCAATTCTTGTATCTCTTCTTGCATCAATAACTCTCTCTTTCTTGTTATCTCTTTCGTCTTTTATTCTTTTCTCTTCCTATCTTTTTCCTATTTGTCTTTATTATTGTGGCACACTAGTTTCATCAATCCCTTCATCATTTCAATTTATTCTCTTTCCATGTTATCTCTTCCCAACAAGCATTTTTCACCCTTTTTTAAGTGTCGCTTAGGTTCTTTTTCACACATAATCTTTTGATTATTTTCTTTTTCTTCTTCTTTTCTAGGAATCATTGCCACTTTGCTTATCTTATCTCTTCTTCCAAGAGTAAAACCTAATATGATACCCCCTGATATAAATGAGTTCACACTCACACTCAAAACATTCAAAATATAACGAGTTAGCAATCCAATTCATCACAACTAAGAAACCAACTTTGCTCAACATAACAAAATGTACGAGATAATTAATACAAAGACCAAATATATTTTTCACTGCTTAAATACACATAGTAAACATGATTACCCATGTTAAAAAGTTTCAAAACATCATTTTTTGCGCATTCACCTTTTAGACCTTCATAACGGCTAGTAACCCTAACAAATGAAAAATTTTGATCTCTAGAAAATTCAACAAGGTATAAAATCTCACTGTCAATTTTTTTAAGTACCATTCATGGAAATCAATATGAATATAAAGGTTTATCTCTTATCTCCAAGCCAATCAACTTTTATTCTCTTCCTACCATTTTCACGTAGGTCTAATTTCTAGCCCTCAAAGCACATAAAGCTCATAGTCTGGAACAATTTGTAAATTTTCATGCATAATTATTTATCTTTCTAGATACCCTTTATGGAGATCCCACTTAATGTTCAATTTCATCTTCTAAATAACTACCTAATGATCCCAACCTTAATTTCTCCTTTCTTGACTAGGGCTAGTAGGTCTTCACTAGGGTTTTAAGCAAGTTCTTAGGGTTTTATTGTTTTCCCACTGTTTTACACATTCCATCCACCTTGTCCTACCTATAACAACCTTGTTCAAGCTCTCTTCAACATTCACTCACCCTTTTTTCATCAATCATTTTATATTTCATGTTTTGGCTTCTTGGTCTTCCTTACTTGTTCTTGACACTTCTTTGTCTTCTAAGCTATATTTCTTCTTTCTTGAAACTTTCTCATAATTTTGATACAGTCTATTATCACATACCTCATACAAGTTTCTCACCCCAATGTTTTTACTTTCACCTTGTGTTTTCATATAATTTAGTTTCCAAGTTCACTTGCTCTCTCTCTAGACAGTCAAAACAATGTAAGACTGCCCTAATAGGGTTTGAAGAAAACAATTCTTAGGACCCACCTTTTTTCCAATATACCACCTTCTACAATTTTTTTCATCCATTAACTAATACTTGAATCCAAGAAAATTCAGTCCCTTAAGACTTTCTTTCAATTTTTCTTCTTGACTATGCATGATTGATCTCTAAGTCTGTGACTGTGTATAAACATATGTTTTGAACCATTTTACCATCCTTACCACTTCAAAAATCTTTTGAAACCTCCAAAATACTAAAATCATCTTCCCATGAAAGTTTAAAAAGGGATAATATATTATTTTTATAATTTTACACCTAATACCTCAGTATAGCTCTCAAGACTAGGCTTGTAGACTTTCTGAACTGTAATTTATGTTTTAAACTTATATAGATTCATCCATTTTCCCAAGAACTTAACATGCTTCTTCCAAGTTCTTTTCACCTTATCCTTACCAATTTTTGGATGTTTTCCATGGGTATAAACAAAGTTACATCCTATTTCCTCTCTTTAATCCTCAAAATTGGTCACACACACACACACATACAATTAGGATTGTGTTTTCGTAATTTAGGTTATAAAAAATCCCTTAATTTTCATGAAACTTAACACACAACATCAAAACCTCAAAACCTCACCCTTCACAATTTTTCATCAACTATCTAAGGTTACATCCAAAATTAAGCAAATTTTCTTTATTTTGAAACCCAAGGACATAGTATGCAAACTTGAGCCTTATATTTAGGTTTTTCCTTCACTTTCACGAATTTAAAAGCTTACCAAAACTTAGATTATCTCTGCAAGGTTAATTGAAATCATTCTCAAGATTTTCACGACTTGTACATCCCTGGAACTCTTGAAGACATTAATTTCCCAGTTGAACAGGGACTGTATACACATAGTAGCACTAGCTTGATCCTTCTCAAATATTTTAGGCTTATTCAATTTTCACACAACCATTATTATCAAATCCTCCTAACTAAGATAGTATTACACTTATACAGTTAAATCCGTTAGTAATTCCTTCAAACTTTAATGAAGAGTTTCATATTTCATAGAAGATACTTTACCTCATATTCCTCACTAACCACTATCTTTATTCTTACATATGGTTCCTGATGCTTCACTTATGTATTCACTCTTTCTACTCTACAAGCCTACAAAGACCTCCTTACACCTATACTATCATTCAAAAATTAAAATATATACAATAACCATGCACACATTTATATACATTCATCAATATATAGAATGGTACTCAAGGAAGTAATTTCATTTATCAACTCCAAGGATAATAAAAAATTCTTGAGCCATTTTTGGTTGTGATACAGAGTTATTATTCCACTACCAAATCTCTTTCTACTCACACTTTCTATTTGAATGCTTCTCCATGATAAAACAAGGACATAGAGAGGTAGCTAGGTTTTAACCAACTAACCCAACTATGATTAAACTAACCATAGGTGATTAGAGTCATGTTAGGATTGATTTAACAAATATAAAAATTTGTAAAACCCTAATTGTAGAGTCACAACACAATGATAAGACATAAAGTATAGATCTTACCTAAGAAACAAAAAATGGAAATTGATACCCTAAGTGTAAGAGAGGAAATAAGAGACTTAGTTGATTTCGTAATTGATCCCAAAGTATGTTGAGCTAGAAAACTAATGAAACATGAAGGTAGGATGTCGTAATTGAACTCAGAAAATTCTAGAACTACCGGAACAAGTTAGACCACAATGCGTGGATTGGTTTAGGGGTGCCTAGGTGCTAGAGACTGATTCTAGGTTCCTATGACTGTGAAAATGGTTAGAATCTAAATTTTATTGTGTCACAAGGTGTTTTCTGACCATCATTGTTAGTCACTTGTATTTTACACTATGCCCTCAAAATTCACATGTGACCTGCAAAACAAAAAATATCCTAGAAAACCCCAAAACACATCAAATCCTAAAAAGAAAACGATGCAAATGGGGATTCAGATTGACGTTAAAGGTCACCTGACATAGTGAACTTATGACCAAGTGTTGTACTACATTTCATACTCCATGTAGTTCTTGTGTGTGTGTGTGTGTGTGTGTGTGTGTGTGTGTGTGTGTGTGTGTGTGTGTGTGTGTGTGTGTGTGTGTGTGTGTGTGTGTGTGTGTGTGTGTGTGTGTGTGTGTGAAATAATCGTGCCCTAGGTGGCTCTTATGCAAGATGAACTTGATAGTGAACAATAATTATATGTAGCAATGTAAGTAGATGTGTGGATGTCAAAATTAACTTCCCCTCCTATGCATGTATGCAGAAAATGCAGTCCCTTATCCCTTGAGTGTGTGCTTTATGGATGCTTTGATGCTCTTAGAATGCCTTCGAATACAACCTTAGGTGGTGATAGCAAATGCTTAGATCTTGGTCCTTTATTATGGTCACCTAGCTTTATATTTATATGATTCCATTGTTTGAATTTCATAATTGAAAAAAAAGGCTTACCCAGAAGAAAATAAGATGCCCAAAAGACAAAAGAGGCCCAAAAGGGGTGAGTAAGATATAAAGAGGTCGGGGGCATCCAAAGGGGATGAGGGTGCTAGAGCACTGGTGTCCTCTCTGGGCACTAGTGTCTAGTGTAAAGAAAGATAAAGCAGTGCAAGTTAGATTAGGTAGTGAGGTGCGCAAGACCACAAAGAAAGCAAGAAAGAAAAGAAAGAAAAGAAAGAGGCCAAAGATAGATGTCAATTACTAGTTTTCTTTCTTAGGAATCATATGAATAGTAGTATGTGATTAGGACCTAGAAATGTACCCAAAGTGCATGATTTAGTGTCTACAAGGATCAAGTAAGTCATCTTATAAGTGAATTCATGTTCCATGACCCATTTTTCCTCATTTATTTAGCATATTCTATCACCTAGACCTCTAACACACCTAGAGACAAATTCAAACATTAGAAATGTGGTTTTGGAGGGAAAATTCAAAATACCACTTATTACATGCTTAACGAGTTTAAATGGAATTGATACATGCCAAGACACCCAAATGGACCTTACACAACCTATGATAACTAGAAAAGCCAAACTAATAATATTTATAAGTGATGCTCCTACATCATGATTTATAATATGTCATGTTTTTTTGTTTCATCCTTGTTGACCTCCTTACTTGTGTGTATCTTGTCACACACCCTTTTTTCAATTGTTGATGTTTCTCTCCCATCTATATATGATCCAAGTTATAAATTTTAGCTATTTGTGAGATCTTGTATGTAGCTTTGACATCTTCATAGTCTCCTTATATGAAAATATTCTAGTGCATATGATGTCTCATTGTTGGTATATTTATTGCCCAATAAAATATATGGGGGGCATATTTTTCATGTACTTTGGTTGTTCATGTAAAAGAATGAATATTGTACAAATGCCTTCATATGGACATGATCATTTTGAGTGAAATTGTTGTCTAATGTTTTGAGGGGACATGCCAAATTCATTGTTTTGTTAGTTTATTTTTTAGTAATCTTTTAAAAGTACTTCCAATTTATTATTTGATGTATTGGTTCAAATAAAAAGTTAGTGTAAAAAGATAAAGAGAGTATGGATAATAATTTTTAGCTTAAAATTATAGTTGATTAAAATGAGAAATATATGAATGAGACAAAAATAATGCATATGATTAAATGAGACATTAGCTTATAAGAATGTAAATATTAATGTAGAAATAAAAATGTATGTGTGAGAAAATATTAGGGTAATTATGTGAAAAAATTTAGGTTAGTGAGAGAGTGTTAAATTAAAGAATTCAATTCCACTACTGATCATAAACAAAAAAAAACATACATAGGAGAAAACTTATATGGAAGGTAGAAATGATGATTATGCAACTAAAGAGTACGTCACATCATCTCAGAAATGAGACATAACACGTGGATAATTCCTAAAGAAGATTGGAAAATGAGAATATGTTGATTTTTTACTTTGGTGTTGGTGGATACATAGTGACACTATGTCACAAAGTGACATCTTATGAGGACATAAAAATCCAACATAATGACAACTTAAAAGTTGACTCTTTGAAGACTTTGTTTGAAAAATGTTTTTCAACAAAAACAACTAGTGTGCATGTCATGTTCACACTAGATATTATTTCCACCTTAGACATTTGTGTTATATAGACCTGATACATATTTATGTGCACTATATTATTGGTATGAACTAATTAGTGTGGTGGTTATCCTCACACATGTGGGAAGAGTTAAGTGAAATTAAGTGTACTTAATTAGTGCTTCATCCTTCCACTCCATTAATAATTAATTTCCTAACCACTCTTGTATGACCTATATAAGGAACCATTGTTTCTTTTATGGGAGTTACGTTGAGTTGGTAGAGATGTCATTTGGGGTAACCAAGGATCACTCTTTGATCCTTGGTATTATTGTTTAACATTTTGTTGATTACATGTCTCTTTGTTGTGTGTTTATTTATTGTTTTAATGTTTCATGTGTTATTGGTGATATCTCTCTTTTAAGTACAAGTTTTTGGTTGATGTATTTCCAATCTAGATTTTTCTCGGGTATTCCTCATTTTTGACATGTCTTGACAGGAGTCTTCATCAAATTTTTGTATAAGCCAAAAAGTTAGGGAAATAGCCGTGGGATAAAGGAAATACGTGGGATAAGGAATGAAGCCGCATTAAACTATAGAAGACGCGATATACTAAGAAAAGATGCAATACACAGAGAAAGCTATGGAAGACTAGACAAAGTCACTGAAAAATGGAAAAAACTGCATAAGCCAAAATGAATCCGCAGAATAAAGAAAAAACATACCAGTATGAGACAAAAGTCGATAGATGAACGAGTCAAAAGAAGTGTCTTTTGAATCTTATTGTATTTTGTATATTTAGTAATTAGTGTATTGTATAATGTGTGCCTCATGAAAGACTTATGTGAGAGTTCCATTTTGATTTTGTAAGAGTGATATGAGAGTTAGAATGAAAGGAATGTATATGTATTAGACTGATGTAATGTATTTTGATAAATGAATAAAGATTGAAATTTTGGGAATGAATTATCTTGCATACTGTTCTTTGCTTTTTTGTTCTTAGAGTAGTAGTGGTGTATTTCCTGCGTACATCCTTAACAAAGACTGATTACACCTAATCCTCACAACTTTTTTGGGTTTTTTAGGTCATTCCTAGCTTTGATGATGTTATTACAGAAACCTTCAAGGAATACAAGCATAAATTTGCACCATCAAGAAAATTAGAAACAAGTGGAAGTGCAACCCAAACATATAAGAGGAAGAAAGCCCATGCCATTCAAAAACCAATTACCAAAAGACAGAAAGCCTTAACAGAAAAGGAAAAGTTAAAAAAATTCGTGACAAACAAAGAAAAAGAAGAACAATTTGAGGAAGTAGAAGATATTTCAGGACCAGAAGAAGAAGAAGAAGAATATACTCCCTCACCACCACATCCACAACACCAAGAGATACCACATATCTCAGAAGAACCTAAACCATGGATAGAAACTAATTTGACAAAAATAGCCTACATATACTATTATAAATGCTTATCTTTAGGTGATATCTCTCAGTTAGCACAAGAATATGGGGTGAGCACGTGAAGAGAACAAATGGAAATGGCTAAGGAAATAGTATATTACTAGAACAATTTGGCTTCATTCTTGAAGACATTATGATCCTGATTCCAAATGAACTAATAAAGGAGATAAAAGAACAAATTGAAGTTGTAGAAAGAAGCCGTTTGAAGGATCTTCAACAGGAAAGATCACAACTGAAGGTTATAAAGAAAAGGACTATAGAAGAGAAACAATGGTTTAAAGAGGTGGAAGAAATTATTGGATTTCTGATCAAAACAAGAAAAGAAAGAGAAAATAGGGCATCAAAACTTACAAAGGCAGCAGTGGAATAAGACAAGAAGAAGAAAATTGAAGTGGAAAAATAGAAAGCCACGGAAGTAGCTAAATAAAAACAAATAAAAGCCCAAAAATAAGAACCACAAAAACAAAAATAAATAGAAGAAGCCAAAAATATAGATGAGAAATAAAAATAGAAAACAAAGTCAGAAGTAGTTGAAAAGAAAAAGAAAGAAGAGATAGTTAATAAAAATAAGGAACAAGAACATAAGGAGAAGAAAGAAAAAGAATAGGCAGAGAGAAAAAAAATAAGAGGAGAAAAATGAGTAAGAAGAAAAAGCAAAGATGATGGCAGAAAAGAAAATAGAAAAGGAGAAGAAGAAGAGAAAATAGAAAAGGAGAAGAAGGCCACAAAGGAGGCCATCATAAAACAAAAAAGAAGAAGACAACAAGAAAGCAAAAGAAGAAGCAGATAAGAAGGAAACAAAAAAAGAATAGAGGGAGAAGCAGGAGAAGGAAAAGAACAAAAAGAAGAGGAATAACAAAAGAAGGAAGAAAAGGAGAAGGAGGAACAGGTGAAACAAACATTACAAATATCATCCTAAAAAATAATGACAACACAAGCACCTCGAGACCCATTAATAAAAATTACGCAAGCTCTACAAAAAGGAAACAAGAACAATCTTTTCAACTACAACAGGGAGTTGTTAAGCAAACCGCAGAGGACTTTAAAGCCCATTTAGAAAAATTAACTCCACTACAAAAGTCTACTCGCAGTTAAGTATTAGAGAATATTTCCACCCAAGATTGGATGTAAAGGTGCGTTGAATTAGAGGAAGTAA
Organism: Taxus chinensis; assembly: GCA_019776745.2. Taxonomy (NCBI): domain Eukaryota; kingdom Viridiplantae; phylum Streptophyta; class Pinopsida; order Cupressales; family Taxaceae; genus Taxus; species Taxus chinensis. The sequence goes on from CM034150.1 coordinate 13,797,237, forward strand.
TGTAAAATATGCTCGTCGCCATTTAAATAGATAAACAACAAATCAAGGTTGATCCTACACTTTCCATTGACGAAACTATGGAGTACGCACTAGGGGAAATTTTAAAAACACACCCCTTAAAATTGGAATGAGAGAAAGAAAGAATATGAAAAAATGCAATTGAGGAACATAAGGTAGAAGTCATGAAACCTTATATAGTGGAAAATCAGAAAATACGAAGTGAACTACAAACTACAGTGACAAAACTGGAGATAGCTGAAAAATGTTATCATATATTACACATATACTATTGGATGGAAAAGCATGACCGTGGAAGAAAAGGTGGAGATGGAAATACTTGAACAAGAAATACATAATATGATATTTTAAAGGACATGGATAGCACACAAAGGAATAAATTGGTAGAACTCATGGCTAAATATCAAAACTAGCAGCGAGCGGAAAGAGAAGATATATGACATGCAATAATGTAGAAACACATTGGACAAAGTATTAGCGAGGATACAAAAAGAAATTAAAATGGCACAAGATCGATGGAATACATGCACATCCCACTCCATCATAATTTTTCCTATTGATTCAAGAGAATACACATCTACAAGAGTGGATAGAACATGTGAATAAACATTTGACTTCCTGGTTCAATTATGAAAATAATATTATTCCTCAAATAACAAAGTATATGCCACAAAGTACGTCGTAAGGGATGAGAGGTCGAGGTATCCCACAAACCCAGTCAGGTGAGTCGAGTGAAGGAAGTCTTCCTTATGCCAGACGTCTAAGTTTCTGAGGAGGTTGATGCTTCTATAACTTGGAATCCCATAAGTCTAGTCGAGCGAGGGAACTCTTACCTATGCCAGAAGTCTAAGTTATGGTGGTTGATACCTATATCATTTTTTTGGCCAAATTTTTTGAAGGATTTCATAGGAGTCTTCATCAGTTGTTGTCTCGAGGACGAGATAAAGTTTAAGAGTGGGGATAATTTTGATAGGATTCTTCATCAACTTTTTGTATAAGTCACGAATTTAGGGAAATACCATGGGATAAAGGAAAGCCGTGGGATAAGGAATGATGTTGAGATATACTAAGAAAATTCATAATACACAAAGAAAGAGGTAGAAGACTGGACAAAGCTATTGAACACTAGAACATACTACATAAGCCGACATGAAGCTATGGAATAAAGACAAAACATACCAGTACGAGATAGAGGATGACAGAGGCATGAGTCAAAAGAAGTGTCTTTTTCAAAGTTTATTGTATTTTGTATATTTATTTTAATTAGTGTATTGTATAACATGTGCCTCATGAAAGACTTATGTGAGAGTGTCATTTTTATTTTATAAGAGAGATAAGGGAGTTAGAATGAAAGGAATGTATATGTACTAGACTAATGTAATGTCTTTTGACAAATGAATAAAGATTGAAGTTTTGGGAATGAATTATCTTGCATATTTTTCTTTTCTTTTCTGTTCTTAGAGTACTAATGGTGTATTTTCCGCATACATCCTTAACAAATATTGATTACACCTAATCCTCACAACTCTGTCGGGGTTTTTAGGTCAAAAACATGGTATAATTTCTTTCTTTGTAATATTTTTCTCTTATTGTCTTAGATTTGTTCTGCCTTTGGTTATATTTGTAATTTTCTATAGAGATACATGAAAAAGAGATAAATCTGAAGTAACATTGCATTCGTAATGCTAGGGAATTAGTTTGGACTTTTGTTTCACCTAAATCAAACACTGTGATCTCATTTGGCAAACATTTTTGTTATTGAAAAGAGTTAGGGCAAGAGGAATTTCATTAAATGTTTTTATAATTTCCTACAAAATGGGACTCAGATTATATATTTTTAGATTTTACATTATGAGAACTTTAAATAAACTATAAGACATCAAAAATTAGATAATTTGGGCTTCTAGGGTATGTGCTTAAAGTTTTAATTGTGGCCCTTTCCCTTTAGAGCTCTTCTTTAAAGTTATTTTTGTTATGGGGATCATATCTTTAAATTAAAAAATTTGGGATGATGAATTTGAAAGAGTGTTTGGATATCAAATAGAACGGCATGCACATCGACATAGTTTCACTCAAATAATATCATGAATTTCCTCTAAGTAATTAGTAAGAAAAACATGAACTCAAGGAAAAGTGAATGCATAAGAGAAATTGTCTACTCATACTCATAGATCAAAAAGAGGGTACATATGGGAATGTTGTATAACTCCCATGTCTAGAAAATCATTCCCCCATGAGGAGAAATTGAGTTATAATTCCCAAGATGGCATGTAACTCCTGTATGATGCACATGCCAATGACATATTATATGAAAGAATGTTTCATATGTTATATAACTCTTAAAGACCTATGACCTCACCTAAGTGAGATGAATCACCATGTGTAAGGTGGAAAATACCCCGGGATGATAAGGAAAATACCTCAAACCAACACCCCCTTCATCGAAGATGAGGTAGAGGAATGTTAACCTAGAAAAGGAAAGAGGGCTCCCTTAAACAACTAAAAAAGATGCATCATATTGATCCCGAAAACTAAATACTTGATGAGGAGACCATGTACAAATTATAATCTTTCTATAAAATAAGAATAGGACTAGAAATATTGAAGAAGATGGGCAGTTGTAGAAGACCTCAACCCAAGAAGAGAGTGCAAGTGAAGGAACTTGGCTTTAGTGAAGGATTGGTAAAGATGTTTGCAATCTGATCAGAAGTCTCTAAATACTACAAGTTGATGATGTATCCATGAATCAGATCCTGTATGAAGTGCATGTGGATCTCAATATGCTTTTTCTATTGATGTTGAGCTAGATTTCAAAAAATCGAGATGGTGCTCATGTTGTCATAATAGATGATAGTAGGCCATCGAAAGTGAATAAAAAACTCTATTTTAATCCCTTGCAACCAAAAATATTATGTGGCAGTGTTGATTTCTCCCTTGTATTCTTCCTTTGTAAAATATACCTCAATAGCATTATTCTTCTTACTTGACTAAATGACAAGACCCAAACCAAGAGATAAACTATAGCCTAAGGTAGACTTTTGATGATCAAGATCACCAACCCAATCAAAATCTATAAATCTAACTAGATCAATAATTGTCCCTCGTAAGTAGCTCATGAGACTCCTGTATAAATATGGACATGATCCCAACAACATATGAAATATCTATCTGAGTGTGAGTGATATAGATCAAGATCCCCACCAACTGAAGATAAAGGGTACCATCAAATAAGGGAGCAGAGAAATCAGAAACTAAATTAACCCTGGAAAGGAAACAAAAATTCAAGGGAGTACTTACGTTGCACAATCATAATTCATGAGTCAAATTTGGTAATATGAATCCCATGAAACTAGTGAAGTAAACCTAAGTCGGTCATGGAGAATTTTTTTTCCAAGGCAATCTTCATAGAATCAATAATTGAGGAAGAACTACCCATGATAAAATAGTTATCAACATAGAGAAAAAGGATAATCATGGAGTCATCCTGTTGCAGAATATAAAAATTAGGGTTAGAGTGACACATAGTGAACCCTAATGTAAGAGGAAAGGATTCCATCTTGGCATACCAAGCCCATGGGGCTTGTTTAAGGCTATAGAAAGAGTTATTTAACTTGCAAATGAGGGAGGAATCGAGGAGATAACCCAGAGGTTGTTCCATATATATATCTTCCTCTAGGTCTACATGAAGGAAGACACTCTTAACATACATATGATGTACTTCCCATTTGTTCACGGTAGTGATGGCTAGGGTCAGTTGAATGAAATTCATTTTTGCAATGGGAGAAAAGGTCTCTAAATAGTCAACCCCAACTACCTGGGAGAAACTCTTAGCTACAAGTGGCACTTTATACTTCTCAATATTTTCATTGACACCATAATTTTTTTGGTACACCCATTTACACCAAATGATTTTTCTTCCTTTCAGAAGAGGGGTGAGATCCCAAGTATCATTCTTCATGAGTGAGGAATACTCCACATCCATGGAAGAATCCCGCTCAGGAATACCCAAAGCCTCTTGGAAAGACCGAGGATTGGAAGTGGAGGCAAATAAGGCATGGGGTCTAATGACATCTAAATGAGTTTTTATCTCATCCAAAGGATCACATATCTAATCTATATAACCATTTAATGTCTTCCTAGATCAACAAAGACTAAGAGGAGATTTGGGATCAAAATCTATAGATTCTTCACTCAAGTGAGAAGGGAAAAAGTCTTCATCATCACTACTATCAGAATGATTCTAAAACATGAGGAGTAGGAAGAGTAGGAGGATTAAGAGGAGGAGGAGGAGGAGGCTTAACAAGATAATCATCATAAGAATCAAAATTAGAATTGGAGAGGGGCACAAGGACCTCAGTGGGTGGATAAGTAGAAGTAGAAGATGGCTCATCAAACTTCACACTTCTCTCAATATAAATTTAATGAGTAGTAGGGTTCAACAATATATGTCCCTTCACTCCATATGGATACCCTATAAAGATACAATGTATGGAATTTTTTTCTAAGGACTTACATCTCTTTTTGGGAATCTGAGCCATAACAGTTGATCCAAAGATGTGAAAGTTTTCAACATTGGGTTTACATCCAAACTAGGCCTCAAAGAGTGTCATCCCTCTTCCTTCCTTATGTGGAACATGATTACGAATGTAGCAAGTACAATTCACAACTTCAATCCAATACAATAGAAGAAGGGATTTAGAGTGAACCATACAAGTGGCCATCTTCTTAAGTGTTTGGTGTTTTCTTTTTGTAACTCCATTTTGTGAAGGGTTGTAAGAAAATGTACACTGCAAAGTAATACCTTAGTATGTACAAAATTCATCAAACCTATTTCTCACATATTCACCTCCATTATCGATTTGAAGAACCTTGATAGATATTTCAACTTGTTTATTAGTAAGATAATTGAAGTCTTGAAAGTGATTAAAAAGTTTAGAATTATATTTGAGAAAATACAACCAAGTATAACACAAAAAATCATCAATGAAGGCAATAATGTAGAGAGATGTAATAAACGAAGGAGATGTGAATGTGCCATAAATGTTACTATGAAAAAGATCCGAGTGACGAGAATCTTTCCTGGATTTTGCTTTGCCAAAACATTCTTCGGGGTGCTTCTCGAGGGAACAAACCTAAAAAATACCCTTAGAAATTTTGACGTAGGGTAACTCATTGACCATCTCATTTTGACTCAACTGTTCAAGGTAATGATAATTAAGAAGACCAAAATGCTCACGCCATAACTTGATAACCTCATCTGCATGAGTAAGTAAGGAAGTGGTCGTAAAATCATAAGTAAATTGGGATAAGGTTTAAAATCATGATCGATGATCCACCTTTTCCTTAGCCACTGTAGACTCACAAATAATCATCGAGTTAGGATTAAATTTCACTTTCATTCCTTCACCAAGATGAGTGATTTGGTAAACTGATAGGAGATTAGTAGAGAGATTGAGAACACTCAAAACATTGTTAAATTTTCCACCATCTACTTCTACCATTCCACTACTGGAAACCGACACGAAAGTGTCATCACCCAAAGTGATTTGGGACATGCCACATGGTTCAATATTGGTGAACTCAACATGTGAAGAACCCATGTGGTGCAAGACATTAAACTCAATGATCCACATCGATGAAGGAAAAAATCTAACTAAAAGGGTGTTTCCTTTCTTTTTATGAGATTTAGACTCCTTTTATTTGGAAGACTTAGACTTCGGAGCATTTTGTTTAATAGAATAAAGTGAAAGTAATGGTAAGAAGATTTTTCCAAGCTGTGATCTCAGATGATAATAGCACACCACATTAGATTTGTAAAATAGAAGAGCTAAAATACCATATATGGAAATACATCATAATCCATAATGCTCAATACATTATAATACAATGACTTGAATTACTCAATAAGAAATATATACATATAGGAGGAGGGAAGTGCAACTACTACCTAAATCAATGGTAAATAACTCACACTAACTGATACTGGTAGTTAAGTTAACTCCAGAAGACTAGTAAGCTAACTCCACATAACTAAAAAGTTAACTCAACACCACTAGTAACCTAACTCCACACAAATAGTACACCTAAGCAAGATAACCCAACAAGTGTAGGGATAACACAAGTGTAAGAATTATCCTAATAAATAAATAATAAACTACACTAACACCCTCCCATAAGCATAGCTTAGGTGGGAGAAAAATAAGGTGGGTCCCGGAAACAAGTCCTGATGAGGTACCCACGTATAATAACTGGGAAAATTAGACACCGCAAGGTAACTAAAACAAGTAATAACAAAGTAGAGAGATAAAAATTTCGTTGCAAGATATCCTAAGAATCTTGGCTCTAAAAACTCGTACAATCTTGAAGAATTTTGGTGCACACTATGGTTTGATTCCACTGCTTGATCATAGAACTAAAAAATAACTGACACTGGGCATCACCTGAATAGCCCCATGTAAGGAGACTATCAATGGAGTGATGTGGAAAGCGTAAAAAAAACCAAACATAATTTGATCAATTGTTACAAATAGGTGTGTCATGATCCAAGAACAACCAAGGCAACAAGGAAAGGACACGAGATCCAAATAAATAGGAGTGCCATGATCCAAGAAAAGCTGAGGTAACAAGGAAAGGATAGAAAATATGAAGAATCAAGATCAATTGCTACAAATAGGTGTGTCATGATCCAAGAACAATAACCAAGGAAAAAAGGCAAGGACACGAGATCCAAATAAATAGGAGTGCCACGATCCAAGAAAAGCCAAGGTAATAAGGCAAAGACATGAAATATGAAGAAGCAATATCAACACGTAATAAGGTAAGGACAAGAAAGCCAAAGAATCAATCTCAAAACCACACCCTCCCATACTATTGAATGGGTAGAGTGACACCACATATCGGTATGAGTTGTCAAAATCAACTACTCGAACACTGACAAACTAACACTTGGCTTCACCAGAATAGTGCTCCCCCACAAGAGAGATTGTCAACATAGCAAAAAAAAGTTTCAAAAATACATATCGAAAATATCTCAACAAATAAGAGAGATATAAATGTATACATCCATAGATACAATAATGCAACACCCAAAAATTTAAGACGTCGACCTCAATCGAAATTGCATCCACAAGCAATTACAACACCCTCCCAAATTTGACACTTTTTAATTGAGTGCATGTAAATATTATACTGAGTAAAAGTTCTTTTTACATTTGAAATATGTGTATAAAATTTTCACCAATGCGTAGATCTAAAAAAAATACATAATTTTAAAAAAAGGATCACCTTAATCTGAGCTATGAATTAAAAGTTATGAGCTCTAGAAGGTTTTGCTATTGAAATAATATTTTAATGCTAATGTTTTTTTAAAAGGTACACGTGACACCCAAATTTCCAAAGGGTAAAAGAGTGCATCCACATGATACAGGCTTGTGACCAAAGGATAAAATCCTATGCCCAAAACCTAAATGTCGAGAGGGTAAATCATTGCATCTAGAGGGTACACGTATATATCCAATGGATAAAAGAATGCACCCAGAGGGTACAAATCTACATCTAGTGGACAAAAGACTACATCCAAAATAGAAATTCCCAGAGGGTAAAACAATGCATCTGGAAGCTACACGCTTATATCCAATGTATAAAAGAATGCACTAAGAGGGTACAAATATGCGTCCATTGGATAAAAGACTGCATCCAAAACATAAATATCCAGAGGGTAAAATAATGCATCTGGAAGGTACACACTTATATCCAATGGATAAAAGAGTGCACCGAAAGAGTAAAAATCTGCTTCTAGTAGATAAAATACTGCATCCAAAACAAAAATCTCTAGAGGGTAAAAGAATGCATCCAGAAGGTACACGCTTATATCCAATGGATAAAAGAATACACAGAGAGGTATAGATCTATGTCCAGTGGATAAAAGACTGCATCAAAAATAGAAATATCCAGAGGGTAAAAGAATGCATCCAAAAGGTACACACTTATATCCAATGGATAAAAGAATGCACCCAGATGGTACAAATCTATGTCCAAATTTGATTGTCTCAAAACATGGTCAATTTTATAGTCGATTATAGGGTTTTGAAACCTTCCAAATCCAATGACGCAATCTGTTTTGCATAAAAATGCATGCTGAATAAAAGTGCTAGAAAATTCCAAATACATGAAAATAATAAACCCTTTCTTACAAAGAAATACTTACATATGGATGTTTACCTCATCTATCGCTCTGATACCATGAAAGGAATGAAAATAAGATTGTTCCAAGCCACGATCTCAGATGATAACAACACACCACATTAGATTTGTAAAACCGAAGATATAAAATACCAAATATGCAAATCCATCATAATCCATAATGCTCAATACATTACAATATAATGACTTGAATTACTTAATAAGAAATATGTAAATATAGGACGAGGGAAGTGCAACTTCTACCTAAATCAATGGTGAAGAACTCCCACTAACTGATACTGGTAGTTAAGTTAACTCTAGAAGACTAGTAAACTAACTCCACATAACTGAGAAGCTAACTTAACACAACTAGTAAGCTAACTCCACACAATTAGTACACCTAAGCAAGTTAACCCAACAAGTGTATGTCTAATACAAGTGTAAGAATTATCCTAATAAATAAATAAAAGGATAAATAATAACCTACACTAACATCAAGAACACCTATAATATTCTTCTCAATTAAATTAGTTGGGTGATCTATTTTTTCTCATACAATGATGCTCCTCATGTCTAGTCTTCTTACAATAGGAATACTTACACATTTTCTTCTTTGCTTTAGGATCATAAGCAAAAAGGTTTGTGTTAGATTTGCTTGATCTTAGTTTCCTTCTTAGGTTGGTCATTTTTCTCTTTATGCTTTTCTAGTTTCTTATATTTTCCCTTACCAATACTTGTTATAAGGGCATGCGACTTGGATTTGAGTGATACCATTTGAATCAATTTGTCCTATTCTCAAATGAGTTGGGAAAAAACTATCAAATGAGGGAATTTTCCAAGCAGTCCCTAGATCTTCTTTCATGTCATGGGAAGTAGAAATGAAGACAAATTATTTAGGTATAAGCTTAGAAATAATCAACAAGATCAACTAGGCATATTTTTTCTCAACCTCCACATTCTTTCAAGAGTAATCTAGTGTGGAAAAACTTTGAGAAGAAGGCTTGAAGGTTATTAAAGTTACTAGGAGTTGATCGTATCATTTTATTCTCCAAATCATGTGCTCTCATGTCATCTTATTTTCCAAACATATCATCAATATTTTCCAAGGATCTATCAGGTGTTGTGGAAGGCTCGATGTGGAAGATAAATTTAGGAGATAAAAACATACATATAAGACCTAAGGCTTCATCACATTAGTTAAAACACCTAGATTTATTGGGTTTAGTTGTTGGTTATTTCTCCACTCCCATAGTGATACAAAATAATCCTTTACCCCTTAATATCATAAAAAATTTCAATATCCATGCAGAGAATTTAAATGTCGTGAAGAAAGGAACTATCATCCATTGTGAGGAGAGAGAAAGTAAGAATGTAGAAAGAAAGGAAGCAAACACACACACACACTCCAAAATAATATTTCCACCCCCTGTTTACGCAATTTTATTGTTTAGTTTGTTGATTACAATAAGATTTGATTGTGCATTGTGAAATAGTTGATCACTCACCTTGAAATCGATGTAAAAACGTGCAACTGTGGAGACCACCATGAGTTTCGAGCGATTACAACAAATCATCACCATAAAAATTATAAAACGATGTAACAATAAGAAGGAAGGGTGAAAAACAAGTCCTATGTGATAAAAATTATCTCGCATTGTAAAAAAAGGGAACCCTTGCCACAAGGTTGTGGTGGACGCACTTACTAACCTATAATCAAGAGGAAATAAATACAATGAGATTTGAAAATCTAGATCCGGACCAAAAATAAATGTAACTCTAGGTGAAAGACATTGTCTTCAAATGAGAAACAATAGCGGGTGAGATGGCTTTGGACAAGATGCCGCGGATGGGCTCTGGATGATAAGTAGAGGAGCACCAGAATTTATATATTTGAGTGGTGTGGGTGCAAATCTGAAATTAACATTGCATTCATAGTGTCAAAGAAAATTATTTTGGACTTTTGTTTCACCTAAATCAAACATTGTGATCTTATTTGGAAAGCATTTTAGTTTTTGAAAAGAGCTAGGGCAAGAGGCATTTCAGTAAAATGTTTTGTAATTTCTTACAAAAATGGGACTCAAATTATATATTTTTGGATTTTGCATTATGATAAATTTACATAAAGTCCAAGATCAAAAATTAAAAAATTTGGGCTCCTAGGGCATGTGTTTAAAGTTTTATTTGTTACCCTTTCCCTTCAGACCTCTTTTTTCAAATTGTTTTTACTATGGGGCTCATATCTACAAATATTTTTTGAGAGGATGAATTTTTGTGCCTTTCTTATTTATTTAAAGTTATACACATTGGTGGGGTCCATTTCTAGACATTATAAACTATTTCCCTAGAATTTATAGTGTCTCACATGATTTGCTAACAAGTTTATCATGTTTGTACCTTATGGAGGTCATATATTTTAATTGTTAACTCAAATTAAATTGCTATTTTTTTTTAAAATGCACTATTTTCATACTCCTCACAACACTAATATTCATTTCTCCTTGTTTTGTCTGAAATTTATAGTTTTCATTATAATGGCTTATTTCTAGAATGTAATTAGTAATGCTTTATGCACTAGGTATAGATCTCACCTTTCTCTTTAACGAAGATCATTTTTTAGTGCTTTATATGGATTCATGTGGCATATTCAGAAGTGGAACTCTCACTTGAGTATTTTTCATGTTCTTTTTCATAAATTCATTATAACTTCTAAGGCTTTATTGTTGTATATTTTGAACACTTGCCACATTGAAACAATTTTTGAGATTTTGACTGATAGTTGTGGTGTCCTCACTTCTTGATTGATATAGTGATACCAGTGCTCCCTTGTTTAGATAAATTCCTACATTTGATGCATGATATATTAATTCATTTTTTGATATTTATATTTTACTCACAATGATTCATAATATGCTATGGTTTTTTTGTTTCATCATTTTTTACCTTCTTAAATGCATGTATCTTGTCACACCCTTTCTTTAGATGTTTGTGTTTCCCTCTCATCTATATATGATCCAAGTTATAAATTTTAGGTAGTTGTGAGATATTTTTTGTATCTTGGAAACCTTTTTTGACATAGTTATCATATCCTTGTATGAAACTATTTTAGTGTTGTTGCATAGTGAAAATGACTAAGTACAGGCCACACATGAGGATTTTGGGCATGCACGAGGCAGGTGCGAAGAGTTATGCACAAGGAAAAATGGATAACATGTGAAAGCTTGTGCCTAAGTAGGAAACTCCTGGGACCTAGCCAGTTTTGTGGACCACTGGCTAAAAATAGACAAAGACATGTTGGACTGGTGATTAAGCAATGTTCCAGATCTAGAGAAAAGCATGGAGGTTTGGTGACCAAGAAAGATATATTTTGGGATAAAGCACATGCGAGGTGGAGATAAAAGGTCATGCATGGATCGAGATATTATTAGGATTAAAACAAGTCTTATTTATAGGATAATCTATTATTATCTCCATTCTAAAAGCATGCAATTGTTAACGCATGGCTACTTTGGGCATGTAGCCTATTTTGAGAATGCATGGGTGGTGAAGGGAAAATCCCCACCTCTCTATATATATTGTATGTCTTTGTTTTGGCACCATGTACTATTTTTCATGTCTGAGTGTTGAGAGGATTTATGGCTTAGGGTTTGATGATGCGCATGTTCCAATGCCTAGTCATGACTATGTATTCAACTTCTGTTATGTAATACCTTGCTATAATGGATTATGGAGGATGGATTTTGGTAATTGATGTGTCTGAACATGGTGCATATGATAATGTTTGTTATCTGATCTATGTGTTTTTTATTAGATGTGTTTCTAATTAAATGTATGTAATAATTTTTCATGAATGAATGAACACTTGGTTGTATATCATCATGTATCTACATGCGAACATATTGACAAGAAATACAAAGGAGGGACCTAGTAGTTTTGTGTACTTCAAGTGAGCGTTCAAATTTATCTGGATGAGGTGCTAATATGCATAACAATTAGGTGAAATAATAAAGAGACTACATTTTGGTTCCATTTCTGAGACCTCTTTTCAAACTATCTATCAGGATGTTGCTTGTAGATGGTGTATTAATTGAATCTGGAGAGAATTGAAAGCTAGGTAGAGAATGGTCATGATTAATTTATGTACAGAAATAGCAATGGACTTGATTTCAATGCAAGTCATTGGGTTGAAGATAATATTTATCATGAGTTTTATAAGATGTTTTTCAGCTTATTTCAAGTAGAAGTGTATGAGTGGATGGAAACATATGAATTAGAGAAGAGTTAGGGATAAAGACCGAGACTTTGGACGCAAAAATATTACCAGATTCTTGTTAATGTTGATTACACATTGGAATATTCTATTTATACTTATTTGTGTCTAGAGGAAGCTGAATTCATATTCTTGCGCAAGCCCATATGATCATACTTGCATGTTATACCAATTTCAATGAAGATTTTGATTATAGAACTAGATTTAGAGTGACTTCCCATGGCTATCTAAACTCCCACCACACTTAGGGGTAGAAGAAGGTGTGTAGAAAGATGACAAACCTAGTGGCATAAAGGAAGAGAGAGGAAATATGGCTCAAGTTTAGTGAAGTGCTAGAGTTGAGGAGGATGATGGATCGTGAAGGTTTTGAAGCTCTCATGGAAGACAAGGAGCCACATCATTAGGCTCTCCCAAATTTAGGAAAACACAATAGAGAATCCCCTTTGGCTTCAGATGAGAACACATCAGAGGAGAGAATGAGGACCACAGGCGTGCATCTGAACCCACCTAGCCCTTGCACATGGTGTTTTGATTCCAAAGGTAGTCATTGAGAAGCAGGCTAGTGCAAGTAAACAAGTGGAGATGAGTACATATCAATTTGTGTTGAATTCAAGAGATAAAGTTAATAGCGCACCCATGACATCATAGTCAACACCATTGGGAAGTCTGATTGCTAGGATTATTTTCAGGTGCATCATCAGGACAAAATGTTGGTGCGTAGACCATGGGAGTTAGTACAGTAGCAGCTACGACCATGCAGATCATTTGTGTCCAATATAGTACCACCAAAAGGACAAAAGGGAGTACATCAACTGGCTCGAGTAAGAGGATTAGGTTGATCAAGAGGAGGTAATACTGGTGGAGGTCCTAGTTCTACATCTAGATCTAGAGGATAAGGCCCACATCCCCAGTTACCCCCACATCAACCTCAACAACCATTCCAGCTGACACCTCAGGTTTACTATGAGAGTTCTCTCCATTTACAAAAGTATAGAGGGATTAAAGATGCAACAGTGCATGTGCATAAGTATGAACTACTATGACACATTAAGGGAATTAAAACGTCAGATAAGAAGGCTATTCAATTTGTAACTACGCTGCAAGGGAGCGCACGTAGCTGGTACAAAAAGTATGAACCACATCAGATGGTGGTGGATTATGATGCTTTGCGTTCTACATTTCTAGTAGAGTTTCACATCCCATAGTTTGAGCAGTAGAGCATAAACACAGTTAAGGATATCAATTAGGGTTTAGCTAAAAGTGCGAGGGAGTATGACACAAATTTTAAGACCTTGTTGTCTAAGTTGTCTTATGATATTCATCCCAGTCAGCATGCACAATGGTTCATTAGAGGTCTGCTGACTCCATTTCGAAGAGCACTCTCTCTTAAGTCATATATCGATCCACGTGAAGCTTTGGAAGCATCTTTGCACATTGTGGTTGTTGACAGTGTTGATATTAGAGTGAGTCATTTCTTAGAAGCATAAATTGCAGCTATGGAAAAATAGTTGGAGAAGCTTTACGCCAACTCAACACATGAGAGGCACAATGGAATATGGTGCACAAACTATGAGGTGGAGGGACATACTAAGGATAATTTCCCACATAATTTTGTGAGGGTATTATTACTAGATTGTGAAGTCTGTCACTTGAACCATGATGTGTGGGATTTCCCTCTTTTACAGTTTGTAATCCAAAAGAAGGTGTCCTTGTATTATAAGATTTGTAAGTCCCATACTCATGACATTGTAAACTGCAGATTGATTGATCACATACACAAAGCCATTGAGACAAGAGTGCACCAGACTAGTGTGGCGAGAAGATGTAAGGAACAAGAAGTCCATACTCATGAAGGGCACAACCATGGGGATAATAGGAATGGAGGCTTCTGATGAGGATATCGTGGCCAAGGTTGTGATGGTGGTAGAGGAAAGTTTACTCGAGGAACTTGTTATACTTGTGGGTCACCTGATCATTACCACATGAGATTTACCTCAGGAATGCAACATGTTCATGGTGTGGGAAGCCACATAAGTTAGAGGATTTCCTAGGATTTATATGAGCACATGAGTAAAAAAGAATAAGGATAAGGGAATGTGGATGATCAAGGTACAACATGAGAATGTTGATCAATGGATGCTTAAGAAAACTGATCCAGATTTACAACTCAGTGCTAGTTATGATGCACTCTGAGGCAACACATGTCACAAAACCTCTGAAGGCCAACCATGCTTATAATAAGGGAGGAAGTGATACATGCTAAGTATCTAGATGCGGCGCATCAGAAGGAAGTCTACTATGAGACTATGGGAGTCATTAAAGATCTGTAAGGTGAAATATAGTTCTTAAAGGAACAAGCATGAACAAGAGAGCATGCAAAGAATGTTAAGCTCCCGCAGAAGGATGTGGATGATCTGAAGGAGGTGTGTAAGAGGTTTGCCAGGAGAATATTATCCCATTTCTAGGGGAATGGCTTCGAGAGAAGGTACTGCACACTAGCGTAGAGTGCGAGAGACATATACTTCATGTAAATCTACCACCTTAGACCATGAATTTGATAAGGACATAAAATTTGATTAAGTTATTGATGGTTGGTTAGTAAGAAATATTATCATTGGTATAGGCGCTAAGGTAAATGTGTTGATTCTTGAAGCATGGAATCAAATGGGAAGACCTACATTGCATCCATCTTTGAATGTGTTGTATATGAAAAAAAAACTAAGGCAATGCCTATTGGGGTACTAAAGGATGCATCTATTATCATTTAGGGAGATAAGTTTACTGGAGACTTTGAGGTATTGGAGCTTGTTGAAGTAGAAAAATTTCCAACATTACTTGGACAACCTTGGTGCTATGCAAACAATGCTGATATGTGCTTTAACGAGAGGTACATCAGTTTTGAGAGAAAGGGTGAGCGCATGATTATAAATCTATTTGAAAATAAGGTAGAACCTTATGTTGAGCCCTTAAGTGAAGAAGAACTTAATAGAATCTATGCTTGTTTAGTATACAATCTGGAGAATATAGAACCATCAAAGGAATGCGTCCTTCAGTGGAAATACATGCAGTCCGTAAGTGACACTGCTAGTGTTTCTTGTGATAACTAGGCTCATGGAATGTATGAGACTAGGTAAGGCATGAAGTCAAAGGGAGAGTCAGTAGAATTATTAGGTGTGCATATGGTAAGGCAGTTGGGAATAACTTAGGTACTAAGGTATACTGGTGAAGGGAACCTCGATGCATTATTATGCGCCATAGAGACTCAGTGGCAGAATGAAAGGGATAGAAGAAATAAGCTGGTCTATACTTTACACGAGATAATAATGTGTTGGGGGAACATGCATAGAGATAGCCTCTTGGAATGGTGATAAGTGAGAATCTCCTTTTCCAACAGGTTTACTCAGAGAAATGTAGCCTACACAAATATGTGAATTTCATGGTAAGTCTTCTGCCACTCATCACGTCCACGAGTGTGAGAGATCATCGGTGCAAGAAAAGGAGGATTTAATACCATAACTTTGGGTACATAGTTTCTAATCCATACTATATGACTGCGCGTGCATGGTAAGTCCATGCTGAGTTGAAAAGAGAAATGAAAAATTGGAAAGAGATGACTGTAGGTATGATTCAAACTTTTGATTATTTTTCTACTAAACCTCTAGTCCATGAAGACATCAGATTATGAAGTGCATCACTTTGGGAGATAGAGCAAAGGCAAAAAGAGCTCATGCTGGAGATGTTTGGAGAACCTTATCTTGAGGCACGCCTTGATCTTGAGGAGAAAAAAGAAGAACATATGGGCCGCACCTGGAAGGAAAAAGAATACGGTAGGAGTATACTAAGAATGAATCAATGGAATAATGATTAGGAAGTTGCACAATGCTCTGTACTTTTCAATTGGCAATAAAGGTCTCAGGGTACACTTTATTGATTGTAGCTCTCCAACTCATTCTATTCTCATC
The DNA here is from genome assembly GCA_019776745.2 of Taxus chinensis. NCBI lineage: Eukaryota > Viridiplantae > Streptophyta > Pinopsida > Cupressales > Taxaceae > Taxus > Taxus chinensis. The sequence goes on from CM034150.1 coordinate 13,813,665, forward strand.
CCCTTCTTTGCTTTATTTAGAATTGTACTAATTATTCCTTCAGAGGCTCATCTAGAGTCATGTCATGATTGTGGGACTTCCTTGTTACCTCAACAAGGCCTGACACCATTCCTTCCATTGAAATCCATTCTTGCACCACTAGTGCCCCAAGTTACTTCATTTGTTCTTCATGAGGTTATCCCTTACTTCCTTAGGCATGTGCACACTTCTTTGCAGAGATGCAGCCAAATCTAAAATTCTTCTCAGTTCCCCAAGGATGAATCCTAACCTGACACATGAAGGTGCTAGAGGAAATTGATAAGATGCTCAAGTCTGGCATAATTGATGCCTATTGAATAATCTGATATGGTTTTCCAATGCCCATCCTGCCTTCTTCAGGATTTAGGATTTCAGGATCGTTGTGCAACATGACATCGTACTCTACAATGCTTGGCATATGCTATAGACCTTTTTATTATGATCCTTTTCTATAGCTATACTCCTCCTCACTTAGTGCCTGGCACACTTGATCTTTTCCTTCAATAGTAAATGCACCAAGCTCCATAAGTAGTGCACATGTGGATGGAAGACAATGAGAAGATACCTTATCACTCATAGGAGTGGGGAAGTTTCTGCCCATAGATCTATTCCCCTATCTCCTCTGCCATATGTAGGACAACCTTTTCCTTCGCTACACTCTATCTGTGCTTCTCTTCTCAGTCATTTCTTTTCTTCTTTAGGTGTATTTGGATGTCCTGGATAGTAATGTTCTCAAGGGTGGCCCCCTTATGATAATGATTCTCATGTTTGTGACCTCTGTAGTTGAGCATCTCTATTAACACTAGGCATTGCTTGACTGTTCATCTTCTAGCACTATACTTGGGCATATGATTGTCAAGGAATATTGTAGATTACCTAGGCAAGATTTTCTTCATCTTGGGCTTGATGCATGCATCCGCACTCAGATTGAACTCTGGATGTTCATACATGTGCATCATTCATGCTCCATGAAATCTCCTTATCAAAGGATGTGAAATATTTCCATGCCCTTCGGAAGATTTAGCATCTCCCATCCATAGGGAATTGTTTATTGGAGCCAATGTGACTTTGAACAACATACACAAGATGATTTTAGTAGAGGTCATTGACGTACTACACCAGGTCCACTTTCCTTCATGGGAACATCCTTCTTCATGTCCCATTGATTCATATATGGCATACGTTACTTTTCATTTTTCACCCATGACGAAGGAATTCAGGCTCACCTATTTTTCTCACCCATGAAGTCTGACTCTCTTTCTTCTTTCCTACTAGTGAGGACCTTCTTTCTCTATGATCTACTTGGTACTTTGCATTTCAATGTGTCTCCTCATCCCTCAGATCTTCTTCTTATACATGAGTACTAGGTGGGGAATTATTGTCACACACATCCCTGTCTACAATGACCCCTCTTCGTCACTGTCACTTTGTGTAATGAGCTTGCACATTTTATTCTTCTTATTTTCTAGGATAGGTTTCATAGGTGATGTTTTTGGTGAACACCTAATAGGTTGAGATATCTCAGTGCCACCACTTGGATCCTTACGTCTCCTTCACAACTTTATTCCTAGTCTGATCCAGTGTGCCACTACCTTCTTTATTTTATAGATGGATTTTCAGGTTATCACCAGGTGCACATCATTGAAATAAGATCAGGATAAAATAACTTTCACCACTTAATGGGGAATTTTTTCATTTACAGTTATGCCTTTTGGATTAAAATAGGTGCCAACGGTATTTTCGTGCATTATTGTGCAGGATTTTTATGTTTTTATTCATAAAATTTTGTAGTTATATTTGAATGATTAGAATGTATATGGGTTAGTCAAGAACCATTTTGATAATATGAGGCTTATGTTTGAGAGGTGCATGCAGTTGATCATATCTATTAACATTAAAAAGTGCATATCTGCTACACCTTTTGGGCACTTTACTTGGGCATATCATTTGCAAGGAAGTATTGTTGGTAGACCTAGCCAAGATAGTTTTGATTTTGGGTTTAGAGGAGCCTACCAATTAAAGTGAGGTGCATGGATTCTTGGGACATATAGGGTATTAAAGAAAATTCATCAAAGGCTATGTAAATATTACATTCATTAGCCCTGGAAGAATTGTTGAAGGTTAAAGGGAAATTCTATTGGGGTGACTCGAATTTCCAGTAGGTGTTTAAAACATTAAAGGAGAGGCTTCCCAATGCACCTATTTTGTACTTTGCTTCTTGGGACACAAGAGTTCATGTTGATGCCTATGGTATGGACATTCATGTTCAATGTTCACATGCACTATGGTACCTGGAAATAGTGCCATTGGGTACAACTAGGAGAAGGAATTGTGGATCTTCCATTTACTTTGGAACAAGAGGACAATCCGACACCTTCATATGCATTTTTAAGTTCTAGGTTATACTAGCACTAAGCGCGAGGAATTATTCAGGTGATTCTTCATGCTACATAAGTTTACGAAGACATCTGGCGAATTACAATGGCAACCACGTTTATAGGAAGTGAACATATCAGATGGTGCTCAATGTACCTTAGAGGGCGTTTAGTAAGTCATGTTTTGTAGACCAGGGAACATCTTAGACCAAGTGCACCCACGAGTGCCCTTATCCCTTTCCAGGTGGCCCAGTCCAAGTTGATAGTTTTGGATCTAAACTAGGTCAAGATCCTTTGCGAGGGCTTGGTCATCCTTTTCATCAAGTCATCAATTCTAGTGAGTATTGTCCCACAAGAGCATTGAGGATTAGTTAATGCTTTCTTAATGCACATATTTGCATGTTAGGGTACTCACATGATTGAATTGGAGGACTATTTTATAATGTTTATTACTTCATTTAGGAAAGTTATGTGAATGCTCCTATGAAACATTAGATTAAAAAAATGTACTCTATTTTATGCGTCAGTCACTGTATCAGTTAATTGGAGGAGACTTGTACAAGGGCCATAATGAAGTTTTATGCCATTGTGTTCTGGAGCATGAGTGTGAGGCTATTATGGAAGAAGATCATGGTGGAATAGCAGGAGGGAATTACACTAGTGATGCTACCGTACACAAGATTATAATGGTAGGAATTTGGTGGGAAACTTTGTATAAGGATACTAAGGAATATGTCAAGGCATGTGATCATTTTCAGTTCCTTGGAAAACATGGACATAGAGATGAGATATCGTTGCGACCTATTTCAAGCACGAAGCCTTTTGAAAATTGGGATATTGATTTTGTAGGTCCTATTTCACCACCCACATGTAGGAATGATGTGCGATACATTATTACTTGTACATACTATCTTATACAGTGGGCCATGGAAGCACCTACAAAGGATTGTACAAAAACCACAACAAAAATATTTTTTATGGAAAATATTATTAGCATGAATGGCTACCCATTAAGCTTGACAAGTGATAAAGGAACATTTTCTGAATGAGACAATAAGAATCCTATTTGCAGAGTTTATGGTGGCACATCATAAAACTACTCCTTATCACCCATAAGCTAATGGTATTGTACAAGATTTTAACAAGATGTTAGGACAAAAATTTACAAAAAACTGTGATATTGGGAGGAAAGATTGGGATGATAAAGTGTCATATGTAATTTGAGCATACATGAATAATTATAAAAGGTTAAATAAGGCCACACCTTTTCAATTGGTGTTTGAAACGGAGGTAATGCTACCATTTGAATTCATGTTGCCATCCCTGTGTATTGAGCGTGTAAGTGGACTAGATGATGAAAAGGATGTTGAAGAGCGTATTGAGAAAATAATGTAGTTAGATGAGTGGTGGCCATTACACGTTGGAGCCAAAATAATGAGAAGGAAAGACATAAGGCATGACATGATAGACACATTAAGAGCAATATGTTTGAAGTTGGAAAGATGGTCCTTCACTATGACTCCAAGTTTGTGCGTCATCCAAGGAAATTGAAAGTGCATTGGTTTGGACCTTTTGTAGTAACCAAGATACTTGAATCAGGTGCTTGTCAGTTGTAGGAGTTGGATGGAACCATGTTTCCTGGTTACTTCAATGGGAGTAGGATGAATCCCTACTATAAATAAATCTTCTTAGTGTTTGTAATTAGGTAGTATTTCCATTTACTCTAGATTTCCCTTTTATGTGTTTCCTTTCAATCATTTCTATGCCTTTTTATTTTTTATTTCCTTATTTTGTTATAATAAGCATGCATACGTGCAGGAAGCTGATTACTATCTATTGAGTTCATGCGTAGAGGACCACACATACTTTTAGTGTGGGGTGAACCAGGTGCAAGTGTGCGAAAGAGGAAAATAAAATAAGTAGCATTGGAATTGATATGATGACACATTTAGATGGTGTTCTTTGAAGAAGTGACGCATAGAAGAAAAAGGTGCTACAGGTGTTAAGGATGAAGGTGCTCTTAAAGGAAATTGCTCAGGATGAAGACCACACATGAGAAAAGGATTGCACACAGTGTAACATGAGGTAGGTAGCGATATGGGGAACTAATTGGTATATGGCACAAAGGATTATGTACTTCAGTGCAGGAGGGCACACATAAGGAGGTATGTGGCTTGGAAAAGTAGTATGGTGCACTGGAAGGTTATGACTACCGAGCGCGAAAGGGAGTTGGGTAATAAAGTAAAAAGTGGAAAAAGGTACTTTATCGAAAAAATAACTTAAAATATTTAAAGAGGGTTGAAAGTGGAAAAAGTACGTCATTAACATATGAAAAAGTATAAAATGGACTGATTGTAGTTATTTTTTACCTTGACTTTGAGTGAATTTAATAAATTAAGCTATCGAGCAACTTGGAGCGACAGAGCAAGAGAAGTGAAAATAAAACAAGGGATGCATGAGTACGAGGTTGTGTGCGGCTCCTTGTGAAGAGAGAAGTTTGAACCAGTAGTGGAAAGCAACATTAAGGCATGAGAATAAGGGTTTTTGAGAAAAATTTGGACAACTAGGGTTCACAACACTTGATAGTAAGGTAAGGAATTGTTGCGAGACAAAGTACCTAGGGAAAAAATTTGAAGGACCAATGACACCAAAGACAGGAAGAAAACATCGTACGAAGAGGGTCAAATTTGAGGTGGAGGAACCCTTGGAAGATATATATTCAGAAATATAGTACCCTCCTGGATTGTTGAAGGTTCATACTTGGAAGGCACAACTTCCTAAGTGTAAAATTAGTGAATATAACCATAGGGCCCCAGGGAATAAGGTGACATTAAAGGTACACATACTATAGGAACTTCTTGGGATAAATGAAGAAGGAAAAGTATTGGTCAATGATTCAGTGTGGAGGAATTTGGAGAAGGTATGGGTTCTCCAGTTGTTCGAGCTACCCTTCTTTGCAAATCCCACACATTTATTCTAATGGATCATGTCTAGGGTACATGAGGACTTATCCTATTTTTTGGGCTATAGGATGAGGATTACAACACAACTATGTGAGTAGGTCACTGGTTTGAGAAGTACATGGGAGGATATGGAGCTAGACCTATGTGCCAATGCAAAGATTGATGAATTGGCCACTCAATTGCAATATGGAAAAGGAGGTAGGGAAATGACTATTCATAACCTCAAAGATCCTACAACTAGGGTTGTAACCAAGTTGGTAAGTTATAAATTGGGTGCCTCGGAGAGGTGAACATATGGGAACAAAAAGTTTTTTATCTATTGCATAGAATATGGCAAACAAGACCCACTATAACATTACACAATACATTATAAATGGAATCATTGAGGAGGTAAAGGCGCAAAACAAAGAAGGAGCTAAAATAACTTAAGGTTCAATCCTCCTTATAACTTTCTTCTAGGAGATTGGAGTTCCAAATGGTCCAGATGATGATATGTGGGTTTACCGACCAATGAACAAGTCCATCGCGATAAAATTTTCTAGATATACCTGTGATGACACAATCTAAAATCTGTATAAGGTAAGGATAGATAAGTGCTATAACAGATTGAAAAGGCCTTTGAGAATGAGTGGTGTATTCCACATGAGTTGCCTGCAGAGGTTGGTGAGTAGGAAAATTTTGCATTGATACAACACTACAACCTTGCATGTTTTAGAATGAAGGATGGGGAGATGGGCCCTTGGTGCAACATGCCATTTACAATCACTACACAGTAATTCAAGTGTGCTATGAACAAAATAAAGTAAGTGCAGAAGTTAACCTTTGATGCTGAAAAGGTTTACTTAGACTTGCATATTCTACGCATGACCTACATGTATGAATTGAGGCCTGCATATCTAGAAATGTTGGAGCCAAACACGTTGGATTTGACCCCCCAAATGAGTATTAAAATAAAGAGGGTGATATGTAGATTCTTTGTGGTGTTAAGGCCAAAGACTCAAGGAGGGGTCGAAATGGAGGTTAAAAATTATTGCTTCCCACAGCCTAGACAAACTGTAGTACCACCTCTCAAGAGAACACGTGAAGTTTTTCTTGAGGGAGAGGAAGGAGAAGAGGAAGGTGGAATTGATCATTCCTTATGGGAAAAATTGTATTAAAGGAGAAGAAGTAGTAGTGGCATTAGAACATCTCACCCACCTAAGGATAACAAAAAGGAAAAAAGAGTGAAGTGCGATGGATCAAAGGTTTTCTCCAACACGGAAACAAGTGAGGAATCAAATATGGAAAATAAGGGAGAAATCTTGTGAGAAGAGCTTGGAGGTGAATGGGATGAGCAATTGGCTAGAAATAATGCTAAGGATCAAAGGCAGTCATGTGCCACAGAGGGAGAAGTGAACATAAGTCTTCCCAAGGACAAGACACTTGTGTAATAGGAGGTGTACAAAGAGAAAGAGACTAGTGACACTTATGTTATTAGAGAAGAAAATAATGCAAGATTTGGGATAAGTGTAGGTTCTTCTACCTTGAGGAAGTAAAGAACAAAACCGAAGGTGGTAAGGAAGTGATGGATACCCAAGTCACAACATATGAACTTTGTGGATGACCCTAAGAAGGTCCTAAGGGTACAGTTATAGAGCAGTGTGCCCAATGAAAAGTTAGATGCCTAGGAACTGATGCAAAAGCATAGAGGGGTGTCACGAACCAGGACTATGTTGAGCTGGAACTTGCACACATGTGTAGAAGATCCTTAGTTCGAGGTAAGCAATAATTCCATAAATGTAATTGAGTTGAAGAGTCAGTTGGGGAAAAATTACAAGACAATAGACCCTATGTACTTAACAGATGAACAGTCGTGTAATGCCTTGAATAAAATGGCCGTGGATGTCTCATGGAAGAATTTATATGTTTGCACCACAATGAAGGTATTGGTGGCAGATAAGAAAGAGAATGAGCGTGAGGTCGATATTTTGAATAAATACCTCCAAGGGAAAAAAAAACAAACCAAGGAGGCATATGAAAAGGCATTCACGATGGTAAAACAAAACATAGGTGAGTGCCCAACCTTGGTGAGCCAAGCCAGGAATGATTATAATGATGAGATGGTTTACTTGGAAGACTTGGTTGACATGCTCCTAGGGAGCATTAAGAGTGGTGCAGGGCCAAGAGCAGAAGAGATAACAAAGTAAAAGGAAGTAACCCAGTTGTTGTTGAGACCAAAATTATAGAACATGAGGATATGATCACGTAACTTAAGGAGGTGAGTAGAAAGGGATACCTGACCTTTAACCGATGCCAAAAATGTTAACACTTTCTTGATGCACCTGTGGTTGATGAAGATGTAGTACTTAGGGATATTCAAGAAAATATGCCCACAAATAATATTGAGCACATTAAATTTATGACTGAAACAACAACACAAAAATAAGTAATCAAGGCCAAGAAGGACAAGTTGGAGCTTAGAATAAAGGAGTTCAAGAATATGGTGCTAGATCACATGGATGTGATTGAGGGCATGTACATTGAAGAGTTAGCATCTAACTAGATACTAGGAATTGTGGAGACGGCACCTAGGAAGACATTGGCAGAACTGGATGAATGGAAGAAATTGGAAAGTGAAATCAAGGCGAAGTTCATAGAACTCTTTGAGCAGCCTAAGGCCTAAGTTACTTCTGATAAGTGAATGACTCTTTTAGGAATTGAATTATTTATTCTTTTATTGTTTATTCATACATTCTTTGGAGAAACAAGTTAGATAGAATCATTTCTGAGGATGAAAATCCAAATTAGTGTGTGGTAATGTTACATAGTTAAAATGACCAAGTATAGGCCGCGTGAAGGGATTTTGGGCACATGCGAGGTAGGCGCAAAGGGGAACATGCAAGGAAAACTGGATAGTGTGTGAAGGCTCACCCCTAAGCATGAAACTCCTGGGACTTAGCAAATTTTGTGGACCACGAGCTAAAAATAGACAAAGATGTGTTGGAGTGTTGATCAAGCAACATTCCAGATCTAGAGAAAAGCATGGAGGCATGTCATCCAAGCAAGAGCTATTTTGGGATAAAACACATGTGAGGTGGAGATAAAAGGTCATGTGTGGATCAAGCTATTATTAGGATTAAAGTAAGTCTTATTTATAAGATAATATATTATTAGCTTCATTGTAAAAGCATGCAATTGTTAACGCATGGCTAGTTTGGGCATGTAGCTTATTTTTGGAACCCATGGGAGGTAAAGGGAAAGTCCCCAACCCTATATGAATATATTGTATTTCTTTGTTTTGACACCATGTACTATTGTGAATATCTGAGAGCTGACAGGATTAATGGCTTAGGGTTTGATGTTGTGCATGTTCCAGCACCTAGTCATGGCTATGTATTCAAATTCTATTATGTAATACCTTACTATAATGGATTATGGAGGATGTAATCTGGTAATATATGTGTCTGAACATGGTGATTACATGGTGTATATGATAATAGTTGTTATTTGATCTATGTGTTTCTTTATTACATGTGTTTCCTATTAAATGTATGCAATGAGTTTTTATGAATGAATGAACACTTTGTTGTATATCATCATGTATTTGCATGCTAACATCTTGAAAAACAATACAAAGGAGGGAACTGGTAGCTTCACGTGCTTTGGGTGAGCATTTAGATCTTTCTGAATGAGATTCCAACATGCGTAACAGTTAGGTGAAATAAAAAAGAGACTACAAGTGCATATAATGTCTCATTATTGGTGTTCAAGTAATGGAATCACCCCACACATACATATTTTTTCATACACTCCACCCACTCAACATTATAAAGGGTAATTTGTGTAATACAACTCTCATTTAGTGGGTATTATGTATTTATGCACCTTAGCATCATCTTTGGGAAGTTTCTTTAGTTGATGACATTCATTTATTGTGTATTTCATTATACATTTTGAGGGTTATACTTCTTTGGCTATTGGTTTATGTTATGTATCTAGTGCTTACTCCTATGGACTATGTGGGTTTAGTAATTTGCAATCATGAATTTTGATGAGATGGAACTAATACTATATATAATCTCTTCTTAAGTTATCGATTTCATGGAAATCTTCTGTATAATATTCATATAAATCAATAGATTCATTTCTTTATCAATGTTTCATTGTACGTGAGTACCTCATCAATTTTTTTTCCCAAGATCCATATTTATAATATTAAAATTTTCTTATCTTTTACATTGCCTAGGCTAATATTTAAGGGGGATGTAGGTCTGTGTCATGTTCACACTTCCTATGAAGTCCACCTTAGATATTTGTGTTATCTAAGTGAGACATATTTATTTGCACTATGTTGTTGATGCGCACTAATTAGTGTGGTAATTATCCTTACATATGTGTGATAATATTTAGGTGAATTTGGGTACACCTAATTAATGATTCCACCTTCCACTCCATTAATAATTAATATCCCAACTACTCTTGTATTTCCTAAATAAGGAATATTTGTGTCATGTAATGGAGTTATGTTGATTCAATAGAAATGTATTCATTCATGAGAAGAAAGTATCATTCCTTGATTCTTTGTGTTATTATGAAATAGTTTGTTAGTTGCAATATACACTACATTCAAACTTTAAAAAGGGAAATAAACAATAATAAATCCTAATCTAAATCCAACAAATATAGCTAACACTAATCAAGGGAATGATTTTCTTAGGAATGGATGATTGTGGCCTCTATGGTTTGTGCAAGTTTTTATCAACATAAGGATGCATCAAGATAAAGATGAAAGAAGGTTTTTCCTAAAATAAAAAACTTTCCCAAAATGAATTGATTTCCACATGGAAGTATTTATAAAAATGGAAAAGGTTTTCCAAAATGGAAAGATTACTTATGTTTTTGTTTTACAACAATACCTTGGAGGGTCCTTTTTATAGGTTTAAGGTACTTTAGGTAAGTGAGTTTTGAGAGTTGTGGGATATTAGATGTGTAGGATGATTATTAAATTAATGGTGTTTAACAATATAATTAATTATTCATGTGATGTTGTGGGATTTCCAAATGGGATGGATTCATTAATTAATTAATTATCATGTTGGTGTCAAGGTTTGTTTAGCCAGAATGAATTTGTGGTGGTTTTTTTAAGGTGTATACAACTACACATTGATTTATTGTATATTTATTTGTTGCTTTAATGCGTGCATGTTATTGGTATACTTTCTTATGAGTTCATTTAATAAAAGGTGTGTTTTTATTGACGATTTTCTTTGGGTCCCTCTCATTTCTGATAAGGGAACTTCCTTGACCTAACACTTGTAATTTCCCTTTCCAAATAAGATAATGATAAGCATAAAGACAAATAAACATATATTGATGGTTTTGATACCATTCATGATGTAGAGCCATCTAGATTTGGTTGGTGGGGATGCGGTGATGATATAAATGCTCCTTTTCTTCTTCCTTCATTTCTTATGGTAGATCTTACTGCCTAATTCCTTGTTGTGTTTTTTTTTAATTTTGATCTTATGTACTTTGTTGCAATTTGTTGGCACTTAATTTTATGCACATTGTGTGTGTGTGTGTGTACATATTTACATACATACATACATACATGTATACATACATGTATATGTATGTATGTATGAATATATATACATCTATACAAATGATCCTTTTATTCTTCCTCCATTGCTTATCGTGCATCTTACTGCCTAATTATTTGTTGTGTTTTTTTAAATTTTGATCTTATGTACTTTGTTGCAATTTATAGGCTCTTAATTTTATGCACATTTTTTCTACTTGGCTCCACCATTTATTTGGTTGGAAAATATGACTGTGTGTGTGTGTGTGTGTGTGTGTGCGCGCGCGCGCGCACGCGTACACACACACATATGTATGTAAATATGTATGAATATATATACATATACATAGACATGCATGCACACACACACACACACACACACACACACACACACACACACACACACACACACACACACACACACACACACATTTACATACATATATACATGCATACATATATATATGTATGTATGTATATAGATACATCTATATATTTTTATATAGACATATACATATACACACACATATGTGCATATGTATATGTATGAATATATATACATGTGTGTTGATATTTTGTGTTGGTTAGTTTATCACAATCGATATGATCTATCCAAGTATTATACTATCTATTAATTTTTTGGTATGATTAACTTTGGTATTCTGTTGTATATTAATATATGGAAAAGATTTTCAATTAATTTTTTACTTCATTTACATCTCCACCACCATCATCATTACTATCATTATTAAAATAAAATATATATTTTATTTAAGAATGGATGCTATGTATATTTTCTTAGAATATGTATATATGCAGAAGTTGACAAATCTATGTTAAATAAAATAACATTAAATAATGTTACCAATAATTAATGTTTGAGAAGGCCTTCCCGAGAAATATAACTATATAATTGATTTTTTTATGTATTTATACTCAGTTAATATCATGCCTAATTAACCTAATTATATATTTTTATGTTAAAGTTAAAGGCTTTCACGAGGAATTTAACTAAGGCAAATTTATCTTATAGTTGTAGAACATATTTTTATCATGTAATATATATTTTTGTTGAATAGATAGGTTCCATTGAGCTATCGTATTTCCTTAGGATTCAACTAACATCACTTTCTTTCACATTTCTTTGTGGAGTATGGCTATATACTTCCCCTACATTTTTTTATCACTATTTTATACTGAAATTGTTCTGTGTTGGCCAACAAACTGGTTTATAGCTCACCATTTTTTTGTGTCGAAGTTTTTATTTGAACTTTATTGTGCAAGTAGTTCTCTCTTTTACGAGATTATTCTATGAATTTCTTTTCCTTTTGAGAATATGACTTCACTTTCTAGGGCTTTACCTCCAACTTATTCAAGAAAGTTTATGACTTACTCTTTTGTAAATGATATCACTAAATGACGAAAAGTTTTTCCTTGAAGGATAATGATTCGTGTCTTCAAATATTAATTTTTTTGACATGAATTTGAACTGAACCTATAACCATTAATAACAAGATAGAAGGTGTAGCTGTCATGTATTTAGTGACATAGCTCAAAATCGGTTTCTATCATTAATTACAGTATACCAGCGAGACTTATAATTAGTGTTTACCTGTGGGTTGGTTATGTTATAAAGACGATCATTATCTAGAGACTTGAATTTAGGAATTTTTTTAGATCTATATGAGGACCAAAATATAGAATATTACAATATCTAGAATATTTGACACCCTTGGGGAAATTTTATAGAGAATCACAATATTAAGTCACCTAAAAATGCATTTACTACCTATGCTAGTATATGATGGTCTTGGAATAAGTAGGATATTCTATAAATCTATCAATAATAGAAAATCATTACAAGCATATCATCTGATAAGTCAAGAGTGAAGTCTCAAAAATTAGAACACATCCCATAAGAAGTAAATATCACAGTAAATTATAAAATAAATCTACAAATCCTAATCATGCATTGGTCAATATTTAAACTGTACAAAAGCTAGAAAGTTGATAGGCTTCTAGATTTGTTTTAGATATTTGTGATCCCACTTATGTAACTGATTATGAGCTCCTTTTTGTGAAAATCCTAGCTCTCTTGAAGACTTGAAAACAGATTTGGTCTAATTGGGATGGATTGACCTCACCCCACCCTCAATAATGTGATGAGAACTACACCATGTACAAATTCTCCAAAGAGGAATCAAGCCTCACATAGTTCCTCCTCCCAGTGAATGTGCAAGTATGTATAACAAACATATGTTTTCAAGATCCTAATAAATCCTTCAACGACTTGGAAATGATATTTGGTGTAGTTTGTAGCATGTGATAATGATTTAAGGTAGTTGTTAAGATGTATTTAAACTTTTTAAAATGTTGATGTGCTTCAAAGAGTGATACTACAATGTTAGTACTTCTCTCAGGTCTTTTATTGTGATCCCATAGATAGCCAAATATGTAAAAAATGAAATTGTTTAAATGGGTAATGTGATTTTTTTATTTTATATCCAACTTGTGTGAAAGGTTTTCTCACTAAATTGACCCTAAGAAAACCTATGAAATTTACACATTTGAAAGAAGGGTAGTGTAGACACCTAAAACATGCTTAGACTTAGCATTTCATCCAATTCAATTGATTGACGACATTTCGTTAATCAACCATTCTTCACTCCATTCTCGGATGCCCATTCACGACACTCTTTCGGTCGTATTCCTCCTATAATCAGCTTATTTGGCTAATACTTCTCTTATTAGCTAAACATTCCTCCTTTCGACCATTCAAAACCTCCCTAGTTCTCTCTAGACCACTTTTATTGGCTTCGTAGGCTATCTATCAGTCACAATTGGTTATCTAAACTCCTCCCAACTCTCAATGAGTCTCTAATCACTTGCTAATCAAAGTTTAACTAGCCTAAACCCTAGTTAACTAGCCTAAACCAAGCTTAACTAAGCCTAAAGCATGTTTATCCTAATCTAATCTAAAAGTATTTTTTGAGCTTTAGTCCCACCTGCACCCAAATTCCAAACTCTCCCAAGTGAAAAACTATAAATAGAAGGGTAACCCCTCCCTCTCAAACACACACCTTGTTTACATAGAAAAATCTCTCTCACATTTGGAGATATTGGCATTAGACCTCATTTGCATTAGCCAAGCTAATAGGCATTTGACCTTGGCTATCCTCCATTGTTGAGAGCTCCTTCATCTTGCATCCATCCATTCCAAACATAGTTAGTAAGGGAAGATCTAAATCTTGGCCATGTAGCCAACTTGGAGATATCTCTTCACTATCTTTGGGAGTAAACATCACATTTGATTGCTAGGATCTTCATAGGGTCAATGTTTTATAGCTTTCAAAAGAGTAGAGAGTAGTACATATGTTAGTTTTTGATGTTTTTTGTCAAAGTTATAATGCTTTCATGTTAGTTTCCCTTGCTTATCTCTTATCTCATGGTGCATAGTTGAGTTAGAAAAGATTTGAGGTTTTTTAGCCTCATTCCCTAGCTTTTGCAACTTTCCATTGCATACATTTGGCACGCCTGATGGGACACTTATGTCCATCATCCATTAATGGAGGTCTTTTGAGTTCTTCAAAGTTCATTTTCAAGTTTTTTTGGATCAAATCACTTGTTATTTTCTCATTTATGTTTATAACACTAGATGATTGACCTTCATTTGCATGTATTTTGTGGGTTTGATATAGAAATAGGGCACTATGACTAATAACTAACCTGTTTGCTCTTGAAAATTTGAAAATCCGTGGGTTTTATAGGTTTTTCACAAGGCATGCATTGGTGTCATAAAGGGGCGCGTCCATGTCAAAAACCCAACGCCCTTGTCGGAATAGGTGTGCACATGTCTAGTTGTCCTCATCATTAGCAAGTTTTCTCTCTATAGGGATGCGGACGCATCTCCATCAGCGGGTCGGCATCTCCGTCTCTCTAGACGCTTCTGTGTAAATCACCTCACTATGTAAAATTTTTGAAACTTTATGTTTTATTCTTGGACGTGTCTCCATTGAAACCTAAGCGTCCATGTCGAGTTGCAAGCATCTTTGTCTTTCTGGATGTGTCTGTGTTTTTTGGTATACTGTGGATTTTACTAATTTTATTTTGCAGGCGTATCCGTTGAGTTAGGCTCATTTGCGTCGGAACCCTAGTATACCTATCAGAAAATTCTGCGTATGTGTTATCCCCCCTTTGAATTTTTACCTCACATGCGTCTACATTGGCTGGGGTGCATAGGCATCATTCTGGACACGCAAGTGTCTATGTGTAGTCCGGATTCATTCATTTTATTTTTAGTGCTCCTTGTTTTGATCATATCTTTTGACTCGTTAACTTGTTTTCAGAGTTTGGATAGCCATCGGAAAGATAACGAAGATTAATTTGTGAGGGAACTTACAAAAGTAAGATACCTTTAGTATACTTACTTCTATCACAAAACTCCCAAAATTCCCCGAAGACCTCCAAAAATGCAAATTACTAAAAACTGCTAAAAATAGATTTCTAGAATTTTACGATTTTCTAACTTTTGCAGGGTTCTAACAGTGGTTTACAGGTTTCCTCTTCATTAATTTCTCTTGTACTAACTTGTTCAAAAACATTTTCATCTTTAGTTGTGAAGGTTTGAAACATGTATGCTCTTCCCTCGCACCTTTCTAGGTGATCTTGGGAATTAAAAACATTTCACCACTTTCTTCATACTTGCAAAACGATTTAATTAGCTTTCAAAGTTAGTTAAAAGGAACTTATTTTCACATTGTACTTAGGAATTTTCCATTTATTACAAATCTGAGTGAGATACCTTCTTGCGTATGCTATTTCCTTGCGTCTTAGGATGATTTGGGAAATCAAAAACAACATCATATCTCCTTTATATAATGTTGTAAATGGAAAATTACTAACCTTGGTATGTAGGACCAAAATCGCTTGTCAAAGAAACAAGGAGCTAAGACAAAAAAAAAGAACCCACTAACACGTGTTTTCATATAGGTTGCCAAATGGTGTGCTACTTAAAACCACATTTAAATTAAAAAGATAAAAAACACACCACTATTACATCACATTGTATTACATGTTTTAGAAAAGGGTATGTCCCTATCCACTCAACTGGAACATGTAACCCCTTTGGCATAACGCCTTAAGCTATAACAATGGGGGTGGTACCAGGAGCCTTAAAGTAATCCACCGCTGATCAACCTCGTGGATGAAACAGGAAGCACTCTGCTTACCCACTTGATTAGATTTCCTTGTGAGATAGCGTTACAAGTTGTCTGTATCGCGACCCTGGTAAGAGTACACAATGGATGCATTTATTTCCCACTATACTTGAAGGGGGCAAAGATGAGATACTCTCAAGATAGTTAGGGTGACTATTTTGGTAAATCGCGCTCACTGTTAGACAACTTGTGACACCTAGTTGAGAGAACTTATTAAGGAGGCCATTCTGTCTTGGAGCCCACTTTACTAGTCCTTTGTTGCATCAAGCCATCATGAAGTGATAACTTGTTTGGATTCAGAACCTTGTTTTTCGAACATGGTAACGAATCCATTTAAGTTATATCTAAGTGTATCTCATCACGGAGTTTACAACGTGTTACTTATCTTGGTTTCTTTCTCATCTTCACGCCTTCAGATAAGGTGAAACTCTGCCCAAGTAACACTTAGTTTATTTCCTTATTTTGATCTACACCTTTTCATTCTTGTTGCCCATTTGGGGAAAGAGAAGGCATCTTTTGGGAGTGTTGTCATAGATAGTGTTCACCACTTTTTTGTCCATTTACGCCCATCCATGTTTGCAGCTGAGTTGTTAAATGTCTAAAGTGAATGGATGCGTCCTCATATCTTTGATGGCCACTTGATCTTGATTTCAAGATCATCATCATAGTTGGGATTGATTCATCATTTGATCTCCCTTTGACATGTTACCTTTTTTGCATTGTCTCGACAAAATTAAGATACTTATGTCGCGTTTCTCGTAAATGTGATCTAAGTGTCTACATTGTGGCATTATGTTGTGCACATTTTAATACATCCTCAGTATACCTTGACTTGGTTTAAATTCGAACATTGCTCCAAATATTGATGGTTGTTGTTTACTTTGTTTGTGTCATTTCGATACAACTGTGACACTAATATCTTGCTTCTTTGTGAAGCTTGATTAACATGTCTAATTGGTGTGGTTACATAGCTTACATTTGTAAACCTCACCCTTTAGAATTTTGGCCTTGTTGGTTGTTGAATGTGTCATTGTATCCTTTGATTGGGAGTCATGTCTACCCATTGTTAATATTTACACCTTGTTCATTTCGAGCTTGACGTAAATATTGACATTATGTTGATCATCTTTGCATCGAACTATCATTTTGCACATGCATTTGCATAGAGAGTATTTCCTTGATTGATTGGCTTTTTATTTCACACTTGCATGATTGTTCCTTGTGATTATTCATCTGAAAAATTTTTTTTCTAGGACAATCATTTTCAATCTCATCGAGATTGCATCATCACAATGTCTATTTTCCTTAGACCTTCTTCAGAAAATCATGCACACATCTCCATACTTACCAAATGTCTAGTTGGTTTCCCTTATGCTACCCAAATTGACATGTCACTTCCTTCTTCCCTTTGAAGGAGTTCCATCACACTATCTAGATCTAGACAATTTGTGCTTAAACTGACTCCAACAATGACTGACTATCGTCATGGTTTCTCACCCTTACCACAATACGGAACCTAGGTTTAGGAATTCAAATCAAAATATTCCCATTACAACTAAGCCTCGTTTGGTTCTTTGTGCTAGAGGACCCATTCAGGTACCATGTTCCCCACCTTCAGCTCATAGTCGGTGGTATGGTTTGGATGCTTCTGATCCAAATTATTATTCAGGTTCCCCCCACTCTTCTTCTGATTCAGATCCAAACTACCATTCGGATTCCCACGCTTCTTCTAAAGATTCGGATCCCAACTATTGTTCAGATACCCCTAGATCAAATCTTGAATCATGGTCCTCCCTTCGTAGTACCTTTATTCCAAATCACCTCAATGATGTCTTCCTCCTTTGAAGACTCGTGCAACTCCAAGTTCCAACGATCGAACATCTAATTCAGTTGTTGAGTCACAATCCTCCCTTTCTTTGCACAGGACCTCCTTCATCAAGTCATCTTCAACGACCTCTTCCTCCGTCGAAGAGTTCCACGACTTAGATTCCCTCTAGTCAATCATCTAATTCAACTCCTACGTCACAACTTAATAGATGGCTATGTGATCCTATTTTCTCTCCTACATTGCATCATCTTCTAGAAAAGAAATCTAGGTCCAGATCCAAATCGTCCATTCATGAGACGCCTACCACCAATCCTACTTCCTCTCTTGAGTCATCTTCTTATGTCAATCAATCTTCCCCACTTATCAGACCTATTTCTTCTATTCAACCTTTTATGGCCAAAGAACAACAACCTCTACTAATTGATTTCTCTCAGAATGAAGAAACAATAAGACTACACGATGATATCCCTTTAGAGGATTGTAAAAAAGGATTATTTCTAGAACTTGATACAAACTCACGTATTGGGGAAAAGAAGTTGATCCCTTTTATCAAAACATAGAGGAAAATCCTAAGGTCATGGAACTTGATTCTTCTTCTATTCCAGCCTCACCTTCTTCTAAACATGATGAGATGTTAGGGTCTAGCATTGACATGTGGCCTATCTTCTCATTACCAAATCATTCATTATCTATCACCATTCCTCAATCAAAATCTCTCCTTGGGTCATCGCTGAGTATCCCATTGTCTTCTTCTATCCTAGGTCCACATTCTAGTAGCCCGCCATTTTCTACGTATGGGTCACCTCCTGGTAGCCCATTCCCCTTCAATTCTTGGGTCACGTCCATATTATCCCTTCATCCTCTTCTATCTATGGGATACCTCCTGGTAGTCCCTCCTCATCTATACTTTGGCCACGTCCTAGCATCCCATTCGTCATCTTCTTCTATTCTTGGGACCATGTCCTCATAGTCTCAATTTATTCTATCTTAGGGCCATATTCCTAACTGGAATCCCTTCATCATCTTATATTAGTGGCTCACCTCCTGGTAGCCCATCCTCTTCAATTCTTGGACGGTATCCTTTTCATCCATCACATATTTCTTCTATCAATGGTTGTGGCAAGCCCACAGTCATTTCTCACATTAGTTCTAAACTTCCACGTTCATTTTCTACTCCTCGAGATCAAATAAGTCACACATCATCTTATAAGAAACCCAAACAATTTCATTGTCAAGCTCAGATCAAAACTTCCAAGATATTGAAATCCCCCAATAACTCGAACAATCTCAAAATTATAAATCAATCACGATTCAAGAATGCACATCAACATAACCATCAAGTATGGCGCAAAGTGCAAAAACCTATGGATAGGGAACTCAAGCTCCCACATACAAAATCCATGTTTAAAGATAAATCACAGTCATTTGTTGAGTATGAGCTCACCACGATCATTGAGATTGGAGATAACATGACTCTTGATAAGCAAACACGCCTAATCTCCCTTATCAAGGAAGTCACAAATCATTGTTGTTGGTATCTTACCACGCAGAGTGACTTTGTTGGTCCCAACTCTCCAAAAACTATAAAAAATGTAAAATAAAAAAAATCAAAAATACAAAAAACACTTTGAGAAAACATAAAAAAAATCAAAGGTACAAAGATCAAACATTACAGGCATTGTGCAACACATGGATGTTCTTTCTTCCCTTCCTTTCTATTAATTTTGCAAGTCTTCCTACCATTTTCATCCCTTCGGTGATATTTTGGTTATCCTTTTCCCATGCATTCATGACATTTATCTCTATGGTATCCATTTGACCCTAGTCTTTCATCACCTTGGTAAATTAAAGAACGACTAACCTCTTAGAGATCCTATCACAATCAACATCTAATAAAATTGTTGTGAATAACTTTTGGACATATTTGTTGACACTAGCCAATGTTGTCATCACAATCACTTCCATATCCTTCCATCAAGCCATCAATGGTTCTTAACCCCTTGTCAAATAAGAGAGCTGAAACAAGTTTTCAGAAAGAAAAAAAAGAAACAAAATCAATCCAAAATCAAAAGCTAAAATCTATAAAGAAAAAGCAAATTGATATATTACTCTCTCTTGGGTTATTTCCAATAATCTCTATCAGGGCTATGGACACCTGACTAGAAGTAGAGAAATTTTGTGATTAGAATCAAATGCATCTCCGTCAGGGCTATGGATGCCTGGTTGGCAGCAGAGCAATGTACGGCTATCCTTCCACCCTTCATTCACACATTACCGATCACCTATCAAAATAAATCATTCCTACACGTTGGCTAGGGTGTCCTCACTTGCTTGTCTATTGAATCTTCCCTTCAAGAGGTAATAAATTCCACATGCACACACTGGATCTCTATGAGTAAACAGGATTAGTATGTTACCAAGTGTCTTTTTTTTGACCTTGTTTAGACTCTTACTTTAGTCCTTATCTCGTCTCACGATTTGTGCCTTTGTTTAATCACTTCTTTATTGCGAGGCTTCTAAGCTACATTCATATCATTTACATCATTCTTCTACTTCGTTCAGAACATCCATGTGTATAAGATTACTTTTTTTTCCATGTTTGTGGACACATTTGTAACCTTTCATAAAAACAATCTTCTAATTCCTTTCTATCATGTGCTTTTAGGCCAACTTACGTTGGGGGGATCATTTCTTCTTCCCAACACTTCATTGGTTTACGTTCATCATCATGTTGAACCTATCATAAGAGTTTCCCTTTGAATACTCCCACCTAATCATTGGGGCATTCTTACATCTTCACCTTTCTCGTAGGTACGTGGCCTTATGCCCTTGTACATCCCTTCTATCACTAGGGGAATCCACGCTTCCTCGTCTTCCTATACATAGTTTCAGAAAACTTTCAAAATCAACAAAAACATTCAAATATGTTAGAAAAATCCAAAACATTCAAATATGTTAGAAAAATCCAAAAACATTCAAATATGTTAGAAAAATCCAAAACATTCAAACATATTAGAAAAATAAAAAACATTCAAATATGTTAGAAAAATCCAAAACATTCAAATATGTTAGAAAAATCCAAAAACATTCAAATATGTTAGAAAAATCAAAAACATTCAAATATGTTAAAAAAATCCAAAACATTCAAATATGTTAGAAAAATAAAAAACATTCAAATATGTTAGAAAAATCCAAAACATTCAAATATGTTAGAAAAATAAAAACATTCAAATATGTTAGAAAAATCCAAAACATTCAAATATGTTAGAAAATCCAAAACATTCAAATATGTTAGAAAAATCAAAACATTCAAACATGTTGCAAGAAACATAAAAAACAATATAAATCATCCTACAAAACGTCATTATTTGGTTCTTGCCTATTCATCCTCATAAACGACTCATGGATCATCTTGATCTAACTCCATCAACAAAAGCTAAGCTTCTTACTATGTTTGTATTGTGGGGCACAACGAGTTTCCTGGTACTATTTCGTAGTGCAAATTTCTTTTTCGTAGGACCAAAGTGTTTTTTGCTATTCCCCTTGCATGTATCCTTGCTTGGGGACCCATCATTAGCACTTGGCATTAATTCGAATAGGTTGGAACTGAAGCTTGATAACAAAAACATTACATTATGTTTCTCTGTTATGTTAGCTTGTTTAATTTCTCGTATTGCATTGCATTAATTATGTTGCATGGAGTTAGGCATATTTTACTTTCTTGTATTGCATTTCATTTTGTATGTTGCATGGAGTTTGTGTTTTTGGCAATGGACATTTGTTTGTATATGGCTTTTCATGTCATACTACACTTTTGTTCATTCTTTTTAATAAGGACCAATGATGAAGATCATTAGCAATATGATGAAAAATAAAGTTGTTTAAAAGGAACTGGATGGATGTTAGCTCAATCCCCCTTCCTCATACTCCTTTTCTTCTATATCCCCTTTCTTTTCTTCTTCTTCACACTATTCTTTCTTCTGTTCTCTTTCTGTCATCTTTTCGATCGTCAATCAAGTTCTTCTATCACCCCATCGACAATCGAGGGGGCATCCTCCATTCTACTCATTTTTCTTCTATCCCTTCAAAATTTTCTACTTGTTTATGCTTGTCTACTTTCTTTGAAGTGATGTTGCTTACGCCACCCCAAAGAGGGGAAAATGTAGACACCTAAAACATGCTTACACTTAGCATTTCATCCAATTCAATTGATTGATGACACTTCGTTAATTCAACCTATTCTTCACTCCACTCTCGAATGCACATTCACGACACTCTTTCAGTCGTATTCTTCCTATATTCAACTTATTTATCTAATATCTCCTCTTATTAGCTAAACATTCATCCTTTCGACCATTCAGAACCTCCCTAGTTCTCTCTAGACCACTTCTATTGGCTTCATAGGCTATCTATCAGTCACAATTGGTTATCTAGACCCCTCCCAACTCTCAATGAGTCTCTAATCACTTGCTAATCAAGTTTAACTAGCCTAAACCCTAGTTAACTAGCCTAAACCAAGCTTAACTAAGCCTAAAACATGTTTATCCTAATCTAATCTAAAAGTGTTTTTTGAGCTTTAGTCCCACATGCACCCAAATTCCAAACTCTCCTAAGTAAAAAACTATAAATAGAAGGGTCACCCCTCCCTCTCAAACTTACACACCTTGTTTACATAACAAAATCTCTCTCACATTTGGAGATATTGAAATTAGACCTCATTTGCATTAGCCAAGATAATAGGCATTTGATCTTGGCTATCCTCCATTGTTGAGAGCTCCTTCATCTTGCATCCATCCATTCCAAATATAGTTATTAAGGGAAGATCTAAAGCTTGGCCATGTAGCCAACTTGGAGAGATCTCTTCACTATGTTTGGGAGTAAACATCACATTTGATTGCTAGGATCTTCATAGGGTCAATGTTTTATATCTTTCAAAAGAGTAGAGAGTAGTATATATGTTAGTTTTTGATGTTTTTCGTCAAAGCTATAATGCTTTCATGTTAGTTTCCCTTGTTTATCTCTTATCTCATGGTGCATAGTTGAGTTAGCAAAGCTTTGAGGTTCTTTACCCTCATTCCATAGCTTTTGCAACTTTCTATTGCATACAAGTAGTGAGGAATGTTAATGGAAAAAACATTAAGGCTAGAAACATTTGTCCTTTCTTCCTTTACTGGGAGTTTTTACCCAGCTTAGTTTATGAGATAATATAAAAGGGAACAATTTTGGATATAATTATGAAGATGTGTTTGATATATCACAAAGGTTCTTGATGAATCAAAGTTGGGGAAAAAGTGTTACCTAGTCGATATGGAGTGCTACATTGAGTGAGATATGTGTAGGAATAAGTCAATTATGTGCACAACTGGGAATGGGATGAGATAAACTTTAAATGATTATTCCTACGTTAAATTGGTCCAAATGTAGGATACTACAATCCCCCCATTTGATATAGTAATTGAAAATTGTTGGACTAAAATAAAATGATTTGTAAATGTAAATCTCCCAAAAACACATGATATGTGTGATACCAGATTGTTTGTGTTCAGTTATCCCTCTTTCCATATATGTGAACCTACATGCCATATATAAAAAATGTGTATTAATTCTCAATGAAGATGTTTACAAATATTAGTTACATAACATAAAATGAAATTAAAACATGAAAAATCGCACCTTGTATTCCCTTAGTGTCAAATGTAATGGTTGTAAATGTTATATGTAAGAAAAAATGGAAATTGAGTCTATAATAAGCCACTCTAAAAATTGAGCCTACTATGATAACCATTGTATCCATTAATTCTACTATGAGGGCCAAATGTGGTAATTAAGCCTACTATGAGAGACAACTTGTGTGTAATTAAGCCTAACATGGGCACAACCTATATGCATTTAAGCGTGTCATTGGGATAATTTTTTGTGATCTTGATATATAAGCCATAACATGTACATGTAATAATTCAACATGTTCAAATCTTTACACTATGTCTAAAATAATGATGTGAATGTTATCATTTAGTGTCAAATAAAGCATTGTATTTTTTAATTGCATGAATTGGCTAGAAAAAACCCACAATATGCCCCCTTTTTGAGATGAGGTATGTTGGAAAGGATCATTTAGATCAAAAGAGAAATGGTTAGTTCTATAAAGTATATAAGAAAAAAAATTAATGATAAAAACCATATCTAGCATATTAAATAACATGGTAATAAAGAGTTATGTTTGTAATATATAAGTAGTTAAAGTACAAGTAATCTATCATAAAAAGAGAAATACATCATGATAATGTTCTAATAATCATACAACATAGATTAATAATGATGAGAAGAGTAGTATGACATTAACTCACCACATGAATAATGGATCTATAATAACATAGGACACAATATAACATGACATGACATACCTATCATAAAGACATATAATTGAAAATACATAACCAAATTGACTAGTGTTAGTAGTATTAGTTGTTAGCTCATGTGTGAGAAAATACAAGTATATAATCAACCATTGTTCTTAGGGAAAGTGCACAATAACAAGTGAAATAAAACAAGTGTGAAACATTGATTTAGTTGTAATAATTTAATAAGTAATGGCCCTAAATTTAGAGTCTAATAAGAAATGATATATTTGTAAAGTGTAATAAACAATGGGCCTAGATCCAGAATGTAACAATCAAGGTTCTATGAGAAATTTGTACCGAGTAATGATATAATTATAAATTAAAATAACCAATGGGCATAGCGATAAAAATATAACAATCAAGGTGTCATGAGAAATGTGTAACAAGTAATGATATATTAGTCAATGTGCTACAACCAATGTGTGTTACCGAAGTATGTCCATAATCCAAGTGTTCTAAATAATGTTTACCATATGCAATATTTGGAAAAAGTAATTTATATAATAAACAATAGATGTAATAAAAGTATGTCACAAATAATGTGTATACAATTGAAATAACTCAAGCAAGATAAGTGAAATGTTATAGGAGATTAATTTTGACACACACACACACACACACACACACACACACACCACACACACACACACACACACACACACACACACACACACACACACACACACACACACACACACACACATAAAGTATGTTCAAGATGTAAGAGGGGTCTTACATAATTAGTGAGTTATCATAAAGCAAATAATCAATGTAATATCATGTAAAGACAATAATAATATATGAAAAATATTAAAAATCTTCTTTTTATTACTCTGATTTAATATAAACTGAATTAAATCTTAATTTTAGAGTAATTACTATAATGAATGATATGCAAGTGATAATATACAGTAAATGGACAAGAAAAACATGCAATAATATGAAACCCTAATCAAGAGAAAGAGAGAGGGTGAATTAGCTGATTTCACACAATATGGAGATGATCTAGGTAAGAGAACTGTTGAAAAGGTTGTAAGTAGTGTCATCAAGGATCACTGGAGGTTCTGGGACTCAGAGATGTGCATGACATAAGTTCCCATGGGAGGACAGGAGATCATAGGTGCTAGTGATTGATATGGGTGCCATTGTCTAGTCATATGCTTAGGTCGTGTCCATTTCTTTGTAGGAGGAACTTCATTGATCCAAAAATTCACCAATTTTTTTTACCTCGATCACTGAACCCTATAGGATTATTAATAATTGTCGATAAATTACTCCTTTTAAGTAATCAACTTGAAATAAATGAAAAAATGTAAATCACACTGCACACGGATTGATTACGGAGTTCAGAAATAGCCTACATCTTCAGGTTCTTATCGAACTATTACACTAGTAAAAATTTGTAAGTACAACATAGATCTTACAACAAAATCCTAATGGAATCTTACTTGCCTATAAATTGCTCCAACCTTTTGAAGAACACTGTTGATCAATCAGTCCATCCTCCACCTTTCTGGTGCCCAATAATCCTAAGGAATTTGATTGGCCTTCCTGACATTCGCAAGACACCTGAAGGCACTCCGGTCTAGAACTCTAGGATTTGCAAGTGCAAAATGTGGCTCAATGGGCCTATTGGGTAGTATTAATAACTCCCAATTTAAATATTTATTATATTATTTCCTAAAAATAATAGGCTAATAATAATAATAAAAAAAAGTGCCTTAAATTAAATTAAGGAATTTGAATATAGTTTAATAACTATATTAAATCAAATGCCCTTCGACTAGCTAAAAAGCTCATTAATATCTACCTGGGCTCCTTTAGTAATGGCTTGGTAGCTCTTCATTGTGTCTCTTCCTCTTGAATGAGTGTGTGGGAAGGCCTATATATAAGCCTAAGTGTCCCTACCCAACCAACTCATTGGACGATTTGGTTGGGCAACACCACCATCTCCGCTGAGGTCGTGGGTTTGACGCCCATGCATCTAATTTTGGTCACGGTGGTTTTGTTAAGCTGTGCAGATGAAATCCCACATTCATGGTGGGGTAGATAGATTTTGGTTCTAAATTAGGCTTGACCGCCCATATTTTACGTGAGTCTGGTCACGCCTTTGCCTACTTTTTGTTTTGCCACGGGTATGTGGCGAGCTGACATGCTTCATTGAGACTACCCAATATGTGGGCCCATATGTTAATAACCATGCCCAAGTTAGGTCGAGCATGTTGGTTCATTGTGACATTGGTTGTTTAAATGTTGGTGCCCATGTGCATTGGTTTATCCGCCCAATAATATAGGGCTATGCATAGTATTTGAATGCCACATAGGTGGCCAAGCTGGTTGGATAAACATCCCAAGCTATATGGAAACTCTTCCAAGGCAATAGGAGGTCCAATCTTGAACCATATGAAAATACACCCGAATAATGTGGCTCAAACATAGTGTAGTAATGTGATCAACTCGGTGGAGAGTTGATCACCTCACCAAGATAATAAAATAGCTCACTGAGCTTGAATCTATCCTCGATAAGCATATTGGAAGGATTTGAAATTGTGATGGCAAGCCACGTGGTGTCTTGAGGACCCACCAAGTTGGTGATAAAAAAATAGTCTTCACAACGGCCGATCTCCCTTCCATTATAAAATTTGAGCCTCTTGTTCTTGTGACCAACTTCTCTCTTGTTAAATACTGGAGATTGCAACCAACTCAAACAACCTTCATTTTTTTTTCTTTTTGCCACTCGGTCGTAATTTTCCAGTTGACCTGGTCTCGCCTAGGGTTGTAATGAAGCCAAATTCTAAACAAACCTGATATACTGTAAATAACATAACTACAAAAGAAAATAGATCTCCTTCTTCGTTATTCAATAATCAATTACAATGTTTCCTAAATAGGAAAACAACTCCCAACTCGAGTTTCCGTGCAAACCCTAACTAACTTTGACTAAATCTACTCTAGGTGGCGGAATTTACTATTTTTAGCAGTTTACTAGAACCTGCTATTCTTAGTAAGTTTACATGCTTATTCGTACGGGAACAAAAATTTCCACGCATCTTCTACATTCCTAAATTAGAGGAATTTCTAAATTTCTAACTCATAATGCAACTAATAGACTAAAATTAACTAATGCCCAAAAATAGGAAAAATCTTAACTACAACTTAAATCCTAATTTTCAGCCTCAAGGTACTGGATTTAGGGCCCGAAAATGTGCCAAAACTTTCCCCAATTGGTAGGGATGGTTTCTGGTGCATTCGTCTCATTGAAACATGTGGTTTTAAAAAAAATACAGACAACCGAAGCTCAAGTTATGACCTTGTCAACTTCCTACTAATTTTGGCGCATCATTCTCCCCTACTTGAAAAAAATGCAACTCCTGCAAGTTGTCTTCTTCAAACTGCTTCCATTTATCTGCATCCAACTTCTTAATCTCCCACTCTGTGACCCAAGTATTTTTCTCTTGTTCCAGTCCTTTCCAATGTACCAAATATTTGTTGTATTTCCCATGTCGCGTGTCCATTGTTTTCTTATCTAGAATCTGATCCACTTCTTCTTTCTTATTTACCAGAACCTGCTGCCTCCAATCTACTACTTCATCAATAACATCCCCTTCTACACCATCCCCATGAAAATAATACAAATATGAAACATTAAACATTGGAGAAATATCAAAATTCCCTAGCAATTCTACCTCATAAGCATTATTATTTATTTTTTTCACAATTTTGTAGGGACCAATCTTCTTGTACTTCAGCTTGTTATAGGTTCATTTTGGAAACCTTTCCTTCCGCAGATATACCATAACCAACTCACCAACTGTAAATACCTTTCTCCGTCTGTGCACATCAGTTATTTCCTTATACTTATCATTATTATTTTGCAGCTTCTTCCTGAAATTGTTGGATGTGTTCGGAAAATGCGTCTGCATCATCACTAACTCTGCCATCAACTGGTAGTTGTACCAAATCTAACACCCCATTTGGATTACTCCCATACACAATTGAAAATGGAGACTTTCCTATGGATCTATTTATGGAACTGTTATATGCAAACTCAGCTTTTGGTAATGCTAAGTCCCATTGTTTCGGATTTTCCCCAACGATGCACCTTAATAGGTTTCCCAAACTTTGATTGACAACCTTTGTTTTCCCATCAGTCTGAGGATGATAGGCATTGTTGAATTGTAGTTGAGTTCCCAATTTCTACCATAAAGTCCACTAGAAGTGACTTAAGAACCTTGTGTCCCTATCTGAAGTAATGGTTTTTGGAACACCATGCAAAAAATGAACTTCTTTGAAAAACAAATCTGCTACGCCTATCGCATCACTTATTTTATTGTAGGAAATAAAATGAACCATCTTAGAAAACCTATCAACAACCACAAAAATTGAGTCATTACCTCATTGTTTTTTTGGTAATCCCAAAACAAAATCCATACTCAGATCTATCCATGACCCTTTAGGGATAGGAAACGACATATACAACCCTATATTTTGTGCATGGCCTTTTGAGGCTTGGCAAATTCAACACCTCTCCACATATCTTACCACATCTCTCTTAAGCTTTAGCCAATAGTATTTCTCTGCTACCAAGGCTATCATCTTATCTTTACCAAAATTCCCAGCCAAGTCTCTACTATTGAACTCTTTCACTATATTCTCTCTCATAGACCCAACTGGAATACATAGTTGGCTTCCCTTGAATAGGTAGCCATCCTGTAAAATGTACTCATCCTGGAAATCTCTTGCATTATCTGAAAATGGATGAATTAACCTTTCAACAATATCCTTGAAATCAAAATCAGAAGAATACAAACCCTTTATTTTTTCAAAACCCACCACCTCATTTTCCATACTGGTAAACAAAGTCACATGCCTACTCAATGCATCTACAACTTGATTCAGTTTTCCTGATTTATGTTTTAGAGAAAAAGTATAACCCTACAAAAATGATACCCTCTTTGCATGCCTACTATTTAACTTCTTTTTTGTATTCACATATTTCATGGCTATGTGGTCTGTAAATAACACAAACTCCTTAGGCACTAAGTAATGCCTTCAATGCCTTAATGCTTGTACAATTGCATAAAATTCCACATCATAAGTAGAGTATTTATTTCTTACCTCATTTAGTTTCTCACTAAAGAAAGCTATTGGCTTTCCACCTTGACTTAGAACAACACCAATACCCACAAGTGAGGCATCAAAATCAACCTCAAACACTTTATCAAAATCTGGTAGTGCCAAAATGGGTGCCTTTGTCACCTTCTTCTTCAAGAAATGAAAACTATCCTCAGTTGCCTTTGCACACAAAAAATCCCTTCCTTTTGTGCAATCTATTATAGGTGCTAAAATAGTGCTAAATTTTTTAATAAACTTTATATAAAATGTTGCTAGACCGTGAAATATTCCTACCTCTGTTATACTCCGTGGAGTAGGCCATTCAATAATTGCCTTTATCTTTTCCGAGTCCATCTGTACCCCATCTGCTGAAATAATAAAGCCCAAGAATACCAAACACTCTTGCATAAATGTGCACTTCTTCATATTTGCATAGAGTTTCTCTTTCCTTAACACTTCAAATATCACCCTTAGATGCCTCAAATGTTCTTCTTTAGTTTTACTAAAGATCAAGATATCATCAAAATAAACCACAACAAACTTACCATTATACTCCTGCAACATGGTGTTCATAAGTCTCATTAAAGTACTAGGTGCATTGGATAACCTGAATGGCATCACCAACCACTCATATAATCCATTTCCTATCTTGAATGTTGTTTTCCACTCGTCTCTTTCTCTTATCTGAATCTGATGGTAACCACTTCGAAGATCAATCTTGGTGAAATACCTAGATCCAGCAAGCACATCCACCATATCATCAAGGTGAGGTATTTGGAACCTATACTTGATTGTAATTTTATTGATTGCTCTGTTATCTGTGCACATTCTCCATGTTCCATCCTTCTTTGGTTTTAATAAAGTTGGGGTTGCACACAGACTCATGCTCTCCCTTACGACACCCTTTCTCACGAGCTTTGACACTTGCCTATTCAACTATGCATGCAATGTCGGGCTCATCCTATAAGCCGCTTCATTTGGGAGTGAAGACCTTGGAATCAAATCAATATGGTGTTGAATATCTCTTTTGGGTGGTAATCCGTCTAGTAGATAATTAGGAATAACATCAGAAAATTCTTCTATTAATTCTATTTTTTCTACTGGTATTTGTGCACTTGCAGGTTTATCCTTATTTGTGACTAGTGCATAACAGAAACCACTTGCCTTTGCCTCCTTCACAAATTCCTTTGTAGAAAAAATATTTTCAGCCTTCCCCTCTTCCTTAAGAGGTAGGAAAACTATTTTTGTTCCATCCTTCTAGAAATTATAAGTATTCTTTCCCCCTTCACGAATAACTTTCCTATCAAATTGCCATGGTCTTCCTAGCAGTATATGACATGCATCCATATGAATAACATCACACCAAATCTCATCCTTGTAACTATTTCCAATAGAAAAACTTATTAAACATCTCTTATCAACAGTAACTTCATTACCCTTCTTAAACCATGCAATACGGTAAGGGTTAGGGTTCTTCTCACAATGAAGACCTAATTTCTCAACCATCTCATTTGAAACCATGTTCTCACAAATACCACCATCAATAATAACATTACATACCTTTCCTCCTGAAGTGCATCTTGTTCTAAAAATATTTGTACGTAGCCATGCATCTCCCTTGATTCCATTTCTTGGAGCAATCATCGTCCTCTTGATCATAAGATTTTCTCCAACATCTGGTGGAATTTCTAGGTCATCTTCATCTTCTACTTGTTTAACTTCAACAAGATTTAATATTAGAGCATCTCCTTGCCTCTTTTCATGTGTATAAGAATGTGGGCATTCAAAATCCCGATGCCCCTCTTTACCACATATGTAACAAACAAATGGTCTTCGTGGAGCCTCCCATCCTCTACCGCCAACATATCCTCTGCCCCTAGAAAATCTTCTTCCTCTTTGTTGATTCTGGAAATCTTGTCTTGTATCTTATTTCTTTTCCAATCCACGAAATGATTCTCCCCTACCCTTGCTAAAACTAGCTTTTCCCCGAAAGGAAGATGAGGCACCCTTATTCATTCCAGGTGATCTCCTAAAACTTTGACGATTTTTTTTCCTCAGATTTTAAGGCTAATTGATAGCCATCCTCCATGCTCTTAATCCTATGCATACTTATCTCATATTGAATAGAAAATTTTAATCCATTTACATACCTTGCAGCCATTTATTCCTCAGTTTCTTCATGCTCTACACAAATGGACAACTTGTAGAACTCATCTGTGTATCCTTGCATTGTTTGTAAGTTCTATCTGAGATTCTAAAACCTCCTCTAAAGGGTTTGGGCATAACCCACTGAGATAAATTTATCTTTCAACTTCTTCTCCATCTTACTCCACGTCCTAATTCTTTCTTTCCCCTTTCTTGACCACTTTTTTTATAGGTGATCCCACCATAACATAGCATGACCTTTCAATTTCGTGCATGCAAATTTTACCTTCTTTTCTTTTGACATGGCCTTCCACTCAAAACATTTCCCCATGCTAGTCAACCAGTCTATCAGCTCCTCTGGTTTTAGACTACCACCATACTCTGAAACATCAACTCTTATCCCATCATTCTTTCCTTCTAATGCTCGAAGCATCCTTTCTTCAAAATCTAATGGTGGTGTTTGCATTTCCTCCTCTTCACAAACTTCTTCTTCATTTGTGTCATCTCCACCTTGATTTCCTCTCTGGGTTATCATTGTAGCAAGCGCAGCAACTTTCCTCTATAGATCTTGCATATTTCTATTCATATGAGCAATACCGCCTCCTCTTCCTCTTCCTCTTCCTGCCATATTTTTTTAAAGACTCGAACCCACTTTGATGCCTGATAATGAAGCCAAATTCTAAACAAACTTGATATACTGCAAATAACATGAACTCTACAAGAAAATAGATCTCCTTCTTTATTATTCAATAATCAATTACAATGTTTCCTAAATAGGAAAACAACTCCCAACTCGAGTTGCCATGTAAACCCTAACTAACTTTGACTAATTCTACTATAGGTGGCAGAATTTACTATTTTTAGCAGTTTACTAGAACCTGTTATTCTTAGTAAGTTTTCCTTTCAAAGAATGCCAATGATCAATCAGTCTGTCCTCCACCTTCCTAGTGCCCAATAATCTTAAGGAATTTCATTGGCCTTCTTGATGTTTGTAAGATGCCGTAAGGCACTCCGGTTCAAAACTTCAAGCTTTGCAAGTGAAAAATGTGGCTCAATGGGCCTATTGGGTAGTATTAATTACTCACAATTACAATATTTATTATATTATCACCTAAAAACAATAGGTCATTAATAATAATAAAATATAGTGCCTTAAAGTAAATTAAGGACTTTAAATATAGTTTAATAATTATATTAAATCAAATGCCCTTTAACTAGCTAAAAATCTCTTTAATATGTCCTCGAGCTCCTTTAGTAATGGCTTAATAGCTCTTCGTTGTGTCTCTTCCTCTTGAACGAGTGTGTGGGAAGGCCTTTATATAGGCCTAAGTGGAACAAAAATATTGTTTTAAAGCCTTATCGGCTAACTCCCTACCCAACCAACTCACTGGATGAGTTGGTTGGGCCACTCCATCATCTCCGATGAGGTCGCGGGTTCGACACCCATGCATATAATTTTTTTCGTGAAGGATTTGTTAAGCCGTGGGGATGAAATCCCACATTCAGTGGGGTAGATGGGTTTTGGGTCTAAATTGGGCTTGGTCGCCCATGTTTCACGTGGCTCCGATCACGCCTTTACCTCCTTTTTGTTTGGCCACGGGTATGTAGCGAGCTGGAATGCTTCGTTGAGGCTACCCAATATGTGGTTTGAGATGTTGATAACCATGCCCAAGTTGGGGTGAGCATGTTGGTTTGTTGTGGTATTGGTTGTTTAAATGTTGATCCCCACGTGCATTGGTTTATCCACCCAATAATATAGGGCTATGCATAGTGTTTGAATGCCACATAGGTGGTTGAGCTAGTTAGATAAACATCTCGAGCTATATGGAAACTCTACCAAGGCAATAGGAGGTCTAATCTCAAACCATATGAAAATACACGTGAATAATGTGGCTCAAACATAGTGTAGTAATGTGATCAACTCGGTGGAGAGTTGATCACCCTAGCGAGCTAATAAAATATCTCACTAAGCTCGTATCACTCTTCGATAAGGATATTGGGTGAATTTGAAATTGTGGTGGCAAGCCACATGGTGGGTTGAGGACCCACCACATTGGCGATAACAAAATATTCCTCACGGCGGCTAGGCTCCCTTCCGCTATAAAAGAGTAGCCTCTTGTTTTTGTGACCAACTTCTCACTTGTTGAAGACCGAAGGTTACAACTAATTCAAACAACCTTCATTTTTTTGCTTTTTGCCACTTGGTTGTAATTTTCCAGTTAACCTGGTGCCACTTAGAGTTGACCATGTTTTTGACCAGCCACCATTTACACATTCAAACTCCATTCGACATTCAAATAGTCAATGGAAAGATCTCAGAATGATCTTCCGTACTATGTTGATCCTAGGATATTTAGTGAATATCTATCCTCCACATTTTCCTCTAGATCATTCATTGTGGGTTTCCTTTTGTCACTCTAGTTTTACTCCTAAATCTTCAATTTCACCTGTAACCTGTAAAATAGATGGGTAGCTACACATACCCACCAACCACATGAAACCTAATAAATAAGATGAAAAATGGGGAGTTTGGCTGACCCCAATGGTCTCCCGAAGAGTGAGCTTACGCCTGAGTGTTGCACTACATCTCAGACTCCATGTAGTTTTGTGTGTGTAATGATACCCTAGGTTGACCTTGTGCAAGTTGCATTATGATAGTAGGATAGATCTAGAATTCTCTAAGTATGCAAATTTGTGTGATGGAATAAAAAGAACTTACCCTCCTATGTTGTGTATGTAGAGTGATGCAACCTTTATCCCTTTTATGGATGTGCTAGATGGATGCCTTTCAATTCTCTTGTTCCTTTGAATGTAATCTTAGGTGATTGTATATAATGTTTAGTGTTTGGCCCCTTATTTGAGATGCATAACTATGTATATGTGATTCCCTTGTTTGAATTTCATAATTGAAAACTAAAAGGCCGACCCAAAGTTGTAAAAGATGACCAAAAATAAAAGAGGACCAAAAGAATAAGAAGAAGGAAAAGAATGTCAGGAGTGCCCATAAGCAGCAGGAGTGCATTGTCACTTTTGTCCTAAATGGACGTTAGTGCCTGAGGCCATAAAATATAAATAAGTCAAATACCAACAGACTGTAAGGTGTGTAAGATCGCTAAAAGTATAAGAGACAAAACAAAAAGTCCCAAAAAATGTTTTCAACCACTAGTTTTATTTCTTAGGAATCATGTATATATTAGTATGCTCTAGGGCCTAGAAATATACCTAAGTGCATATATTTTGTGTCTACATTTTCCCTCCATTTATGCTATTTGAATTAAATTCAAGTAGTGTAAAAGAAGTAAGGCACATACATGTATAGAGTCAAGAGAATCCATATTGCACAGTGCATGTAACATATATAAACGTATAGTGTGGTGCATCACATATCACCGTTTTGACCCATGTGGCATAAGAGGATATAATTTTTTTTTGTAAGGATCAACTTGGAGAAATAGTTGTGATGGTATTAAAGATGTTGGATTATTTTTTAGAGGTGATAGAAGAGGTAGGGAGTGATCAATTCCTAACCCGATTTGTTGGTAATTGAATGATTTTGGCATCTTTCCACCAAAAGAAGAGTGTTGGGAAGAGAGGATTGTTTTTATCTCCTTCCATGATGCTTCCCAAAAAGTTCCAACCATTACAGATTGATAAAGATTGAATCATTACCTGTTTAGTTCCGATTGCAAATTATTTTGTTCCTGATTGAAGAACCCATTTAGGAGTAGTACAGGAAAGGTAATAATGTCTCATTTCACCCAATCCTACAGTAATGGGTGTTCCAATTTAAATAGTATTATATATCTTCCAACTTAGGCCATCTGGAAGCAATTATGATGTAATTCATCTCTCAAGTTAGGTCATATGGAAGTGATAGTAATTATGCTTAATGTATTGATTGATTGATTTGAGTGATAAAAGTTGATTTTTTTTAAATTATTGGCAAATAGTTTTTTGAAAGGGACTATACCCTTGTACAACAAGGCTCAGGAGCCAGAATAGGAAAAATAAGCTCGAAAAGAAGGATCAACATCCTGATATAACAATAAGGACCAACTGTAGAACGCAGTCTGCAAAGAAACAACCAGCAGCAACACAACAGCAAATAAACATCTGCTGGACAGCGAACAAACAGCAAACACGTAGTGGTCCGGCGACAAAAATGATAACAATGTACTCCGGCCGACCACTAATGGAGAAAACATCCAGACGATCATCACAAAAGATCCCAACAAAAACTGTCAAGGAAGGAACCAGCAAAAGCAAACCAGCTGCAACAAAACAGCAAGAAAACAACAACAAAACAACAACCCAGCTGCCTAGCAACTGCGTAGCAGGCCATATGCCAAAATGTAGCAATAATAGCACCCAAAAAGACAAGAATCAAACCTTGTCCGATATGGTGGGGGATTTAGATTTAGCATTACCCTTCTTTTTCCGATCCACCACTGTCCATTCCTGATTTCCCACATCCACTACAATCGGAAAAACTGCAATAGGTTTGATGGGGAAGTGATCCAAATGGGAGGTTGAAATATCTTTAATCACTGAATCAGCAACCTGTAAAGAATAATCTGGAGGCTTCTCTGTATTGGTCTGCGAATCAATCATGATGGGTGAGTTAGCTTGCAGGGGGGCACTCGATTCCTTAGCCGGATCTGAGTCGATTGTAAGATGTTCAGGTAGAGAATCCCTCGACCATGCTGTTTTGGTCTTACGTTTGAAGTGTTCACAATCATCTGTAACATGACCAGTTTGGAAGCAACGCCGACATCTGAAGGCAAGTCTCTCATAGTCTATCCTCTGCACCCAGAGCCTGGCTCCAATCTGTAGATTGATTTCTGCTGGTAAACATTTGGAGGTATCGAGATCAACCAGGATTCGAGCATAAGTAGTATGGGTTTGAATGGAGGTCTTATCATCGACTGCTACACATGAGCCTAAAGTATCCCCTATAGCAATGAGACAAGATCTGTTCCAAAGCTGCAATGGGAGTCCTGGTAGACGAACCCAAATCGGGTAGGTATCAAAAGACTCCTTTAATGGGTCGAAAGATGGATACCATGGTTTGGACATAAGCCCATGTTCCCCCCAAACCCAATGTTGACTAAAAATTAAATCCCTATCTTCAGGGGTTTCAAAGACAGCAATGAAGTAAGCTTTAGCACAAGGATAAAGCTCAATCTTACCTTTTATTTTTTCTCTCCATCTCTGGGCTATCCAGTCATGAAGCTGAGAAAGCTTAGGCCAAAATTTGTGAAATCTGCATATGAGCCCCAGTTGGGAGAGATTTTCCTAAGTTGATAAAAGTTGATTTGAATAAGATGTGTTTAGAATATTACTCACGGAGATGTTTTATATTTTTCCCCATATTATGTCATTTGGGGAGAAAATTTTGAAATAGCTGAAAGTATCAACTTTCGTATAAAATAATTATAACCATGTTTGAATGAGATATGAGAAAATGTGATAGTAGTGTATTAGGAGTGTCGATTGATTGTGTTGTATACTGAGAGGAATTATAAGATGATATTGATTGTATGCCCCCATTTGGAGAAAGGGAAAGGAATGGAGAAAGAAGAACTAATTTGAAAGAAAGGATATTAAGTAGTATATAGTAACTGAGAAACAATATAGGAGATGCAGTATAGTTGAAAAAGTATGGGTAGATAGTGAATGGTGAGTGAGTTGGAATGGAAGATGGAGTGTACAAAATTATAAATTAAAAAAGTAGATGAGATTGTGGTCTGGATGGTGTAAATGGGGAGGAAAATGGAATAACGAGGCTCAATATATAAGCCAAATCATGTGCCTGGTATTAGTTGTAAGCATGGTGGCAAGTAGTAACTATAATATAGAGTAAATTTGAATTACTATATATAGTAATATGGAAAAAGTGAGTATTAATTTCATTTTTTGAGAGTGGTTGTAATTTTTATTTCTAAGCGGTAAGGATTCCATGCATTAAAGAGGTTGTTTAGACGAGATTCAAGAGGGTGATGGTGGTTGTGGATACATAGACAACCACGGACCTGGTATGTATGACTAAATTTGAATTTTTTTGTCAAATATATTTATTATTATTAGTTTTGGTAAAATTTGAATTTTTACAGTATTTGACGTTTCTGCGTAATACAGAAGCAGATAGGGTGTTTCTATCCTTTGGGACACTAGCGCTCATTTCCTAGCTCTAGTGACCTACTTTTGGGCGGTAGTGTCCAGCTCCTAGGCATTAGTGTCCAGGGGTAGGCATTTGGCATTATTTTGGGTATTTTAGGTTGATTTTATGTTATTATAGTTAATTTTTAATGATGTCAGCATGCTAATATTGTACATTGTCACTTGTTTGTCTTGTGTAGAGGGATTTCCACTTAAGGGATTTTTGTGCGGGTTGTCACTTGAGCATGT
This sequence comes from Taxus chinensis, assembly GCA_019776745.2. Lineage (NCBI taxonomy): Eukaryota > Viridiplantae > Streptophyta > Pinopsida > Cupressales > Taxaceae > Taxus > Taxus chinensis. The sequence continues at coordinate 13,851,694 of CM034150.1, forward strand.
TACTTGGTTTGTGGTTAACAGACGATGAGTGGGATATATTAGATCATGTCAACATGAAGCATAGTACTAGATTGGGGTAAATACCCCATGCACCATAATATACCTGTATTGACTACATTTTATGAGAGATGTACAAGGATACTTGTACATTATAGTTTCTAATATGCGATATGACAGTGATATTTTAGGATACATATAGGATACTTTGACTGCCTATTTTTGGAGAGAGGGTGTAGGTGATGGTGGTAGTAGATGCCCATGGCCAGATTAGGGTGATGAGTATATGTCAGGAAATATATTATCTTGAATGTGCTTGTGATATATGGGGTTCCATGATTACAGAAATTTATAGTAATGTTACTAGCTTCGTCGATGGTTGTGGAGGGTGGTGAAGTTGGGATTTTATATAGGATGCATGATATTTTTTAGAGTATAGAGGAACATGGTACTAGATATGCGTGGGCATGGTGTGTGTTGGATCATTTGTACAAATATTTTTATTAGTTTACACAAAAGGACCATGGAGGTGGATTAGGAGTTACCACTCTATTGTATGTATGGGCATATGCACATATAGTTATAGTAAGGCCACTCAGTGTGCCATGGGTAGATTGGGCTCAGGAAGAGATATTTTTAGTGAGGTGGGTGGGGACCCAGTCTAGGAGGATGGACATGACCACATAGAGGTTGATCCTAGATTAGATGGACCCTAGGGCCATTATATGGAGGTCTTATAGAGACTATGGAGGATGGGTGGAGGATAGTGTTGAGTTGTGATGTATTCGACACACAATGTGGTTAGAGGATTGATTTCTAAGAGTAGAAAGGTTGTTCCAAGGTGAGTAGGTATATCGACAGTTTAGGATGGCTCGGGACGTGCCCCAGAGCCATATGTATGGTGTTGATCTATGAGGGAAGTGAGACAACCAAGGTCAAGCCTAGGCACTACAAGAGCACAACTAGTGCCCCCAGGTCTAGATGAGGAATATTCAGCCATAGGACCCATATGGGTGGATGATGTGGGATACAAAGCTTTTCCAAACTAATAAGTTCATGTAAAAAAAACATGCTTTTCCATATAAAACAACCAATAGATATTTATTACACATGAATTTTAATTCTTTTAACAAAAATAAAAATATACATATTAAACTTTCTTTTTAAAATGTGAAAAATGTAAATTCATTACAGAAATAATAGTTATAAAATTATTTACTTATTTGTATAGAGGGATAGGAAGAACACTATGTTCCTCAATGAATTGCTACGTGGTAACCCAGATCCGGCACCTCAAGCTATGGCCGCATTATATGGAGGAATTAAATCAATTAAAATATCTTCTTGCCCTAGCCAGGAACCATCTTGGGTTATACTTTATGTACCCCAGTTAGGACACCCTTCAAAAATGACCCTCTCCAATGCCCACCACTTGCCTTCACTTAGACCACATAAAAATTATTGATCCACTCCCCAAAAAAATCTCTCCCCTCTCTATTTCTCTCCCCATCATGGATTTAAATAATTCCCCTTGGGTGATTTGGTAACCAACACAACCTTTCATAACAATTTGTTTTTTTTCTTTTACAAATAATTACATTTACCCCTAACGGGTCTACAATTGTAAATTTTAATCCCTCCTTTTTATAAGGAGTTTGAGAAATCATTTAAATCTTTATTCCTCCCCATTTTATAAAGGGAATTCCATGTACATAACTCCCCAATCTATTTTAAAGAGGTCTTTAATATATATTTCTTCTAATTTAGAAGTCAACCTTTGAAAATAACTTTAGAGTAATTATTTTCTTTTCATTTCCTTTTGGGGAATTTTGTCACATAACATTTCTCCCCTTCTAAATCAGCTGCTGACCTCAGTAGCTTTATCTTTATCTGAAACATAAACAAACCACAAAGTTCATTAGTCAAAATAAATATGGATATTGTTCATGAATATATTCTTCTTTTTCCCATGTTGCACTACCCACATCAGAAAAAGTCCATTTGATTTTTACTTCATTTATTTCTCTATGCCTTAACTTTCTAGTTCTTTTTTCTAATACTAATTCAGGTTCTATTTTAAATTCACAATTAGGTTCTATAGATATATTTTTCCAATCAATAACATGAGTAGAATTATAAACAATTTTTTTTAATAAACTAACATGAAAAACATCATGTATCCTATATAATTCAGGAGGAAGAGCTAGTTTGTAAGCAAGTTCACCCACTCTTTCTAATACCTCAGAAGGACCACAAAAATGAGGAGCTAATTTAGCATATTTACCAAGTTTAAGTGAACTACGCTTAGGTTTAACTCTAAGGAAAACTTGATCACCAATTTCAAATTCCCTATAAGACCATTTAGAATCAGCCCAACTCTTATACCTATCTTGTGCAGCTTTCATGTTCTGTCTTTCCTTAATTATAATTTCTTCCATCTCCTTTAAATTATCATTATCATACCAAGTTCTTTGGACAAGGTCAGACTAGGAAATAGGTGTGTTACAGTTCCTACCATATACAGCTTCAAAAGGTGACATTTTTATAGTGTTATGGTATCCCTGATTATATGCAAATTCAATCAAATGTATATAGTTTTCCCAATTTTTAGGTTTATCACTAGCATACATCCTTAACATATCTTATAAAATTCAATTTACTCTTTCAGTTTGTCCATCAGTTTCAGGATGATATGCCGTACTAAAATTCAGAATTGTACCTAACTCATTGAATAATGATTTCCAAAAGGAAGAAGTAAATCTTGGGTCTCTATCTATTACTAAATCTTTTGGAAGACCATGCAAATGAAATATTTCTTTCATAAATAAATGAGCTACATCAGATGCAAAATTTTTAATTTTAGTTGGAAGGAAATGAGCCATTTTAGTTAATCTATCAACCACAACAAAAACACTATCCTGACCATTTCTAGTACGAGGTAGCCCAGTGATGAAAACCATACTCACTGATTCCCATTTCCATTTAGGAATTCTAAGATGTTGCAACTTACCCGGTTTACTACATTGCTCTGATTTTACTTTTTGACAAGTTAAACATTGTTGCACATAAGTTCTAATATCTTGTTTCATTTTAGCTAAAAGTAATTCTTTTTTATAGACAAATAAGTTTTCTAAAATCCAGGATGACCAGCAATAGGGATATCATGAGAATCTCTAAGGATTTTATTTTTAAGTCCAGGAAGGTCTGGTATACACATTCTATTCTTATAATACAATAATCCATTAGACCTAATTAGATAAGAAGTAAGTCTATCATTTAAATGTACATTACTAGTTTCATTTTTCAAGCCTTCATAAAGTTCTTGGAAATATACATCAGTAGATAACTTAATTTTAATAGATTGTTCAAACTCACTTCTTTCTAAAGCTAAAGCATTAACAAAAATTATTTTCCTACTTAATGCATCCGCTACTAAATTGTCTTTTCCAGGAACATATTGAATTTCGAAATCATACTCACTAAACAATTCAACCCATCAATGTTGTCTCATATTCAATAAAGGTTGAGTAAAGATATGTTGTAAACTTCTATGATCAGTTTTTATAGTAAATTTGTTCCCTAACAAATAGTGTCTCCAAATTTTCAAAGCATGTACAATCCCTAACAATTCTAAATCATGTATAGGATAATTTTTTTCAGCAGGAAGTAATTTCCTAGATTCATAACTTACAACTTTATTGTCTTGCATTAATACACCACCAATACTGGAACCACATGCGTCAGTAACTACATAAAATGGTTTAGAAAAATCTGGAATACGTAAAACAGGAGCAATTACCAATTATTCCTTTAATCTATTAAAATCTTGATCACATTCTCAAGTCCAATGATAAGGTTTATCCTTTTTTGTTAAATCAGTTAATGGGGAAGCTATCTTAGAATAATTCTTAATGAATCTACGATAAAAACCAGACAAACCACATGCACATCTTTTGGTATTACCCACTCTTGGACAACTTTTACTTTATATGGGTCTGGTGCAATTCCCTTTTGAGAAATTATATGTCCTAGATAAGAAACTTCAGTTTTAAAGAATTCACATTTGCTTAACTTCCCATAAAGTTGATATTTTCATAAAGTTTCTAAAGCTAACCTAACATGGTGTTCATGTTCTTTTTCACTTTTTGAGTATATCAAAATATCATCTAGAAATATAATCACAAACACATCTAAGAAAGGTCTAAACACATCGTGCATCAAATTCATAAAAGTTGCAGGAGCATTAGTTAACCCAAAAGGCATAAATACAAATTCATAATGTCCATATCTATTTCTAAAAGTAGTTTTCAGAATATCTAATTCTTTAATTCTAATGATGATACCTAGAACACAAATCAATTTTAGAAAAGTATGTAGCACCACTTAATTGATCTAATAGGTCATCAATTCTAGGTAAGGGATATTTATTCTCGATGGTCAATTTATTCAGTTGTCTATAATCAATACACAATCTCATAGTTCCATCTTTCTTCTTAACGAATAATACCGGTGCACCCCATGGAGAAACACTTGGTCTAATTTTTCCTTGTTTAAGCAATTCAGATAATTGTACTTTAAGTTTAGCTAACTCAGGAATCGATTGTCGATAAGGGGATTTGGATACAGGTTCCCACATCATCCACACATATGGGTCCTATGGCTAGGAGGATGGACATGACCACATAGAGGTTGATCCTAGATTAGATGGACCCTGGGGCCATTATATGGAGGTCTTATAGAGACTATGGAGGATGGATGGAGGATAGTGTTGAGTTGTGATGTATTCGACACACAATGTGGTTAGAGGATTGATTTCTAAGAGTAGAAAGGTTGTTCCAAGGTGAGTAGGTATATCGACAGTTTAGGATGGCTCGGGACGTGCCCCAGAGCCATATGTATGGTGTTGATCTATGAGGGAAGTGAGATAACCAAGGTCAAGCCTAGGCACTACAAGAGCACAACTAGCGCCCCCAGGTCTAGATGAGGAATATTCAGCCATAAGACCCATATAGGTGGATTATGTGGGATACACTGAGGCATATAGGTAGTGGTGGGAAAAACACCGATGGTTGTTACTATTTCTAGTAGTTGTAGATGTAGCAGGTGATCCGGTAGTTGGAGGAGTTGAGGTCCAGGCACTCGCCCCTGAGATAGACAACATAACAACAATACAAGTAGAGTGTAAGTATTATATATGATGTTTGCTTTACTTATTAAGTTGGTTAGTGAATGCGACGATGCGTAAGTGCTAATATGAGTTGTTTTTTGTGTGGTTGTAGGAGGTACTTAATGGATGTTGATCAAAGATGCCTCTATATGCATGTTAACGCAGAACATGCCCCCATATGTGCTCATGGGTGGAGGGATTTTAGAGTGGGTGAACGTGATTGCAGGTGAGCATGCCCATTTTTTTGATTTGGTGGTGATAATTGTAGCTACATGCATTGTGTTGTTATTAAAGCATAATGAGGATCGTGTAGAGATTGAGAGAGCTACTCAGGACATAGAAGGAGGAGGCCTAAATCAAGATGTATTTTCACATTATGTGGAGCTACAGGGCTGATATGCAGAGTGGGAATAAAATATTTCCATATTACAGAGCCAACTTGAGAGGTATAGAGCTCAAGATCGATGGCGTATGGTTAGTGGTGAAGCTTTGAGTTCGAGGGCTCCTGCGATTGTAGATAGTGATAGCGAGGATGTTATATGATGTATTGTATATGATGTATTGATGCATGGAGGATTTCCTCTAGTGATTTTATTTAGTAAAAATGATTCTAACGATACATACATACATACATACATATATAGATTGTTTAGTTTGTTAGATTCTATATGTATTGTTGGAAAGGATCATTTAATATATATTGTTGATTGTTTAAATTTATTACGATGTGGAAATAATTGATAAGTAATGGATTGAATAAGAGTGGGATATGAATAAGAGTGAGTAACATATCATATGGTAAATAGAGATGTATGTATGTGATGAAATGTGGTATATAAGTAGAAATCGTAATGTGATTATATATGATAAAAGAATAAAATAGTGATGTTTTACGAATTTTATAATGAGGAGATGTGTAATATTTTTTGTACTTGAGCATGATGAGTATTAAGGGGGAGGAACAAACGATTTCCCCCAATGTGAGAGCGAGGTTCATGTAAGTAACAATTCCCTCAACATTCATGTATGAACCTTGAGAACATGAGTGTGCCATCTAGTAATGAGATGGAAATGGATATCATCTACCATAGGTGTAGAGGTTTGTGATGTATATTAGGAGCATGTGGATCAACATCAACATATGTATACGTGACGAATTGGATATTAGAGGAGATGGTGTTTACAATGGGAGGTGTAATGCTAAGAAGTGTGGAAGTTTGCTGCTTAGGAAGCCAATGAGATATAATAGCAATATGGGTAGTGTGAGAGGAGGTGGAAAGAGGTGGGACACCTAGATGAGGTGGATGAATGATGACCTCAGGAGATGTATGGATAATAACCTTAGGCAGCGGTGAATGAGACAAGATAATAGTGGCAGAGGCTCACTTATGTGGAATATGAGAGAGAGAGTGTGTGTGCTCATGAGAGCAGGTGTGAAAGGAAGTGACACCCTTATCTTCTAATTTATGTATTCTATCATGAAGGGCATAATAATCAGTGTCACAATGACCATTAATGTGATGAAATTTTTAAAAAAGGATGGTCATGATGCCAATGCAACCGGTGAAGGGAATGATGCTGGTTAGAAGGTAAACAGATTAGTCGTTTATCAAGTAACATAAGAAATACATCTTGTGGTTTGGAAGAATGTGAAAAGTATAATGGTTCATGGGTGGGAGGTGGGGAAGAATTAAGTGAATTCCAATGCAGTGGTGGGGAATGAGGACACTTACACGGAGGAGGAGATGATGACCATGAAGGGGGTCAATACATGGAAGAGGAGAAGACTTAGTAGGCAAGGGAGGAGTAGAATAAGTAGAAGGATGTGTTATACCATGATCCAAATTTAAGTATTTTTATAAATCAATAACCTTATAGAAAATATGAGTAAATGAATCACATGTATTATATAATATATTTTCTTTTAATGAAGGAATTAAGCCATGACAAAATATAATTTGCATTTCTAGATAAAAAAGGATGAAATAATAAATGATGCATGCAAGAATTAAAGTGTAAAATGTAATCTAAGATTGGTTACTTCTTTCCTTGATGCAAATTAGGAAAATGGTCATATGTAACTTTATGTCCATTTTTAGAAATAAAAGATCTAAGAAAAACATCCTCCATATCATAATAATTACTAATAGATCCATTAGGTAAATGAGTGTACCATTGGAGAGTGATATAAACAAGGATATGAAAAAAGGCTTTTAGTAAAAATATATAATTAGAATAGTATTCCATGGATAATAAAAAAAAAATTATATGCAAATAGGGATTTCCCATGCCATCGAAACATGAGAAAGTATGCATAATGAAAACCTTGGGGAAAAAGCAATTGTGAATCTTCTTTGGAATGGGGCTTCCGGGAAGGGTGTTATGGTCAATGGAGGCATAATAAGATTTTATTTATAAGGTAAGGGTTTGGACCTTGTACTAAAAATCACCTAAAAATACATGAGGGATAAGATGCCATATAAAGGAATGATTTGGGCAGTGAGAGGCACATTGAGGGGTTTAATCTTGCCATTATGAGTGATCATGGGAGCCTGTAAAAGGGGAGGAGATGTGAGAGGGGGAAATGAATGTGGAAGCTATATGCATGTACTAGGTGTAGGGTCATGAGACATAGTAAGAGGTGCACTAGGAGTAGCATTGGTGTCAACATGGCCATAATTGGAAATAACTTCAAAATTATAAGAAAGAGGAGTTGTAGATTAACATTCAAAAATATTAATGAAAGAAACATCATCATGAACATGTGCAATATCATTATCATAATCAATATCACTCTCATCCATATTTTCGCAATAAATAAGTTCATTAAGAGAATAATAAACATACAAATAATCTAAAGTAGTTTGAGCATTGGATGTAATAGGGAAAGCATTGGAAACATCATCACTTAATTTTGCATTATCGTTATTAGAATCAGAGTCGCTGTCATCCATATTTTCATAAGAAAGAACCTTATCATGCAAATAATCTATATTAATGCTAGAATTTTCCACAGTACAAGGAGAGGAGGATGGACCATCATTCATGGTTATGGTAGATGAGGAAAAATATTTTTCAATATTTTGATAAGGGGAAACTATGAAAAAATTAGGGCTTTGGAAACTAAAAGGTGGAGAGGCTTGGAAGGCAAGGAGTTGTTGGAAGAATTTTGGATCATATTGGGGATTTTGTATGAGGTCACGAAATTCAGATTCTTCAGATGCATTACAAAAAATTGGTTGCATGCACATATAGGTCATATCGTGATTTGGGGATGGGTACCTTTTATTATCCATAAGGTATTTGGATCCTAGGGAAAGGATTTCGAGTAAGGAGAGGGTTCACCAAATTATTTAATATAAATTGAATTAAATCTTAATTTCATAGTAATTATTGTAATGAATGGTATACAAGTGACAATACACAGTAAATGGACAAGCAAAAAGCAAGTAAAAATATGAAACCCTAAGCAAGAGAAAGAGAGAGGGTCACTTAACTGATTTCACACAATATGGAGATGATTTGGGCAGGATGACAATTGAAAAAAACTATAAGAAGTGTCATCAAGGCTCACTGGAGGTTCTGCGACTCAGATATGTGCAAGACAAAAACACCCATGGGAGGACAAGTGCATCTGGGAGCTAGTGACTAATCTGGGTGCTAGTGTCTAATCAAATGCTTAGGTTCTCTCCTTTTATATGTAGAAAGAGCTTCAATGTTGGTTTCATTTTGTCACTATGGTTTTGCTCCTAGATCATCGATTGTACCTAAAACCTACAAAATAGATGGATATATGCACATGTCCACAAGTCACATCAAACCTAATAAATAAGATGTAGAATGGGGAGTCAAATTGACCCCAATGGACACCTGAAGAGTTATATTACAAATGAGTGCTACACTACATCTCAGAATCCATTTAGTTCTATGTGTAAGTGTTTGTAATGATGCCCTATGTTTTTCTTATGTAAGTTACACTACGATAGTGGGCTAGATCTAAAATGATCCAAGTATGAAAATGTGTGTGATGGAATAAAAATAACTTACCCTCCTATGGTGTGTATGAAAAGTGATAAAACCTTTGTCCCTGATATGGATGTGCTAGATGGATGCCTTTAAATGCATGGTTAGGTGATAGCAGATAATGCTTAGTGTTTGGCCCCATATTTGAGAGCCATAGTTATGTATGTATATGTATATATGTATATGTGTATATATATATATATATGTGTGTGTGTGTGTGTGTATGTATATGTGTATATGTGTGTATCTATATACATACATACATACATACATACATACATACATACATACATATATATATATATATATATATATATATATATATAATTCCCTTGTTTGAATTTTGTAATTGAAAATTAAAAGGCTGACCCAAAGTTCTAAAAGATGACCAAAAGTAAAAGAGGCCAAAAAGAATAATAAGAAGGTAAAGAAGGTCAGGAGCACCCAAAAGGGACAAGATCGTCTGAGAGCCTTTTTCCTAAATGGGCGCTAGTGTCTGATGCCATAAAAGATAAATCAATTAAATACCGACATGATGCAAGGTGTGTAAGGTCAACAAAAGTATAAAAGACAAATCAAAAAGGCCCAAAATACGTTGTCAACCACTACTTTTCTTTCTTAGGAATCATGTATATATTAGCATGCTCTAGGACCTAGAAATTTACCCAAATTTATAGATTTTGTGTCTACATAGTTGCATGGGTGAGTTGATTGTTAGTATGTTTCATTATGCGTAGTGTGTTGTTATGTGAGTTATAACAATGCACATAACAATAGTATTACTATAACTATTGTAGTGTTTCAATTATTTTATTAAGGAGATATAAAAACCTACTTATATACATTGTTTTTTGCATAATAATATAGGATGAACATAAATTTTCAATGGGAAACTTATAACTAGAAATTAAAACCTAGGTAACCAAAAATATTACAGAAAATATATTATAAGCCTAATTATAAGCCTACCATGATACGAGAAAGGAAACATGGCTACCTTTATGGCCAACAATAATACTTTCAACATGTTTGAAACCTAAAAAAAGAGATTCCATCCAGGTATATAAAGATACATGGGGACCGCTATCATCATCAAAAGACCTAGATGATTCTTTTCTTTCAGTTGAGTGGAGGTCCCTTATGTTACAATCATACCACAATCTGGATATGTGTGATGTCCTATCATTGTAAAATGTTACATTCCTTTTTGAAGGGAAAATATATTGATATCAAATTTGTAGGAAACTTTGAGGTGTTGGAGGATGTATGGCCATATTGTGATGCATATAAATTTTCTTCCAGATTTCTCCATATGGATGATGATGATTCCATTCAAATATATTTGGTTTGAAATAATAGATTTCTATAGCATACCATGAAATCTTATAATTTATTAGGATATTCCTGGAAATATCATGATGCAGTTGTAGGACAAGATGATCAAATATTTTAGTAGGAAGATATTTTTGAAGAAAATTCTTAAAAGTATTTTGGTATATTTGTTCAATCTCCTACTTTATGAGGTTTTCTCCAGATGTCAATTTATAATAGATGATCTTCATGCCACATTCTAAATAATTCATTTCTCTAGATAGTCCTTGGTCTTGGTACTAGCTACCTCACTATCATTCCTTTTAATGGAGTATCATCAACTAATTCTATGAACTTGTAATGCCTTCATTTCCATATGAGAGTACACAAAACCATGAGATCTTGGAGATAATTAAAATGATACCCATGATATTCTAGATCTTTGTAGGAAATTTCGAGTTGAGTCATAGAGTAAGGATATACATGTCTCTTTCTAGATGAATATTTTGAGCATGATATGACATTTGGTTGTCATTTTATTCTATAACCCTTATAGATCTATGTTCATTATTATATGCCCGAAAAGGTCTAACAAATTCATGAATTACCTGAGTAACATTTATTGTTGTTGTCTAGTTGAGCACTTTGCTAGAAAAATATGTCAGTACAATCTTCTTACTTTCAATGTCTTCAACTTCAAATTCATAATTGTTAAACCATAAACCCCATATTTGAAGACAATTAGAGGAATTTCTATTTGACGTATCTCCTTTGCTTAGTATGACCATAAAATATTTTAGATATGATCTTAGAATGATTTTTTTGAATTGAAAAAATAAAATGAAAGCTTTATAGATTTATTTGCATCAATAATTTCCTTATGAGTTGAATGATATTTGAGCTTTAAACAATTAAAATGCACCACATGCATATCTACATATTATATATTTTCCAGAATCTTCTTTTTCCTTTAGGATAACACCCTAGTAATTATTTTTAGCATCTGTCTCAATTATTTTGAGACCATTTCTTGGAAGGGGAAAAAAAATTCTAAACATGTTGCTTGATTATTTTTACTAATACAATCATTTCTAAATTCCATGGATTATTCAGAAGTTAATTTAGTGGATGGAGTTTCCTAAAACCTCTCAGGAACATCACAATGCACTAGTAGACTCCAAAATATTTTTGTTTCCTATAAGAACATGAAAAATGGACTTCATTGGAGCAATATATTGTCCGTAGAAGATGTGAGTGGAAGAAGCACAATTCGAAGTAACTTGAGAATCATGTTGTGACACGTGAAAAAATGAAATCGGGAGAAGGTGAAAAAATTGTTTTTATGACTTCGGTATTTGACACTCATTTATGGATGGTTGCACCATGCTATTTTCTAGTTGGGACCCCTCAACCATGGTCGACACAGTCTTTTATCAGAGTGGCATCATTTCTGCCAATGATCATCATTTTTGTCAAAACACTTGAAGGATTGCAACGTGGTGGGTCCTCAGGATACCATGTGGTTTGCCACCATTGGACCGCATTGGAACCAAGTTAGGGAGCGAGTTATATTGGGAAAGTGACCCATTCCAAATAATCAAGAGGCTATCTCTGTTGAATGAGCCAAGAGCGAATCACACTGACCGATGGAGACAACTCAACGAGTTGTACACGTTAGGGCTGAAGACTTGGTAAACAAAATGCAACTGACATGGACATAACCACATCTAATCCTATGCATCACATGATATATTAAGACCAATATTATCTCTCTCCTGGTGAATGTGGGATATCTCCCACCAGAAAACTCAATAGCAAAGAATGACATGTCCGGAATAGATAAGAAGAGTAAGGTCGACGAAGGGGTCGCAATGACATGGCATGGTGGGATAGCTATGGGGTGGACACGTGGTGGGGTCACTGATGCATGGAGTGTGGAGTGAGTATGGAGGCTGAATCGTGATTGTAACAAAATAGTAGAGGACAAGGCAGGATTTAAACCCTGGACCCACCACTCCTAAGTCATTATACCCAACCAACTCGACCAACCAAGTTGGTTGTAAATGGATATGTTGATAAGGCATATGAACCCAAATCTTGGGTTGAGCCATCCCCATATAAAGTCCCCCCTCGCTACCACTCAAGACACAAGGTTATTAATTCAAATCCAAGGCATAAAGAGTTAGGAGAAGATTTGTGAGAGCCTTTTTAGGAAAAATTGGTGAAAGTATAAGACCAATTTTTGTAATAGGAAATATTGTATAAATTTGGGATTTAATTTTACTAACTCACCCATATTATTTTAAATGCCCATTGAGCCATAGTTTTCTTGTGTGAATTCTTGGAATACCATTTCAGAGCCATAGGGCATTGATCGCATTGGAGAAGACATGGAAGCTTTGATCTGATACACTAGACATTGAAGACCAGGTTATTGTTACTTGGTGACCATGAAGAGGATCGTTGTCCCGAGCTATCTAAGACCAATTCAGATTATTTTGAATCAACTTGCATATCAGGTTCTAGAGGCACCGAAACATTCATTATAAGCATTATAAGTGTAATTGTACTCGAATTCAGAACTTTTATAATGAATCAGTTCATCTAGTGAACCCAGAGACATAGGCACTTTGGATGAACTCCATTATCAACTCAGTGTGGTGTTTTTATTTTGCATTGCATTTTTAATTAAAGCTGATTTATTTTGGAGTGAATTCGGTGCAAGTAATAAACTACATATAGGAGTTCGAGGTCAAGAAAATTTTGGCCAGATTTTTCATATCAATTTGGTATCAGATCAAGCTAAATTAACAATTTGATTACTTTAGTTTGTGTAGTTGGTTCAATTGTGATTCAATAGGTACACGTGCACTATGGGAATGTTATCAAAACAGGTAAAAATTGATGATCTTAAGGAATATATTCGCCAGATCCAAAAAGAGAAATCTCTCGTGATATCAATGTATTTCTCCTTGGAAGAGGATAATGCTTGTTTGAAATCAAAATAGTAAACCAAGGATGAGCTCTTGGTAAGGTTACAATGTGGCGATCAGAAAAATTATTTACCTTCAACTTCAGATGTAGAAACCATGATAGATGAGTGCACTGTAAGTTGTTCACCACATGAATCTTCTTCCCATTTAGATTTATATTTAGGTAATGATGTTTTTGGTTCATTTGAAAAACATACTAATGGCATTGGATCATGATTATTGTTGAAAAATGGGATATGATGGAAGAGACCTTGGTAAAAATGGCCAAGGAGTTACTAATCCAATATGGGTTGAGGATCATCCTCGTTTTTTAGTTTTGGGTTTTTTGAGTGTGGGAATGGATATTGTAGATTGCTCCAAGCATGTTTATGGGAGACAAAATTCTGAAAGAAAAGTGAATACCCCACTAGTCCTGCAGGAAGATTTCTGAGCAAGAAAATGGTGTTTTGTTATCACAAGATGGAATTGGTAAGAGAAAACAATGAAGAGATAATGAAATTACACCTCTACATTCTTACCATAATCATAAACACAATAAAAACTGTAAAAATTTTGATCCAATTTTTTATTTTAAGAAATATGGCTGTAATATTCAGAAAATGTGGAGTTCTTTTCCCTAACTTTTTGTGGATTGCATAACCATTCAGTTGCCAGTTTCTGTAAGAGAAGGACATTGTTAAATATTTTGGATCCATTCCTTAAGAACAAGGAAAATGGAAAATACCGATCTTTTCATTCAGAGGAAAGAAATGGACTAGGTGTTTCCTCGTCCCAGAAGAATGACAATAGGACATTTTGCACTCATTTTCATATGAGTGGACTTCGAATGGACACTTGCTGGAAACTTCATATCTCACCATCAGAAAAAGAAGATGGAATACAAGCATGTTGCAAAGGTAAGGGAAGTTCCTAAACCGCCACCAACTAACAACTTAACCCTAGATTAGGTAATACCTAAAAATGAAAGTCCTTTAAAATTGGTTGGTCAATAATTTTTCAATTATATATTGTATAGATCTTTATTGTTGAATAGTATGCAGTATTTTTTTAGGAGTTCAAATTTGTGAGAAAATTGAGGGACATGTTTACCATACTCAGTGAACTTTATTACATTAATTTTTTTGGAAATAATCCATTTATATCTCCTTTTTTAGATTTTGAGTTCCTGATATAGTTTGGGTATGGAATAAAACTCATATTTCAGCTTTAGAGATTTGACAGTGTTCGGTTTGTTTCTATCCTAGTTGCACTGTGTAGAATGTTGGGATAGATATTTTATTGACATAATCATAGAGTATCAGTTATACACTTATCCCTTTTAGTGAGCATGTGTCTATTTTTAAAAATAATTATTATTTATAATGGTAGTTATAATTGATGGGATTTAACAGTTCAGAGCTGCTGAAGAGATTAGCAGAATCACAGAGTATCAGGGGAAAATTGCCTATTCTAGCAAATAGTTGTCTAATATTTACTGATTAATTTTTTGTGATTAGATAATCAACAATTTTAATTGATTTAACCCATAATGATATTTTTGGATCCTGTATGTGTTTGTGTGATGCAAGAAGAGGATTAACAACATTTGTGGGTGAAAAATAACTTTTTGTGAACAGAAAGCCTTCCTAGTAGGGAGGTGTGATGCGGAGGTAAATTTAGTGGGAAAAGTTTCCCAGAACTAAATAGTAAACTCTGAGATATTTTTTTTGCCTTTAAGAGCATGAAAAATAGACTCCGTTGGAGAAAGATACCATTTGTAGAATATGTCAGTGGAAGAAGCACAGTTGGAAGAAAATGGCGAATCACATTGCAACACGTGGAAAAATGAAACTGGGTAAAGGTGAAAAACTTGATTTTGTCACTTCATTCTTTGACACTCATTTGCCGATGGGTGGACCACACTATTTTCTAATTGGGGGCCCTTAGCTAGGGTCGACACACTCTTTTATCAAAGGGGTGTCTTTTCCACCGATAATCATCATTTTTGTCAAAGTGATTGAAGGATTGCCACATGGTGGGTCTTCTGGCCACCACGTCCTACCACCATTGGTCTACAATGGAACCAAGTTATGGAGAAATTTTTAGTGGGAAATCAAGCCATTCCAAATGGCTCAGTGAGCTATCGACATTGAATGAGCCAAGGGTAACTCACAACAACTGACCAAGCCAACTCAGAGGGTTGTACACATTGGGTCCAAAGACTTGGAAAAAAAAATGTAACTGGCATGGCCACAAAAACATCTAATCCCATGTGCCATAGTTATATTAAGCCCAATCCTATCCCCCACCAGGTGGATGTGGGATATCTCCCATCGGTTAACTCAACGGCTGAAAATGATGTAGGTAGAACGGATAAGTGGAGCAGGGTTGACGGAGGGTCACAGTGACATGGCGTGGTAAGATAGCTATGGAGTGGACACGTGATGGGGTCACTGATGCATGGAGCATTTCATAATTATGGAGGAAGAACCACGACCATAAAAAAATAGCAGAGAATGGGGTAGGATTTTAATCTCGCATCCAATGCTCCTAATTCGTCGCGCCCATCCAACTCGGCCAACCAAGTTGGTAGGAAATGACTATGTTGATAAGGCATATGAACCCAAATATCGGGCCGAGCTATCCCTATATAAAATCCCCCTCACTACCAATCAAGACACAAGCTTCTCAATTCAAAGCTAAGGCATAAGGAGTTAGGAGAAGATTTGTGACAGTATTTTAAGGAAAAATTTGTGAAAGTATAAGACCTATTTTTGTAATAGTGTTGGTCGTCAAATAGGACTTTATGAAGAGCAATAGTTAGGGGACAAGAAGTCCCTCCTCTTTAATGGGAGAGGTTCCCTTATTCAGAAACGAACTTATTTACAAATATACAAAACATGATTTTCTGGTTGAACTTGGATATTACGAAAGTGTTTTCTATAAAGATCATCAATTACAAAAGGACCCAGGAATGAGAATACGAGAATGAGTAGAAAGGCAACACTCAGAATTATAGATAACAGAGTAATTCTTTATGTATGCGAAGTTACACTGAATTGAAACAAGATCATTTGTATCATATAAATAAGATGGAATTTAAAGACACAAAGTTCTGTAAATAACATCTGCCAGAACACAAAGTTTCTTAACATAACACAGACAAATGATCTTCACAAAATTAAATGAAAAGCTGGGACAAAAGAGATCAGATAGACAAAGAATGAAAAGCCCTTCTATATTGATTTTGTTATGGTCTATTTACACTTTCAGAAAATAAGCCAAGTTCTTCCTCCTTTTCAAAATGGCGTGGAGAGGCCATTATATAGCTTACAAATCAGTTATGCTTTGTAAATACTTCTTTTAACTAAAGATTAGTTAAGGATTGCCAATCGTAATACCTCAACTTATTACAATGAATCAGAGAAAAAGAATTATAAAAGAAGAGAAGAATAAGGAGAAGAAGACAGGTGGTTATGAATGGGAGGGACCCACTGACTTCAAAATTTGCTGCCTGAATCTCTTCAATGCCTTGGCTATGTCTCTGCCACGAGGGACTGACGTGTTGGCTGTAGACTGAGCCCAAAATCCGAGGCACTTCTCCATTTCCTTTTCAAACTCGACATGAGTATGGTAGAATCATCTGCGCCATTGGTGTAGGGTTTGCATCAGCCATCCTCGACCAAAAAATCGCCAAAGTCAAGATGATGAGCTTCACTGTCCCTGAAATTTGATCTTCATATTGATAGTAATTCGGAGGGTAGAGCTGCAAACTAAACTCGGGAAGGAATTACAGAGGGAAGGGATACACGTGCAGGATTTTAGATTGCAATGGTTCGAGCAATGGATAACATGGAAGCAGCGTGAAAAATGCATAAGGGGGTTGCTCATTATATAGCCGATTAGAAGAGAGAAAGATAATGAATGCACATTTACCAATTTGAATAAGCAAGATATTCAGGTAGAGCGGGAAAAATAAGCACGAAACACGCGACTCGGCCGATTCGGGTAGAGCGGGGAAAAGACACACAAATGCCTTTTGGGACATGAAAGCGCGAAGTACGCGGTTCGGGCGATTCGGCCAAAAATGGAACAACTTGCTAAATTGAACTTGGGACATTTGGGACATGAAAGCGCGACGGGCCCGAAAAAGACAAACTTCGGGGAAACCGGCCGATCGAGGAACAGAGTGCCCGTTTGAACTTGGGACAAAAATGTCCGACATGCCCGAAAAAACACACAAAATGACCCAAAAAAGTAGATTTTCTCAATTTCTCTGACTTTTAACATTGAGTATAATAGAGAAGACACTTAAACTCAAAATTTTGAAATTTTCACTTTCTTAAGAGCAGAAGAATTTTGAGTGGACAACATCTGGCTCCTTCTAGGGATGACTTGGCATAAATTCAAGGAATGAGACAAGGTAAGAACTTAGACAAACTTGGGGAAGCAGACCAGTACCTTATCCATTGGGCCACGGAACCAAAAATCAAACCAATACAGAGGACAACACACCAAAACAAAAAGGAAAGAAAAACAAAACGCTGTACAGAATATACAAAGGACTCCCTAATCACCTAAGACTTGAACAACTTAAGGTACTGCCCACTATAAGGAAGTGGGAGAGGAGAACCATCCATGTAATCAAGATAAAAGGAATTATTACCAGCAAAGTGTCTGATCCTGAAAGGTCCGAGCCAAAGGGAATCAAACTTTCCATGGCTGCCACGAGGTTCATGCCTTTTATCCCACAACAAAACAGTGTCTCCAACTTGGAAATTTCTGAACCTGGCTTTCTTATCAAACAGGACCTTTACCTTCTGCTGGTGAACAAATATCCTATCAGCAACCTCCAATCTATCCTCATTCAATTTGTGCAGGTATATTATTCTCTTATCCAAAGCATCACTGAAACTAGTATCTTCAATAGCCTTCATTAGATGCAAGGCTGGCAGCTCCACTGTTACTGGCAATCGAGCTTCTACTCCATATACCACTCTAAAAGGAGACATTCCAATAGCTCTCTTTGGTGTGATCCTATCTGCCCAAAGAGCATCATAGAGCTTCTTGTGCCAGTTTCGTTGAGACTCATTGACTAATTTCCTTATAATAGTCAACAAATTTTTATTAGTGGATTCTGCTTGCCCATTTCCCTGAGGATAGTAATCTGAGGAGTGAGCCAAAGAAATGCCATACCCATAGCAAAAATCCATTATCTCAGTTGAAGGGAAATTCGAAGCATTATCTGTCACAATCTTGTTAGGGACACCATACCTTACCAAGATGTTATCTTTGATGAAGCTGCATACCACTTCAGAAGTAGTACTCTTAACTGGAATAGCTTCTACCCATTTGGTGAAATAATCCGTGGTAGTTAATACATGAGTATGACCAGCACTAGAAGCAGGATTAAGTGTTCCAATGAAGTCCAAACCCCACTGTTGAAAAGGTTCTTCAATTATAACTGGCTTAAGAGGCAAAGAGGCCAATTTGGGTCTTCCCACGAAGGTCTGAAAAGCCTCACATTTATCAACCCACTTGGATGCATCTCTGAACAAGGAAGGCCAGTAATATCCTCCACGAAGTATCTTATGAGCAGTGACCATTGATGAATAGTGTCCTCCACATGCCTGATCATGAAAAGCTGAGAGCAATCTTTTCTGCTGTTCCTTGTCCACACATTCTAAAAATCTTCCATCTAACCCACGTTTGAACAAGGTGTTTTCCCACAACACATATTGCACTGACCTTAGTTTAACAATCCTCTTTTCTTTGGCAGTTAAATGAGAGGGGCACTCTCCATAGGTGAGAAAATGAGTGATATCAGCATACCATTCATCAACTGAGCTAAGAAACAGAACGGTAGGAAGGCCAACTTTATTCTCCAGTAATTCATGCTTAGCTCCTTCAGCAATGAGCTCACAAAGACCTTTTCCACGAACAAGCTTGGTCAGTTTGATGTCAATATCATATCTTGGACCTTAGCAACCCAGTTCCCTCTCTTAGATCCAAATTCCTGTTGTGTGAGAATTGACTTAATAGTTGTATTCGGAACCAACACCATGGAGTGAGAGTTGAGGATGTAAAATCGAAAATGCTTAACAGCTTTGACCACCGCAAAAGCATGTTTTTCCATCATGGTGTATTTTAACTCATGATCTTTCAGAATATAGCTCATGAACGCAATTGGGAGTTCATGCTCATTAGAGTCTTCTTGAGTCAAAACAACAGCCAAGGTATTATCTGTGGCATAGCAATAGATAATAAAATCTTTGCTGAAATCAGGACAGGCTAAAACAGGAGTTTTAGCAATAGCTCTCTTAATACCTTCAAAAGATTCCTTTCCTTCAGAAGACCAACCAAACATTTGTTTCCCTTTCATCATTTGAGAAATATTCAAAGTTAACTCTACAAAATCAGGGATGAACCTTCTTAAAAAATTGATCTTACCAAAGAAAGAGTGCACGCCCTTTTTGCTGGTTGGGAGAGGAATTTGCTGGATATCTTGAACTCGCTCAGGATCAATCTTAATACCATCTTTGGAGATGATGTGCCCTAATAATTTCCCCTATGTGACATAAAAGATAGATTTTTTAGGATTCAAAGAAATCCCATGTTCTCTGCATCTTAGCAGAACTGTCTCCAGGTGGTCAAAATGATCCACCCTTGTTTTAGAAAACACTGTCAAGTCGTCAAGGTATATGAAAATACACTTCCCTTTCAAACTTCCAAAGGCCAAATCCATAGCTCTCTGAAAAGTGGCACTAGCATTAATGAGCCCAAAAGGAATTCTCTTGTAAGCAAAGGTACCCCAAGGAGTAGTGAAAGTTGTTTTGTGTTGATATACAGTATCAACCTCTACCTGATTATATCCCGAGAATCCATCAAGCATAGATAACATTTCAGATCCTGTTACTGCTTGCAAGACCTGATCCATCATGGGCAAAGGATAATTATCTTTCAAAGAAGCCTGATTCAGATTCCTGAAATCAACACAGATGCGGATCTCACCATTTTTCTTCCTAACAGGCACAATATTAGCAATCCATGTTGAATGGTGAATGGGAAAAAGGATTTTGGCCTTCAACAACTTCTGTATTTCCTGAAAGATGGTGGCAGCTATTTTGGGGTTGTATTGCCTCTGTTTCTGCTTAAAAGGCTTAATTCCAGGTTTGAGAGGAATAAAATGTTGCATATCTTTTGGTTTGAAATCTTTTAAATCTTCATAAGAGTAAGCAAGAACATCCTTATACCTCTTTAAAAGATCAATTGCTTTCTTCCTTTCATCTGTTGTGCAACATTTTCCAATGTTCACAAGCTTAGGATCAGTAGAACTCCCAATATTAATCTTGTCATACTCAGCTGATTGTTGAGGTCCAGTAGAAGCTCTAGACTTCACATACCTGTCATGTTTATCAAATAGTTCCTCTAAACTCACCAATCCTTTAGGAATCTTGTTTCCTTTGAGATTGATGCATCCATCCTGATCTGTTTCTTCTCCTTGGGTGACTGCTTTGTCAAAGGGCACACTTTCACGAGGCAGGTTGTCACTTCCTTCAAAATACAGCTGTTCAAAATTACCCTTGAGTTCTAAGAAAGAAAGCAAGTGTTGATCATCATTGAAAATTTTCCAGTTATTGGTATTATCAGGTACACTAGGCCGATGGACCATCTCAATGGTGAACTTGTCTTGAGAGAAGTCAGGATGAGGAATCAGTAGTGACCCTGAGACTGCTAGCGAATCAGCCCTGCTGTTCTTCTCCCTAGGTATTGCTTCGATGGAGAAAGCATCAAGAAATTCAATGGAATCCCAAACCTGATTCCAGTAATGTTTCAACCTTCCATTTTTTACCTGGAAAAGGCTTCTAACTTGCTTTACAATCAATTCTGCATCACCACGAGCCAGAAGATTCTTTACACCTTGTTCTTTGGCCACTTCCAGTCCAAGAATGAGAGCCTCATACTCTGCTGTATTATTAGTATTTTCGAATTACAACTTGAATGAAAAAGGATGTAGGCTTCCTTTAGGTGACACCAGTAGGACACCAGCTCCAGAACCAGCTAAGGAACAACTTCCATCAAACTCTAAAATCCAAACACCATTAGGATCTTTAGGTGACACTTTGGGGAGTTGAATTTCATCAGGGGACATAATCATATAGTTACCATACCCCATATCCTTATAGAGTATTTGTGCTTTAGGATCATCCGTTTTTTGTACAATATACTCAGATTGCTTCTCAGGCAACAACTTCTTCATTTGTCCATTAACAGGTACGAGTGCATGTGACCAATCCATTTAAATTTCTCCACTCACATCCTTACAGAAGTTCCTACTTAGCAACATCCCATATGAAGGAGGAATATCTGCTACTAAGATGGTAGCCAAAACTCTCTTCTCAGGAAAAGCAGCAAAAGCCACTTGTGCATCTTTAATTCTTCTGACCAGGGGCACTTCCTTACTCTCCATAGAGTAACAAGATCCATAAGTGCGTGTGAGGGTCAAGCCTAAGGCATGAGCTACTTTAGCAGGCATCACGTTGTCTGAGGCTCCTGATTCTATGACACAATTACTGAGCCTATGGCCAGCTATAAGAAGTGTTACATAAAATGGTTTAATTTTGTCATTAGGTGAGGTGACAGTGGCTACCAGACTAGGCTTTGGTGTAGAAGAAGGAGTGGGTAAAAGGCCTTTAGAGGTGGTTTTAGAATGAGAATTGACAAAGTGAATCATTTTAGCAAAAACTTTGGGATGGGTTTGATAATACTCAGCCTCTGAGATTTGAACCTTAGTCTTTTTCAGGTGATCAATAATATCAAAAGACCCAGAAGTGGATGGGCCATCATCACTTGAGATCCTAGGTTTATCAACTTTAGGGGAAAAAGAAGTAACTTTAATAGCAGGATTGACAGGACTCACCATTGGTGTAGATGAGATGGGGATATGAGATCCTCTTTTTACAATTACAAGGATAGTTTCCGGCTGCTCCTTAGATTTCTTGGGGGGCTGCGTCACTTTCTCCCTCTAATTTGTCAACTCTCGAGTCATGACAGCGAATGATTCACTATTCATATCCACTACTACTTCATCATAATCATCTCCATCATCAATGCCCTCAGTGGTGAAGAAATTAACTCGAGATCCCTCAAGTTCATCTGCTTCATCATCAAGTTCTTCCACAAATTCCTCGCAAGCTTCATTATCATCATCATCATCTGTTTCCTCAACTTCATAGGTTGCATTGACAGGAACTTTAACAGGAGGTCCTTCAAGTGCTAATCTTGTTTGAGAAGCAGGCAAATGATTTCTGGGCTGAAAATTCCTCCTTGGAACATCTGCATAGGGAGCATGTTGAGCCAATTGTTTCTTTATGGCAATGAGATCATTCGCAAGTTTTTAAACCAATGGATCAGTATTAGGTCTAGGGGTGGAAGAGGAGGAATAACTAGACTTAGATTTGGAAGGGTCTCTCCTCAACTTCCCTGACATGATTAAATCATCCTCGACACTAAAAGCAAGAGTTTGATCTTCAGCCAATGTTGCGAGATTAGCCCTTCTTAGCGCATAACTAACTTCAGGTGATTGGGCATTTAGGAAGAAACATTTTTGGATTTGATCAACAGGTCAAGTATTTGGTGGAATTTTATTAATCAACCTGTTGAATCGGGCCACAAATTCTCTCATGGGCTCTTGTGAATCTTTCTTTATCTGAGAGATTTGGGGCTAGCAAGGCTATGCACATCTTCTGCTAGTTTGAAACGGTTTTCAAACCTAGTTCGCATGGTGTCCCAGCTAGTGATAGCACCAGCCGGAAGGTGATAGAACCAATCAGTAGCATTATCTTGTAAAGTCTCAACGAACAGTCTCACGAAGACGTCTTCATGTTCAACTCCCAGAACTCCACATGCAACTATGAAGGCTGCGATGTGTTCATCAGGATGCACTTTTCCATCGCCTTTGAATTTAGGGATTTTCTTCCGGTTACCTCTGGGTAAACTCATGCAAAGGCTGAGGAAGAGCAAGGGGCCCGACACGATGACCCCAAGGCAATGGTACCAGCCATTCTTAGAAAAATGGCTTGGAGAGGAACTGCAACACCAACAAGAATCAAAGCTCAAAGATTAGGGATAGCTGGCTCCAAAGGAATATCACCCGTAGGAATTCTATCTTGAGCAGGTGGAGTGCTTGTCGAATGAGTCCTTCTATTTCTTGTTGAAGGGAAAGGAAAACCCTGTTGCTCCAAAAGCTGAAACTGAGAATCTTCAATACCAAGGGCCCTTCTCCCTTGAGTAAAACATGGAGTCACCAGATCAAAGAATGATAAAAAATTACAGAACTAGAAAATGATTTTCCCCAGTGGAGTCACCAAAAAATGTTGGTCGTCAAATAGGACTTTACGAAGAGCAACAGTCAGGGGAAAAGAAGTCCCTCCTCTTTAATGGGAGAGGTTCCCTTATTTAGAAATGAACTTATTTACAAATATACAAAACATGATTTTCTGGTTGAACTTGGATATTACGAAAGTGTTTTCTATAAAGATCATCAATTACAAAAGGACTGAGGAATGAGAGTATGAGAATGAGCAGAAAGGCAACACTCAGAATTATAGATAACAGAGTAATTCTTTATGTATGCGAAGTTACAGTGAATTGAAACAAGATCATTTGTATCATATAAATAAGATGGAATTTAAAGACACAAATTTCTGTAAATAACATCTGCCAGAACACAAAGTTTCTTAACATAACACAGACAAATGATCTTCACAAAATTAAATGAAAAGCTGGGACAAAAGAGATCAGATAGACAAAGAATGAAAAGCCCTTCTGTATTGATTTCGTTATGGTCTATTTACCCTTTCAGAAAATAAGCCAAGTTCTTCCTCCTTTTCAAAATGGCGTGGAGAGGCCATTATATAGCTTACAAATCAGTTATGCTTTGTAACTACTTCTTTTAACTAAAGATTAGTTAAGGATTGCCAATCACAATACCTCAACTTATTACAATGAATCAGAGAAAAAGAATTATAAAAGAAGAGAAGAATAAGGAGAAGAAGACAGGTGGTTATGAATGGGAGGGACCCACTGACTTCAAAATTTGCTGCCTGAATCTCTTCAATGCCTCAGCTATGTCTCTGCCACGAGGGAATGACGTGTTGGCTGTAGACTGAGCCCAAAATCTGAGGCACTTCTCCATTTCCTTTTCAAACTCAACATGAGTATAGTAGAATCATCTGTGTCATTAGTGTAGGGTTTGCATCAGCCATCCTCGACCAAAAAATACCAAAGTCAAGATGATGAGCTTCACTGTCCCTGAAATTTGATCTTCATATTGATAGTAATTCGGAGGGTAGAGCCGCAAACTAAACTCGGGAAGGAATTACAGAGGGAAGGGATACACGCGCAGGATTTTAGATTGCAAGGGTTCGAGCAATGGATAGCATGGAAGTAGCGTGAAAAATGCATAGGGGGGTTGCTCGTTATATAGCCAATTCGAAGAGAGAAAGATAATGAATGCGCATTTACCAATTTGAATAAGCAAGATATTCGGGTAGAGCGGGAAAAATAAGCACGAAACACGCGACTCGGCCGATTCGGGTAGAGCGGGGAAAAGACGCACAAATGCCTTTTGGGACATGAAAGCGCGAAGTACGCGGTTCGGGCGATTCGGCCGAAAATGGAACAACTTGCCAAATTGAACTTGGGACATTTGGGACGTGAAAGCGCGACGGGCCCAAAAAAGACAAACTTCGGGGAAACCGGCCGATCGGGGAACAGAGCACCCGTTTGAACTTGGGACACGTGGGACAAAAATGTCCGACAGGCCCGAAAAAACACACAAAATGACCCAAAAACGTAGATTTTCTCAATTTCTCTGACTTTTAACATTGAGTATAACAGAGAAGACACTTAAACTCAAAATTTTGAAATTTTCACTTTCTTAAGAGCAGGGGAATTTTTAGTGGACAACAAATAGGAAACATTGTATAAATTTGGGAGTTAATTTTATTAACTCACCCATATTCTTGTAAAGTCCCATTAAGCCACATTTTTCTTACGTGAACACCTAGATTACCATTTCAGATCCATAAGGCATTGATTGCATTAGAGGAGATACAAAAGCTTTGATTTGATACATCGGACACTGAAGACCAGGTTATTGTTACTTGACGGTCATGGAGAGGATCGTTGTACTAAGCTATCTAAGACCCATCTGGATTATGTTGAATCAACTGGAATACTAGGTTCTAAAGGCAACGACATATTCATTGTAAGCATTGTAAGTGTAATTGTACTTGCAGTCAAAAAATTTATAATGAATCATTTCATCTAGTGAACCCAGAAACTTAGGAACTTTAGCCAAACTCTGTTATCAACTCAGTTTGTTGTTTTTATTTTTTATTGCATTTTTAATTAAAGTTGATTTATTTTGGAATGAATTTAGTACAAGTACTAAACAACATATGGGAGTCTGAGGTCAAGAAAATTTTGCCCAATTTTTTTGGATCAATAGAGGTGGCCTTTTTATGGAATATTTTATTGTGAGGAATGCGTTTTGCAGCTACGCTCTGATAGAAACCTGTAATATAATTTACACATCTATGAAAACTTTAGAGTTGTACCAAATTTTATATTTCATTTGGAAATCCTTGAATCTTTGAAACATTGTGTTATTGGACCTAGATATCTCCATTTATAATGGTCAGTCCTAAGAAGGATATGGAAACCTTACAAACTTCCATCTTGGTACTTGAGATATGTAAACCATTAGTATAAACAACTTCATAGAACTTATTTATATGGTCTATGTGTTCTTTTGGAGATTTTGAATATATCAATATATCATCAATGTAGATTAAATAAAATTCAGAGAGGGAACCAAAAATTCTATCTATCACCTTTTTAAATATGGAGGGCGTTGTCTTTAGTCCAAATTGCAAGTCATTCAAATCATACTAGCCTTCTGATACCACAAAGGCTATTTTAAATTTATCCTCGGGATGTGGAATGATATGCCAAAATACACTTTTAAGATCAAATATATTGTAGACCCTTGAATATTTTAATATGAAAAATAAAATCATCCTTTTTTGAGATAAGATGTTGGAATGATTGAATAAGCTTATAAAGGGGCTTATAATCAACTACTAGTATCATATTTCCCCTTTTTAATTTCTCTTATTTATACATAAGGTTGCACAAGCCCAAGGGTAGTTGGATTCCTAAATAAAATTTCCTTGTAACAACTTGTAGTCTTGTTTTACCCAGTAAATAGCTATGCTTGCTGACACTTCATCCAAATAGATTCTATAAGCTCATCTAAAGCGTGTACAACCATCAGGTCCCTCCGTTGTTATGCCTATTAGAGGATTATCATGAATGTTTACCATATTCATAATCAAGTCATCTATTATGCACTGAGAAGTAAAATAAGCATGATAATTCAAAAACACATATAATAAGGAAACAAATAACCACTCAAGATAAACAACTCGTAAATTCCCAAACCACCATAATAAGCATAATTGTATTACATAACAATAAGTTTTTTTACATCATAATTGATTCAATACCTTGATACACAGGACTTGTTTCCTCTCATATAGACTCCAAAACCCTAAGATAAGAATCATAGATCTCACATACTCATTGAATTGAACCTCCTAAACAAGGATGCACTGCGCATGTGCACACACACATTGTTGTCTTGCATTTTTGTAAGGGAAAAATTCACTAGAAAATAGGGCAACCATACCACAGTGTCAATTTTTTTTAAAGTCATACCTTCCCAAGACACCCTAGCTTAGTCCATCCCTAACACCAGTCCTATCCTGTCGGTCAAATAATCCCCAAGTAAATTTCAAGTATTCCCCCTAGGTTATTTAGGAACAAACAAGATCATTCACGCATGTTGGGCCAATGGTTTTTAAAGTAAGTTTACATGCATACTTAGAAGGGGATTTCATCAGCCTTTCTAAGTTAGATGCATCATCCCCAGAGTGGATAAAAGGTCAAAAATAATCATGAAGGAATATTCAAGTGATATAAACACAAAGGAGCTGATTTTGGAACATTCAGGGAAGTTCTAGAGGTTTTGGAGCCGATTTAGTGAAAGGGGGCATGAGCTTCAAAGAAATATTCTAAGATTTCTATAGTGATTTGAAAGCCAAAAAAATTACCTCTAGAAATAATTTTTAATTCTCTACATGGTGGAAAATATGGGACTTATTTAAACTTCATACATTGTTCTAGGTAGTTCATTCTTCTAGCGCACTACAAGCGATCCCGAGAAAGAAGGAGAAATTTTGAGGTGTTACTGTAAAAATTGGATCTTTGGACCATCACAATTATTTTCAAAGGATTTTTTTAGGTGGAATCATATAACATTTCACCCAAAAATTCATCTAGGAGCTTGAGATATTGCCTTTGCAAGTTGGCTCCCAAGGTACGCTTTCAACACTTAGTCAAATTTCTGATGGGACACGTGGAAACCTATGGTGAAGGCACAATTTCATGTCCCATTTGCACCTTTACAAAGGGACATGAGGTTAAAAAAATTTCACCTCACCCCTAGGAAGCCTTCTGGTCACCCATATGACCATTTACTTACGCAGTACAACCCCCGTTGACTAGTTTGACCATTCACCCACCTACCGCTACATGTACGCCACATGTCATGCCCATGATGAAGGGTAATTTCATGTCCCATCTAAACCTTTAGAAAAGAGACTAAAGGGACATAAAATTGTGTCTCATCCCTAGCAAGCCCCCTGATCCCTCATGTGACCTCAAACAAGCTCCTGAGTGCTCTAGTTTAACCCCCTCTCCCAATTTGCTCATTGAATAAAAACATGACAAGTGTCATGCTCAGGATGAAGGGGAATTTCATGTCCCCTTTTCAACTTTCAAAAAGGGATGAAAGGGACATAATTTTTTTCCCCATCCCCTCCTCTTCCATTTTCAAACTTTAAATACCGACACTTAGTCATTTTTTCACCATTTTTCCCGCCACACCTCCATACGATGTTGGAACTCTGCTAAATTTTATCCATATACTAAAACTAATTTTTTTGCACTCAAATAGCTCCATGCAATCCTCCTTTTAAACTAAAAATCAAAAAAATAAAGGATCGACATAGAGAAGAAATGAATATTTTTTCCGAAAAATCGTGAAGTCTCCCAAACGAAAAATCATCATATCTCACAAACTACAAGTCAGATTCGAATGTCGTCTTTTGCATTCATCTAGACTTTCAGGCACCTTGAAAATCCCAGATGAATTTTTTTACATGTAGGCCCATATTTTTTTTGGTGGAAAAACCCTCATTCCCCATCACAAATTTTTTTTTTAAAGGTTCATTTTAAGAACCCCCCTCTGAAAAATTATTATAGGGTGGAAAATATCTGAAATGGAATTTCGAAACGAGGGAAAGTCTCTAAAAAAGAGATTCATGGAAAATTCAAATTTATAGGGTGTTTTTTCTGATGGTTTTGTATGGTTAGATGAGTGTTTGACGGCTGGAAAAAACTATTGTCAGTTGATTTAGATTGGATGGATGTTTATTCCAGCTAGGTGGATGTCCATGGAAGACACAACCCATAAGTCTTCCATCCAACCTGGGTTAGAAAACCAACTACTCTTGTTACGCACTATATTGGATGTGTCTATTCCAGTTCGACAAACTAACACTTGGTCCTCTATCTAATAGAGATGGATGGATGACCAAGTGCTAGGCTGTCCAACTAAAATAGATGTCCTTCCAATGTGAGATGGACATATTCTGTTAAGACAGGGCCCACTAGTTGCAACTGATTGGGTGGCTTGCGTGAACCGTATACCTACAATAATATGGATGGATGACTTTCACATGTGTCCCCAGGTGTTTACCTCAAACTTATTAACCAATTTTTTGTCACCATGTGTCCCTAAAACCATTAAGAGCCCTATATATACGCCTACGAGGTTCATTTCTTCACTTTTCCACTAAACTTTTACAAATCCATAGCACTATGATCTCTCCAATATTCTACCAAACTGAACGTGTGCACCTTTGGTTTTCCTCCATCTCCTATAAATTTCAACAATTACTAGCACCACAATTGCTTCCTACACCCAAATTCCAATACAAAAAATCTCATGTGCCCACAAATTTCAACACTGATAAAACTTAAAGACACACCAAAGGAATGGTTGTAAAAAAAACACAATTTATGGGGCTTGTCAACATGCCCCAATTCAAAACTGATATTTTTGTCCTTGATTACCTGCTCGCTTTTTACAATCAGAAACAAGGATGGTTTTCCATTCATCTCTGATAGATCGTACAATTTCTTTCATAAGTGGAGCCCATAGACGTCCATCGATTAACAATGGCTTACCATTCCAAAACTAGCCTGGCACTGTGACTACAAAGGCAATCCTTACAGATGAAGACAAAAAAAGTTTGGAGTCTCATTACAATGTGTGGGTTGATGGTAAGTTAAATATTATTTTCAATTATTTGTTTTCTTATTATTACTTGACTTCCCAAGCATCTAACATTTCTTGTATGTTGTTGTAACTTCTGTTAATCGTTTAAAAAGAGGCCTTATTATACAAGGTATTACAAAAAATTTATTTCTTGCAGGTGTATCACTTTTTAAGGCCAGGATTGTGTTACAGGTTAGATCTATAGACATTTCATTTTAGGCAGTTCAGTATATATTGCGAACACTAGCAGGGCAACAATTCAATTTGTGCACATATTTTTCCAATTGACTAAAAATAGATGTCACCAATGCCCATAGTACAAATACATCTGATAAATCCAAGATTGTATTCTCTTCTTCAATTATCTACTTGATTTCTATCATGAAGCTTTCCACCAATTACATAATGGACAAATTCCAACTGCAATTAATGACAAAATGATTGGTCTCTCCTCTTGAAGAACAACATGTAACACATTAATTTTAAGTTTTCACATTATAACGATTTCACATTAGGAATATTTAGTGCTCTACATTTTATATATTGTAATATTATCCCCAAACAGCTTCAGAGACAATATTATAGCTGCAATATTTCATAAGGATAGCAATATGTTAGAAATGTTTCAACAATGATTTTTGAGGTTTGGATGAACATGACAAAATAGATACGTGCTGACTTAACGGGTGTTATGAGGAATACCTGTGTGACTAATCCTGGTTTGATAGAGTTGAAGTCACGTATGGGGACTTCTGCATTCCACAGCTGGCTATTTGAATTAGCCTTAGCTATTATGGCTGGGATGCTACTGCAACTGAATACAAGATTGGAACAAATTTTCCATGTGAAATAAAAGCTATACCAATATGTGTATTGAGCTGACTAGTGAGCGTGCTAGATCCGAAGAATAATGTGATTTTCCGCAAGGCTAAATTAGCAATTTTTCAGTTGCCCTATTGTATGGAAAAGCAATTTACTGATTTCCAATAAAGTAGTATATACTATTGTATTTAAAATGATTTAGGTTTCTAAAAAAGGCTTTAGAGACCATCATATGTAGTACAATCTGTTCAAACAGGTTGAAGCACTTAGAAGAAGATCGTGAAAAGGTCAAGAGAGGGCTTGTTATGAGCCCTGCAGTGTCTGACCCATAGGTCTTGTCAGATCATAGGTGAGTTAGGGAGTTTTTCCTTTAGAAAATCATGGTGGCAGGTTACTTGACCAGGGGAAACTCTAGCTGGACACCAGGTCTAGTGGATCGATGCCAGTATGCAGGGTGATCCGACGTGTGTATTTGCCAAGGTGTTCGAACTGGTGGATCAGACATTATTTGTGGAATACCTGTTATCAAAGTGTTCACAGAATGAGCTTTAGATCAAACCACATCTCATGATTGCAGCAAAGCGACTAGGCTCCTTCAATCTTCTACGAGGTAGATTAATGTTTATTCAACGCATGGGATCGATGGAGAGGTATTTGAATAGCTTGGATTATCCGGAGTTTGTGAGATCACCTCAAAGGAGCATTTGTTTTGAGTTCTGACCTATGATTTACTAAGGATAGCACTACAATGATAGCTCAATAAGTCCACCACAGGAGTGAGCCTGTCTACCTGCCATGGATGATATGGTTCATGGACATTGTGCAGTAAAAGGAATGAAGGTGATTGTATAAAGATGTTGACATGTTACCAATCACCCAACATAGGGCGGCTCTTGTACATATGGTTACATGTTTCCTATTATTGTTTGTTGAACTCATATCTATGCATTAGGGGCCTCCAGTCGCTGGATTTTTTTTTTTTTAATCTTGGAAGCATAGTTTGTTTTAGGAAGTTACTTTATTATCCTTCTTTGCATGTTTGTTGCTACCACAAATGTTGTTCTCAGAATTTCCTGGGCTCCCCTTCAATAAGTCAAATGCCAATGCTCGAAAATTTCAGTCTTATGTCTGGGTTATAGTGTCAATGACCAGCCCTGAGTTCTCAGCTTATACATATCATGCCATTGTGGTCAAAGGTTGTTAACTATTGTCACCCCCCCCTAAAGTGTGAATTTCTAGGTTCTACTCTCAGAGTCCCCTTCGGAAATTGTAATGGGATCTCGTGTGTTGGCCCCATGGATTAGCCTCTTCCTTTACGCATTTGACAGGTTACCATGATGGCTTCCGAAAAAAAAATAATAGGCATTGCTTCACATTACGGGTTTGGAAGAAAAGAATAATCTCATGGAATTACAAATGTGCAACATGTTCACTCTTGAATAGCTAACAGCAGTGCCAGTGTGGAGGTGAGGTGCATATGTGAGGAAGGCTCCTCAAAATCAGACTGGCATCCTTAGAGGCCGATATCAAAACTGATGAAGGATAATGAAGTTAATTTAATTGGTGAAATTCTAATTAAATTAATATCGGAAGTGTTTATACACAAGGGGGCCTTGACAGCTAGTTGAATGTTTTGATGAATGTGTTTATAGACTAACCAAAGTTCCTGGAGTGTGACCTAGATTTTGGTGTCTACAGGAAGAAGGCCAAAACTCAAGACTAGTGATTAGCTTACATGGATTCAACATAATCATCTACCGATATGAGTTCGTTCATCTGAGCTAACGACCTAGGCGGTCGATATGACTCCATACCTCAGTGGAATACTTCGTATGGACAGGTGACACTTCTGATGTAGATGTATAAGGACTATAACAAGGCCAATTCATTAGCAGCTAGAGTCTAGATGACGCTGAAGACATAATCTAGCTATGGTCTGTTCAAGTACTGGAAAATTTTAATGTTTCCAGGACATCTTACCCCATGTTCGCAGAAGTAGTTATTGATGTTTGGAATGATCATAGTGCTCTCAATCATTCTTATTGTCAATATTATTAATTTGTCACGTCCTCATATTATAACTGAGCATGTAAGCAGTAATGTATAATATTTTGTCTATATTGTTTAGGTTGCAATATAATTTTACTTTACCCGTAATGATTACAATGGGTCACATTTGGGTTACTGACTTCCTTTTCTAGGAAGTCAGTTTTCATTCTTTCCATGGCTGATTTATTAGCCCAGTATTATTTGTAATCAAGGGCTGAAGTACCGCTATCAAAACCGCCAACTATTTTCCAGTCCAAACAAAAGAAAACTGTACCATTGCAGATTACATTATTTTTGAATGCAATAATAATCCTATAATTTTATCTTTTTCAAAGAAGAATTACTAATGGGTCTTTAATATCTCACCCAAAGGAGGCAACATCGAGCTTAACGATGGTAAAGCCCCTCAATAGAGGTTTCTGCAGATTTTGAACTAGATTAAGTGCATGAATTAACACCATGATACGAGCTCCTCATCAAAAATACCTAGGGATGATAGCTCCACCACATCCTATCTAAATAGTACTAGGGACTCATACTTCTCCTTATAGGTAAAACTCCACTCATTTATCAAATAGAGCTATATTTTACAGGAAACACTAAATCAACCTATGTTATGTAAGTAGTATAATATTTTAATATTTCTATATTTATTGTTTTCAGAAAGTTATTGAGTTTGATGATCAATATCAAACTCATTCTTCAATGTCAAGATCGAATTGTCATGTATGTCTTGAGCATGCAAGGTAATGTATAATATTTAACATCTTTTGTTTAGTTGAAAATATTTTATTTAGTATTTACAAGGTCCAAGGGTATAATGATTAGTTTTCTAATAATTTCTAGTTTTCTTGTTGTAGTTAATAGACCTTCTCAACACATTCCAAGAAGGCCACCAATATTGCCAACACGTACATTCTAAACAACAAGAAAATTTTTAGGAAAGAATATAAGGTTTCTTGTAGACTCTGCAGGAACAATACACTTTGTAACCTCATAATTTCCTGGATTGTCACTAGGTGGTGTCTTCAATACAACATGCACCCGTATTTTGAACAACATCAACCTTGACGATGAGTTTTTGGGCTTAGATAGTGGCGATACAGACAATAGTAATTATTTTGACACACATGATATAATTCAATCTACTCCACCTCCTCAACCACAACCAAAACAATATGTGCATAAAATACTAGACTCTCCTCCTCCTCTAAGTAAAAATCCACTCATAGATGATTAGAAGACAAATTTTGCATTTGAAAATATAGTATCAGATAGTATGCGGGCCATAATTCCAGAAGTTTTAATGAATGATGTGAATTTATTTCACACTTAGGAGAGGAGGGATAAAATTTTGATTTTAGAAATAAATACTCGATACCATAATCACGCTCAAATGAATTCATTGTTCACTTCCGTAGAGAGCCAACTGGCAAGGCTTGACATTTTTCTAAACAAAGCTTAGC
Source organism: Taxus chinensis (assembly GCA_019776745.2). Classification (NCBI taxonomy): domain Eukaryota; kingdom Viridiplantae; phylum Streptophyta; class Pinopsida; order Cupressales; family Taxaceae; genus Taxus; species Taxus chinensis. The sequence continues at coordinate 13,885,972 of CM034150.1, forward strand.
TATGCACAATTCCATATAATAATGATTATGATGGTGATATTATGGATATAATGTAAAAAAGTTGGAGAATCTTAATGCTGAAGTATAGGCTTACTACAAAAAATGGGCTAAAGACAAGAAAAAAGTTTTAATTGCAAATGTAGAAAAATAAAAACTTGTGGTAAGTCATCTTTTACACTAAAATCGTAATATTATGTGCACAACAATATATTATTTTGACTTATCTAATAGAATAATACATTTATATTTTTGTTTTGTAGGAAAAATATGAAAATTTAAAGAAAGAATTAGTTGTATTTGAATCACATTTGAATAATTCCCACAAAATATTGAATTCATTTATATAGCTAAAGAAATAACTTATAGTATTAAATAAACAAAATAATACATTGAAAAGGATAATCAAGGAGCATCAGATGGATTCATAAATCTTACTGAAGGAAAAGAAAGATGTTGATCCATCACTTTTGTCATTAGGAGATGTTGCGATGGAGGAGAAAAATATTCTTTAAAATATCAATACTGCAGCATAAGATTTGTAGGAATCAAGAGTTTTAGCAAATAACATTGTAAAGACTAAGCACATTCCTTCATATTTTTCACAATAAAAAGATCAAGCTTCCTCTGTAACATAAAATTGAAAAAATTAGTTAGTTTCACCATGTGACAGGTGTGTTGTCACAATTCTGACACTGACGTAGGAATTAAAGATAGTGGCTAGCCAATTGTTTTCTTTTTTATTCCATGTGAAAAACGTAAGGACAACTATGATTTAGAATCATAGGTAGAAAAGATGATTCCCTCGTAATGTGTTCTTATATGACAGAACTTTCCCAGAAGCTTTGAAAACCATTAACAACCCACAATTTTGTAAATGTATTGGCCGACAATGCTTTATGAAAACATGTCTTCATAAAGTATTCTACCTCTTGATAGAATGAATACAATATTAATTTTGAATTGGAATTATATTAACTGTTGTATTGCATTTATTAAATGTTTTCAACGATTTAACATGCAAAATTGTAATTAGATTTTTGCTTACTGTGAATGTTTTTATGCTACTATTTGGAGATGTAAACAATAAAGGATGGTTTAAGATGCATAGTTTGTGTATGTTTGAAAATATTTATGTTTCATGCATAGATAAAACATTAAGCAAAAATCACACAAATGGAGCCAAATAAATCCGTCTTTATTTCATTAATAAAGCAAAAGATAAAAATATGAATTTGTTACAAGTAAAAAAATCTATTAAGACTAGTTTATTATCATTAATGAATACCAAATATATTTGTATCAAATCATTTTCCAATGTAAATAATGTCAAGAATGTATACAAGAAATTAGAACTCTAGCTACTAAAATATTCCTGGCGCAACCCATTCATTTGTGTCTTAGAACTCTATAGAATCATAAGCATGTTTTGTAGATGTGTTCGGATCCCCCGGATCAGTCAAAATGTTACCAAATCCTCTTCTTTCTATGAGTGAATTACATAATGCAAGTTCTCACTCATAAGGGAAAGTTTCCACAGAGTAACTGGATACATACAATCTTAGAAAACTTTCTAAATTTCTATCTAATATGTTTTGTATGTTTAACTTTACAAAGGAAAATGCACTGAATACCCTCTCATCTTCAACAGAACACAAAGTCATTGTTTGAAAAATTTCATATAGTTGAATATACTCACTCAAATCCTCTCTCAAAATACCACTAGAATAAATATTTTTGCAAAGTCTTCTAACGGAACCATTTTCATCTAGCTCTTCCAGAAACTGAAATTGCTCTAGCATAGTAGTGGCAAAATCATGGGACTGAGAACTCAACAATTTTTTTTGTAAAATACCTTCAATAAAAACTCCGTTTATCTCTTCATGCTTACAGAAATGTTCAATTAGACTAGTCATGTATTTGATAAATAAAGTACTGACATGGATGTTTCAAGAATGCCTCCACATGTATTCCAAAACTATGGATTGACAATTCCCATTGCTTTAAGTAATTTATCCTTTTTGAATATTTCATGGATCTCTATAGATAAAGATAAAGAAATATTTATTTATTTATTTTGAGTTTCAAATAATATTGTTTCATATAAAATGTGTGTCACTCTTACTTCCTCCATCTCTGACCCAACCAAATCTACTCTTTTCTTAAAAGTATGAAGTGGTATCTCTTTTCCATGTGCTGTTATACACAAATGATCATGTATATTGAATTTTAAGAAGCAAATTGCATTCTTAAGGTCTGTTAATGCATTCTAGATTTCAAAAACATGACCCGCAAAACCATCATCTAACAAATTTAAACTATCTAAACTCAAATGCACACGTTTTTTGAATCTCATGAAGTCTGTTATGTAAATGCAACGGTCTTGCACATGTTTTGTCAAAACATTTAGCTTCTTCAATATTGGAATAATTCCAAAGAGTGTAAGTAAAGTTTCAATATTTGTTAGATGGTACAATAAATCTTTATCTTTATCCACATCCCTACGATATTTGTACATAAATCTTGTCAATGAAGGATATTCTTCAAATATTCTGCAAGCAGGCTCATACATTGAGATCCATCTAGTATCTACATATTTGAGAAGATTTTTCCCATATGTCAATCCAATATAATATTTTTGAAATTATAAAAATATCTTTAGATTGTTAGAGTAATATGTATGCAAATCCTAGATCAGCTCCACTTTGGCAACAGTTTCAAAATTCCTCACAATTTTACAGGCCGAATTCTTTTGGTGAGCCATACAATGGATTGCAATCATATATGGGGAAACAATTGTCTGTAATCATACAAAGAGACCATTCCTACCCCCTACATTAGAGCTCCACCATATGTTTCATCACAAACTAACTTTTTTGCAATGGAAAAATCATCCATATTTGCAATATCCTTCAAAATTGACAACACTAACTTTTAAATGTTTTCATAATTACAATTTTCACTCATTTTATGAACTGCTAAGAGATGGGGATTTCTTACTTCATTTGCAAATGTGTATACATGAATACAAACCCATGAAGTATTATCCACTGTTGTAACCTCATAAATTGAAAGGGAAATAAACTTTGTATTTTTATAGCCTCTTTCAGATCCTCATTTTCCACCAAAGCAAGACATTTTGATATTTCTCAGCCACTCGTATCTGACCAATGTGATTGTGGAACATTTTGTAAGCCAATTACCTGATATAAAATTTTATTTTCTGAAAAATCTGAAATGGGTCTTTCCTTTTTCAATATATGGAATACACTAGAAAATTGAATACTTTTGGCATGCATTTCAGTCTCCATAGATTTTCTCAATTTTCAACAATTATGCAACCTTTTTCATTTAGATTTTTCAAATGCTTTTGTTATTTTTCATATTCTTCTGCATATTTTACATGCAAGCACTCTTTTGCATCTTTCCATTTATGAGTTCTTACTATGCTCCCATCCTTTTGCTTTTGGGAAATATATATTTTCCCATAGTGTTTTTCAATGGTGTCTAGTTTGAGCTGCATTGTGTGATATTTACCTTGTTTCCAACTACATATTTTACATCAACATTGAGTTAGAACATCATTACTATTTTTCAGCTCTATTGGTTCAATAAAAGGATATTTTGTTAAAAGGGACGATAACCAGATCGTGCCAAGCCAAGAACACAGATGCTAATCAAACACCACGATCAATAAGATGAAAGCAATTCACCAAAATAACTATACGTAAACCTTTGCAAACAAATGAGCAGCAATATCATATATTATTATGGAACTCAATGCAATACAATGAGAATGGGCCTTACTTAAATAGACAAGGAATAACAATCTAAGAACTAGTCAGAGTTGTAGATCAAACCATAAATCAAGGAAATAAATAGTCATCAAAGAACCAGTCAAGACCATAGATTTAGGAGAGAACTAGACATCAAGGATCTAGTCAATACCATAGATCAAGGAAAGAACTATACCTAACAACTACATAATATCTCCTAATGTTTAAATAATATAATAGAAATATCCACACACATAAGTGGGTGAGGATAAATATAATAAAGGTAAATAAATTACCTAGGTGAACATGAGCTAAGGTAAATACCTACTCTAACACCCCCCTCAAGTGAAGCTAGGGGCCAAAATAGAAGTGGCATGTCTATAGTATGAGTCTCGACAACTAGGCCTGATGAGGTACTCATGTATAATAACTAGGAAAAAGGGACACCGCAAGATCCCCAAAACGAGTAACAACAAAGTATAGAGAGTAAAAAACCACTCCAAGGCATCCCAAGAAGCTCGGATGAAAAAAATCATACAATACGGAAGAATTTTGGTGTGCACTATGGTTTGAATCCACTGGTTGATCAAAAAACTCAAAAAAAACTAACACTGGGCTTCACCAGAATAGCTCCATACAAGGAGACTGTCAACGAAGTGATGTCGAAAGTGCAAAAAACACCAAACATAATTTGATCAACTGCTACAAATAGGTGTGTCACGATCCAAGAACAATAACCAAAGCAACAAGGCAAGGACACAAAATCAAGAGTGTCACAATCCAAGAAAAGCTAAAGTAACAAGGCAAGGACACAAAACCCGAAGAAGCAGGATCAACACCACACCCTCCCATACTATTGAATGGGTGGAGGGACACTACAAATATGTATGAGTTGTCAAAAAAACTACTCAAACACTGAAAAAATAACATTGGATTGCACCAGAATAGATCCCCCAAGAGATACTGTCAACATGCCAAAAGTGTCGAAAATACAAATACAAAATCTCTCAACAAATAAGAGAGATACACTACACTTGCTAAAGAAAAATGCTCAAAATAAGAAGCATCACAATCCAGAAGGTATAGAAAGTGGAACAAGAGGCTAAATGGTGGAGGAGCCATGCCTGTAGAGTCCTCTCAATGAATTCCTATGTCGCCACCATGAGTGATCAGATATCCACCCCAAATCAACACGGATGGATGAAGAAGATGTCTGCATATGACTTGGAGTAAAATGCATTGCATGCAAAAGAATATCAGAATGTGTGTCAGGTTGATCATGTCTGACAGCTGAAATCTCAGGTTTCTCAAGTTTGAGTGAAGATGCAGAACTCATGTGTTTCTCATGATCCTCAAAAAGAGTTGAGCAAACAAACAAATGAGCTCTGTCAATGTGTGATCCCAATGAAGTATCTACATGAAAACCAATGTCATGGAAAGAATTCCACTTAACATGTGGAAAGGGGAAACAATACCCTGTGAGTGTCTGCCAATACCTCTGCCAATGAAACCCATAAAATGGAGCATGCGAGAACTGAAGGTAGTGGTACGCTTCTCAAAAAGGCCATGCAGTTGAGTAGAAATAGGATACACAACATGTGGTACTGTAATAGGCATAGATGTGGAAGAGCATACAATAACAAGCCTCACAAGTTTAGAACCATCAAGATCAAGAAAAATATCAAAGACTAATAGATCAATGTCAATGGGTACGGAAACAATAGCTGCAAGTGGACTAGGAGCATGGATATGGTTGTCCAAAATATCATGGTGTTGTTATAGGCTAGTAAGTTGTTGCTACAGGGAGTGGATTATTGTATCCTTATCATGAATGAGTGATTGTAGAAGATAATTTCACTTCTTGAGTGATCTAGTTTCTTTCAAAAATTTTACAATATCCTCTTGAAGTCCACATACTTCATAGAAAAGCATATCATTCTCAAAATCCATGATAGAGAAGAATGTAACTCCCAAAATTTTAGGACGTCGGGCTCAGCCGAAATTGCGTCCACAATTGATTACAACACTCCTCCATATTTGGCACTTTATAATTATAGTGCAAGTCTCAAAATAAATATTTCTAATGGAAAGAGCATGAAAAAACAAGCACTTTTGCAAAAAACAACACTCAAAACTGAGTTACCGAGTAAAAGATACAAACTTTTCAATATTTTGCTCTGCTATTTATTTTAGCTACCACTAAAACAAAACAAAAGGTTGTTGCCTCCACCACACAAATAAAATTAAAGGGGGCTGAAGTTAAATTCTGGGGTGTGCCACTTGTTTTCGAGAAATTCACATCTAACTGCTTCTTTTGGTAAAAATTACTATTTTTGGACTGTGTGGACAGTGACCTGCTGTTGCCAAAACTAGTAGGATACAACATTACCCGAAATGGAAAAATCCATGCACGGCCATCCTAGTACCCTACTAAAAAAGGAAAGAACCAAAATCCTTCTACACACAATCTGAAAAAGATCCACCACACCAGAAAAAACCCAATGTAGATCTCGCGAAATCTAAAAAAACCTAAAAAACCGTTTCCTTGGTTTCTTAACCGTCTATCGCGAATCCTGAGGTGAACATGTGCATTTCACTGCAACCACAAAAAAAATAGAAAACGAACGCCTCCACAAATGGCCGAGTTTACAGTCAATCTTAGGGTTTTCCCACCTTCCGAATCTAATGGAAGCCTCTATTTTGCATAACACCGCACATAGCAACAAAATACGACCAAATCCCAAATATATGATTATACAAAGAATTTATTTGTAAAATAAAACTTACAGATGGATGTCAACAGCAATCTCCAACTCTGATACCATAAAAGAAACGATAACTAGATTGTACCAAGCCAAGAACACAGATGGTAATCAAACACCATGATCAATAAGATGAAAGCAATTCACCAGAATAAGTTTACATAAACCTTTGCAAACAAATGAGCAGTAATATCATATATTATTATGGAACTCAATGCAATACAATGAGAATGGGCCTTGCTTAAATAGGCAAGGAATAACAATATAAGAACCAGTCAAGGTCGTAGATCAAGCCATAAATCAAGGAAAGTCAATACCATAGATCAAGGAAAGAACTATACCTAGCAACTACATAATATCTCCTAATATCTAAATAAGATAAAATAAATATCCACACACATAAGTGGGTGAGGATAAATACAATAAAGGTAAATAAAGTACCTAGGTGAACATGAGCTAAGGTAACTACCTACTCTAGCATTTGTTTCCCAATCAAACTCGAAATTCCTTCCTATAGTCCAGTTTTTCCTCTTTTTTCTAATAGATTTTTTTTACTTTCTTCAACTTCAACTTATGCATTTGGTTTCCTAACAGGAATATCTCTATCCTCACATCTCCTTTTTTTGGAAATGGACACTAGAATAGAAGCTTCCTCTATTGGGGTTGGATGAGAATTTGATGAATCTTCCCCTAGTTTGATGTCATCAAGTGAATGAATGTTTTGATCAATCAGATCATTAAAACCAAAAGGATCATCAATGTTGATATCTCGAAACACATTAGTTTGTGAAGGTGTTTGAAAAGTGTCTACATTTAAAATTGTAATAGAAATAGTATTAATTATTTATATTATTAACAACACTAAATAAAAAATAAAACAAGAGTGTAAAGAGCATTTAAAACATACAGTGAAAAATATAATAATAAAAATCTGTAAATTAGTAAATAGTACATACCTATATTTTCCACAAATCTTGACACATCATTAATTTTTTGCGAGTTTCCAAAATAGCCAAACAATATCTTGTTACTATTTTTTTAACTTACAAAAATATTTTTACCCTTCTTTCCTGAATCCATGGAAATTACGCCAAACAAGTACATTCACTGAGTTGGACAGATTTGAGTTGGATGGATTTGGGTTGGACGAATTTTCGTTAGATGAATTTTCATTGGATGAATTTGATTTGGATGGCTTAGAGTTGGAGGGCTTTGAGTTAGACGGATTTGATTTGGACGACTAATAGTTAGATGGATCTCAATCAAATGGTTCAGTTGGACGGATTTGTAAATCTTTTGGACGGGTCTGTTGGATGGCACTATTGGAAATGTCAGCTGGACAACTATGTTAGATGACCTAGGCTGGGCGGCAATGCTTGGAGTGACCACAAGAGGTTGGGCGGATTGGGATACGGCTTCCGTGGAAAATATTTCAAAAAGGTTGAACGGTTGTTTATGTATTATACCTTATACTTATGTAGTACGCATTATCACTATGTATAGTTATATACTTCGGTGAATATGGGCATAGGTGTATTCAAAACTTTGGTGAATTACATGCATAAGTTCATTTATATGTGTAAATACTAGGTGAACTAACCCATACTAAGGACCTGTCGGCCAAATTTTCTAGCGAAGTAGTGGCATCCAACTACTGAATATTCACCATTTCCAATTTCTAAAAACCTGAATATTCACAAGTTTATGAAAATTTGCCACTAAAATTTTCCCTATTTTTTTTAAATCTTCCAAACCGGTCATCAAATTAAGTTTAAATTTCAAAGGAGTATTATTGGGGAAAAACCCATTTCGTAAACCGACCACCAGATACCCATTTTCTAAAAATAGTAGATCTTCCTATAAGGGCAGCTGTTATTTTAGGTAATTCTTCATCAGAAGTAGTTGTGATGAAGACAACGTGCATTAAGGAGGAAAACAAGGTCAGATTGACTGGTCAGTACATAAACACAACAAAAATCATCACTTACTAAAATAGTAAGTTCCTTATACGGTTACTTGCCATAAATACTAAGTCATCCCAGAAAGAGCAATTAGGGGAAGAGTAGTGTGCATAGGTACAATGATACAAGAAAATCTCATTGGCGCAGTCAAATCAAGTAAAAAATCACTACTTTCTAAAAATAGTAAGTTGTCTTATAGGCACTTACTATTAATAGTAATTCATTCCAAAATTAGTTTTCACATGATTGCACAGAGGCACAACCTTTAAATTCCACATCATCTAGGGACCAATAAGGTAGAATCTTGACACTTGCCAAAAATAGTTGCCCTTTCCAAATATAGTAAGTGTCAAGGAATCATGACATTCAAGTTCAAAGGGATGAAACTAGTGCATGCCTTCTCATCAGAATATGTCGAGGAGTAGGTGGTAGTGAGGCCTCTTATAACATATCTCAATGGTGTATTTTGACACTCATTTCATGGCTTACGCTTGTTTTTGTATAATGTGTGAGGTTGATTCTTCGATCATTATCATCAGACTGTTCATGGTGTGTTTCATCAGGATGTCCAAATCAACATAGCAGTGTGGTAGTGTTGTAGAGAATCTTGATGGGATTAGTTTCAAGGATTCAATCTCTTCAAAGGGAATCTCCATGAGTGACACTCGTGGTCACCAAAATCTTCATTTAACAGTGTTTTTAAATACTTAGTTCACGGTGTTTGTGTGTCTGTGCAAAGAAGTCTTATGGTAGTGTGAGGCACTCAAGGATCCAAATTCCAATCTATTGGACCATTTCATCAGATAATATAACAAGGATCAATGGACTCCATTAGATGTGGCTTCTCCTTCATCAGATCACCTTCTCTTTTTCTCTCTCCTTTCTAATTCTTCATTGGGCCTCATCATAGTATTTTGTCATATTCACTTAAGTGAATTATTTTAAAATTGTAAAATTATTTTCTCAAAATTATAAGAGAAATACTTAATTTATGGAAAACAAAAATTCATGAAAGAATACAGAACATGAAGAGTCATATGAGAGAGGTGAAAGGACATTTGAAATTTATATAAATTGGGATGGCCTCTCCATTCCAAAGGATTCTGAATTTTGAAGAACTTATACTCTGTAGCATTATGAATTGTGATAGATTGGTTGAAGCTTTGTATTAATCTCTTCACATGAAATAAAGGCTACACTTATTCTATTTTCCCTTTCTTTTTTCCCCTCTATTTCCCTCTTATATGCACTTTGTAAGCATGGTGATCAAAGAGAGCTTTGTGTCTTCGATGAATGAGCCTTAGAGAACTTTGTGTTTATGTGGGTTTTGTTTGTCTCACTAACAACTTCATTATTAATTTCTTCTATATTAGATGTTGAACTACTCCAATTACTGGGTGTGAGGCTTTGCAAGCTACTCACGATAGTAATATTCCTTGACTAATTTCCCCCTTCTCCTCAGTGATGTAATTTAATCCCTTGTACCCCTTTATAATTACTTTGCCACAGGCTCATTGGAGTGTCCTTGTGTGATCCCCAGCCAATTTGGCCACCCACAAAATTTAGATAGGATTAGGATTATTTTATATTCAATAATGGTAGTTGTACCATTTAATGCAGAGTGGCGTAGCCCTATGAACATTGGCAGAGACACATAATTTTCCCAACCAACAAACGCCAAATTCAAAGTGGAGTAGGACCTGTTACTTATCTCAAATTTTGGATATTCTGCATTTGTATGCATGCTCCATGATAACATCTTCTTCATCCAGCTGGTCCCAACCAATTAACTTCCTTCTAGGAACTTTTCTCTGAAACCTAGCCTATAACACCTTCGTAGGATTGTCAATTAATGACATAAATGGTGACTATGGGAGTTCCATATCCTAACTACATTTCCTTGGTATGTTGTTTCTTAGGGGTGAAAGGAGTTCCACTTGCCTCACCACCAACGCCCTTATCCTCCTTGATGATATATGCATCATCCCCTTCTTCCTTATCCTTTTCAAGCCCTTCCCCTTGTGTGTCTCACATATCTTCCTTGTGCACTGGTAATTTATCTCTATGTGGGATTCTATTCTGCTCTCCCTCTTATCATTTCTTTGGGAACAAATCTACATTCTCAGGTTGATCCTCCTATGTATGCACAATCCCCTCTTCCTCTCGGATGGCCTCCTCATGCCATGTTTCCTAGAACTTGATTTTTTCCTCATCTGAGACAACCTGAGTTCTCTTAGGAGTCCTTATTGTCTGGAGTGGAATCACCATAGCCGGTTGGGAAGAGCTTACGACCTTATTTAATTTTATTCTCTTATACTGCATCTCTTTCCTCTAGATCTGGTCAATCACAGCATCATATTCTCCTTCTTCTTCCTCTAAAGATTTTTCTTCCCGATTTCTCTTCGAGATCTCCACTGTTATCTTCTAGGATGATGCATAGGTGAGTCACATATCCCTAATTTTTTTCCATCTTACATCTTCGGTCGTAGGGTAACAAATACCCTAAAAATCATGTTACCAACTATTGCATTCATGATGGGTCTTAGTTCAAAAGTGTTTGGCTCCAACGTCTCCAAGTAAGCTAGCCTGAAATGGTATCCGAAGGTCTTATGGAGAGTATGCTAGTCTAAATCTACCTTCTCTATGTCAAATTTCATCCTCTGCGTATCCTTGATCCTATTTACTATGCATTTAAAATATTTTTTTGTGAATGCAAATGTAATTTTGCACCACAACCCCATCTCTCTATTGTTCATCATGAATTGTGCAAGGATAAAGTTTTGCATTATTGTAAAATTTTCATGTTGGCATAGTTCTTCTGACATCTCCCTTGGCATGCACCATTCATACTCAAAGGTTGTGGGTAACCTATTGTACCATTTTTCCTGTCATGCCTTGTATTGATTGTTGAATGCCCCCTCACATGTAAATTATGTAAATTAAACTGCAGCGGACTTGGTCTACACTGGGTGAATCCATATATTATCCTCTGGTCCATAGAGAACACCAATTTCCTAGAAGACAATCAATAGTAAGATGGATCCCAACATGATATTACCTCCTTCCTCATTCAGTTCCTTTGATTCCTCGATAATTCCATGAGTAATGAACTACGCAATGTTTTGTTATGTCTTGTGGGTCATCTCATGCACAATGTAGAGGAATTTCTTATTTAATTCTCCCCATCTCTCCAAAGCACCAAGCTTATGGCTAACTAGCTGGGCCACTACCCTATTTGCAAGATTTGAAATCTTCTCCACATTCATATCCCAAACCCCTCTGTCATATTGTGGTTTGGCTTCCACCTCATCAATTTTTTGTCTCATCACACATATCCAAATCTAGGTCTTTGTTAGTATCTTGAAGCCTTGTCACTTACCCAATTAGACGGGTTGTAATTCTCATTCTTCTTCCTGAAAATTAGAAGTACTCCTCATGTAATCTCAACATTAACTAGTGGAAGAGGTGTGTAGGCCTACCAAAGTACAGAAGCTCAAATAATTGTAAAACCCCTAGCTTTTCGAGACTCTTTCTTATCGATTCGTCCATCAGTATTTGATCTTCTGCGTTCCTTCTGGGTAGTTCTTGTAGTATGTCCCTATTGAGAGTGACCTCATTCCCATGTGATCTATGATTATAATTACTAATTTTGTGTTTTGCAAGATACGAGGTCCACTATTGTGCTATAATCACATTTTTGGGTATTGCATTTCTGAGAATAGCTCTTCAAGTTACTCTTCTTCCTTAGGTTTTCTGCCTCTACCCTTTCCTTTTCCCTTTGGTGATGATGTGGTAGTATTCTTGGGTGCCATTGATTATCTTCATCCTCACATTGTAACTTGTGCCCTAGGTATTCTTACTCCTCAAACCTTAATTTTGTGTGTCAAACCCTTATCCTGCCTTGTGTGCCCTAGTTTGTTACCTTTGAGCCCTAACTTCGTAGTACTTGAGCTCTTGTGAATCCAAGCCATTCAGTCTCCATCATCATAAACTCTACTACACTTGTGCCCTCAAATTTTGTTCAAGCTTCTATTTTCTCAATTAAAGGAGCTCCACACTAAATCCTTAGCACAATACCCTGGTTTGCTTGTTACTTTATTTTCTCTACCGCACTTAGTCATTTGGCTTCTCAGTTGCTCAAATCTCTTTGAATGCAAGGTAGAAAATGACTTGATTTTCCCCTTTTTATAGATTTTTTGTACTTAATTACTCCACCGACTTACTTTTCAGCTTTAAAACCCTTTTTCCCGCTTTAAATAACTTCTTCATTTTAAAATATTTTTTTATAACTTAACGGTACTTTTTTCTTTTCTTCCATGCATGGCATTCATAACCTTTTGGTGTGCCACTACTTTCAATATTGCATTCATCCTTGCATGCACTTCCTTATGCCGCAAAACATCTTCCTCTATGTTATATACAAAGTGGTACACCCTATTGCTGCCTCCCTCACATTACACTATGCGGCCTTTTATTTGGATGGCTTCATGATCCAAGGCCCTTTTCAAGCACCAACATTCCTAAGCACCTGCAACACATTACTTTTACTTACACACACATTGATTTAAAAAAAATTGTACGCGCATCTAAACCAAATCCAAGGAAAGTACCATCATGCAAGATTCCAAACAGTCACAAATACTTCCACCCCACACTAAAAGTATCGACATTCCTTTTTGCATCAAATCGATAAGTAGTAATCAGCTCCTGCGCGCGAACACGCTTATTACAACAACAAAAAAGTAAAAACAAAACATGAAATGGGAATCTAATGGAAGTGGAAATTTATAGTAGGGCTTCATCCTACTCCCGTTGAAGTAACTGGGAAACATGGTACCATCCAGTACTTGCAATTGACATGCACCTGATTCTAGTATCTTGGTTACTACAAAGGATCCCAACCAATGGACCTTCAACTTGCTCGGGTGACATGGAAACTTGGAGTCATACAGAAGGACCATTTTTCCAGCTGCAAAGGACTTTTTCTTGATTCGTATATCATTCAAAGCATTTTATCATGCCTTTTCTGTCTTCTCACTCCAACACACAATGACACACTACTCATCTAATTGCATTAATTTATCAATGTGTTTCTCAACAAACATTTCATCATACAACCCACCTATGTGCGTAATATGCAAGGATGGTAATAACAACTCCACGTGTAATACAAACTCCATGCCAAACACCAATTTTAATGGTGTGGCCCTTTTCAACTATTTATATGGCATTCTTGTATGCCCAAAGAACGACTGATACCTTGTCGTCCCAATCCTTTCTTCCAACATCACATATCTTCCTTAATGTCTATCTTAAGATATTTTTGAAAGCTTCAGAAGTGTCATTTTATTGAGGGTGATAAGGAGTAGTCTTATGGCGTGTCACCATAAAATCTGATAGAAAAAGTTTGATTGTCTCATTTAAGAAATGAGTTCCTCTATCACTTATCAATCTCAAAGGGAATCCATGCCTGCTGATTTTTTTTCCAAATTAACCTTTCTATTGTTACTACCATGCAATATTTTGTAGGCGTAACCTCTTCCCACCTTTTCAAGTAATTAGTACATGTGATGATATAGCGCACCCCTATTCTGTGTGTGAGTGGTGTAATATGTTGTACAAAATCAACAACCCATTTCTCAAAAGGTTATATGCTTGTTATAGGTCTCAAAGGGATTTTGTCTCTATTTTAAGGCTTTCCAATTCGTTGGAAGTGATCCCATGCTTTGAAAAAGGCCTTAGTGTCCTTGTACAATGTTTCCCACTATAAGCCAACTAGAAAGATCTTGTGCGTAGTTCCATCTCCTACATAGTGTCCTCTTACGATACCTTGATGAGCCTCTTCCATAATAGCTTCACACTCATGCTCTATAACACACCTACACAAGACCTCATATGTTCCCATATTATACAAGTATCCTATAATAAGTTTATAAGGTGTGGCTTGAATAGCTAGTTGCTTCTTTTCTAAGGTATTCATCCCTTCTGGTGCAAGTCCAATACGTAAAAACATGGATATATCATCCAAATTTGTTGGTACATGGTTCAACCTGAATAATTATGCATCAATCATGGTGTCCTCAATACCATGCACGTCCTCTCCATAATTTATCCTTGATAAGTGATTAGGTCCCAAATTTCTCTTTTCTATCTTTACAACAATTATAAAATAAAATTCCTGGAAAAGGAGTATCCACCGGCAGATGCGCCATTGCAAAATAGGTTTGTTAACCAAATAATTCAATGTGATATGATCTTTATAGAAGATGAAAGGCGTGGCTAATAAGTACTATCAAAATTTATGAAGCGCATAGATCATAGAAAATGCCTCACACTTTTGTTGTTATATAATTCTACTCTGTTTGTGTCATATTCCTTCTTGTAAAGCATATGGGATGATCCACATTGCCCTCTCCTGATTTCATAAAAACTATGCCAATAGTTATGCCCAAGACATCAACATTTACATGAAAGGGGTTTTTCCATAAAGGGAAACGTAAGATGGGTGTAGTGGTAAGATTCTCCTTCAATGTTTCAAATGTCTGTTGCTACTCATCACCCCAATAAACTTTACACAACCTTTGATAAACTTCCTGTAGTACCTAATATGACCCAAGAAATTACACACTTTAATTTTTTTTACGGGTCCTTCTGATTCCAAAATCACTTCAATATTAGTTGGATCCACTAATAATCCATCTTTACAAATTATATGCCTAAGCAAAGTGCCAAAGGGTGTGGGAAAGATTAAATTCTTGAAGTTGAGAGATATGTTTAACTACTTAAAGTTCTCCAATCACAATGATATTTTACAAGCCCATAGAAAATCCAATCGTCCAGATAAACCTATAAAAACTTATGGATAAATTCATGAAATGCCTGCACAACTATGTGTGAGAATACAAATTATGAATTCTTCAACCCAAAAGGCATGACAATATATGTAAAACTTCCCCATTCAATGGTGAAGGTAGTCTTCTCTTGATCCTTGCGTGTAACACGCACCTAGTGGTACCCTGAAAATCCATCAGTAAATGAATAGATTTCATTCCGTGTAACTCCTTTAAGGATCTATTCTGTGAATGGGGTAGGAAATTGATCTATTACACATGAGTCATTAAGTTCCCTATAATCCACACAAATCCTTATCTACCCATCCTTATTGATGTTGATCACCATGGGGCCAACCCACTCAGATTCCTCAATTGGTTCAATGATCCTAGACTTAAGAATTTTGTAAATTTCTCCCTTCACCTTCATGTGCAGGTTTGGGTTCATTTTGTAAGGACTCTTTTGAAAAAGACGTGTTCCTTTTCTCAAATTAATCTCCATCTCTCACAATGAGGGATGCACACCTTTTAGCTCATGGTAACCTCTTAGAAACAAGTCTTGGAAATCACATAAGATCTCAATGATCTTTGCTACCTCTGGATCTAACCAATAATTCCCATTGATAGCATCATTAGGTGCATCCTAAATACCAATACTAACCTTCTTGGTATTCATAGGAGTATGGTAGGCACACACATTTTCATATACAGAGTCCATTAATTCACGTGCACCCTATCTATGGCTAATATCTAGGTTCTCCACTTCTTCATCATCAATAAGGTATGATAGCTTCCCTTTTTATTTTTCTTTCCAGAAGTGCCCCATCAGTATCTCCTCTGTCTCCAATGTATCTTTTTGCATCTTAAGATCAGGTTATTTAAGTAACTAAAGCATGAGATCCTCTAATTTTGTATTATCCCCCAATTTGATGCACTTCATGATCTGCAAAGCCTCATGTATTGGTTTCTTATTAGAAAAATAATCAAAAGTGTGAGCCATACCTCCAATCATCTCGCGCCAGCTTGAAGTCTCTCGTTTTAACTTATTATGGACATACAATGCATTCACACATTCGTGCAGATTGGAGTAAACTTATGTAACTAAAGAGGTGGTGGTAATGCCTCCTGACCTTGCGCCCATTGTCTCTCATAGTTATATACATGTACAAAAGTAGAATTCTTCCCATCATACTCATGTATAAGTGTAGGTACATTATTCTGAGTAATCCTTGTTGAAAATAAGATTATCACTTCTATCCAACCCAACAGGTTGTCTCTATGTGTCTCCCACCAACGTATTTTTGTTCCACATAAAGTATAGACCATCATAATCCTTCTATCAACTTAATTCTTCCACTAGTTCTCCATGACATGTAAGAATGAATTAGGATTTTCCTCACTAGTATACCTCAGTAACAGATTTTTTCCCAAATGACTAATCATGTGTGGAATGATCATACAGGTAACCCTTCCTTTAACCTCGTGCCCAACCATTTCATATGTATCATGGGCCCAATTATCACAAGAAACACTATTAGTGTCTTTGACACAAATCATGTTTTCCCACTGAAGTACGCCTTCCTTAGATAAATCCACGTTCTCATGGTCATGTATTGTGTGTGCATAAATCGTATTCATCTCTTCTTCACTCACAGGATCAATTTTTGTCCTATCCTTCACATCATCCAGGGGTATGGATATGCACTCCTTATTGTTCTCAAAATTTATATATCTTTTATTGAAGCGTAAGTTAACATTGTTTGCATAAAACTAAGGGTGTCCAAGAAACGCTGGGAATTTATCCACCTTAAGTAGCTCCAACACTTAAAAATCCCCTGTAAATTTAGATCTTTAGATAGTAATTAAATAATCCTTCAACATCCCAATAGGCATGGCCATTTTCTCATTTTCCATATATAACACATTGGAAGATGGATGCAATGGAGGCCTTCCCATCTGATTCAATGTATCCAAATTCAAAACATTCACCTCGATGTCTATGTCAATAAGAATATTTGTCATTATCCAACCATGTATGACTACATCCAATGTGATTTCTTTGTTATACCCATGGTTCAGCGGTGGAAAATTCACATGAGTTATATGACGTTCAAACTCAACTCCGGTGCATGGTACCTTATTGTGTATCTATTCCCCTAGTAGTGGGATAATATTCTTCTGTTGAAACATCCTAAATACTTACTTCAGATCATCTATATCCTTATGTGGAAGCTCGATGTTTTTCATGTGTTCCCTCTCGTATGCTTGTTCCATCAGGTAGTATATTTTACCCTACAAGTTTTTGATCACTCCCATGGTCTCTTGATAGACCTCCTTCTGATGAGAAGCATCTAAATATTTGACATTCATAAAATCCTCCCTCCTAATGAGTGTTTTTGCTTTAAGAGGCTCACATACGCACACTACTTTTGCGTGAGTAGTCACTAGCATGGGCTATAATTCTTGGTCAAGCATCTTCTTTGGAATCCATTAGTCATTCTTTGCATGATGTACCTTGATAATTCTAGCACCTTTGTCCTTATTTATGTTCTTAGACATATGCTCATAAATATTAGGGTAGTCTTCCACCTTATGCTACTTTCCACAGTACACATATACAAAATTCTAGGGAAACTCACACTGGTTATGATTTGGGGACCCATAAGTGTAGCAAGTCCCTCACGCGAATCTTCTTATACCACCATGGCCTCTTCTCTTATACCCACCTCAGAACCAACCATCTCCATTGTTTGCATCCTTCATTAGGTTGGGTTTGTTATGTCTGAGAGCTACTTGCCACCATGGTTATTCACAATCCAGTCTCAGATGCCTCATGAATTTGGTCTATCAAATGATAACATTTTATATCATGGGTGTGCGTGTCACAAATCTTACAATACATAGAGACATTATTCATCAACGTGCGTTGTAAGAGAGGGTAACTCCAGACATTATGATTCTTGTGGAAATTCTCACAAGACTATAACAATGTACGCATAGTCTGACATATAAAACTATCCTTTGTATGTCCCTCTATGTTGTAATCAATGCACCATAACCCACTTCATGTCTCATGCACTGAATTGGAAAAAATATTCTCCAATTTCTTAGCCATAGATACTATTTTTGCCTTAAGGAATGGGCTCACTCAAGTTTCTGCACTCCCAAATGATTCAGTGTGAAAATATACTTTTAAAGCCTTGCATGGATCTAAGTAGGTCTTATGTGATAAGACCCTTCAAAAAGCAGTCAACAAGCCTCCAATGAACCACAGTGCATGTTTTATGTGATGTATATCATAGGATAATTTGGACAAGTGAGTTTTAAACCATGCGTCATACTCCCTCACACTTTCAGATAGGCCATGTTTGATATACTTGATCATGTTAATACTCTGTTATTTAAACTATGGGGTGTGAAATTCATCCAAAAACGTAGTGTGCAATGCATAATAGTCCACCATAATCTGGTGGGGATCATATTTTCTATACCAATTGTGTGCGCGATCTTAAAGTGTGGTGGAAAATTGAATTGCCTTTCTGTCAGGGGATGTAATCATGTTAGCTCTCTATAGCAATTCACACTTGTTTACATGCTCAGTCGCATCCTCCACACCTTGGTACTATGGCAAGTGAAGAGACATCTCAAAGAATACTTGAGGTGGATACTTCTATGGTTGTTGAGGTGTCCTTTGCTAATCCTAATATAGTGGTGGTTGTTGGGGAGGTTGTTATGGTGGTGGACCCTGCCCTAGGTTAGGACCAAATATAGATCATGAGCCCCCACCATAATTTATTCTATGTAGTGGCTGGCCTAAACTTCTCAAGCCCCCCGCCACGACTTGTATTCCTGTAGTTAAACTTCTTTGTTTCCCATTCATTGTGTTAAATTGAACACACAATATTTTTATTGTAATAATACCTATAGTATTTCTTCCAACGTTATGCATGTTGACATGCATGTAAAAGTAATCCAAAAGTACTTCTAAAAATTGGTGCCTCTTATGTGTCCTTGTGCGTGTCCCTAATCTATTACACTTCTTGAAGTGAAAATAAATATGCCTACTAGTATCTCCTTCCCAACATGGAGATTCTACTTACTCACCTTCATTATGGTGCTCTTCAATAACTACCTCTAGTGTTAGAAAACCTTGTATAAGGGCTAGGTATCCAGGCTTGGTTAGATGTGTGCTATCATCAAAATCTGATGGGGTCTCTCTACTGTGTTCTTAATGTCGTGAGGATACGATGTTTTAGCTCCTTGTCTTCTATTGGGCCCTCATTAATTCCACTAGTCATCATTCTTCTCGATAACAACACTGCATCAATTTCCCTCTGTCGTGCTTCATTATATTTGATCCATCTTTCCTCTCTAACTTTCTTCTGCTAGGGCTACCACCATCATTCCTGCCCCTATGCGAGATGGGGGTTCAGATAGCCATAGGTGATATCTTCATTCCCAGTTTTACCATATAGATCTTGATAGCTAGGGGTATCATGCACAAATAGGATCCTCTTAGCTCACGTAAAAACCATAAATCTCCTTCCTCCAAGAAATAATATGTAGAAATTACATACTCCAATGTATAACTTTACAATACAACTTCCCACCAATTATATACAACTCTAGTCCACGTATCAGTCGAATCAAAGAGAGACCGATAGTTTTCTTACGTCCAAACTCACTTTTCTAGGTGGAGACCCATATTTTCCACGTAGGCTACCAACCATTGGTACAATTATATTGGGAAGAAACTGAGGAACGTATCATACAAACAATCATGAAAAAAAAATTCTACCCACTTACATGTGTCAAAATCAGGTCCAATATCTATGCATAAGAATCTTGACCTTCCTCTATCCATCCCTCAAGTCTCTCTAAAGACATTCGATACGCCATCTGCATGCAACATCATGGTACACAAATTAAAAAGAGGTCCTGGAAACAGAACCAAAATGTAGTATTTTTTTACCCACTAAATATTTATGTGCACTGGAACTTCATCTAAACATATTCTAGAAGTTCACCCAAAGCACACACAGCCACTAGGTCCCTCCTTTGTTATGCATATCAACAGGTTAGCATGCATGTTTACTGTTATCCCAAATCTATCCCCAGGGTTAATTTGGATTATTCATTATAAATGGACTTATCCATTCAAATTCTTGGATGTGCAGATGATCATCAATTTCATCCCTAGAGGTTAGGAGAGAAAGACAATAGAGGATGGATTGACTGAGTTAATCTTCACTCATGGTGAGCCATGACAAAAGTCTGACCCAATTGAGTGGGGAAAAGTGATGGATAAGGAGTTTCCGGTAATAGGTATGGATATTACCGGCCTGTAGTAGGATCAGTGGGTGAATAGTCCAGCGGTAGCACAAGAATGCTACCATTCGGTAACATTTTTGGTGCTACCACCTGGTTGCACAAACAGTTCATAAAGGAGTGATCGAGTGACAAAAAGGCACTGGTATCATTATACGGATGTTATAGGCCAACAACATAATTAAAGTTACCAGCCAGTAGTGGAGAAAGCATGTTACCGACCGGTTGCATTTATGTAACCATCCGACGGCAGGAAAATACATGAAACCGTCTAAGTGTAAGAATGAACTAGGAATTAATGGGAGTGGTACAAAGTTGTTCAACTACAAGTTTAATGAGGTATGGCACCCATGGCTACTTATGCAGGAAAAGTACCGAGTTATATGGCCTCCCATACCTATTTAATGAAATATGTCGATTGATGAGGTAATTTCAAGGCTCTTCTTCTGTATATTGTAAAATTCACCTCATTTTGAAGGGAGACATTCTAAGAGTTGAGGAAACTCTTGAAAATTTTCCCCTCATTTCCATTTGAGCTGTGAGCCTCCTCTTGGCCTAACAATGTAATTATGCCTTTGTGCATCAATGTAAATGGTTTATGCATGTTTTGAAGCAAAAAAATTTGTTTTTGTGGCATTTTCTAGCCCCTTTTTATGTTTGGTTGTATTTCTTTACCTCTCCATTATTATTGTTGTATTTTGTGCATGCTTTCTCACTTACAGGTGTAAGATGTTGTGTTTCATGGAGTGTTGATGATGAATGGATCCTCGGTCTATGTCACTACTATTCTGACCTCGCCTAACTCTATTTTTCCTATTCTTGCTCCCTCAGCAGAGTATCTCACCCCCCCCGCCCCTTTTCTAGTGCTATTACCCCTTTAGTGTAGGATTTCCCTTTTTAGGAAATTTCTCTCTCCTTGTCTCCTTGGAAGTCTTAAGATAGGTTTATATAGGTTTTGTTTCTGCAGTAGGAGTAGTTTTAGCATTAGAATTAGGTAGAGGAAGCCGGCCTTCTCCGAAGGACCATCTCAAGTTCGCAAGTCCTAAAGCTTGAGATATGGTCCCATGTTAGCAAATTACACCGAATGCCCCATTCCCAACTCAAACATTCTGGGGGTACTGTAATTTTGTGATAAAATTTACCATATTCATAATCAAGTCATCCAATTATGCACATAGAAGTAATATAACCATGAAAATTTAGAAACATATATAATAAGATAAAAATTACCACTCAAGATAAACAACAACTCTTTAACTCCCAAACCACCATAATAATAAAAAATTTATCACATAACAAGATGCTTTTACATAGTAATTGATTCACTACCTCCATACATAGGACCTATGTGCTCTAATATAGACTTCAAAACCCTAATACAAGAATCATAGATCTCACATACTCATTGAATCAAACCTCCTAAACAAGGATGCACTACACACACACACACACACACACACACACACACACACACACACACACACACACACACACACACACACACACACACACACACACACACACACACACACACACACACACACACACACACACACTACACACATGTGTACGTACGCATATGCGCACATGCACACACACACGCGCGTGCGCATAACAAACACACACACATGTGCGTGTGCACATGCCCACATGCACACACACGCACACGCACATACACACACATGGTGGGGAATTTCCCTTGACCGCCTTACTGAAATTTCCTAATAGCGTACAAAACAACTTACATGTTTTTTACAAATCCTGCTAATAATATATTAACCTAAATAAATGCCTTGTTGTAATCCTATTATTAGCTCGATATGTGCATAATCCTTTAATTTTTCCCTGCACATGATTTTACAAGCTTAGCTCCTTTATGTATGTCCCAAGCTACCCTTCTTTAGTCTATTTTAACACCTTTCTTTGATGCCACTCCAATTGTGCTTTTCTATTTTTAGCCAGGTCCTAGAAAATTGGCTCATTCTCAAATTATTCTTGCCCATGCATGAAACTTCACATGGTGATCCTTCTTACATGTGCGCACCACTTCACGCACCGCTTGCACGTAATTCCAAACCTCCATGCATGACTAGTATTTATCCATTTCCCCGCTCAACACAATTTTTTAATTTCTTCTTCACATTTTAATATATCTTTAAGCTTCATTCCCCTATGATGTGCTTTGAATTTTGGAATAACTTCTTTTGCCTTATGGTCTTTAAGAAAGAATTATATTTTTTAGTTTTGCCTCTTTATATGTGTAAAAGCATGGGGATTTTCATATTAGATTTCTTTCTTTGTTTTGGAGGTAATATCATTGATATTTTCTGACATAATGAAATGGATTTATGTATCCATTCATTATTAGTTTAGTTTTTTTGGCTTGGTAGTAATAGGAATAAAAAAATTCTAGGTATCTAGATTATAGGATTGAATAAAGAAATATGGTCTTTGGTTAGGTTGAAAGTTCCATAGTCTAACAATGTATCCATTCCTATTATAAAATCATAGGATTATATATCATGTTGATAAAACTTTATAACTCTTTGATATACAATGATGCTAGTTGGGACACAGGATAGGAAATGAGACACAACAAGTTTATTATCAAAGGTTATTTTCAAATAGGTTTTCTCCAAACAATCAGTTTGGATGGCTCTGGTTCTTAGCACACTAATTTCAACACCAATATCAATCATGACATCAAGAGAATATTGCCTTATATTGAGAATATAAAAATTAACAATAATGAATGGGTTTTGAGCACTATTTAAAGTACTCACCTATGGAACTAGTTCTTCTTCACTTAGAGTCTGAATAAATTGATTGTAGGTATATTCCAGTTATTCTTGTGATTCCTTTGCATTATCCTTTTCAAGCTCATCTTCTTCTGCTAGCTTTATGAATTCAACGGTAGCATTGGTTATGCATTTCTATAGGAAATACATTATATCAGTACGTCATTGCTTTCTTGAAATAAGAGGAGAATATTCACTCCTTCTAGAGGGTTCTCCTAGCTCTACTAGGAATTCTTCTAGAAATAGGAATGAAAATTTTCTTTCTCTCTCTCTCTTCCTATAAATCGTACAGATCTTCCTCTCAATCTTGTCTTTTGAGGACTGATTTTGTAGGGACTATTTAGGATAAGTCTTCCATAAACATCATATAAATCTTCATCACATGTTAAACTTTAAAATTTGTATTTTTTCTTTTTCATGCTCTAGGAGAGCTTGTTTTTCTTCTTCCTTTTGTTTTTGTTTAATCTCATCATTCAACCTAGCTTGATGTGGATACTTAGCATATTCATCTTGAGTTTCATATAGCTGATGAACAATCAATTATTAATCTAATGGAATGAAATGATGAGGAATTTTGGATAGCATTTTTATATTGTAAAAACAAGGAAAGGAATCATAGTCTGTATCATAGCTTCAAACTCTGATTATTCTTCATAATTATTCATAACATTTACTTTCTAAACTTCTTCTGAATCATACAATATGTCTGAAATTTCATAATTAGATCCATAAGTAAATTAATATTTATTCTCATCTATATGATTTTGTCTCAAAAAATTGACCTTTTCTTTTCCTTTGTCAATATTTCTCTGGGGACACTTATTAGCATAATGTTCTCCTTTTCTAAAAAAAAACAAGCTTCTTTTTGTCATAGCTAGGAGATTTTTTCTGAAAAACCCTTTTCTAGGAGGGGTGAGAATACTTGATAAATTTATTATTTTTATACTTCTATGGCAGTCCCTTCCAAATTTTGAAAAATGAGGAGCATTTAAAACATAGATTATGCTTTGAAGAATGTTTTTTGTAATGCATGGGCTTGCATCTAAAAGAATCATTTTCTTACATTTGGAAGACTTTAACACCTAAATATTTTTGTGTTTTGGAAACTTATTTCCTATTAATATTTTTTTGACAAAGAATAATTATTTGATTGATGGAACCAAAATTAATTTCTCTATAGGATGATGCCCCATTGCTTTCTTATATTCAATGGAAAGGAATTTGGAAAAAGATTATCTATACTTGATTTTAATTGTAGGATCATGGATCCTACTAGAATTATATTATAAGTTTTATATATAACATTTATATTTTTATCTGAGACATATCACAAACACTTTCCTTTAAGAAAAAATAATGCTCTTAAATTTATCATTTTTCATAGTCACCATAAAATCATTGATCATTGCAACAGTGAGACCAAAAGTAACATGAGTGAGAATGGATTTTTGATTAGTTTCAGGAAGTGAATCCCACCATTATTTAAGTATGCCAACAAAACCATTGAAAGCTTCTTTTTCCAAAATATGTGGATATTTTCTCCACTGTGAAACTTTTGTGTTATACCATGCAACCATTCTATAAACCATATCTTTTATCTTTATAGGATCATCACATTCTATTTTATACCAACTAGGTTGTAGAGTTTAGGTATGCACATTATTATTTAGTGGCTCAGTAATGTGAGATGCTTCACCACGAGTATAGATGCTTTCAACATCTTCAACAATTAATTTAGCCACAGATATACTTTTGGATGAGGAAGAAATACTTTTGGCTGACTGATTGGATTTCTTGATAACATCTGACCATGAAAATTTTTTGGACCAATTTGGAATTAAAGACTCAAGGCATGTAGTATTGGATTTTATGGCTTTAAATTTTTCTTCCATATCAAGAATAGGTTCTATTGAAGCTTGTATGATATCAAGTTTAAGGTTTTGGTCAATAGACTATTAGTGAACTAATTATACTTGTTATGATAGATTATTATGGAAGGTAGAAATATTTGAGATTATTTATTTTTAGGTATCTTCAACAATTTTTACTATGGGATTTGTATTCTTAGTAACCACTATAGAAAATTCTAAAGAGAGACTAGGAATATTAGAAATAGAGGGAACAATATACTCAACAATAGAAGATAACTTTTATACGAAATAATGAATGTAATCAACTTTATTATTGAGGATAGAGAGGTAGGATTAAGCTCACCTTTATTATAGAGCCCCAAGGCTTTTAATGTTTGGTCCATCTTTGTAAGTGCATCTTTGAAGTTTCATGGACTACTTTGACAACTTTGTTCATCCAATTCAACATCTTGAAAGATTCAAAGGATTCCTTATGCAGTAGTATCAACTTAGAAAAGAAAAATTCTTATAATTTTGGTTTAAATCATCTTATGACAATTTAAGTAGGTTGATCTAGGTGTTGGTAGGTATCTAAATCTATTCAATTTCAAATTTTGGCTTGAATGTGTTTTCTCGCCGAAAAAATATTTTGAATTTCTTAAAGAATAATGTGGGAATGTTTGAATAAAGTCGGTATGTTAGTTAGTCTTAAATTTTTAAGAAGGTATCTAGGACATGTTAGTATGTCTTTAATAAAATCCAAAAGGTGGACTTGAGTAAAAGGTTTAATAATCCTCAAAAGTCATGTTTTCTTATTTGGTGTATTTTGAGTCTTCTTGAACCTTGAAGTGCTCTCAAGGAAAACACTCAAAAACTCAAAGTATTGGATTTCTGGAAAATTACTCAAGGATGCATTTTCATGTGTTTTTGTAAGGGAAAAATCAAACTTGAAACATGACAACCTAACCATGGTGTCAAAAATTTTACTTGAAAAAACCCTCCTAAACACCTCACTGTGGTGTCTATACTATCCTTAAAAGTTTTCATGTATGTTGTACATACTTGCCCCATTTTTAAAATGTTGAAACAAGGTGACTAATTCTATTCAATGTATTGTTTCTAAAGATGGATTCTTTAGTATGCATAGGAAGGCTATTTTTAGCCTTCCCAGGACATGTGTGCATACTCCAGAGTAGATTCGAAAGCTCAAAACCATCCAAGAACGGTTTTTAAGAGTTTTGAATACAATGGAATAGGTTTAGGAATATTTAGGAATGTTTTGGAGGTTTAGGAAAAAGAACAGTGGAAGCGAGTTTTTTTAGCGTGAAGGAGCATGTTGTTGAAAATGGTACCTGAAATTCAACGAAGGATTCCAAGAGCTCTGTGATGATTCGAGACCCAAAAAAGTAACCATCAGAAAGATAATCCAATCCTCTACATTATGGAACTTTTACATTTTTAACAAGACCTGGGAACTTCACATATAATCTCAGTGTCAACATTCTCACCTTGTTGTCATGAATGTAAATGTGGAATTATATGGATAAGGAGGAAGAATAAGTTATTTAAAACCATCCCATTGATCTTGTAATGATATTAGGAGTAAAAATTATATTAAACTTTATATTAAAATACCCTCTCAAGCTCCAGGAAAAGTGATTTCAAGATTCTGGGACTTAGTCATTTTCTCTGTTGGGTAGGTGGCAGGTATTACTGTCCCAAATATCATAAGGCTAGTAAGGAAAGTAAGGAAATTAGGGAAAATAGGGACACCAAAATTTCCCCCCCAATTATTTCTCTTGGTTCCTCATATGACCTTCCTCCTTCTTGACGGGGTGTTAAGTGGATTTGCACTTAAAATGGATAATTTCATCCTAAACCCTTGGGCGCATTTAACTGTCCCAAGGACAATGGGGATATAAAATGTGCCTTACCCTCATCCCATTATCAGGTTCACCATATGACCAAACCTTCTTCCCTCAGGTGCTAAAGTGTGTTTTTTCCCACCTTGTCATCTCATTACCTCTCACTCTGCTACTTATCATGCTCAGAGTAGAGGGTGCATTTTACTATCCAAATTGTCTGAACTATCATTGGGACAATGGGGAAACAAAAACATTCACCACTCCCATGCCATGAAGTTTTAAAAAATTAAAAATTTGGCTAACTGTTGTTTTTTCCACTTCTTACTTCGACATCATCTGAATGCAAAAATTCACTGTTGGAAGCGTAATAAACACAAAACAGACTTTGCTCACATCATTTTTTTAACCATTAAATCCATTTTTTCTACTTCCTAACTCTATAGACATGAAAATTACATAGAAACCTTGTCAAAATTCTTCCAGGAAGCCATATGCATCAAAACTTTAAAAACTCATATTTTGCAAACTGGTGAACGAAATTGGGTGAAATTTTCTCACTAGCTCCTCATCCCAGGAACCTTCAAGAAGGTTATATCAGTAGATCAGATGATGAACTAGTTTATTAATGGAAGAAAAAAATATTTTTATGCCATGGATAATGATTTTTCAGTTTCTAAGCATTCTGGTGGGTAGATCAAGATGAAAATTTGAGCACGAGATCTCGAAAGTGAGCAAAATTGAGTGAAATCATTCTTGTTGCAATCAAAAATTGGAAATTGTAGTTTATAAATATATAAAATTTCCTAAAATAGTAAGTCCTCTCAGAAAAGTGCACTTAGTGAATAATGAAAATGATAAACTATGCAATTTTGACCAAAAAGGCAAAAAATAGAATAAAACAAAAAGGAAAGGTAGCCTTACAAAAATATAAAATTGCTAAAATAGTAAGGTATCTTCAACTGATTTTAATTGAGTATGCCATAGGATCGAGAATTGTAAATTTGAGCAAAACAAGTGAAATATCCCAAAATAGTTAGTCCTGGTTCAACCTACTAAAATAGAAAGTCTCCATTATGGGTGCAGAAAGTTGATGTAGGCTCCATTTTCATTCATTTCGCTATTTTTTAAAATATTCAAAGGGTTTATAGGTGGTACCATGGCTCAAGGAAGGAATTTAATTTTTAATGGGGGTCCTGAAACATTAAATTTATGTTCAAGAGCAAGGAAAATCATCATTGGGAGCAATAGGTAAAATGAGGGGGATTGTGTAGTTAGAAGATATTTGAAAAGAACCAAGGGATCCATAATAATTCAAGCTAAAGATATGATCCTAACTCATTAATTAGGTTAGATCCACCCATGTCCCTTTGACAAGCTAGTTGAGTGAGCTCGATGAGTTGGTTGGGTGAGTTGAGAGGAGTTAGTTGAACTAAGATAGATTTAGGCAATAAGGAGTGATCCCTTGCAACATACTTATCTACAAAATCATCTAGGTATGTCTTACCCAATGTCATAGTTTCCCCACGGTGATCAAGCTTTGATCCCACAACAAGTTCCTAAGGGTTCTCTGGTGAAAAAAAATCATGTCAATCCTTAAAGATCCATTTCCATAGATTCAAGAAATGATCAAAAGTGTTCCAAGGAAAATGTGGCTTTCTATCATGCCCAGTCTCAAAGAAATATCAGGAACATTGAGCTCT
The DNA here is from genome assembly GCA_019776745.2 of Taxus chinensis. Lineage (NCBI taxonomy): Eukaryota > Viridiplantae > Streptophyta > Pinopsida > Cupressales > Taxaceae > Taxus > Taxus chinensis. Next base: position 13,914,839 of record CM034150.1, read on the forward strand.
AAACTAAGAAAGAAGGCCCAAAAAACATCTCACTTCTTCAGTGGAATCTCAAGTAATCAATATGTTGAAGTTACTAGGCTTAGGAATGAAAATCCTATATAGGAAATGGCTCCATCATATTATGAGTTTATCTTAATCCCATTAGGTCAAGCTTTACATGAGGGTGATTATTACCTATTCAAGGAATCCTCTTCCCACCTCCTCGCTTGTAATGAAGAGTATAAGAAGAAAAAAATTTGAATTGGAGGAATAGGTAAAAAATCTCAGTGCTTACATTCAACCCTTCTTGGAACTCAACTGAACATCTTCTCTTCCATTAGAAGACATTCTTCCAATCAATAGTGTTAACCCTGAGGTAATAAATAAATCATAAGGATAAATGATGTAGGTGAAGGATAACAAGAATTAGATTGATAAAATCATACAACAAGGCAAGGCATTGTTTCCAAAGGTCATTTCTCTCATCAAGAATGCTCTTGAAACTTTTTCATAACTAAAGAAATAAAAGGAGTTTGAAAAAGAGGTCAATTACTTAGATGATCTGTTACCATTTGTGTCTAAGATGATATCTTTCGACTCTCACATTCTTGTGAGAAAGAACGCGTTTGCGTCATCTGTAAATAACTTGTCTCAATTCTACATTTGTGTCATATAAATGAAATATGGAATGCTCAAAACTATGATCTTTGATTTGGAATCTTTTGGAAAACATCATTTCGAGATCTTAAAAGAGGTCAATGACTGTAGTCAGAAACTTGAGTTCCCTACGTTTACCAAGAATTCATCATCAGAACAACTTAGTGTTTCCTTCCAGAATTTGGTCAAGGAGGAAAATTCCTCTCTTTCCTTCAATGAAGATAACTTAGAGTCCATAACCAACATTAGAAGTTACATTTATGAAGTTGCATAGGATCATGAAGAATGGATTAATCACTACAATAAGATAAGTGATGTTCTCAGGGCATGGACCAAGGTGTTAGGATATGTTTGTATTCTAGAGGTGAATAATTTGGAACTTGCAATAGCTCAATATAGCAAGGAATTCAAGGAGCAAGGGGGCATTCTGGTAGCTTCTCACTGGGAAGCATGAATCAACAAGGTTCTTCATTGTATGGATTTTCTTCATCATATATGGCAACTTCTTCCCCCTCTTTCCCCCTCTTTCTTCTCTCCCTCTTCTAATTCTTCATTGTGCATAATCATGATAATTTATCTCATTCACTTAAGTGGCTTTATAAGGTCGAATTTTAAAAGTCCCTTTAATTTATGAGAAGGGAAATTATTTCTCATTTCCTAGGAAGACGTAAAGTCACAATTTGAATGAGATCATGAAGATTCATGTGGGGGTAGATGAAAGGTCAATTCACAATGCTATAAATTAGGATGGCTTCTCAATTCCAAAGGATTCTAAAATATTACTTCTTGGTACTAGTTGTGGATTGTGGTTTTGGGTGTTGAGCTTTATATCACCAACACAAGAAATAAAAGCTACATTTCTTCCATTTCTCTTTTCATGTGTTCCTCTATTTTCTCTCTTTTATGCACTTTGTAAGTATAGTGATCAAGAAAGAGATTTGTATCTTTGATGAATGAATGTAAGAATTGTGTTTTTGGGTTTTTTAGTCTCACTAATAACTTCATTTTTTCTTTCCTCTAATTACATGTTGAATTACTCCAGTTACTGGGTGTGAACTTTGCGATTACCTATTCACAACAATAACCTTACCTTTCCTATTTTCTCCCCTTCACTCATCGCCATTGCAATTTATTCCCTTGTACCCCATACAAGCAATTTTCCATAGGTTTAGTGAAGTGTGCATGTGTGATCCTAGGCCTACTAGCCAACCCCACAACATTTAGATAGGAGTATATTAGTTTACATTCAATAACGTGAGCCTTCCCATACATAAAAAGGAGGGTCATAGCCCTGTGAGCGTTGGTGGAAACACCTAATTTGTCATATGAAAAATTATTTCACCAATAGTTTTTAGCAAATCTGCTAGGGACAGATTTTCCAAAGTGTACCGATGAAGATATCTGCAAAATACAAAAAAAAATCAAATAAACAAAAAAACAAATGTCAAATAAAAATCATATTTGTAAGGCAACTCCATCGAGGAATGAATCTGAGTCACATTCTTTTCTTGCAACACAATGAAAAAGTTTGAATATTGGAGTTTGGTACCAATGAGTGACAATGAAGAAGAAGAATAAGATGGTTACCAATAGATGAACATATTTGATCAACCATCATTTTGGACCAGTTCTTACAAGGATGATAATTCAAGAATAAAAAAAGATCTCTTACTTCAAGCAAAAATATGCAATTAGACCAGAGAAATAAGTCTAGTGGCATGTATCCAAAAATACAGGAAAAAATGTGTAGAGTGAATAAAATTTTTGTTTGTGAAGAACCTATTATCAAATCCTTGTGGCTTCAGTTCAAGTATAATACTACTAAAGGAAAGAAAATGTGACTTGTTGATGAAGAAGAAGGTAAGATAATGATGAAAAATATGCAAAGGAGGTACAAGATGTTGTATGAATTCAATGAATATGAATAATCTCCTAAAGGTAATGTTTTCAATCTCACACAGCTAAACAAGAAAATCATAGCCATGTCTTTTATCTCTCTTAGATAAGATGATTTCTTTACATATGGAAATGAAGAAACATTGGCCTTGAAAATTGAGTATGTGTAAATAATTTTGAGTGTTGTGCAAGGAAATTCAAATCCCCAAATCTACCTTGAAATTATGAATATGTTGAAACCATGCAAGAAAGATATGAACAAATTTAAGTGCCTCATAACAACGAGGGACAAGAGGAGATTTATCCTTTGGAGAAAGATCCTGATGATTGTTCGCACTATGACATGGTTTATTCCTAGGAGATTCTTGTACACTTCTAATGAATGTTATATCCTTTAACCTCCCAATGAGTGTTGATATGTGAATAGTAATTTGTTAAGATATGACAAAGGCTTGAGAGCACCTGATTAAGTACTGATCTCTTGAGGATCTAGTGGATTATATAGGAAAGATGATGACATGAGGACATGTCAAGATGATATCCTAGATGTCTGAGCATGTACATGATGTGTAAACAAGGGAAGAATGATGAATACAAAGTTTTATGAGTGGAATTTGTACTACTAGCTCAATTCAGTAGGCCTAATCCCTAGTCCTAGCTAGTAAAGTGACCTAGAAAGGTGGACTAAAGGCATGAGGAAACTGGAAAAGCATCATAGAAGCATGAGAAACATGTTTGAGTGTCTGCTTGAGGAGGAACATGACATGCATGATGCGTTTTGGAGAAAACTAGTTCATTTAGGCCTAGTTCAAGAACCTAGTAACGTTTATGAAGAAAAATCAGGTCATTTCAAACCAATGCAAGCATGGGATGTGTATATTGACATTTCCAAGAGTCCTTAGATGATGTAAAACGTCATAATTCATCCTTTAGAGGCATGTTTAGGGTCATTTCTATGACTTTTGTTCAGGACAAACAATTTTAACATGCAAAAATGATATTGTTCAAGAAGGACATGTGTATTTATGAGAAACCAAGCCTTGAGATATGTAGATGGAGTTTTTATAGTGTTGTTAAAATTTTAGGCAAAAATATAAAATATTGTTTTGAGTTATAAAGGTTTTAGTAACATCCATCTATTAGAATGCTTTGTCCTAGCTCGAAGGTCAAATTTAAGGACTTCAATGGTATGTAAAAATAGTGCATGGTGTCCAAGCCTCTTCACCATGGTTAAATCATTTAATTAACATTCATTTAGAGGTGGAATGAATTAAAATGATGGATTGAGCTTTATGAACAAAGGTTAACAATGGAAGTCACTCCAAACCCTTATAATGGGCCGAGAGGAAAAATATGAGTTGTTTGGTTATGAAATGGATCTATGAGGTTGATGTGATGCTTTTGGAAAGTAGAGGACTCTAAGTACTTCAACTTGGTGGAATTTTGCAGCTCTTGGTCAAATGGTTATGTATGATTTTACCCCTATTTTCAATAAAATTGATAATACAATCTTGAATGGAAGAGTATTAGATTGAAATATTCATGTGAAAGCATATATGATAAGTTCCCTTGAATTCCATGAAAATATATATCTATGTTTAGTGTAAATTTTTGATGAAAAACATCAATCTATGTCACCTATTGTTAATGAACAAGCATACCAAAAATAGTCAGTTGTGTTAGAGTGATTCTTGATGAAATAACATGATATCAAGTACAATATGAGCATGTATATTTGGTACATGTCCAAAACAACTTGTTCAATCCCTTGAGTTGATGAGGTGAAGTTATTTCATGATCTAGTTCAAATGGACCAAAACTGTCATTTTGGGACAGTTAAGAAGGCTTGTGGTCTTGGCACTCAAACTTGTGTTTTCTCCTTTCAACCTATGTAATATTGTGTTTGATCATGGATTATAAGTTATTATTGAAGTATATGGGAATTTTTTTCCCTGCAAGTGAGTTATGGTGTGTTGGATGCAAGAAAACATAAGACTAGTTTTTTTAGCATAAAATTCAATCTGAGTGATTCTTAAAAAATCAAGCTTGTTTGATCTTCATGGCATGAAAGGGAGAAATGCATGAACGTGGTTAGTTTCTCAAGGAATATATATTTCTAAAAACAATTCTATAGAGCCTTGAATAATTGCTTAAGTACTTGAACTTACTCATCATGTGAAGGGAAAAATTATGAGTTTTGAACTCATGTTTGTTGCTTTCTAAAATATTTGTCTTCATGGTTGAATGAAGGTGGAAGGCTTGTCTCTTTACACCTGAAGGTGATCTAAAAATCACATACCATTATCTCCAATATTTATAATGTTTGTAAGGTGTATGCATTATTTTTAGAATATAATCTCTTTGATTGAAATTTCTCAAACCTCCATGACCAAGTATGAAGCTCCAATGAAGAATGAAAGTGAAATGGAAAGTTTTATAGCATGCAGAGAGGTTATAGATAACAATGAAGAGTCTTTTAAAATGCATTCATACCACAATTGGTATCAATTTCCTTAATTATAAGACAAAAAATCCTATGTTGGAGAATAGGACAAAATGGGGCAGAACAAATACAAAACATATTTGCAGGGGTTCTCAGAGGGTTAGAGTGTTTAGGACTCCTCATTGATCATCATTTAGCTCAAGAGTATCTTGACAAGTCCTGTAAATGTTGAGCATGTAACTAACCTTATGGCATAAACAATCATTGCAAGAGGAAAATTTTATATGAGGTCATCTTTCCTTTCTTGTATGAGTTGAAGATGCAAGAAAATGAAAGGTTCATAGAAGGTAAAGTGCAAGAGTATTTTGAATATATCTTCCTTGATGATATAATCACCAAAGTGTGCAAGTAGACCTGTTGTTTAAGAAAAGAGAGTTGTTGATGAAGATAGAACTTATGATGAAAGGTGATAAGTAGTTGAGTGAAGGTGTATGAAGTATGAGAAGGATAAATTGATGCCCATGTTTTGAAGAAGCTTGATGACATGAAATAAAAAAGAATATCAAGGAGTATACCTTCATGAAAAAGGTTGTTTTACTAGTCTGAATATATGAATGAGGAGGTTCCTGATACTCAGATTCAAGGTGTGGGGCATGATAAGAGGTGATTAAGAAAAATATTGCATGAATATATGCCTAATCTGAATATGTAACAATGTTATATATGCAATGAACTAAAAATATGATCCAAGAAAATTAATTTAGAAGTTAAGAAACCCTAATTACAAAGAAGAGATAGAAAGACTTGGTTGATTTGTAATTAAATCTAGATTGTGCCAAAGTGAAGAACTATGGACAAAAAGGGAGAAGTGTCACACAGAAGCTCAGAAAATTGAGCGATCGCAAGATTTACCTAGATTGGGGTATTTGGAATGGGCTAGGGGTATTTGCGGGTGCTGTAAACCCACTATGGGTGCTTGGAACTACTTAGAACCTCATAGAACCTTCTTCAGAGGGTCACGAGGTAAAGGTTTTCCTTCGCTTCTTATCGCTAGTATGTCGCACCAAGTTCATCGATGTCACATGTAACCTGCAATAAAGAAATGACCTAGAAAACCATAAAATGCATCAAATCCTAAAAATAAAATAATTTAAATGAGGGGTCAGACTGTCCTCGACTGTCAAACAAGTGAACTTATGACCAAGTACTTCATTACATCTCATACCCAATGTAGATGTGTGTGTGTGTGTGTCTATTGAAATTGTGCCTTAGGTGGCTCTTATGCGTGCCACACTTGATAGCGAGAAAGTAGCTAGATGTAAAATATGTAAATAGATGTGTGCATGAAAGAATGAACTTCCCCTCCTATGTGTGTATGTAGAAGAATGTAGTTCCTTGTCCCTTATATGGAGCTAAATAGATACTTGAATGCTATTTAATGCTCTTGTATGCAACCTTAGGTGGTGATAGCTAATTCTTAGTGCTTGGTCCTTTACTATTATCACATAACTTTATATTTATATGATTCCCTTGCTTGAATTTTTAAATTAACATAAAAAGGCCAACTACCAAAAAGATAAGATGCCCAAACAGCTAGAAAGGACCCAAAATATGTGAGAAAAGTATAAAGAGTTTGGGGGATCCCAAAGGGGATGGGGGTGCTTGGTGTTGGTGTCCTAGTTGGGTGTTGGTGTCCAGATTGAGAAATTTAGAAGTATAATAAGATAGACTGGGCAAGTAGGAGTGTAAGATTAATATTTGCAACAAAAAGCAAGAAATTATGGTCAAAGAAATGTGTCAATTACTGATTTTCTTACTTAGGACTCATGACTAGATAGATACCCAAAGTGCGTGATTTAGTTTCTACAATAGGGTGTGTGTGGAAGAAGCCTTGTATGATAATTTTTTGCAGTTGATTAGGTGATAAAAGAGAGATGAATTAGGAGGGTAAAAATGGAAGAGAAGATATGATCTATAGATAATAATATGTAGTGTTAGAAAACCAAGTAAGAGTTATCAAACCATCTTATTGAAGACTAAGTTGTGGCTTAGCAATAAGGAGTTGAAGCTTCCTTGTAATTTGTTTCTTACAAAAAATCAATTAGAAGCTTGAATTGAATTTTTGGGAGTTGTGGTTTCCAAGAAAGTAGTGGCTTGTAGAAGGTTAAGTGGAAGCTTAAATAAATTTTAGAGTTGTGGCTTCAAGTTGAGTGGATGCTCAAGAATGAAATCATTGTAACTTTTATAGGATAACCTATCCAAACTAGTACATTGGTTTCAGTGGATTTTTATCCCTTTAAGGGTTTCCAACATTAAATATTTCCTCTTTATGTGTTCTCATGTTAATTTATTATGTATGGTATTGTTGTTTTATCATAACAAAGTAAAGCAAATTGAATTAACTATCACAGTTTTAATAAGCATTTATTCACCCCCCACGGTGCCTAGAATTTCTAACAATTGGTATCAGAGCTGGTCCTCTGGAAAAGGTTTAACAACTTAAGAGGAGATACTTGAAATACAAGCATGGTTACACTTATTGAAGTAGTTCTAAAAATGAAGTATGAAATTTCTCATTCCTTGATTGATGGATTGAAGAAGGAAATCGAGATTATGGAAGATGATCATGTCCAAGCACTCAAAGAGATGGAAGTTATAGTTGAGAGTGTGTCAAAAACCTTGAAGGATAAAGAGGATGCCTACCTCAAACATGAAGAAGATTCGATAACCATGAAGGATGAATTAGAGGATGCAAACAATAGACTGAATATGTATGGAAATCTTGAAAAGATCTATGAAGTTCTTGGTGGAATTTTGGAGAACCAAATAGCACGATGTGACAAGACATGAATAGGCTGAAAAGGAGATCTTATAAAGAAGTGTGAAGATGACAAGGCAAGTCCAAGAAGAAAATAAACCATGAAGGATTCTAAGGAGATAAAATCAAGAAGGTCTAAATCAATTAGACAACCAAATTCATTTTGGTATGAAATAAACTTCAATGGCTATTGCTTTTCTTGACATAATTTTGGACATAGAGTTAAGGAGTGTAAGAATCATGTCATAGATGGCCATTCATGGAGAGATAGAAGAGATGAGTGATCAAGGAACATAGTGTGCTTAAACTATCAAGAGAAGGCTCATATTATTAGGTATTTTCTCTATGAATCATATAGTCAAAATTGGAATAATGAATTTATGAATCTTCAAGCATATCATAAACACTAATCATAAATTCATTATGCATGATTAGTGTTTATGATATGCTTGAAGATCCTATTTGATTATCCAAATGTATGAATGAATGTACATCAAGTCCAAAGGTCTATGCTGTCATCACTAGGGTGTGTTGCCAAAGAGGCATCTTGTGTAGTTTTAATATAAGCTATGAGAAGTACTCAAGAGATGAAAAAATTATGAAAAAAATCCTAAGATCATGCCTTTGAATAGTTGTTGGTTTACTCTGAATGGGTACTAATCACTTGTGTTCCAATAGTCCAAGATATCTATCAAGTCATCAAGAAAAAACTCATGATGGAAATGTAAATGTGCCAAGATTGTCTGATTGGTTGTACAAGAAATTTGTGTCAATTTACATGCCCATCATACATATATGAGAATAAGGTTCAGATGATCTAAACTTTTCAAATGATCCAAAAAAAATTGAAGGGATTTTCCATCAAGAAAGAGGTTTCATGTGGCATATGATGCTCTAGAAACATGAAAAAAGAGTGAATCCACTTAAAGGAGGTATCTTCTATCTAATTCCATCAAAGCTCTATCAAAGGTCTGCAAGGTCTCATTGATGCCAAAATTATGAGAATTTGAAGTCATAATTCTCTACTAGTCTAATGGCATCTTGGTTTATCATTAAACCTGAAATGGTCTATGTTGTAAAGGTTTTAGATGAAGGATATCAAAGGTATTAAGTGTTTCTTGATTCATAAGTTGAAAATTGCTTCACATAACTAAGAGGAGTTCCTCAACTTCAAGAGCAGTTTAAGTTGAATGCTAAGGAAGAAAAGTATAACAATCATCATACAATATAATTTTTCCAAGTTTTGTCATGCATTGTCTCTTATCAGTCTATGTTGAAGAAGTCATGCTTCAAGTATGAGTATGAAGAAAATCAAGCAACAATGCTTTATCATGTTGCTTAAGTGAGTGAAAAGGATCATGAACTAGGTTTCATGAACACAAAGATTGGTTTTCAAGCCTTTCAATACAAAAAAGAAAGGATAATGAGGTCATTAAGTTTTGTGCAAGAATGAGGTCATAGAGATATTATGTGTAAGAGAGGTAAAACAAATAATAAGGTTATAGGTGAGGTTTAGATAGAGATACATGAAGTCATAAAGGGTTAGAAATATGCTCAACAAACCTTTATATGGAATATTAGAACCATCAAAATGTTTGAAATATTCGATAGGGTCTGAACAAATGTATGATGAACCATGGTCAAGAAGACACTCAAAATGAAATTGAAAATTGATTCTCAGGTCCGTCAGTTACTTCTAATTTATTAAATGAGTTTCTCTAAATCCTTTCATAGGTTAGAAATAAATGAAATCTCCAAGAGGTGTAGGAAGAAGACATCCTGGTTACAAATAGAGTGACTCTCTTCTTTGCTGACATTGGTTTGTTCTGCATGCAAGTTTGTTACATTGATGGAGAGAGAATTGTAAAAAGGAGTAAAGTATTAGCATTGAAGAGAAATTAGGATCATAAACAACTCCATTCAAATACATTAAATACCTTTCAATGCCAAATAAGGGATTAATTACTTGAGAAGAATGATACATAGAGAAAAACTCCTATTCCATAGGGCAGAACAATTCCTTTTTGTGATCAAAGTCAAAGTATGGAATTTATGTTGACCTACTAGTAATACATTCATGTGGAGAAGATCATAAAAGACCTCAGGAATAATTTTTAGGGTTTAAAACAAATTCTTGTTCATTTTCCTCCTACTGGGTGGGTAGGAAACCCTCCTAGGGTTTAGCTAGAAAATAATATTAGAAGGACTTAAACTCAATTTCAATGGCTATAAACCTCAAGAATCCATCTTTATGAGACAATAAACAAGAAACGAGAAGAATTTTGTGTGGAAAAACTCTCAATCATCTAGAATCTCTAATAGTCATCATAAAATCCTACAGCTTATCTTGGAAGGCATAATTTGAAGCTTAGGACTGTGGATTTGAAGCATTGTTAGCAAAGGATATAGTGAATTCTTGTAAATAAAAGTTAGGTTCAAATGAGTACTCAAATTGGTGATAATTTTATCATTTGAAGTTTTGCATCAGAAGTTATACTTGATCTAAAAATTATCAAGTTTTTATTCACCTGATCTCGGACCCCTATAGGCTTATTTTATTTGCCGACAAGTTGCTCCTTTTAAGTAGTCAATTTAAAATTAATGCAAGTATATAATGAAAAATTATACAATGATTGATTATGGAGTTCGGAAATTGCCTACGTCTTTGGGTTCTTATCGAACCGTTCCACTAGTAAAAACTTGTAAGTTACAATAGTAATTTCACAAGAAAAACTAATGGAAACTATTAAGAACTTGCTTAGAAGAATATCCAGACCTTCAGATGACAAGGGTGAAAAATAGCACCGCACTTCCCCTTTCCTGGCATATTCGGCAAGCTCTATGGCACCAGCTCCATTGTTTGGAATCCTTCAATTCTCGATTGGCCTTCCCAATGCTTCGTAATGCCCTATGGCACTCTGATCAATAATCCAAGCTTCACAATAATTTGGTGTGGTGCTATGGGCCAACTAGGTAGTATTAAAAACTCCTAGCCACAATAATGCCTATTTAAATAAATAGTTCTTCACAACTTTATGATAAGCCTAATAAAATAGGTCTTATAAAAAAATTCTCTTTTCCACTCACTGGGGCAATATTCCTCAAGCTCTTGCTTTGAGCTTCCAAGTTGTGTGTCATTTTACAATGCAACACGTCCCTATTTATACCCAAATAGGGCCCTTAAATAATGCATTTAAAAATTATCTCAAGGCTATCATTAGTCTAGCCGTGGCATGTGTATGAGTCTATTATCCCATATTGGATGACATACATTTTTAAGTGGGTTATTCCACATAATCCTCCTTTAGCAAATTTTACAAATTCCACGTAATGTGGATGAATTGGAAAGTGGGTCGCATTTTTTAATGGGATAAATCCCATGGTTGGCAGCTAAATTTAAGTCGGTTAAATCTCACATAACCCTCCAAATTCCACGTGATGTATTTAAAAGTGGGTAATATCCCGCATTAGGTGGGAAGGATAAACGTTCTTTAGCCTTTTTTTCAAGGCTTTAACCAACCCTGTGTGGTTTTCCTTTTTTCTTTTTCTTTTTAAAATTAATTTCTTTTTATAAAAAGATTTTAAACCTTTTTACGTGGGTAAATCATGAAATCATATTTCATGTGCCCAAATCCACGTGAAGCTCTGTTGTTATGCCACGTGTCACCATATTATTTGTCCACTTGGCGCGTCCTCTGCTCAATGACCACCAATTGACCAAATTTTGACCAGTCATAACTTTCGCATAAGGACTCGGATTTGGTCAATTAAAAATGTGTTGGAAAGGTCTTGGAAAGCTCTACACAATGGTTCTAACATTAGATGATTTAAAAATCATCCATTTTTCCATTGACCAGCTGTTGACCAGAGTTGACTTTCCTTTTGACTGAACTTTGACCAGACATAATTGGAGCTACCAATGTTTGTTTGTCACATTCTCATAGTCATCGGAAATCCCTCGAATATATCTTCTGCATTGAAATTTTTTAGGGATGTTTAGGTAACTTTTGTTATAAAAAATGATCCCCTAATCAATACTTGAATTTGACCTTGAGAAAGCTTGGTAAGGAAGAGTTAAGCCTAGGAAACACAGTTCAAAAAGGACAATTGCCTAGAGATTTGAGCCAAAAAAATTATCCCACACCTATAAGAGGAATAATGGTATTCAAAAGTGGTGTTATTTTCTTCTGGGTGTTTTTCGTTTGCTCCAACCACCAACTCACTAGGAGTTTGATTCTTGAGAAGCCTAAGAAGGAAATTTTGACAAAACAAAGGTACTTTATTGATTTCTTTCACTTTGATCCAATTTGATGGGTGATGTAGCTCTGTATGAGGTTCAAGCACATGTTGAAAAAGGTGGTCATCACAAATTAAGTATTTAAGGTCCAATTTGGCCAAGAAATAAATAGTTCTAAACATTGGAAAGTGGATTAAAGACATGCAATAATCACCTATAGGCTTGAGATGAATACCTAAGTTGGGGGAGCTAGGAACAAATCTCAACAGGTGGAATGATAAAAAAGAAAGCCTTGTAGGGAAGTATGATGAAATTTTACTAATTTTCTGACAAGGGAGGCAACTAAGTCACTACACTATGCAAAGGAAGTTTTTAAAAGCCTCAAAATTGGGGCATATAGATCTAACAAAACCTTGTGAAGAAGAAAGGGAAGAGTTGAGTCTTATTCAAGTATTCTAGATGTCACATAGATAAAATAAGGTGAGTAATTTATGTTATAAGAACATAAACAGAGCCAACTAGTGTTGAGACCATGAAACTCACCAATTCAAACAAGGATATGAATACTGCAAGAACAGTTCAGGGAAAAGCTAAAAATGTTAGTTCACTTACATGATATAAGAATAAGGTATGAAATATAATTCTTAGCATAGATAGTCAGATATGGATGGTATAATCCTAGGGGGAGGCAAAAAGTATAATTTTATTAATTGAATGATCTTCTATCACATGACAAAATTAGACTAAAATGCAATAACAAGTTTCTTTAAGGACCAAGGCCTATATGATGCTTACAACAAATGCATAGAAAAGTTAAGAAATTTTTTAGCATGATGAGTTGAGATAGACATAGTTTTGAGCTAGGAGGTTGAGACCACTCAAAGATCAAGTTGTTGGCATGTGTATGTGCCATGAAGGCATCTTCTCAGGGGGAGCAATAGTGAATTTAATGCATGATGAAGACAAAAATAGGGTTAAAGAATAATAGAAAAGAGGGGGAGATTGAATGATGAGTTTGGTTGATGTTTCCAACCAACATAGGGCCAATAGATGATAAATATGAATGCCAAGTACTACAGACATATACTTTATCAATAATGCAAAAAAGGGGGAGAAGAATCAAGAGTTTTTTCATCAATGAAAAAGCGGGATTTTTTTGGCATGTGAATAGTAAGATTTCATTGATGCAAAATTTATATTAATTACAAAGCGGGATGTAGAGGAAGCTTGGACTGAGTGAGACAAGGCATGACATGACAAAGGCTTGAGAACACCTGATTAATTACTAACTTCTTGAGGAGTTAGTGGCTTGTATAGGAAATATGATGACATGAGGACATGTCAATATTATATTCTATATGTTTGAGTATGTACATGATGTGGAAACAAGTTCAGAATGATGAATACAAGGATGTATGAGTGGAATTTTTAATACTAGCTTAGTTCAGCAGGCCTAATCCCTAGGTCTATGTAGCAAAGTGACCTGGAAAGGTAGATTGAAGGCATGAGGTAGTTGGAAAAGAATGGTAGAAGAACAAGAAACATGTTTGAGTGTATGCATGAGGAATAATAATACATATGTGGTGATTTTTAGAGTAAACTACCTCATTTAGGCATAGTTCAAGGACTTAGTAAGGTGTATGTAACAAAATCAAGTCATGTCAAGCCAATGCAAGCATGGGAAATGTATAGGGACATTTCCAAGAGTCCTTAGATGATGCTACATGTCATAATTCATCCTTTGGAGACATGTTTAGGGTCATTTATATGAATATCTTTGAGAAAAAATAGGTTTAACATGCACAAATGAGATTTTTCAAGAAGTTACATGTGCATTTATGAGAAACCAAGCCTTAGGACATGTAGAGGGTGTAGACACCTAAAATCCACTTATGCACTTTTAATACTTAAATTGCACTATCTTCACTTCCTCTCACTTTGTTTAAATAACGACACTTCATTATCTAACTATGCTTCTAATTCACTCAGGATGTCAATTAATGACATTTTGATTAGTGATAATCCTCTTAATTAGATAATGATATGTTAATTAATCCCGTAATCTTGTATTTAACCAATAAACCTTCTTATCGACTAAATCCCACTTCTAAAACTTCCAAAATCTATCAAAACCTCCTCCAGATACTCCCAAAAATATTCCTAAGCCTACTTAGGATCCTTAATTAATCTTAAAAGATTAATTATCTCCTAATCTAATAAAAAAGTGAATTGACTTGTAAAAACTCTATTTTGGGATTTACCTTTTGTCCCACATGCACTAGAATTCTAAAATTTCCCAAATGGAAACCTATAAATACAAGCCTAAGGAATCCCTTTCAATTTTACACCATACTTTTGATATTATCTCATATAAAGACATATTATCTTGAGACTTACTTGCATTATTGGAATATCTTGCTCACCTTCCATCCATTCTTCATGTTAGGTTAGTAGAGGAATATCTAACATGTCCTTGTAGTCATTGTTTAGAGAGATCATTTCACCATCTTGAAGAAAAACAACAAACCCAATTTGATTGCTATAGTATCTAATGAGGTTCACATTTAGTTAGCAATCTAAAGAGTAAAATAGCTTAGCATGTTATTTTGTTTCATTCATATATTGCATGTAAAGAAGTTAGTTTTCTAAGCTCTTATCTTGATGTTTTTGTTTGATCTAATCATCTCTTAAAGCTACTAGGTGTTAGTTTCAATTTTTATGACATAGTTAGTCTTTCATGCATACACAGGGAGTTGTTATAGTGTCGTGGTCTAAATTTCAAGCAAAAATATAGAAGATTTTTTGAGTTATGAAGGTTTTAGTAACTTTGAGCTCTGATAATGTTTTCCCAAATCAAAGGTTGAATTTGAGGACTTCAATGGTACATAAAACTTGTGCATGGTGTCCAATACTCTTCACCATAGTTAAAAAATTGAATTAATATTATTGTAGAGGTGGAATGAATTAAAATGATGGATTGAGCTTTATGAACGAAGGTTAATAGTAAAAGTCACTCCAAACCCTCCCCAAACCATAATAATGGAGTGGTAGACAAAATATTAGTTGTTTGGCCATGAAATGGATCTATGAAGCTGATGTGATGCTTTGGGCAAGTATAGGACTCCAAGTACTTCAACTTGGTGGCATTTTTTAGCTCCAGGCCATGTGGTTATGTATGATTTTACCCCTGTTTTGAATAAAATTGACAATACAGTCATGAATGGAAGAGTTTCATATTGAAATATTCATGTGGAATCATGTATGAGAAATTTCCTTGAATTAGATGCAAAGATACATGTATGTTTAGTACAAATTTTTGATGAACAACATCAATCTATGTCACATATTGTTAAGGAATAAACATGCCAAAACTATTCAATTGTGTTAGAGTGATTCTTGATTAAATAAAATGATCTCAAGTAAAATATGAGCATTTATAGGTGGTACATGTCCAACACAACTTGTTAAATTCCTTGAGTTTATGAGGTGAAGTTATTTCATGTTCTAGTTCAAATGGACCAAAACTGTCATTTTGGGACAGTCAATAAGGCTTTTGGTCTTGTCACTCAAACTTTTATTTTATCCATTCAACCTATGCAAGTGTGTGTTTGATCATGGAGTATAATTTTTTATTTAAATTCATTATAAATAGTTTTCCCTAAAATTGATTTATAGTGTGTTAGATGCAAGCAAACATAAGACTGGTTTTGGGAGCATAAAATATAGTCTGAGTGATCTTTAAAAACCAAGCTTGTTTGATCTACATGGCCTAAAAGGGAGCAATGTATGAATCTAGTTAGTTGTTCAAGGAATAGAGCTTTCTGAAAATGTGTCTTTGGGGCTTTGAATAAGTATTTAAGTACTTGAACTTACTCATCCTGTGAAGTGAAACATTTTTATTTTTGAACTCTTGTTTGTTGCTCACTAAAATTTGTGTCTTCTTGGTTGAATGAAGGTGGAAGGGTTGTCTCTTTACACATGTAGGTGATCTATAGATCACATACCATCATCTCCAAGATTTATAATTTTTTGAAGGTGCATGCATTATTTTTAGAAGATCATCTCGGTGACTACAATTTCTCATTGCTCCATGCCAAAGTATGAATCTCCAATGACTAATGAAAACCAAATAGAGATTTTTCTAGCATGTAAATATGTTATCGAGCACAATTAAGAGTCTTATAACATGCATTCTTACATACTACACTTGGTATAAATTTAGTTACCTACAATACAAAAACTCTTACATTGGAGAATAGGAAAAAAAGGGGAAGAACAACTATAAAATAGATTTGCAAGTGCTGGAAGGAATTTTTTCAAGGGTTCTCATAGGGTCATAGTGTTGGGGACTCATCCTTGATCATCATTTATCTCAGGAGCATCTTGACATGTCCTGCAAAGGTTGAGCATGTAACTGACCTTATGACAGAAACAATCATTACAAGAGGACAATTTTGTATGAGATTGTCCTTCCTTTCTTGTATGAGTTGAAGATGTAAGAAAATGAAAGATTCATAGAAGGTGAAGTGAAAGAGTATTTTTAATATATCTACCTTTATTATATAAGCACTAAAGTGTGCAAGTAGACTTTTTGTTGAAGAAAATAGAGTTACTGATGAAGATATAACTTATTATGAAAGGTGAGAGCTATTTGAGTGAAGGTGTATGAAGTATGAGAAGGAGAACTTGATGCTCATGTTTTGAAGAAGCTTGATGACATGAAATAAAAAATAATATCAAGTATTATGCCTTCATAAATAAGGTTGTTCCAGTAGTTTGAATATATGGATGAGGAGGTGCCTGATAGTGTGATTCAAGGTGTGCAATGTGAAAATAGGGTGTGTGTCGAAGAGGGCTTATATGAAAGTGCTTTGAAGCTAATTAGATGATAAAAGAGAGATGAATTAGGAGGGTAAAAAGAGAATAGAAGAGTTGATTTAGAGATCATAATTTTTTGTGTTAGACAATAAAGTAAGAATGATCAAACCATCTTATTGAATACTAAGTTTTGGCTTAGCAAGAGGTAGTTGAAGCTTCCTTGTAAGTTTTTGCTTACATAAAATTAAGTAGTTCTTGAATTGAAGTTTTAGGAGTTGTGGCTTCCAAACAAGTAGTGGATTATAGAAGGTCAAGTGGTAGATTGAATAAATTTTGAAGTTGTGGCTTCAAGTTGCCTGGATGTTCAACAGTAAAATCATTGTAACTTTTATAGGACAACTTGTCCAAGCTAGTGCATTGGTTTTAGTGGGTTTTTCTCCCTTCAAGTGTTTCCCACATTAAATATTCTCTCTTTATGTGTTCTCATATTGAATGCTTGTGTATAGTGTTGTTGTTTTATTATAACAAATTAAAGCAAATTGAATTATATCTCAAATTTTGAATAAGCATTGATTCACCCCCCTCTCAGTGCCTAGAATTTCCAACAATGAGAATAAAATCATCACCTTGTAGGTTGATGAAGATGACATGATAGTTGAATCTCCATTAATCAACTTATTCTAACTCGAGGCACAACCCATTAGAGAAATAAAGTATTTAAGAGAGGAATATTATTGTTTTATGATAGATGATTCATTGCTTTATGAAGACTTCACTTGTAATGAATACGTACAATAAATAATCCTTCACCCTAGACTCAAGATGATCTCCTCACCAATTATGATTCCTCAATTGATTTACAAATGTTGAATGATGAAATGAAGATAGTTGGAGAATCAAATTCCTTTATTGATCTAATTTTGGATGAATAAATGAAAGAGTTCAATTCCTTTCTAAAAACCAATGTGGATAAGAAAGTTGAACATGACCTCTCTGAAGATTCAATTATACCATCATCACTAAGGGAGCACAATGATGATCATCCTGACAAGAATGGAATCTCTCCTTTTCCTTCTGAGAAAGAAGATGCTATAAGAAATGAGTAAAATGGAGTTGGAAATTCTTCTCGTATTATTTCTGCAACATGGTTCTCTAATTCCCTTCATGAGGATGATGAAATGGATCTTGACCTCAAAGGTGTGTCATTCCCGCGTAGCATGGATCTCTTTTCCTTTTCAAAAAAATTTGAAAACCAAGTATTTACGATATTGAAATAAGGTAACCCTTGGATGAAAATAATCATAGATAAGTTGAATGAGGATGTTTCAAATGAATTATGACCATGTTTGAATCGTATTTTCAGTCATCTCCTTGAAGCACAATGCAGTGACTCTTCTATTGAAGGTGAAAATGATTGTATGAAAGAATTGGAAGAGAAATCCCTACAAGACATTATGAATATTGTGGAAGTAACTAAAGACCCTCAACTCAGTCTTGAGATCCTGACTCAAGCCATGGAAATGCAAGATAGGTATGAGGAAAGTTTTTTCTCCTTTCCATGCATTTATGTTTGACAATGATACAAATAAAATGGATAAGCTTGATGTTTTCCTCAATGCATGGGTGGATGAGAATGAATCTGAAGGTAAGTCTTCCTCTTTCCTATTTTGTGAAGAATATCATGAATGCAAAGGAAAGGATATTCTTGAATCTCCTATGAATATTATCAATCTTGAAGACAACATCTCCACCATGGAGGATGATAGTAAAGAAAATGTCGAGCTGATTTGTATTGAAGATAATTGTTCAAAACAAAGTGAAAATTTATAGGAGTCTTGTGAGTGTAGTCAAGTTTAACTTTTTCTCACCACCTTTGGATGCCCTACCAATTCAGAAAAATAATCCATACTACAATATTCACTCAAGGGTGATAAATGTTTCCATGACCAAATCAAGGATGCATTTTTGAAAAGGATGTCAAGGACAATTTTGAGCTAGTAGGTATTGACAAAAACTATTTCAGACAAAAAAGTGAGAACATGAAAGAATCTTGTGAATGGTTTATAAATCAAATTACACTCACCACTTCTAAAGCTCCAACTTGTCTTGAACGTGTTTCTATGCTGAAATATTTTCTTAAAAATGATGAATACCTTCATACCATTTTTATGGCCTCCATTCTTGTAAGAAATTTTCTAGAACAACAAAGTGGGAAGTTCAAAAGAGCTTTTGAATAGGAAGAGAATAAGTTTGATCTCACTTACTCTAAGTTCCTTACTAATTCAAAAAATGATTTCATGATGCAATTCAAGGATGATGAATGTTTCCAAGATAAATACAACATTTCTAATGTTGAGAACATGGAGGATTGGCTTCTCATGTTCAAAAAGCATCAGGTTGAGGATACAAAAAGTAAGAATTCCAAGAAAGCAACAAATTTTTCATTAGATATAAGAATGTTTTTAGTGTGATACAAATATAAATATGGAATCTTGGTGTGTTTCCTTCTTCTCAAACTATGCAAAGTCATCACATGAGCATGGTATGATCAGATAGTGATTCTTGTTCTTTAAATGTCATATTTCAATTTTTTTTTCTATGATGGTATGTATTTCTTCCAACCCATTTCAAGATATGTGTACATTATTTCTGTGACTATTTGAATATCCATCCACTGTAATACAATTTCCTTTGTGTTGTGTGTTGCTTATTGTTTTTGGTGTGTTTCCCTTTCATGTGCATTTGTTTGGAAGAAATGACTCGATAAGCCCAATGGACAAGGAATTATTACATGTAGTGACTTGAGATTCTAGGATTCTTGTTTTTCCTATCCTTATTGTGCCCAATTCAGGAAAAGTCCCCAAACTAGAGCCACTTGTTGTCATGTGTTTTTTCAAGGGAAAAATCAAACTTGAAATACGAAAACTTAACCCTAGTGTCAAAAAAAATTCTTAAAAACTATCCTAAACACTTCTCCAAATCAATATGCCCTCTCTATGAAGTATATATTATCCTTGCAATTATTCATATTTTTTTCACATAATTTTCCCATTATTTTAAATGTTGAAATAAGGTGACTCTTTCCATTCATTGTAGTGCTTCTAAAGATGGATTCTTTAGTAGGCCTAAGAAGAATACGTTTAGCCTTCCCATAATAGGTGTGCATCTTACAAAGAAGAGTTAAAATATCAAAACCATCCAGGAATTTTTTTGAATAGTTTTGAATCCAATGGAATAGGTTTAGGAATATTTAGGAAGGTTTTGGAGGTTTAGGAACAAGAACAATGAAAGCGGGTATTTGAGGATGAAGGAGCTTGAAGTTAAAAATGGTACCTAAACTTAAATAGAGGATTCCTGGAGATTTGTGATGAGTCAATATCCAAATAGGTAACCATAATAAATATAATTCAATCATCTAGATGATGTAACTTTCATAGTACTTGGGAAATTCTCAGGGAAGATCAATTTCAATAGAATTGCCTTGTTTTCTTGAATGAAAAAGTATAATTTTTTTAGAGAAAGAGGTAGAATCAAGTCTTGAAAACCATCTCATTGATCTTGAAATTATCTTGGGAGTCATAATTATATAAAACATTGTATAAAAATACCCTTTGGAGCTCCAGGAAAAGTGATTTGAAGATTATGAGACTTAGTCATTTTCTCATATGGGTAGGTGGCAGGTTTTATTATTCCAACTATCTCGACTATCCCAACTGTCTTAAATTTCCTAAGGATAGTGAGGAAAATAGGGACATAAAAATTTCCCCCCATTTTTTACTCTTGATTTCTCATATGACCTTCCTCCTTCCCAGCGGAGTTCTAAGCAGATTTGCACTTAAAATGGCTAAGTTTCATCCTAAACCTTCAGACACATTTTACTATCCCAACTATTCCTATTTTCCTAGGGATATTGGGGGTAGGAAAACTTTCCTCTCCCTCATCACCTTCCCATGTTCACCATATGACCAAACCTTCTTCCCTCGTACGTTAAAGTGTGTTTTCTCTCACCACATCATCTCACTGCCTCTCACTCCACCACTTGTCATGCTTAGAGTAGAGGGCACATTTTTACTGTCCCAAATTTCCTTGGGATAGTGGGGAAAATTGGGAGAATTTTTTTTTTCCTCACCCCCATGCCATGAATTTTCAAAAAACCAAAAAAATGGCTAACTCTTGTTGTTTCTACTTCTTACTTCTACATCATCTAAATGCAAAAATTCACTGTCAGAAGCATAATAAACACAAAATAAACTTTTCTCACCTCATTTTTTAACCAATAAATCAATTTTTATTCTTAATAACTCCGTAGACATAAAAATTACACATAAACTCTGTCAAAATTCTTCCACAAAGCCATATGTATCAACACTTTAAAAACTTATATCTTGCAAACCGGTGAACGAAATTGGGTGAAATTTTCTTTGTTACTCTTTATCGCAGAAACCTTCAAGACGGTTGTAGCAATAGAAAATATTATATCCTAGTTTATTAATTCTATAAAAACATAGGTTGATGCCATGTATAATGATTTTTTAGTTTCCAAGCATTCTGATGAGTGGATCAAGATGAAAATTTGAGCAAGTGATCTCGAAAGTGAGCAGAATCCAGTGAAGTCATTCTTGTTGCAATCAAACATGGGAAAGTGTAATTTATAAAAATATTAAGTAGCCAGTTCCCCCACTTACTAAAAAATAGTAACTTTTCTAAAATAACAAGTCCTCTCAGAATAGTGCACTCAATGAATAGTGAAAATGATAAACTAGGCAATTTTGACCAAAAACAAAAAAATAAGAATAAAGAAAAAATTAAAGGAAAAATTCCAAAAATATAAAATTGATATAAATAGAAATATATCATCAACAGATTTGAATTGAGTATGCCATAGGATCAAAAGTTGTAAATTTGAGTAAAAAAGGTGAACTATCCCAAAATAACACGTCCTAGTTTAACCTGCTAAGAATAAAAAGTCTCCGTTCTGGGTGCAAAAGTTTCTGTAGGATCAATTTTTATGTCATTTATCTTATTTTTGACATCTTCACAGGGTTTCTAGGTGGTAGCATATCTCAAGGAGGGAATTTCATTCTTCATGGGGGTCCCGAAACATCAAATTTGTGTCCAAGAGCAAGGAAAAGTATCGTAGGGTGCAACATGTAAAACTAGGGGGATTGTGTAGTTAGAATATATTTGAAAAGAACAAAGGACTCCATTATAATTCAATATAAAGAGTCAATATTAACTCGTCAATCAATTTAGAGCCACCCACATCCCTTCGATGAACTAGGTGAGTTAGGAGTGCAAGTTGGGTGAGTTGAGAGGAATTGGTTGAACTAAGTTAGATGAAGGAAATAAGGAGTGATCCATTGTAACATATTTCTCTCCAAAATCATCCAAGTATGTATTCCCCAATGTCATATATTCCCCATGGTGATCAAGAGTTGATCTCAAAACAAGTTCCTAAATTTTCTCTGGTGAGAAACATCATGTTAATCCATGAAGAGCAATTTCCATATATTCAAGAAATGATTGAAAGTGGGCCAAGGACAACGTAGCTTGATATCATGCCCAATATCAAAGAAATATTAGGAACATTTAGGTCCAAATGAAGAAACAATGCCCAAACAACATCTTGTTTCTTCAATGGCATCTTAGGTAATTAATATGTTGAACTTGTTATGCCTAGGAATGAAAATACTATTGAGAAAATGACTCCATCAGATTATGAGTTTATCACCATCCCATTGGGTCAAGCTTTGCATGAGGGTGATTCTCACTTGTTCAAGGAATACTCTTCCCGCCTTCTCTCTTGTAATGAAGGGTACAATAAAATAATTATCTAATTGGAGGAACAGGTAAAAACTCTCAGTGCTTACATTCAACCCTTCTTGAAACCCGACTCAACATCTTCTCTTCAAGTAGAATTCATTCTTCTGATCAGCAGTGTTAACCCTGAGGAAATAAAGAAAGCACTAGGATACATGATTCGAGGGAAGGTTAATAAGAAGTTGATTGAGAAAATAATTTAGCAAGGTAAGGCATTTTTTCTAGAGGTCATTTCTATCATCAACTACGCTCTTGTAACTTTTTTAGAAGTAAAGAAAGAAAAGGACGAGTTTGCAAAAGAGGTAATTCACTTGGATGAGGTGCCCCCATTGGTGTCAAAGATGAGATATTTCAACTCTCACACTCTCGTGAGTAATAATGTGTTTGGGTCAATTAAAGAGAATTTTTCTCAAGTCTAGATCTGCATCATCTAAATATAAAATATGGAATGCTCAAACCTGTGATATCTGAATTAGAATTTTGTGGACAACATGCTTTTGAGATATTGAATGAGGTTTATGAATGTGTTCAAAAACTTGAGTTACCTCAACTTGCTAAGGATTCATCATCAAAATAACTTATTGTTTCCTTCCACAAGTTAGTCAAGGATGCAAGTGACTCTCTTTCCTTTAATGAAGATAACTTAAAATCCTTGAATAACATCAGAAGTTACATTTCTAAAATTTCAAAGGATCATGAAGAATGGATCAATCAATGCAATGATATAAGTGACGTTCCTAGGACATTGACCAAGGTGTTGGGATTCATTTGTATTCTAGATTTGGATAAGTTAGAACTTGTGATAGCTCAATTTAACAAGGAATTCAAGGAGTAGGGGCCCATTCCAGAATCTTCTCACTAGGAAGCATGAATCAACAAGGTTATTCATTGTAGGGAGTTTCTTCATCAAATATGGAAACTTCTTCTCCCTTATTCCCCTTCTTTTTTATCTCCCTTTAATTCTTAGTTGTGTGTAATCATGATAGTTTGTATCATTCACTTAAGTGACTTTTTATGGTTGAATTTTAAAAGTCCCTTTAATTTATAAAAAGGAACTTATTTCTCATTTCCTAGGAAGACATAAAGTCACAGGTTGAATGAGATCATGAAGAGCCATGTGGGGGGTAGATGAAAGTTCAATTCATAATGTTATCAATTGGGATGGCTTATCCATTCCTAAGGATCTTGAAATTTTAGCTCTTGGTAGAAATTGTGGATTGTGGTTTTGGGTGTTGATTTTTGTATCACCAACACAACATTTCTTCCAATTCTCTTTTCATGTGTTCCTCTATTTTCTCTCTTTTATGCAATTTGTAAGCATAGTGATCAAGAAAGAGCTTTGTATCTTCGATGAATGAATCTAATAACTGTGTGTTTGGGTTTGTTAGTTTCACTAATAGCTTCATTGTTAATTTTCTCTAATTGAATGTTGAAGTACTCCGGTTATTGGGTGTGAACTCTATTATATCCTACTCATAACAATAACTTTCCCTTTTCTAATTTCTCCCCCTCACTCCTCACTGCTACAATTTCCTCCATCTACCCCATATAATCACTTTTCCACATGTTCTGTGAAGTGTCTGTGTCTGATCCCAAGCATACCAACCACCCCCACAACATTAGATATTAGTATATTATTTACATTCAATAATGGGAGCCTCCCCATACATAAGAAGGAGGGGCATAGCCCCATGAGCATTGGTGGAAACACCTAATTTTTCATACAATAAATTATTTCACCAATAGGATGATATTTCATAGATACCAACTTTGAAACAGGTGAGAAAAACTATTGTTGGTTCAAGAACAAGGAAAAAAATTATTTTTGGGAGACTATATGTAAGAAGACATGTAGAAAAGACTAAATTTGGAAAAAAACCAAGTTATTTTGTTGTGTACTTGGAATATCCATTAATGTATTGGTTATGTAGTGTTCCTGTGGGTGATATTTGAGTTTTCATAGCCTAGGAGAACAAAAACAATGTTGGCAAATAATCTCTAGATTAAGAATAGGTTTGAAGGAGAAAGAAACCGTGTTTTGGCGAGGTAAATTCTTCCCTTTCTTGTAATTTGTTTAAGTTTTTATTCTAAAACATCCTCAAGAAATTATAAGAGGAATATACATACATGTAGGAAAAATTTTAAGGCTTGAATATTTGAGAAACTGTATAAGAAATATTTTCTTCATACTCGGGTTAGTCTAAAACTCTAGTTAGGGTTTAAATGGAAAGCTAGCTTTGGAGGCATTATATTTGGTATTTTGATCTCAAATTTGAAGTAAATCATATAAGTAACATCTTAATTCATATTTCAAAGGTTTTGAGGATGTTAGTACTTGACATTTATATAATAGGTTCTATAGACCTAACCAGGGGCGTAATTGGAAAACATACTTTAGAAAAATAAGGGGGTTAAATCTAGAATAGAATCCTAAATATTTTTTAGAAGCACAAAGTTCTAAATAGGTATCTATAAAAATTTTCAATTTTCTTAAAATCCTGGTGATTTATCTCCAACAATAAGACTTGCATGTTTGGAGGGTTACTAGCTAAGAAGGTAATTTTCATAAAACTCGGTCTAAATCGACCAAATCAACTAAGATTCCTCTTTATCTCTACATCAATTCCAATTATTTTATAGCACTTATTTGATACTAATATATAGCCTTTTGTTTCACATCAGATGAAACCATCTTTGTGTCTTCAAGAGGAGGAATATATGAAGTAGATATTTCCATATTGATTCTTCTTATCATGTTGATTATTGGGACGTTAGCTAGAATATATTTATTTATGATCATCTTCTCAAAACTTGACGCCATAGGTAGTCAAAATTTGTGTCATTAATTAGGATTTCATGGCTATAGATGATTTTTTTTATTTCTCTGTCTTTTTTGACTCCATTGTAATCTTAGTAGAAAATTATGAGGAAGTAGATATGGTATAAGAATTTATGGACAAAGGTTCTCTTTTTTTGAAAGACAAAGATACAACTCTATAAGTCTCCAGAAAATTAGTAGCATTTTGGAAATATGGTTGACTAATTTCTACAATTTTCTTGGACGGAGTTCACTCTTTTGAAACCTTAATATCTGACCATGAAATTAGTTCAAGTTCTGTTTTATTTAACTCTGTACTAACATGAATCACCACGTTGTTGCCCATAGTGAGGAAATTTTGATAGCATAATTGAGGGTTTTGACAAGATGGTATGTGATATTATAGTGAATGGAAAGTGTACAGGTTCCATACTTCATGAATATTTTAGTTGTGGTAAGCTGGAGACGTAAGACTTGCTTCAGAAGATTATCTTAATGGATACCTACATGGTAGTTCAGAAAAACTTGAAATGACACAAGACCATTATGTAAACAATTTTTTGCAGTATTAAGAAGGTAATCCTTAAAAATATGGTGACACCAGTCAAAAAGAAAATAAAGAACAAATTCATTCAACCCTCTCTGAAAAAGAGGTGTGATGCCTATTTTTACACAACCAATATGCACAAATTTATTAAACTTCTTATTCTTCAGAAAGTTGACATCATTAGGATATTTAAAAGGGATATCATACTCATTCTTATCATTATGAGAAATGTGTATAACATATTTTCTAGTCTTAAAATCAAAAGCAACGATTAAATGGAAATGAGATCATTATTATTTAGTATTAGAGAAATCTAAGTCATGTCCTTTGATGGATGAATAGTTTTTTTTTAGGGATAGCTATGTTGTTTTCTTTTTTTCCACGATGCATGAGAGATTGAAAATATTTATGTTAGTACATATGAGTTTTGTAAAGTTTTATTTGCATTATTTTAAGATGTGTTTTATTAGGATAATCTTGAATAGGCTTAATAAACGTGTGACTAACATCAAAGCACAGTTCTTCTTGATCTAATAGGATCTTGTTTATCAATCTATGTATGATCTAATTATACATTGTATTCTATTTTGGTTGTGATAATTTTTTCTTTGATCATTTAGATATGAGATGGTATGTGCAATAATAGGCATGGTAATAAATATTCTCATGCTTTAGACCATACTCTATATAAGGATTGCATACTGAGGGAAATTCATGTAAACATCTGCATTTTTCATCATCTAGACATGCTAGTAGTTCACAAATTATTATAGCTCATATATGAAAATTTGATATGATATTCTTATATCTCGTTAATATTTTAACCAAAAAATTGTTCAAATCATACCTTAATTTATAAATGGTTCTATCTCATACATGAAATCTCAATTTATTCTAGTGTGTAGTTGTGTGTATATCTTTGCATGAATATTTTTTGAGATAAAGTCAAATATAACATGCCTTGGCTATTATTTGTTTAATCGAGCTTCAAGTTCAATATCTTTTTAATAATTCTTGGTCTCCCACATGATTATGAGGTGTGAATGAAATAGAAACCCTAAGGTGAAGGTTACCATTTTAAACCCCTTTCACATATTTTTGGATAATATTGGAATTCTCTATGATAGGCGAATGAATACATGGTGATCAATCACACCACCCTGTTTAGTGTTGTGGGTGTGAATGCTTTATTTATAAATCAGAATACAAACTCACAATGTTTTCTTCTTATTTTTTGTATTTTTATTTGTTATAGTATATAGTGTGGTGTTTAAAATTTTAGATAATGATGTTGAGTATGAAGTATTTATATAGTTTGTCATAAATTTATAAAGTGTTTATAGTGGTTTTTATATAAGAAATCCTTTTAAATTGTTAATTTTATATGTCATCCATCTATGAAAAGGATGTATTTTTGATTGAATTTCATGTCTTGAAAAATATGTGATTCATATAGTGGGGGATTTATAAAAATAAACACAATGTGGAAACTAATGGTCTTAAATTATTCATTGAGTGAGTAAGAAACACACTCTTAGAGGATTAAACGAATGGAGGCAAGAGGGAGATCAACATCCTTGTGTTCATCACTACCTCAAATGTAACATATGTTATAGTGGCATAATATTTTCAAATTTTTTTTGTATGTGACTCAAAATAAGAACATAATACCATTTTTTATGTGTTCAATTTGATTTTAGTATTTCCCTTGATGTGATGATGAGATCTAGGCCACATATACTGAAGCGAGAAGTGTTCTTAATATCTTGAATGGTTTGGTTGATGGGTACTAATTCATGAAGCACATACTCACATGAATAGGTTGATGGGTCCCTATTTATAGTCGATGTAGTTCCCACATTTAAAGGCAAGTTTCAAGACCATTTGCAAGCTATTAGGAAACATGTTTCTTATTTATAGGTGGTTTTTTCTCCCATGTTCGTACTAAGGGGAGGAATGTTAGAAATATTCTTGTTATTACTCACATGAGTGAGTTAATTGTTTCATGTTTCATTATTAATAGTGTGTTTTTATGTGAGTTATAAAAATTCACATAACAATAGCATTAATATCACTGTTGTAGTGCTTGAATCATATTAAGGATATGTACAAGCCAAATTATATGTATTATTGTCCACATAATACTATACAAAAGTTTGGTTGTGTGTAAATTTGACCAAATCATCATAGATCATACAAGTGCACAAATAAAATAGATCTTAGAGAATATAAGTGCCTAGGGAAAAAACACATAGAGTAAATGAGGTGCATAGAGAAAAGCATCCCACATAGTTTAGAAGAGCATCCCTAAAGTATTAAAATAAGACAAGATCGTATAGTATTCAAAATAATCTAGTCACACAAGTATACAAATCAAGAAAATTAATCAATATCGCTGAGTAATCAAAGTGTGTAGCAAAAAAAATCACATTGTAATCAATCCATCAATATCATAATGTAATCAAAGTTTGTAACACACAAGTGCAAAAAACATACATCAATAAATATTGTAAAAAATATAGAGTATGTAACAAACAAGTGCATATAGTAATTGGTTAGTATATATCATACAAAAATAAGAGTATGTGATACACAAGTGCACAAAGCAACAAATAAATGAAATTTATCATAAAGTAATAAGAGTATATGACATAGAAGTGCATAGAGAATTCAACCATTCAATATCACAAATCAGTCAAAGTATGTAACACATAAGTGCTTAGAGAAATCAATTAGTCAATATTATAAAGTATAACAAAATTACCTAAAGTAGTCAACTCATACAATATAGGGAAGTACAGAAGGAAACATGGAAATGAAGGGTGTAAGTAACAATGTCAAATAACCAAAATAGGATCCCAGTGCCAATGGTAGTAAACTATTATACACATATGGAGTAAAGTGACATGAATATTAAGTGATAAATATAATTAATCATGGATTATGATTCAATAAATGTATGCAAATGAGTAGTGTGATCATAAAATAAAGCATAATACAACACATAAATTAAGGGGTAAAGGAGCGTAAGATAGACATTAAAAGTGTAGTGTATTTGTAGACATGTAAAATTCCAACAGGAACATTTAGAAAATAATAAATTCATTTTACATTATTAATCCCTTTCCTATCACTAACCATATAATAATTAATTATTTAATTAATTATTATATTTCTACTATCCATTCCAAAATCTCATCCTACCCTTAGTCATATTAATACATTATTAATATTCCCATCATCCCACTAACTAATCCCTATTAACTATTTTCTAAGAATTTAAAATTACCAACCACCTACCACCTACTCTATGTCTACTCTACACATAGCTTCTCCATCTAATCATCCCACTAAACATAATTAATGTCAACTAACCACATGATAAATAATCCCCTAAATATAGAGGCTTATATTTCTAGAATAATCTTCTATGTTCACTCTTCTATATTCAAATATTCAAATATTTGTCTTCCTTTTAATTCAATGGAGAGTTCTTCTAATCTCTATAATTTTCTAATTCTAGAGAAGTCTCCATTCTCATGCATTTTCAACCATTGATCCATATCCTACATGGATCAATCCCAACCTTTGATTTATCCTTCCTCTAACTATAAATAGAGGTGTCACCCTCCATTTCCACCACCTTAGAACAATTTCAAGTGTATGCTGCAAAAATCTCCAAGAAAGAGCTCAATATTCGTAGCCTTCTATCAAGAAAAAAGCATCAAAAAAAATTATCCCAAAAAAATTGAAGCATTCAAGCATTCCATCCAAGAGAAAATCCAAGCATAATCAAAGGAGGAGAGTTACGATCTCGTAGGTAAGTGTAGGTATTATATTCTTCTTCTTTTCCATCATGCTTTACCTGAGGTAGCAATTAGAAGTGTTATTTTAGGGATTATTTTGGTTGATTTCTTGGTTTGCATTTGCATACGAGCACCTCTTTTTTGTCTATATTTTGGTGTTAACCATGGGGATTACCCCCCAAAATTTTAATTGATTTTAGTAGCATTTAATATTATAAACAAGTTGTCCAAATTTGGAAAAATTTCATACAGATTTGCACCCTAAAATTTTAAATTTTCATGACGATCATCCATTTCAATGCTCTTGACCTGTCAAACAACACTTATGTACACAAAACAACATTTTTGAACCTGAAACAATGATTTTGGGTGAACTACTAACATTTGTGGTTGCAGGGATATGTTTTGGCGTGTTTGTAAAACTTGTGGCGCTTTTGTCTTCTAACTCTATTTTTTGCAAGCTTTTGTATCTATATAGGCACTTTTGTAACAAATCCTAGTGCTTTTTTGTCTGCTAACCTTAGTCTATGCAGGTTTGGTGCTTTTATTGTTATAGTAGCACTTTTGTTTATAATTCATCGCTAATGTTAGTATATTAGCTTGTATGTTTTTTTGACTCTGTTCTGTGAAAATTTAGCACATTTGTTACTACTTTAACACTTTTGTTCTCTGACTTTGTGTTGTGCAGGTTCTACACATATGTTTTCAAATGTAGTGCATTTGTCCTGTAATAGCAATTTTGACCTGTAATAGCGTTTTTGTCTTTATAACAGTTTTGTATTAGTACTAACTAGATCTAATCACATTTTTTGGTGTTTTAGTGGTGTTTTGTAGGTTCTTACATTCTGTTTTTGTAGGAATATCACAGGAATAAGGGGAAAATCTATCAATTTTAATATTCAATTGGTATTTTCCTAACACTTGTGGTTGTATGACATTGATTAATTGAAAATATACTAACCCCTTGTTTTGCATCTCAAATGGTCCAAGAACATTAGGGTATAAAAACAAAACTACTAATAATTTTTTTTACAGGTCCCCTTGTTCAAGGCCCCATTATATAAACTTTGTTAATATTTTTTGGTATTATCTGCTCTGTATCGTGTTACATATTGTTTCTTGTTCATCCCAAAGGAAAAACCATGTATGTTCTCTTCTAGCGTCCTAGGATGATCTTGAGGATAAAAAAGTGGATATATTTCCCCTTTTTAATTTTTAGGGGCAACATGACGTGGAAGTGATATCCAGCACTTTTCATAGTCATAGGGTTCTCATGATCGTGGGTTTCATTTCCATGCATGTAGACACATCGTGTGTTCTTACGGGGTATATAAATTCAAGGATAGATATTGTTATTGGCTAAGAGCTTGCTTGTTACAAGAGTGGTGTGAAGTGAGGGGCTTCCAAGTCCCAAAACCCAGGACTTAGACAACATCCTTGTAACATGGACTTGGGACCCATGTATCGCAAGGTATATCAGGGACTCCCCTAGTGAGCTCATTCATCCTAGACTAGGTAGCCCTTTTGGCCACATATTGAACTATACTAAAAGGAGGCCACACTTCCCAAGATCACTTACTAGCCAATCACACATTGGCACATATGTGGAGATTTAGTTGTAACACCAATTTTGGTGTGTGGTATTGAAATCAAGTTATAGTTTGGTTGCAATCTGACCTGACTTGCTAAGATTTTTCTTGCATGATTGTAATTGTTTAAGTGTTCTTTTTGAAACTAGTAAACAACCCCCACATTAATCCTTATAATCAAACCATATACCCATTATAGATCCACTTTAACCACCCCACGTTGTCCTCAATTTTTTACTATACATCACCAACCTTTAACCGTAATTTTCCCCATCACATAAATAAAATTCTAGATAATCATCTTCTTCTACCTAGTCTAAAAATTTTGACCACACATTATCCCCTTACCATTATCTACACCTTTCACAAATAATAAAACCTTTTTCTAATCAACAAGTTTTACCATAGCAAAAACCTTGATAACATACAACCCATCTCACACTTACTAATAGTCACACTTTCCACGTTACCATAGTCCAAAATTCAAATAAATTACCCACCTTTCACTATCCCCTCTTCAATCCAAATCACATAAATAACAACATACATCCATCTCACTAATAGTAGGTCATAAACATACCTTTCTATTTGTTAAACAAATATTACATACCCTTCATCCTAATCCACGTAAGTCATCTCATACCACTTTATACAATCTAGATAATCACCACTCCCTTATCATCACACAAATTTCATCCTAATCATTTATCATTTCCACTAGTGTCTTAGTGCTAACCTAGGCCCATAAGACTCTAAATTTTGACATATCACATAACTCTCTTGATCACAAAATCATCATAACCTTACACCTTCATCCACATCCATTTAAAAAACACATTCACTCTCTAGCTACGATTTCTTGTATACAAGACCATATAATCTTGATAATTGATATCTTGTGAACAAAAAAAACACAATCATCACCTATCCTATTCTTTTAAGCCCTTACAACAAGGCACACCCTAATCCCTCTACTAATGAGGAAAATATTTCTTTTATCTCCTTCTTCCAAAACTATTTTGTCATATTAGCAAGGTCTGATTACTAAGATTAATACGTTAAGTCGAATAAGAAATCAAGACCTCTTTAATCTACACATCATTTATCAATTAGCCATGCCCTCATTTTAATCGGTACATCTTAAAATCACCAGAGTCAAATGGAACCTAGGAGAATGAATATTCAATCCCAATTAAGAAAAAAAGATGAAAATGATCACCAAAACATAGGACATGATATATTTAACCATAACTATTATGACGCCAATGCCGAAGAAAATCATACTCGTGGAGAAGACGAGGATACCATGGTCAATACCAGTAGCAATGATGATTCAAGTACATACTTTACAGGAGGAAGAAGACGTGAAATGATTAACCACTTCATTGTAAAAAATAAATATGCCCTCTTGTTTCAACTATATCATATGGGGGAAAAGCTTCCTCTTGGTTATATGTATGACCAACTCCAAAGTCACATCCATGATGAAAGTAATAGCATTTTCCGACAACCACCATCCAGCCACTACCATAATACAAACAATCATCACATTTTATATGAATGGGATAGTAGAGAGAACAACCCACATGTATCCAAAGAAGTCATGTTATCCCAAGTACAAAAAATGAGTAACCAAATTTCTTAGTAAGCTTCTCAACTCAGCCCAAAAACATCTAATGATCATGGATCCAAACATTCCTAGACAAACTTCAATCTGCCACCTGTCAGCTCTCAAGAACCCACATTGGAGCAAGAATTGAAGTCTATGAAGGAAACACTTCAAGGGTTGCAACTTGCCACACAGGGACGAAAATATAAATTTGAATAAATTTATCCCTACCCTTTTGATCATGATATTCTTTTAGTCCCTTTCCCACCATATTTTGAAACACCCAAATTTGAAAAATATAAGGGAAAGGTGAAACCCATGAGCATATGAAGGAGCTCTATATGCTTTTCCAAGAAATGACTTACGATGAATCCTACTTGTTAATATTGTTTTTAAGAATCTTAGGTGGTCTAGCCCTAGAATGGTTCCTTCATTTACCCAAACGTTCTATTACTACATTTTTCCACCTATCTGAAAAAAATTTCAAGAAATTATTGTATAATGTGGAACATGATGTCAAAATGATTGACTTGTGTAATACCAAACAACACAATGGAGAAATATTTTCATCTTTCTTGCAACCATAACGATCCCTTGCTAGTCAAATCTCATGGCCCATCCCAGAAAATCATCTAGTCACTATCTTTATCTCCAATCTCCACCAAGAACTAGATTTTCACTTACAAGTCCATTGCACCAATACATTCGATGGCATCATTGAAAAAGGAATGAAAATTGAGAAATCCCTTGTTGTCAAAGGCCTTATTAAGCTATTTTTATGAGAAAATTACAATCAATCCAGTCAACCCTCCACATCTGAGAATCCTAATTACTCTAATAAAAACAAGAATGTTGCCAGTGATGGAGTAATAGAAACTAGGCATATTCAACATGTCCACATAACAGCTTCCATATCGGTCCCTAAAGGCCAAAATTGGCTCACTCAAGAATCCAAATGAAGAACATAAACACCTCTCGGTGAATTTATGGAAGCGATCCTTAATAAACTAGTTTCTGCCAATCTGGTCATTTTCCCTCAAACTCAACCAATTTATGAGTCTCGACTTAAACCCTCATGGTTCAAGGAAAACGAGTATTGAAAATTCCATAAAATAAAGGGTCATGCCACTAATAAGTGTATGAAGCTTATTAATTATATTGAAGATCTAATCAACTGAGGTGAGATTGAAATTGAGGAAAATGCATCCACTTCTTCTCAAAATCAAAAATTGGGGATATATCAAAACCCACTACTTAATCATGGCCAGACCCATGCCTCAAATCAAGGAAAACAAAATTTTGGAAACAAACCCAAACCATCCTCTCATCATTCTAATCACATAAATTACCATCATGTATCATTCCAATATGATTCACTTGTTGGCCATGTCCATAATTCTCCACACCAAGTGGATACTATTAAAGTTAAGGCCCCCTCACAATAGCCTCATTGTGTAACCACTTGAAGGATCTATGTGGTGGTCAAAGGATCTAATCAATTCTCCTCTAATCCCACACTGTAACCTCAATACAACATCATTGAACAACTCGAGAATACTCCTATATAAATATCTATTATGGATCTTCTTAAAACATCCTCCATCCATAAAGATATCCTTTACCCCACCCTTCAATAAACATGTGTTCCAAATGACATCGACCCCACACAATTTCAAGCCCTCTTCGCCCATTTTTATCTATATCCAATGCTTTCAATCGCATTCACATAGTAGGACCTACCACCACACGACCCCACACATAATCTTCGTTTCTAGATTGAAGTACATATCAAACATACTTGTGTTAAATGTGTGCTAGTAGATAACAGTTCTTCTTTAAATATTTATACCTTATCTCTTTTCCAATGGTTACTATATAATGAATTAGATTTGAAAAAATATATCATTACCATCAAAGCTTATGATAATACTAAGCATAAATCAGTTAGCACTATATATTTTCCTATCAATTTTAGGCATGTCATGCTCCCCACCCTAGTGCATGTTGTGGACATACCATTCCCGTATGATTTATTTCTTGGCCAACCATGGATTCATGAAATACATGTTGTACCATCTACACTACTTTAATGTCTCAAATTCTTACATGTTGGCATAGAAATCACCATCCATGATTATCCTTAGCCTTTCCAATACTGCCAAACAATTAAAGCAAAAAGTTGTCAAGAACCATATTGTCCCATTACCGGACCCTTCTAATCGTCTTTACAATCATCATCTACCACTTCATATGTCTTACCAAAAAATCTTCCATCCATATCACATAACGCCTCATCATCAGTTTCTCCTCTCTTACCCACTCCATCCATATCCACTCCCATTTTACCCACTCCACCACTTAAGTTGAAATTGACAGGGTGCGGGGAGTATCAGACCTTCAGCATAGAAAATCTACCATTATCACCCAAACAGTGCGACAACCCCAATATCTACTAAAACAAAAGATAAAAATACTTATTAGGCTCGTCCATTTTTTATCCATTTCGGATACCTTACTCATCAGTACCTTGAGCTGTTTGACACTAAATTGTTCATTGATGACTCTAAATTGTCATATTTTTCTAACAACAAATATATGATTCTCAAAAATATGATGTCCGACATGGGTTATTCTGGATGAGAACTAGGTCGCAATGAATAAGGAATCCCTGAACCTCCAACTGTTATCCCTAAATTTTATGGTTGTGGCCTTGGGTACTAACCACCTATTAAAATTATCCATGATGACCTTAGTGATACTTCCCACATAGCTAAGGAGGTCATCGATAATATCAACACAAGTTCTGTCTGTAGCTGATACAAAGACCTCACCGCCACTAACCTTTTCCATGACACCACTGTTCTCACCATCAATATCATTCTCACCTATCCACAACTCATTCAATGGGACCAATAATCAGAGCATGCCCCTCTTGACTCGTTTCAGAATGATGAATAAATTATTGAGTTCATGGGAATTCACTATAATTTCACAAAATAGGGACAAAAGCTTGTAGATTATATTAATGTGAAATCAACCAGGTATAATGGAATGAGTTGCAATACTTATAGGTATTGTACAACTGAATACAAACAAAAGAGGAGTTGCAACAATGTAACAACCAATACAGTAGCTTCCAATATTACATCCGGGAAGCACATAATTGTTATGACTACATAACAATTATACCCGTGAAAATAATAAGCCAAATATGGTTGATAAAACCATATAACGAAATACAACAATAATATGGTTTATAATATAACCATATAACACCATTATTTAGTTAATTAAATTAATTAAATAATTAATTTATATTATGCATAATTAATTAACCTAACATTGCCCCCCTTAATTGTGCATTGTCTCAAGAGATGAGGAGAGGAACTCTCTGAACAACTCGAACTTGTCACGTGCAAGTGACTTTGTGAAGATATCTTCCCGTTGTTCAACTATTGGACAAAATTGAAGCTGGATGTTGTACTTCAACACATGTTCACGTATGAAATGAACATGTACTTCAATGTGCTTTGTTCTCTCATGAAAAACTGGATTGTGAACAAGTTTGATAACACCTTCATTGTCAACATACATGGTGGTCGGTTTGTCCTGTGGTATTCCAAGTCCTTCTAGTATGCGAAGTAGCCAAATCACTTCACAGACAACTTCTCTTATAGAATGATACATGGATTATGTGGAAGATTGAGAAAAAAATTGTTGTTTCTTGCTTCCCCATGATATTGGTCAAGATCCCATAAAGAATACAAATCCAGAAGTGGATTTTCTATCATCAATGTTACCTGCATGATCTAAATCTGAATATCCAATCAAGAAGAAGTTGTTGTTCTTCTTGTACTAAAACAAGATCCAATAATCCTTTGAGATATCTCAAGATGCACCTTGTTGCTTTCCAATAACAAACTTTGGGTTCATGCATGAACTTGGATAGATAGCTCACTGCAAAGTTGATATCTTGTCTAGTGTAGGTCAAGTAAATGAGACTCCCGATCAGCTGTTGATAAAGAGTGGCACTTACCTCAAGAGATGGATCTGAACAAGATAGCTGCAATCTGTTCTTTATGGGTGTAGAAATTGGTGTGTAATCCATCATCCTAAATTTCTCGAGTGTTGTCTTGGTATATTTCATCTGAGAAACAAAGATGTGATTCTCTTTCTACCATACTTCCAATCTAAGACAATAGTGCATCAGCCCAAGATCGGTCATGTCGAAATTGATTAAGATCTTTCTTCGTTGCATCGATCATCCTCACTGAACTGCCAGTGATGACTATATCGTTGACATAGACAACAATAATCACAATCCCCCCCCTCTTGCTTTTTGAGGTAAATATTGAGATTGTATGGATTTCTAACAAATCCATGTTGTACGAGATGCTCATCAATCTTGATGTACCATACCCGGGGTGCCTGTTTAAGGCCACACAGAGATTTCCTAAGTCTACATACCTTTGCTTCTTGACTAGGTACTACATATCCCTCAGCTTGAGTCATGTAGACTTCTTCTTGTAAATATTTGTTTAGGAAGGCACTTTTTACATCCATCTGGTGGACTTTCCATCCAAACTGTGAAGCTAGAGAAAAGATCATTCTGATTGTTTGATCTTAGTTGTGGGAGCAAATGTCTCCTCATAGTTATGCCTTCTTTTTTTGCATACCCCTTTGCTACTAGTCTCACTTTATACTTGTCCATTGTCCCATCTGCTTTGTAATTTGTTTT
The DNA here is from genome assembly GCA_019776745.2 of Taxus chinensis. NCBI lineage: Eukaryota > Viridiplantae > Streptophyta > Pinopsida > Cupressales > Taxaceae > Taxus > Taxus chinensis. Next base: position 13,952,614 of record CM034150.1, read on the forward strand.
AAATATCCATTTGCATCCAACAGGTTTCTTCCCTGATGGAAGATCGACAAGCTGCCAAGTATTATTCTTCATCACTGATTGATATTCAGAATCCATGGCATCTTTCCAATCTTTTTGCTATAGGGCTTCCTCAACTGTAGAGGGCTCATCAGATTCAATAACTCTACTCATCAAAGCAAAGTTAACTTATTCTCTTTCTTTACTACGAGTTTGTGGTCCAAGGGTGGATGTATCTGGTGGATCATCCATTCTTGCATCTCGTAATGTGTTAGTACACCACTTAGGCATACGCTGAACTGTTCCCGTGGGTCGTGGTTCTATTTGATTAACACCATCATCCCCATCCTCACTTTCATCATCTGAGGGAACATCAGCTTTAATTTTTACAACTGGAGAAAAATCTACATTTGGTGAGTCTGTAGGAGGAGACTCTACTTCCTTCTTCTCAAAAAACTCAACATCTCTGCTGGTGTAGAATTTTCTAGTCTTCGGATCCATCAATCTATACCCAAGATTCTCTTCACTGTACCCAATGAAGATGATTTTATGTGACTTTATGTCCAATTTATTTTTGTTCTGCTTAGGTATGTGCATACTTGATTTGCATCCAAATACTCTAGGGTGTGTAATAGAAAGTTTCCAATTTGACCATGATTCTTCTAGTGTTACTCCTTTAAGAGCAATTGTGGGCACTCTGTTCAATAAATACACTGTTGTTTTTGCTGCTTTTGTCTAGAATGTATTTGCAAGTCTAAAATCATCGATCATGCATCGTACCATTTCCATGATAGTATGATTTCTTCTCTCAACAACACCATTCTGTTGCGGTGTGTGTGGAGGAGGCATTTGTTGACGAATCCCATTAGTTTGTAGGTAGTCTTTGAACTCATTACTGGTGAATTCCCCCCCTCGATCTAAGCAAAGGGTTCTGATGTGATGACTAGTTTCATTCTCAACTGCTACTTTGAACTTCTTGAAAGTTTCAAAAGCTTCACTTTTCTTACGAAGACAATAAATCCACATTTTCCTTAAATAGTCGTCAACACATAGCATGAAGTACTGGAACCCAGAATGACTTGGTGGCATCAGAACACAAAGATCGGTATGAACCAGGTCAAGTTTTCCATGAGCTCAAAATGTACTCTTTTGAAATGAAGCTCTGTGTTGTTTTCCTGCTAGGCAATGAGGACACTTGTCTGTATCCTTTTGCAGAGATGGCAGCCCATGTACCATGTTGTGCCGGTGAAGTGTCTCGAGATACTTGAAACTTACATGACCAAGTCTCTATTTCCACAACTATGCTAAGGTGGAGTTCTTAGCCACAAGTGCTTGAGCGTCTCTGTGAAAAAAATCAAGTTGGAACATGCATCCCACATTGGAGGCTTTTACAACTATTTTTGAGCCTATTGATTTGTCTCGAATCAAACATGTTTTCTTACCGAAATGACTATCAAAGTCAATTTTTAGGTTGTGATCAAGGAGTTGACTAATTGAAAGCAAATTCTTTGTCAACCCAGGGACATATAAGACATCAGATAGTCTACAGTCGTGTGAACAAGGGGTAGAGAAATGTTCCCAATCCCCTGAACTGTATATGAAAAATCATTTCCCAACGAAACATGATTTTTCGATGGCGTGTCCCTCATTAAAATAAACCAGTCTCTATGGCCAATCATATGTTGATTGTACCCTAAATCAACATACCAAACATCACTAGATGACATGGATGGTTCACTTGATCGAGCAGTGAACAAGTAGTTTTCATTATTTGACTTTTCTTGTTGCTTACAAATATTTCCTTGCTGATGGGGTCTTCTTTTCCAATTCCCCTTTTTCTACCCGTGATTTTTGTTAGAATGTCCCTTGTAAGATTGTTTTTGTTGAGGTCTAGAGTTTCTTGACGAACCTTTCTTGTAAGTATTATACCAATAATATTTTAAATCATGTCCTCTTTTACAAATTGGGCATTTCTTCTTCTTTTGATTGTCCTCGTGATACTAATTCTGATGTTGGGAATTTTGAGAGGAATTAGGTTTTCCTTTCCATTTTTAATGTGAAGAAAGTGTTTTCTCCTCTTCATCATCCTTATTATGTATGGCTTCCTCTTATTGCAGTAAGTTTACCAATTTGTCAAAACTAATGGTCGCATCTAACACGTTTAGTGTTGTTACAAAAATGTGGTAAGAAGAAGGGAATTCTCCCAGAACAATGGGAACGAGAGCATCATCTGAGACCGCTTCTCCCAGGGCTTGAAGTGAAGCCCTTAACTCTACAACTCTTCTTAAGAAAGCTTTGATTTTCTGATTCTGTTTGAACTTCAATGTGTGTAACTGACTCTGCAAATTCAGTATAACATTCTTGTTTTCGGCCTCGTATACTATGCTCAACTTATCCCACGCTTCTTTAGATGTTGTGGCATCTTGAATCTGGGGTTACACATCATCGAACACTCCAAATAAGATGATGATTTTAGCTTTTTGATCTGCTCTATCAAATTACCTCTGTTTTGTTGTATCAGTTGTTGATCTGGTCAGAGTACCAGTCACAACAGGCCATATTTCTTCAAACTCAAGCTGTGTCTTAATTTTTTTGTTCCATGCAGTATAGTTGTTTCCTCTGAGTAATTTTGAATCTGGAAGAAAAAATTTGGGGGTAGTGGTGCCCATTTTGTAGAGATCACTGACAGGGTTTGGCTCTTATCACTCCAAGTATAAGGTCTCCCAATCTATATACCATCAGTCCGATATACCAAACCTTTCTATATACATGCCCTTCCGATATACCTAGCGGTATGTGGAAGAAGCTCACCCTTTCTATATACCCGACAGTGCATGAAAGAGGTGTTAACGTATGTGAAAGAATTCAATACGTGGTACCAATACAATACTGAAAGGGGTCTATATGATTATTGACAATGGCTCAAAGAATTATCCTCATATGTGCATGTAACTTCGCTATATACTTGGATAATTTCTCAGTCTGGATTTATGCCGTGCAATCATTCACAGACAGATGGGATGGCTCATAGTGTGTGCAATGTGACCTTATTACCCCCCATCGATTTAAAGGGTTGATGACTAGATGACATTGTTGCAGCTATATTAGGCACTAAGTGCAGTATTAGTCATGGTAGCTTTACCCGTAAGTGCTTCCCAGAGGCACCGTATATACCAAACGTTGCGAATGAGATCTAGGATCTCGTGAGTGTTTCATAACCAATTATTAGTATTTTTTAGTATAATATTCTATCATTTTTTGAGCAGTTACAAAGTTTGTAGTTGACTATGGAAACCTACAAATTAGTACAATATATTGTAGCATGTAATTACATTCAAAAATCTAGAAAAAATTGAATGGTAGGGAAAAAAAATTGTTTTACAGGCCCTAGTGGCCTCCGGAGCCCAATATGGCTTGCTGAGCAAACAACCGTAAACAAATAGCTCAAAATGAAGTTTTTAGGTAGCCCTCCTTTGGAATCAAAATAATATCATCATTAAACAAATTTCACTATGCCTTGGGGCACATTTGTCTATCAAGTCATGCCCTTTGGAATAAAAAATGTTGGAGCCACCTATCAATGTGTCATGACTGTAATTTTTCATGATATGATGCATGACATAGTTGAATACTATGTCGATGACATTCTAGGAAAATATATAACTCGCAAGGAACATCCCATGGTTCTTCCCCACATCTTCAAATGACTCTGGGAATACAAGGTTCTCCTCAATCCCAAGAATTTTTTTTTGGCGTCACATCTGGAAAACTCCTCAGCTTTATTATCTCTAGACGTGAAATCAAAATTGATCCAGATAAAGTCAAAGTTGTGGTTCAAATGCCTCTACCTAAAAATCTCAAGAAACTACGCAGCCTACAAGGTAAAATACAAGCCATCAAAATATTTATTACACAACTTGCTAATCAATGCCATCTATTTCATCACCCGCTCAAGAAAGGCACCAAATTTCATTGGAATGAGGAATGACAAGATTCCTTTTACAAGCTCAAGGAATATCTACTGCACCCTCCAAAGTTAGTACCTCCTACTCCAGGAATGCCTCTTCTTTTATACATCTCAGCTACACAACATGCCTTGGGATCTCTCCTAGTGCAACATTATATCCATGGAAAATAACAAGACATTTATTATTTAAGCCAAACATTAATTGCTTATGATCTCAATTATACTCCTATGGAAAAATTGTGTCTTTTTGTAGTATTTACCTCTCAAAATCTATCTCATTACATGTTCAACAATACCATCAAGTTCATATCCAAAGTAGATCCATTCAAAAATCTACTCTTTGAATCAGCTTTAACATGACAAATGGCTAAATGGATCATACTCTTAAGCAAATTCAACATTGAATATGTTAATCAAAAATCTATTAAAGGACAAGTTTTAGCCAACCAATTAGCAGAAGCTCTAATCCATGATTCTATACTACTCATCACTTGGTTCTCATGTGAATCCATATGTATTATTACAGAGTCAGATACATGGACATTATACTTTGATGGATCTTTCACACATCATGGCTCAAAAGTAGGCATTCTATTTATCACTCCTCAAGGAGACCTAATTCCGAAATATTTCCAGCTCACTTTCCCTTGTACTTACAACATAGCTAAATATTAAGCACTCATTTCCTATTTTAAAATTTCCATTCAATGGAATATCAAGCATATCAATGGATTTGGTGATTCATAGTTAATCATTAAACAATTCAATGATGCATACGCCACCAAGGATGATAAATTACTTTCCTAAAAATGAATGGTTGAAAGCTTTAAGGATTATTTACATCATATTCAGTTTGAGTAGGTCCCTCATACAAGAAATAAATCAGTAGATGTTATGGTTACCATCACCTCCCTCCTGGATATGCCCTCAGATGCATCTAATTCATATTTTTTGGTTGAGCAGCTCATGGTCCCAACCTACGATGTTCCTGAGTCTGAAATGGTAAGTGATATTGTTTTTCCCAATTCTCCTTGGTACCACGATATCTATACCTGCCTCCATGACCACACTCTTCCACTTGAAATCCCTTGTATCCATCACAAATTCTTCATCCAACGATCCTCTCATTTCACTATCCTTGTTGATACTCTGTATCATAGAATCTTTAACAGAACTCTATTACTATGCCTAAATTCCCAAGAGGCCGAATCAGCACTTAGGGAACTCTACACAGAAATTTGCAGTGCTCACACCAGTGGTATGGCCCTAGCCAAAAAGCTTCTACGAACCAGTTACCTAGCATGGAAAAAGATGCATGTTCATATGTTCGTAAATGTGTCCCATGTCAAAAGCATGTCGACCTCATCCATGCGCCATTCCAAAACTTGTAACCCATCACTACCCCATGGCCTTTTTCTACATGGGGTCTTGATCTCATGGGAAAATTAAATCCCACTTCCTCTAATGGTCACAATTTTATTATTACTACAACGAAATACTTCACTAAGTGGGTCAAAGCCACTCCACTTACCTATGTTACTAGCAAAAAAGTATCCAAGTTTATCCTTAACCACATCATTTTCCACTATGATATTCCATCTACCCTTATCACTGATAATGTGAAGTCCTTTAAAAATCAAGAATTCTGGGAACTTTGTGACCATTTCCATATTAAGCTCAAATTTTCCACCCCCTATTATCCACAAGACAATGGCCAATCTGAAATGTCTAAAAAAATGCTAAAGCTTATTCTTGGAAAAAAAATTGAATCAATAAGGACGAGATTGGAACACGCAAATATTCTTATGGGCCTATTGCACCTTCATCTAGATTCCCACTAGTTTCACTCCATACTTCGTCATTTTTGGTACTGAAGCAATTTTTCTTGTTAAGATCGAGCTCCCATCTTTACACATTTCCCTCCAACACCTCATTGATGATGAATACTATCATGTCTATTTCCTTTAAGAACTTTAACTCCTAGATGAGAAACACCTTCAATCCTTAGACCATCTAAAAGCTTACCAAAACCGCCTCCGCATATATTATAGCAAGCGCATAAAAGATCACAAGTTTGAAGTTGGTGACCTAGTCCTCAAGGAAAACCAACGAATACTAATGCTAATCACAAAAAGAAGGGTAAGTTCAAACCTAAATGGCTCAGACATTTCATCATCATGGCCAAATTCATCTCAGGTGCTTATAAGCTTGCTACTCCAGATGGGTATGAGTTGGATGAGCCCATCAATATCATGCATCTCCGACACTTCTATGCCTAAATATCTATTACTCAAAATCAAAAATCCAAATAAAAATAAAACCAATAAAACTCAAAATAAAAACACCAATAAAAATAATTCGTCTAAAGGTGAAAACCACTTTGATGGTGCCTTAGGCAAGTACCATGGTGAAAACTAGTTTCCGGCAATATGGTAAATCAAGTCCTATGTCTACTAGCACTCTACGATACACTATCCCACACACTAGGTACAAACACCCCTTCCTCCCTACACCCCTTCCATATTCACATTTTCATCCCTATCCACATTATCCATTCCCTAAATCCAAACTTCTTTTGATCCTCCCTATAAAGCAAAGGATATGTCATGATTAGGAACATATATCGTGATCCTAACCCAAGATGCATTGTCCAAAATCATATCTTGGGAAACTGCTTTCAAGGTAACCCTATTCAAATGCCGATAAATTCAACCCTTGTAAGATCATGAGGCCTTCATTTATTTCCACCCTCTCATTTACCTCATATAGCTCCTCACCCCCCTTCCAAAACCACTTCCTTTTCTCTCTACTATCTTGTCACATTCCATTTAATAGTTATGTTATAAATAGTTGTATCAATTTGAAAACATTTATCATCCATCTCATATGTAAATACCACCACTACATCTATAACATTGACAAAAACACTACCATCCAAATATCATCATACATCCATCTATTCCAACATCACAATTTATGCCATAAACCATAACTTACATCAAATAACAACCATAATCCCATCCATAACAAATACTACCCATCATCAACATACATCACACCCATAACATCATCATCATATACTATTCAAATAACATAACATTATTATCATCTACATCATATGTCACCATAATCATCACTCATCATACACTCATCACATCACATTTACAAAATCATCATAATAAATACTAAATCATCATACATCATCATCATCAAAACAAAATAAAATAATAAATTATCCTAACATCTATCACATTATAAATATAGTATCAACATAAAGTCAAATCACATCATATCAATAAACATCATCCTCAACATACATCATCTCAACTCATATCATCAATATCCAAACAATAACATAATACAACAATATTGTATACATCACCACGTAATGTTTCCTACATCATCAATATCCATCAAAAATATTATCATCCTAGTCATCATAAAATATCCCATAACATATACATAAAATAATATATAATTGTTGAATCTCATCACAAAACAATAAATGATATATCATGCATGCTACCTCATATACATAAAAAATGTGACCATGATGGTCCTAAAATATCCTACAAAATATGTATAATACAATCCACTGGTGCTCATCATTGTGTTGAGCTACTAGTGTCATCCCATGATCCGCCTAGTGGAGGTTGTACAACACTCACAATACTCCCAAAGGTTATGGCCTGTCCTGATCTAGGACCAAATCTCTGATCTAATATCTATCTAGATCCATGTCCTGCTCTCTACTGAAAAGAACGATATGAAGATTATTCCATGTTGTGAAGATCTCAAATGATAATAGAAAACCGCATTATATTTTTAAAACAAAAGAGTTAAAATATCATATATGGAAATCCATCATAATCCATAATGCTCAATACATTGAATTGAATTGAATACATTTCTCAATAAGAAGGATGTACATACAGGAGGAGGGAAGTGAAACTACTACCTACATCAGTGGTGAAGAACTCCCACTAACTGATACTGGTAGTTAAGTTAACTCCACACAACTAGTACACCTAAGCAAGCTAACCCAACGAGTGTAGGGTTAACACAAGTGTAATAATTATCCTAATAAACAAATAAAAGGATAAATAATAACCTACACTAACATCTGCCAAGCTAAATGCTCTACGTAATGTATAGCATCCAGACACTCATGCATCACAATATCCTCATATTAATGCATATCCTCCATCAAATCCTGATACTGCTGCAATGGAACTATGACCAGGGGACACATCCATCTTGATCTATGTGATGTACCCAAGGAAACCACTACTGTTGCTCCTCCCTGAGATACACCCTGTGTCTCAATCCCCTCTGCTCCTATATCTAATAGGTCATATCCTTCTCTATAATTATCCTTCTACCAACAATATATATCCTAGTGCCATAAGGCCTGATCTCACTGCTGCTCCATCTGAGATAGCTCCCCCTATAATAGAGCAATATCATCCTCCCACTATCTCACCACCAATGTCAGCACACTCGCTACTCATCTTAAATCTCATACATCTCTCACACAAAATACACCTCTATCCTATAATCCTTCTATCTCCACGGATCGCGCATGAGCCTCCCTCTCTAACATGTCTATCAGTTCCTATAAATTGGCACCCCATCCATTAATCCACCAACTCTCCCATCCCCTGATCCACATGCTCCCCTTGACCCCGATCTTCCTATACCCAATGGCCCTTCTACATCCACCCATGGTGGTATGAATTTTTGTAATGGCACTGTAACACCATCCACCTCCATCATAGTTATATCCTACCTCTCTGGGATTTGTATTCGTGAATGAACAACTGGTCGATGCACTGGGGGACCACCCAAAATAATCACTAGAGGTACCTGTTATAACTCTTCCTTTCACTGTCTCTACAATTTTTGTACCACTACCGCCTACCCCTGTCGCATCCCCCTGTACACCTGATGATGACCATGCATGAACCTCATCCCACTAAGTGGGCATGTCAATCTCATTAGTCTAATACCTACCCACCACTCATCATAACCATGTACAGTCCCTGGATCTACCACTACTAGTAATAGTTCCCATGAGATAACTTGAACATCATCTAGACTGGATCTTGCTGCTACTACAGGAATCATGACACCCCACTCTCTCACTTATCGTGCATTCCATGTGAATATATGACGATCCAGGAGAATTCCCTGCATAATACCCAACTTTCACAACACACGATCTGGCTGATATCACTCCACTATATAGTGCTAGACCCCAACTGAATAATAAGGAGTTTGGAACTTTCTCAAAAGCCTCGGATCCCCCTCCCATCCCTCATATTGTCGATATGGCCGCCAAGTAATATCTCCTTCACTTAACACATCAATGTACCACCTGCACCAATCCACCTCACCCAAGTGCTCCCACCTACCTCTAATCATACTCCAACCATACGTTGATGGCTCCCTAATCTGACACTACTCTTAGATCCCAATAGGTCTACCTATGGAAATTTGTTCATAACTCCATATCTGTAAAAAATCCCTGCACCAATACTACCACCTCCTCGATAGGATAATCTGTGAAGATCACGATATAACCATGCTAATATTGTTGGAACATATTGGTTTTTCATTTGGCACGTTTATAGTGACCCATAGCCAGGGGACAGCAAGCCCCTCCTCTTTGAAAGAAAATATCAAAGCTTACATACAAATGTACAACTTTTATATTAATGAGGACCTCTGATATCTTGAAATGTTTTTATATGAAACTAGATTATCAATACAAAAGAATAGAAGAACTAAGAAACGGGAAGAGTAGAATATAACAGTACTTTCAGGAGATATAGATAGCATAATATAACCTTATACATACTGAGCAAGGATGATATAGAACAAAATAATTCACATTCAATCCATAAGATATTATTCCATAAACACAAAGTTCTATAAATCACATCCATAAGAACACAAAGTTTCTTAACATAAACGATTAATGATCCATAGATTTCAGATGAGCAAGAAAGGATAACAAATGAAGATAGAGACAAGAGGAAAAATTCTTCTATATTGATTGCTTTCAATTCTATTTACACTTCCAAAGTATTTGAGGTTTTTTAACAATAGCATGCAGAGCCCATTATATAGCTTACAAAAGAGTTACATTTCGTTACAACTTCTTTTAATCAAAATATTAAAGACTAATTAATAAATGCATCAATAGAAAGTCTTTAATTAAAATTACATCAAAGGTTTCACAACCTTAAAATAAAAGAAGTGTCTCAAGACCCCGAAGTAGAAACATCTGACTGAGGCCTAGAGGTGCCAACTGACTTAAGAATTCGATGCCTGAAAGTCTTCAATGCCTTAGTTATCTCCATGCATTTTGGAATGGTAGTGTTGGAAGTGGCATGAGTCCATGTGCCAAGAACACTTCTCCATATCCTTATCAAATTTTTTATTCTCCAGAAATTCTTTGTTGGCTTTGGTGATGGCTGACTGGAGAGAGAAGACATCCTTCATCTTTTCCTTGGTCATTGACTCTTCTTTGAACAGATCATCTTTGACGAAGTCATTAAACTGAGCCTTGATCTCCTAAATGGAAAAAGGAACACCTGTAGCTTCATTCTGAATTTGATAGTGAACATATTTGAAGGAAGACAAAACACAAGCCTTGAAAGCTTCTCCTTTTTACCACATATTGTTCATTTCCCCTAGTGCTTCTTCCAGAACCTTAATCTTCCATTCAACATTGAAAATACATGTTCTTGAAAAAAATTTCTTGGCTTCATTGAACACTTTACTGGCCAATAAGATTTTCTCATCTATCTGTCCCATCAAACGGATATCTTGAATACATCCACACCAGAGCTTTAATTCTTTTCCCAAGCCATTGATTGCTACAGTGAACTTCAGCTATAAATTGGACACCTTCTCATATGATTTGAAGGCCTCCCCAATGAAGTTCATTCTAACTACTGTCATATCATCCATCAATGCTTTAATGGCTTTCCCATAGGTGGTATATTTGTCAATGTCCTTGATAGTATGAACTTCATCTTTGTTGAGAACTATGGGAGGTGGAAGAGCGGCCAATGGAATTGGATCCAAGACTTCATATTTTTCCAATAATGATTTTATGAAGTTGGAAAGAACTTGGTTATGTTCTTCCAATTGCTCCATAGTTTGCTTGCCCTTCTCCACTCGTTCAATGACTCTGGTTACGGTTTATCTAAGGTTATGGACCTCACTTTTAGGTGTGGATTCTCCCAGTGGAACTCTTGTAAGCTCAAATTCAAAAACCAAAAGATATTTCTCCTCCTTATCCACCTTAGGCTTAGCTATCTCCATGAACTTCTGACCCTTTGAATCTATCACCAACCTTGTGGTGGTCTTTTCTTTCTTTGCTGGAGGAGGAGGATTAGTACTGAGTAGAGCTATCACAACATCAAAATTGGGAACTATCACCTGAGAAGAGGATTTCCTTTTATTTTTATCAACAAAAGGTTGAACCCAAACAAAGGAAAAAGAAGAAGAAGTAGGGGCAAGAGGTCCAAGTGAAAGTGAACTCATTGCACTTAGAAGCAAGGGAAAGAGGTCCAAGTGAAAGTGAACTCATTGCACTTAGTGTTTGTACTACTGATGTCTCTAGTGGAGAAGTTGACACAATTTTAGAGAGATATTTGGAAGGAGTATCAACCAAACCGAGAGGTTCAGTCATTTGTTCCTCATTTTCAATCTCAGTAGCAATGACAAGGGTTGTCTCTTTTCCCTTCATCTCTTCACTATCATCTTCACTCAGAACAATAATATTTTCTGGCCCAATAAGGACTTCAAGCTGCTCCATGAGAACTTATTCTTCAACGAGTTCTTGTTTAATGGCCTTACCTTTCTTTAAATATACCTTCGTTGAAGAAGATGGAGTAGACTGTTCAGGCACCTTTACCAAAGAGGAAGGGGTAGATTGTTCAGGTGCTTCCATGCTGGGTGTATGCTCCTCCTTCCTAGGAGAGGAGGTTTCTCGTGAAGAAGATTTGGCCTTGTTCATCCTGAAGATTTGCATCTTCCTATCAAACCAGAGTTTGGTTCTTACAATGACAGGGTTAATTACCTCCTTCAAATCATCTTTCTCTTTCACAAACCAATCAATGGTTTCTAGAGGGGTGTGTTGAATAGACCTTTCATATTCAATAGACTACAAATCTTCATCATCATCTTTGATCCCTTCAGGCACTTTATAGAGGTTGAAGTCTATGACTTGTTGAAGAGAGAATCTGCCGAAATATCTTCTTCTTGCCTCAAAATCATCTGCACAGTCATCCCAGTAATCTTCAGTGTTGGGACGATGATAGTAAACTATTCTGAGGTTCTCGACAATATAACCCTTGATGTCAAAACAAGTTTTGGATTTGAAGAAATGAACGGTGAGAGGAGCAATGGTCCTATCAATATTTTGTGAATCCAAGGTTGTCTTGCATGTATAATTTCCCAGGGAGATAGGGAAATGAATGCCATAAATATTCTTATCTCTTTGGGTTTGGTGAATTTTATCCAGCTTCCTACAAAGCTCGACCAGAGCCATTTTATCATTGCAAAACATGGGTAGATTTAGGGGTGCTCCCTCGAAACAAGCCAACCTGATATATGAGAACTTTCTAAATTGAGTGAAGAAGCTTCCATATTTAGATATCAAAGTCTTGTATTCTTCAGAAAATCTCCTGGCAGTGTCACCCTCCAGAAGTCTTATAATGTACATGGTGAATGCATCATTAACCCTCCTGAAATTATGGTTACTAACTTTGAGGGTGAATTGAGGGCAGTATTCATATATGGGGGCATCTTTCTTGTCTACAAAAAAAGTGAAGCCAAGCCATTCCCTGGAGGTTATCAGGGTATACATGAGGTAGGAGGTCATATAGAATGTTCAGGTTCTATGAACATTCCCCAACTGCTCTGTCAAATTCTCACAAATGATCTCACTCCAATTAAAATTTTGTTTACCCTCACAAATGATGTTGATGAAAGGACACATCCAATAGTGAAATTCATTTGTAGAATACATCCCCATGATTCTACCAAGTAGGTGATAATGTTTGAGAGCTCTTCTTTGAAGTCAACCCTAAACAATGTTTTTGAAAGTCAGGATGCCCCCTTTTTAGGGTTATTCAACCAAGATTTGGCCACCCTATCTTTGTATTTCTCGCTGTCATGATTGAACAATGCTTGTTCTTAGGTGAGGGTGAGGGTGTTGGCTCCTTTCACTACTGTAATGCATAGGGCAGTACTGATGGCCTCAGAATCCAAGCGTGTAACCACTTCACCATGAACATCAATAATTTCTTTTGACTCATGACTTAAATGAGAACCACACACGAGCACAGTATCCACACATTGCACAGAAATAGGAAATCCTGCAGCAAATGCAATCCTGCTATCTTTGATCATCTGAGAAATGGGGGTAGGGTTGTCGCATCCCAATCTATTCTAGAAATCATCAAGATCTAGATGTCGAGCTTTTCTGTCACCAATTTTAGGTACATAGGTTTCCAAGGAAGAGAGGTGTTCATACCCTTGATATTACATTTTCATCGTGATAGAGGTAGGAGGGAAAATCTTTCAATGGAGTGAAAACACAGTCTCAAAATAATCCCTGCAAGAGAAGATATGGAAGTATAGACGCGAGTGGGAAATGACTTAATTTTGCATAAATACAAGCAAGGAGAAATAAGAAGGAAAGGTGAAAAATGAATGAATGGTCATCCCCTTTAAATATCCGTGAGGAGAGAGAAAATCATAAAAGCACAATTAATAGTCCTTGCACCGACTCAAAAAGGAAAAAGTGGAAAAAGTGGAAAAACTTAGCCCAAACGGCCTGTGGGACATTGGGACGCGAGGGACGCAAAAATCTGAAATACCTAATCCAAGAAGAGTGCAGAGAAAGTGGGTCTAGAGAGCACAGATGGTCCATGGGACATTGGGATGCGAGGGACACATGGAGCTGATTCAGATGATGTGGGAAAAGAGGGTCCAGAGAGCACATATGGTCCATGGGACATGGGGACATGAAAGATGTGTAAACCTGAGAAATCTGATGAGCGAAGTAGTGTAGGAAAAATGGCGAATCGGTGAACAGAAGGCCCGGGCGCACTTGGGACACAAGGGACAAAAATATCTGATTTACCTGCACAATACTAAAAAGATTTCAAAGAGTGATTTTTTTTTCTATCTTTCCAAACTTCTTACTTTATTTAAACACTTCTAAAGGGGACCAACTCAAAAATTTCATACTTTTTCTTTCACAAAGAGGGGAATTTTGAGGGTGACAATAGATCCCACACAAACACCATCTCCTCCTGTCACATGACATGCACAACATCCACAAACCCAATACTGAAATATCAACCTCCCCCATCTAGAAATAGAATACAACTAATCAAATAACACAACAATGACACACGCTCCATTTATCCCTCTCTAAAATAAATCCCCAAGTCTATCTGCAACCCCTTGTGAGGTGCATCCTCCACATCGGTCAACAACCTCAATCGAGCTCCAAGGCTAGATTTGTGACATATCATAGGCTCCCCCTCTATAGGAATTCAGTAAATACAGTATAAATCCTCTAATGTCACCATCATCTCTCTAGTTGGTAGCCAAAAAGCACTCGTCTCCAAGTTCCACCACTCTTCCAGTGCTGTCAACAACCCCCAATCTGCCCGCATGAAGGGCATCCTCACCATATGTAGAAGACCCAAAACATGCAACAATGATGCCTCTTCCTCCATAACAACACCCCCTAATAAATGTATTAGGGTAGTTGACCATCGATCCCTCACCTACACGACATCTAAAGTAACATGCACACATCGTACAACCTATATTAGCCCCTACATCTCATTATTCATCATATCCACCCCATTTTTAATCATTCCCCCCTCACCAACCCTCACAATCCAACATTATTACATAAGCACTATTTTATAGCATACGTGTTGATACAACACATAAGCAATATTTCCCACCCCATCTAACGACAAATGCGCCATTACACACCCTACTAACCAACCACTCAGAAATGTGCTACTTTATAGCACATAAGCACTAATCCATTACATATGCACCATTTCAAAGCAAAAGTGCTACTTTATAGTACATAAGCACTAATCCATTACATATGCACCATTTCAAAGCAAAAGCACTACTTTATATACCCTACCAAGAACATATGCACCATTTTATATTCTTCCACCAACACCCTAACAAAAATGCTAATTTATATTACAAATGTGTTAATGTATAACATAAGCGCTAAAATAAATCAAAAGCACCATTTCTAAATTTGTCAACGCTACATAGGAGCTAAACCATCTACCCACCTGACCTATGACACATATGCGCTACTTTTTGTCACATATGCGACATTTCTAGAGCATATGCACTAAATTGTGGATGTATGTGCTGCTCTAAACCCTTCAATACCTAAAATTACCCAAAAAACCCTCAAAAACCTCGAAAACGTAAAAATTACAAAACATAATAAATGACAAGGCACCTATGTCCACTCAGTGCTCCGTAATCCTCTCATACGCCATTCTAATCTCTCGAAGGCTCTCGTTTTCAACTGTGTGATGAAAATGACTTGTCTCGTGGACCCCAAACCCCTTTTAAACTCGTTGTGATGCCCTACACACTTTCGAGAGCCCATTCTCTCAACTTGTGCATTAGTTTTTCCTTCGGTTTCTTCCTACCTTAGCTAAATTTCCTCACCTATCACCTAAAATCATTAAAATCAAAAAATCATAAAAATTGTAAAAATCAAAAAATCATAAAAAATGAAAAAAATTTAAAAAATCATAAAAATTTAAAAAAATGTAAAAATTCAAAAAATAAAAAAACAATCAAGATATCATTAAAAATCCAAAAAATAAATAAACTATCCAAAATCCAATAAAACATTAAAAAACTCGTTACATATATGATTGAACATTTGTTTTTATCTGTTTACTTATTTGTATTTACATTTTTGGCCTATGACATGAGGCCTCATTTCTTTCTTCTTTCTTTTTTCTTTTTGTATTATTTCAGCCAATGATATGAGGCCATTTTTTTCAGCCCAATGATATGAGGATAGCGACATCTAGTAACCTAATCACCATGGCCTTCATATCCTGGGGTATTTTTCCATATGCCACATTAATCACACTGCTAATGATGATTACAGTGGGTACATTATAATAGCACACCCCATTCTACCATCATCTTCTTGTCCTATCATCATCCCTTAAGTAATTGATCTTTCTATCCAATTAATCCTTCTATCTAATTAATCCTTTAATCAAGCAATCAATATCTACATCCCCATCTTCTCATAATCATAAATCCTTGACTGGGGCATCCTATAATCCCAAATATGCACTCCATCCTCTTGACTCGGGAATCATCCAATCCAAAAATCTAAAAATATTTACCCTTGCCATATCGAGGCATCCTCAAATCCAAATCCTAAATCTTCACCCTTGTCATACATCATTTACTGGGGCATCCTCTACATCAAAATCCAAAACCTCCTCATCCTTTATCTCCTAATATCTTATAATCCTCTAATCTCCTCATCCTCTACTATTATAATCTCCTCTAATCCCTTAATCTTCTAATCACCTCCAGTCCTCTCCTCTTCCTCTAATCCTCTCTTCTAGTCATCTCTTCTCTCATCATCCTCTATCTCTTAGTCTTCTCATCCTTCTAAATCCTACATCTTGTCATCCTCTAAATCCTCTCATATTCACATCCTCTAATCATACCTCATCTTCTAATTTTTTCTTCTCCTCTTTTTAATTGGTCACATGATTCCTCCCTTCTTCACCTGACCCCTCGAGGGGGCATCACCTCACCATGTATCATATCTTCTCTTCTTTTATTTAAACTATCATTGCTTCGCAATAACAATTCAAAGAGGGGGAAAATGTAGACATTTAAAATGTCGACATGAACATTTAGCAAGTAATACATTCATTTTACATTATTAATCCCTTTCCTATCACTAACCAAATAATAATTAATTATTTAATTGATTATTATATTTCAATTATTTCTATTATCCATTCCAAAATCCCATCCTACCCTTAGTCATATTAATACATTATTAATATTCCCATTATCCCACTAACTAATCCCTATTAACTATTTTCTAAGAATTTAAAATTACCACCCACCTACCACCTACTCTATGCCTACTCTACACCTAGCTTCTCCATCTAATCACTCCACTCAACATAATTAATGTCACCTAACCACATGTTAAATGATCCCCTAAATCTAGAGGCTTCTATTTTCAGAAGCCTCTTCTATGTTCCCCCTTCTATATTCAAATATTTGCCTTCCCTCCATTGAAATTTTAATTCAATGGAGATTTCTTCTAATGTCTAGAATTTTCTTATTCAAGACAATTCTCCATTCTCATGAATTTTCAACCATTGATCGAAATTCTACATGGATCAATCCCAACCCTTGATTTATCATTCCTCTAACTATAAATAGAGGTGTCACCCTCCATTTTCACCACCTTAGAACAATTGCAAGTGTATGCTAATAAAATATGCAAGCAAGAGCTCAATCTTCATAGCCTTCTATCAAGCAAAAATCATAATCTATCAAGGGGAAGTGATGTCAAAACTACCCCACAAAAATATGAATCATTCAAACATTTCATCTAAGAGAAAATCCAAGCATAATCAAAGGAGGAGAGTTACGATCTCGTAGCTAAGTACATGTATTATATTCTCCTTCTTTTCAATAGTGCTCTATCTGAGGTAGCAATTAGAAGTGTTAGTTTAGGGGTTAGTTTGGCTTATTTCTGGGTCTGCATTTTCATACTAACACCTCTTTTTTGTCTAAAATATGTAAGGGACTTGTGTATATAGATATGATCATAAGAATAATAGTTGTGTAGATACCCCCAGTGTAGGTATGCCCCCAATGTGGTAGGAATCCCTCATGATAGAATGATATAAGATAGTGTAGCATGCTAAAATGTGATCTAAATAGGCTTGATATGTAATATGCCTGCTAGCATAGCCATGCCCCCAAGGTGATAGGTTCTAGGGGTTGTAAGGTGTGTAATGTCCATGTGTTGTATCTTATTAATTTTTTCTATGAAATGAAATCGATAAAGGTAATTTATAGTTCTGATTTTGAATTACCAGAAATCTCAAATCTATGTAATGACTAAACATGTCACATGCATGTCGTGGTTTAATATTTTTGTAATACTGTATTTTTCATATATTTGGAATAAGAGACTACAAACATAAAACTTTTAAGTTGAATTGGTATGGATGATCCTCAACCATAGGATATGAAAGTTTTAAAATACAAGATGAGTCCTGGGTAAGTGTTGTTCACTCACCAATCTCATTGGACCCATGAAAAATGTGTTTCATCCTAGATTAATGACATATTCTAGAACTAGGTAAGAAAATGTCAAACAATTGATAGTCATGTTAAGAGTGTTTGTGTGTACAAGTTGTTATGTGGTTTTTCTTAAGAGGCTAACTGATGATAGTTTTAATGTGATGACATGTATCCACAAGTGTGGTATATGAATAATGTAAAATAATCATCCATTCTAACATGTAATGACATCCTGAATCTATAATATATTTATGTGTAGTACAATACTCATTACTATAAACCTCATATGTGTAACGTGAATCTATTTCTAGGTCACAAATAATCATAATAAATTTAGGGTCTCAGTGTAAATGAGAGTACATTGGTGTTCCTTGAGAGTCACATCCACACAATTACTACCTAACTACTAAGTATCACACATAGATAGATAACACATGATACATGCAACGGAGAATTAGGATTCGTAATGTTCTCAAGTTGATGCTCTACCAATAATTTTTATGGGATATGTCAAACAATATGGTTGAATCTCGATATAGTAATGTGTAAATGTTATGCCTTAATATAAGGAGCCATCTGCAGAGTATGAATCAGATAAGGTCAATAGTGATGTAGACCATAACACTCTTTCAACCAATCAAACAAGTTAGATTTTATCAAAAACTCTAAAACAATCCCTTGGCTTGCAAAATAGATATTCATTCAAGTCAAGAACTCTTCAAAACTAGTAATTTTTTTATTATCTAGAACCAAAATTGGTTTATGAAACTATTGTACCTTATTCTTACATCATATTCCATGCCAAATCACTAATCAAATTGAAGGAAAACATAAGAAATCATCAATCACCTTACTTTTAGGTAATTTTTCCTTCCTAGTTTCTTAAGTGCAATGTTCCTAGTGAGTTGGTGGTTGGAACAATCTACAAATAGCCAGAACAAACTTAAACTAGTTAGCACCCATTAAGCTCCTTGAGGAGTGTGGTCAATTTATTGGCTCAATTATCAATGCAACACCCTTTTATCCACTCTCTCTATCTTTTATGATTTTTTTCTTCCTTGTAGCCCTTCCTTAAGGGTTTTTAAGACTTAATTTTTGACACAAGCACTTTCTAAAAAACATTCTTACCTTTTTTAGTAGCCATTTGGGGTTTTCATCATTGTATACAATTTCAAAGTACCTTTCTTTAGGAAAATTGATAAAAATTTCACTTCCTCATCTATAATTAGGTCTTTAATGATCGTCTACATTTTTACAGCAGGAATGCCATCAATTCCAAATGACTGTGACTTTCTTTTGAGATGATTATTTTTTAATATGTTTTGGGTCTCTATGAATATGTGTTTTACAAATTTTTAGCCTTAGAGTGCATGTGCAATATCTCTAAATGGTATTAACTTCACAAAACTTAGGAGGGTTTTTTGAAGAACACGGATAAGGATAATTACTCACCAGTTCCTTATCCTTTGCTTTTAAACCCCAAAATCACTTTATTTAGGTTTGTACCAACATATTCAAAAAAATTAAGATGATAGTAAGGTTTGAATATCATCAAACAATGAAAAAGGATCAAAAAATTACTTAGTAGTTGTGTGGATGCGACCCTCAAGGAACACCAATGTACTCTCATTTACACTGAGACCCTACATTTATTATGATTATTTATGACCTAGAAATAGATTCAAATTACACATATGAGGTTTATAGTAATGAGTATCATACTACACACAAATATCTTATAGATTCAGGGTGTCATTACATGTTAGAATGGATAAGGTTGGTTTAGGGACTGAGCATAGTCTATACTCTTTCCTTAGTAACTTTCATCAACCTTTGACAACATTTTCTCAGTAAAATCACAATCTAGAGTGAATTATACCCTCTAATTGTTTAATGCAGGAATGTTAGGGTTGTTCAAACCTGAAACTTCACAAATAGCTATTGTAATCTCATAAGAAATAATACAAAAAATGTCAAATTTCTCTTACCAACATAAATTTTTGTTCAACTCGAAAGCTCTAGGTTAAGTGATCGCCAAAATGCACATATACAGATTATAAAACTATCACCAACTGTTACTAAAGAAAGAGTATAGACTATGTTAAGTCCCTAAACACAATCAAATCTTCATTTTCAATATCTCTGAGGTTGGTTTAGGTACTCAGCATAGTATATACTCTTTCCTTAGTAACTTTCATCAACCTTTGACCACATTTTCTCACCAAAATCACAATCTAGAGTGAATTATACCCTCTAATTGTTTATTACAAGACTGTTAGGGTTGTTCAAACCTGAAACTTCACAAATAGCTATTGTAATCTCATAAGAAATAATACAAAAAATGTCAAATTTCTCTTACCAACATAAATTTTCCTTCAACTCGAAAGCTCTACGTTAAGTGATCGCCAAAATGTACATATATAGATTAGAAAACTATCACCAAATGTTTGTAAACAATAATTCTTATTCACACAAGTTCCTCGAGATCCTCCACTTTTTTCATTCGAATGAATAATGTCAAAAATAGTAACAAAATAATGTTTTATACCTCCTTTACTTGAGTTTCCCCCATAACTAATAGTTATGATCATAAGAGGAGGTCACATCTTGAAGGGAAAAGGAGCTAAGAACAACTTAAGGGCTACATGATCAACTACACAACATAAAGCACTTAGAATACATAAAGTGATTTTAAACCCCTAACGAGCTCTCAAAACCCTCCTATACTCCTACACACTAGGCTAATCAAGCCATAATATCCCTCAAATTTTCAAATTTTAATTTTGGAGGGACAAGGAGAACAAGACCAAATTTGAATTTTTATGGCCACTTGAGCTTAATAAAACAACATGAAATGAATTCTAAAGACTTACTAAGGACTCTTAACCCACCTAACAATCCAAATTTTTCATGACTAAATGGATGTTAGGAGTGTTGGTGTGTATTATTTTCCACATCATTAGGTGAGTCATCTCACTTAGGTGAGATCGTAGGTCCACATGTCATTTAGGGGTCATCATGAGATTCTCTTACGTGTCAATGTGTCAGTGCATCATATGCGTCATTAGGGAGTTACACTTCTATTATGGGAATGTAACTCCCCCTCTCCACATGAGTTGTCATGATTGCAGCACTGGGGGTTACTCAGCACCTCCTATATGTACACCCCATTTGATCTATGAGATAGAGGAGATTTTTATGGCTTAACCAAGTTCTGCCCATGTTTCAAATCTTTCGTGCACATTCAGTTGATGCTCACTCCTCCCGAGATCTCTTCACGCCACTGTTCACACATCTGTTGATGTGCACGTCATCCCTCATGATCCTCGCTTGCGGGTTTTAAACCCTCTTTCAAGGAGAGATTCTCTTGCATTAAGTAGTGATAGGATATGACACTCATATGGTGTACTAGGGATAGTCACCACTATTTTTTTGTGTATTAACAAAAAAATCTATGTAATGTGTATGGAATAACATGCATCTCACGAATCCAAGGAAATCTAAGCATAATATTGAAAATTTCATTATAAGGGACTATAAGGAACCAAATATTCATCTTCTTAGGTACAACATGTACTAATAAAACTGTTTCCCCAAGTGGGTTTTTTCATTGACCATAAAAGCCTTGAACTACCTCCATGGTATCCACGAGGTATCATGTGGTATCCCAGAAATGTAAGAAGTGCCATCATGAAAATATTATAGCTAGATCTATTATCTACCATAACAAATTGAATTGGTTATGAAATCAACATGTGTGTTAATGAATATAGGTCTTTATGATTCCTCATATTTTGAATGAATATGTGAATTATAATAGGTAATAGGTAGTGTAATGGTGATATACTTCAAGTGACACTCATGATACTATATTATGAATGGTAATTAACCAGATAAGTTGGTGGAGTGGATATTATATGATAAGCCATATGTATTTCATCTATTTTTTGGTTTCTAAATAATTTGATAATGGATTAGTGAACAACCTCATTCATGCACTAGGTTGAGATACTATTTTGTTAGTGCATGACTCTAGGTATTTTAGATAAATAGTCTTGTTATTAATTATCTCCTGGATATTTTGTGCAATCTAAAACAATTGTTTGTAGCATTTCCACAACATTGGTGATAATCATTGGATATATTTTCATCAAAACTTGGTCTTTATTGTTCGTCATGTTAATAATAGTAGGTGGAGGGCACTGAATGATATTGAACTCGAGGAGTTTCCATAAAATCTTGTGAGGATGTTATTGAAAATAGTTGTATTGTTATGTAGGAGTTATTGTATTATCTGATTGTGTGACATTTACAATTTCTTTTTTGTTATTAGTTGGATTATCCTTGTATAGGATAGTTGATTATAATTTATTATTATTGAGAGAAGGTGTGGACTCAAAATTCAATATGTTGGATTCCATATGCTTAGTCTCATATGTTTTAATTGTTTTAAAAAGGCCATTAAAGGATGTATAGTTAATAAATATAGCTTTTTATCGGATTTTAGGAGTAAGAATAATAATGAATGCTTCAATTAATTCATTCTCATTGATGTGTTTAGACCCTTAGCAAAGAAATTTATTATACTTAAATAAACAATTTCCATCCCTCTCATAATATTTTTCTAATTTGAGTGACTTATGTATAGGATAATCATTTCCCAATATTTATCAACAAAATAATAATAAATATGCCAACTATAACTTGAAATGGCCTTATTAAACCTAGAGGGAGTGTATAAAACCAATCAAGTGTATATTCTTTGAGGCTACATAGAAATAACTTTTTAAGTAATGTATTTATAGATATATAATTCATACAAGAGGTCGTGAAGGTGTCGATGTGGTTCAATTTTAGCATAAAAATGAGAACGTTGATGGAGCAAATCCATATGGTAAAGGATAATTAAGAACATTGGGAGAAAATGTGTTATCAAGTAACCCAACGAAACTTGTGGTACTTTTTTATCAATTTTTCCATATGAGAGATATTTACATTTTCATTTCTTGAATTTGTTTGAGATAGACATTAGGAATATGATCTTGACCTATATGTGATGTACTGGGTACATGTACTAAAGCCATGTATTTTGTAGGTACAAAAACTTGGGGGATCACATGTGTTTCCCCCATTGCTCGAATATTAGGTGTGGGCAAGGTATGATTAATCACTTGATTAATAGTATTAATTAAAGGGGAAGGAAATTTTCTAGAGTGTGTATTTTAGGTTTCATCTTGAGATTCCCTACTTGGGTCATTTATGAATGTTTTTATTTGTGGGTTTTTTGTAATAGTGATAAGATATTTCATGGTATTTCAGCTTACCCTTAAGGTCTCAGTTGAATTTTGATTGTGGTTATTTTCTATTGGAATACATGTTCAATATTGGTATTATCCTCATATTGGTCACCTTCATGGTAATTTAAAGTGCTAATGATAAATTTATTATCCATAATTTGTGTAGGATCACCATGAGCATAAAAAGTTTATCTGTCAATTATGATATCATTAACCTCAATGGGGAAGGACAAATGAAATTCTAGGATATGGGAATCTTCTTAGGTTGGTGAGTAATTAATGGTATAAATTAGATATGATCTATGTGAGTTACATATAACCAATCGCTGCAAAATTTTTGGGTTTTAACTTGCATAAATGGAATTATAAGATAACATTTGATTATGATCCAAAAGGTAGAAGAGTTTTTGAAAATCCTAAGAGGAAAAATATTAGAAATAAAACTTGTGAGGAAGGATTAAGATATTATAGCTCAAGGGAAATGATGGAAACTGTATGCCAGAAAAGCGACAAGCGAGCGTGGGAATCTACAGGTAACTCTTCCACGTACCCGACCTCCCGAGGTCATGCCGAGACAGTCGGTGGGAATGGAATATGCGTGGGATGCAGACAAACTAGTTAGGCAATCTAATGTCTTCAATACGCACTAGTGGAATTTGTGAATCTAAGGCAAAGAAGGCCCTTCTAACCTGAACTGGTGTGATAGATCGATCGGCAAGGATGACTGCTCGAAGGCTCCAATCAATATCGAGCTCTAGCATGATTCGATCTATTGGTTGTGGAATACGTGGAAAATGACCTGGGATAGTTTCGTGTATGTCTCCAGATAAGGTCATATGGTGGGTAATGAATACAATCGACTCTACGGACGATTCTCTGGCCTAGTCCAGAATTCTCTAGCTTTGTTAACCGCTATATCTAGTAAGGATAACTGTTCAACGATGGTGGGTGGAAGTGGGGTAGATCTGAATACTAATATGCGTAGGCCAGTTTCTATGTCTGATTGACTTATGGATTCGTTAGGTTGCGGGATTTGTGGATCACAACCGTAGACTCTTGGTTGTTGCGGTCCTGCTATGGTCATGTACAAAATCAAGTCCTAATCCCTAGTATCCAATAATCATATGCTTTCTCAGCTTCTATATTTAGGATCAATAACTACGTGATCTTCTCAGAGTACCTCACAGGTGTTCTTGCAACCTGGATTCTTAGGCTGGTATCTATATCTAGAAGAGTGTCTCCTGCATCTGGCTGTGGGACCAAAGGATCACAACCAAAGGTTTGTTCTCTTTTGAACCCTTCTACAGTCATGTGTATGTTTGCCTAGGGTAATCTGTAGTTCAGTTGATTTGACCAAACGTGTGTGCTTGGTCATCTTCTATATTTAATCCCCTCAATTGAGAGTTGATCTATCATAAATCTATTGTTTTTTGGAAGATTTGTATTCTAAGGTTCTGGTCTATGTCAACTATTGCCGTGACGAGATTGGGTTGAGGTACAATTGGCTCAAATACATATTCCCTGGGCTCCCTAGGTCCCGTGATTGTCATACAAAACAATAATGTAAATCTAACTGCAACAAAGCAAATTTTAACTACGTGGAATAAATCTAGAACATATATATAATTTCTATTTTTGTATTTTCTGAGAAACTTTAAGAATTTAAGAAAGCGGCTATTTAAACGTATCTAGAATTTGACAACTAAGATAAAACTTAAAACAAACAAAATAACCGAGCGTAGTTATTTGTCTGTGCAATTTGTAGATCTATTCTAAATAATGAAATAACTTGCTTAATCTATTTGCCAGACTCTCGATCCTACCTCAAAAGTGAGGAATGAATCATAGTTTCTCAGAAACTATCAATCCCCACAGCTTCCCTGGCAATATCGAAAGTAAACTTTAACTGAAAAGAAGTGATTATCTACTCTATTTGATATATTTCTAACTTTAGAACTTTGAAAGCTAGAACCTGGATTCTACAGAACAGTGGCGAATCCAATGGTGTGTGTGATCTTGTCCCCTTAGTGTGATCTCCTCTTTCCTTTGTGTTCACGTGAATCCAAAAAAGCGTGTAATGCTAGCATCAACAGAAGTAGATATTGGGACAAAGGCAGCTCAAAATGCAAACTGAATATAATGCGAGTAGGAGAGGGATAGCGCAAGAGTACAGAGCTTGGCTTATGCAATTCCTAGCGGGATTTATTGCGAGTCATGAAACATAAAGCGTCCAGAACCTGAAACTATCCTGTTTTGAGGAGCAAAACCTACAACTTTAATGGCTTCCTAAGCTATTCTACTCCAATGGATTGGGTGAAATAACAGCACTTCCTGCACAAGATGGATATGTGGCTTACCAACAGCTGAACAATGCTAACTAAACATGCAAAGAATTGAAACTATGGCTTCTAAGAAAAATAATAGACTGAACTATTGAAAATGAGAGTATGAGAAGTGAATGAGGGGAAGACCATTTGTTTGAGCACAAGCCATTTATTTATAGCTTTTCATTCACCCAAAGATCAAAACCAAACTGAACTCTAAAACTATAAATAATGGCCAAACACTATTCCAGGGGACCAAAAACATAAATGCAAGCCCAAGTCGGTAAAAAAAGCTGGTGAATCGTTGATTTTTACACAAGTCGCATTAAAAACGCTTTCTGGAAAATGCATAAAGGACTGCTGCTTTGAGTAGGGAAGCGGTTACAGGATCGCTGCCCTGATCAGGGCGGCGGTCACGAGACCACCGCCCATGCAGGGCGGCGGTTTCGTCACTAAAGAGCAAAAGGCCAAGAAAAGAGGGGAAAAGGGAAAAACAAAGCACGTGGGGGCTAAACAGGGCATGCGGGATGTTAACGCACACTTGGAGATCTTTTCCAGATCCCGAACACCTTGCGAGGAAACCTGTATCATCATTGGGGCACTTGTCACGTTGTTCCGGCAGTACAGTACCTTACAATTTTGGGTATGTACAGAAACCTTAGATTGCATATAAAATTAAAATGTTGGTTTCACAAAAAATTAAATATAAAAACCAGGGTTTAAATCTAATTATAATATATATTATTATGTAAAGATTATTTAGAACATAAATACAACAATATACAATAAAATTACAAATCCTAAATAATGTATTGATGGATATTGATATTATACAAACTCTAGAAAGTTGATAAGTGAAAGTACAATTTAGGTATAGAATGATTTCACAGTTACACAAGATCTAGAAGTTGAAAAGAGGAATGTAAATCATAAATGGGTTGTGAAAAGTTTCGTTAAGTCTCCTATAAAATTTGGGATCTAGAAACTAAGTGCAAGGAATATTTTATAAAATAAGGTAGTAATGTTTGGGAATTTTCCCCCACTATGGTCATTTTTCACCTATAGTACTTTGATATAAATTTGAATTTTGGCACCTAAAAGTGTCTTTGTTTTAGGGTTAAGGATTTTTGTGATCATACTTATGTAAATAATTTTGATCCCTTTTTTGTGAAAATCCTATATCTTTTCAAGATCTAACAAAGGGGTTATTCAAATTAGGGTATACTAAACTCTCCATACCTCAAATGGTGTCAAAATTATTACACTATGTGTACCAATACCTCAAAGTAGGACAATCCTCACATAGTTCCCCCTCTTGGTGAATGTGTGTGAATGTGTAATAAAAAAATGTGTTGTCTAGATCCTAATAAGGTTTTCAACAACTTAGAAGTGATATTTGGCATATTTTTTATCTTGTGATAATGATCTAGAACAAAACCATGTAAAATTTATTCATACTTGGTACCTTTCTAATGTGTTTCAAGGAGTGATATTGCAATGGTTTTCCTTCTCTTGACGGCTTGCTTATGATCCCTTATATATAAATATAAGCAATGAGGCCCTTCAAATGGGAATGGTGATTGTTCTTCTATGTATGACTTGTGTGAAATGTTTTCTTGCTTGATTATCCCTAATACAACATGAAAAACTTGTGTGTAAAATTACAAATGTTTAGGAAAAAAGTTCGATTGTTTGTGCCCAAGCTTGGTTTAGAATTTGATATAAAAGTGAAGAATATTGAATAAGAGTATGAGGATGTGTTATACACACACACACACACACACACACACACACACACACACACACACATATATCATAAAGGTTCCTTATGATCCAAAGTGGGAAACAAGCATTACCTCATTGTTATGGATTGCTAAATTAAGCGAGATGCATGTAGGAATAATTGAATTAAGTGTACAACTGGAAATGGAATGAGATAAATGTGAAATGATTATTGCCAAGTTACATTGGTCCAAATTTAGGGCACTACATGAGGGTAACAAAATATTTATCATGTTCATGTAATAATAAAAAAGAAGGAATTTTTTCATATTCATTTGAGAAAAGTGAACACGGAGATATCTTTTTTCTTTCCACGTTTAAATTCTTTAGACCTTTTTCAAGTTACAAATAACTTGTTCCAGCTTTAAGAAAATTAAAATATCCATATTCATTCACATGAAAATAAAATTCATCAATGTATAAATGCAACATTTGGATTTTAAACAAACTACCTTTTGAAGATTTCATTCAAATATGATATATTTGAATAGAGGTGGGAACTAATAAATATGTTTTTTTTCTACAGAGAAATAATGATATATGTGACCTACCTATGACCAGGAGCAACCACTCGCCTTGGATGGGACTTATATTATGTGATGTTTGGATTTCAATTGTAATATTTTAATATGAAAATTTCTCTCATAACTTCTCAAATGAAATTTATTGTTTAAAAATATCTCTTATGTAATTTAAATTTTATTCGCAACACCATATAATACCTGATACCACATATGACAATAAGACACATATTTGAAATAAAAATAACAAGAAATATAAATGAAATATAAATCTATTACAAAATTCCTTATAATAACCTCATAAAAGTAATAGATTTTGCATCACATAATTGTTTCTCAAAAAATTATTATACAGTGAGTGTCTTTGTCATCAAATCATATCATATTCTTTCTAAGACACTTGTAAGAAATAAGTACATACAAATGAGTCATGAACTCTTATATATAGGATTTTGAAGAACTTAAAACTTAGAATCCAACACATTAAACCACAAAGATGATTACTAAGTGGTTAATTATTCCCTTAAATAATTGTATGTAATTTAAAAGGACACCACACCACAATGAAGACATAAAGTAACACATGAAAAAAAGGCCCAATGTAGTTCTACACTATAATAAAGTATATTCTTTTTTAATCAATCCTTGGCCATTCCTTTTACAACACTATTAACACACATTAGTGTTTTCATAATATTATGACATAGATGTTGTATATATATGTGGTGATGCTCTCTCTCTCTCTCTCTCTCTCTCTCTCTCTCTCTCCTCTCTCTCTCCTCTCTCTCTCTCTCTCTCTCTCTCTCTCTTGTTGGAGATGTGAACATTAGGATATCATTGTTAATAAGGATATAATATTATCATGGATAATATTAATGTAAATGTAAATGTAATATTACATATAGTAAATAGTATTTACTATATGGTAATTAGTAAGTTAGTGTGTTAGATAATAAAACAATGAGATATTGTTTTATTATCAATATTATTAATGTTGTTGAAACCATCCGAGTAGATTGGTTTCATGTGCAAACAAAGCTTGTTGAGAAAAGTTACACATGAAGACAAATATATTGTTAGGAGGGTTGTTACTATGCAGCTCCTATATAATGGAGTGCATAGGTATGGGCACATTGTTAGAGTTAGAGTTAATGTGATGTAGAAGAATGGATTGTAATAGACTGTGTGAATTACAATACTGCAATATATTATGCATTTAATATATGCTTGTGTAATATCAATGGTGTGTGATATATCAGTGTAGTAGATAAGAGAAGAAAATGAAGCTATTATTCGCTCCCAAAATAGGATTCTGTAACATATATATCATCTTTCTCCATGCCATACTCAAGTCTTGTAGATAATTTAACATTTTTGAATACTAGCTTGGTGTCGTTCAATTTAAAGATGACATATGTTTTCAAGATTTAATAGTCAACCAATAATGGAAAAACATCCCAAAAAATGATAAACAACCCATTGGTTGGTTGATCATTCAACCTTGCAAACATATGTGATGGATAGGCTCTTCCCCATAGTATCTACAATCAACTTCTTTGTAGTCTGATAAGAATAATATTCTACTCTTAGAATTATGTATTTTTTTTAGATCTACCATATATTATTTTAATACATGTATTATCATGATACAAACATCATGATGTATTCTTTTAAAGAATGTATTCATGACATCATCTACACCCTAAACCAGAAGATTTAGATTTTTTATTCCATGCCAAACCATTTTCCATCTAGTTCTTTTAAATGTATTGTCTCCAAATGGAAAGGACTTAGAATAAGAAAGACACATAATGTAAGCATCCCAATAATATATGCAACTATTTCAAACGTCAATAAACTCTTTATTTTTTGTAAAAATATGGGGTTGAACACTTACATTTCCTTGATCCATAAGTGAACCTAGAAAATTTATACCATTTTGGCTAATCACCATTGTTTACGTGACAAACAAATACCATTAGTATTAATGAAATTATATAACTAGTTTAATTTTTTTACAAGTTTATCAACATGTTTTGAAAAATAAATGACGACATCCATAAATACATAAAGGAGCGTGTTTAAATACTTCATAGCACCATCCATTTACCTATGAAAATAGGTGAGATTTTTACTTAAGACAAAAGGAATTATATTCCCTTCTTACAACCCTTTTCTATCTAAGAAGGTTGTCTTATACTTATCTTCCTCTCTTAAGTTTTCATGTCATAAACTTGATTTCCAATCAAATTTATAATGGGCCTGACATTGTGTAACTCTATGGATCAAATTAGTAGTGTATGCCAAAGAATAACTAAATGGAAGGATTAAATAATTAAAAGTCTTGTAAATTATGTATGTCTCTTATAACCTGTTACTTAATCTACTCTTGTATTTACAAATAATTCTATGCATAATATTGGGCTTTTAATTGAGCTTATGAATCTCCCATCCAACACCTCCACGCATTGTATATGTTTCTATCCTACATAAAGCAATGCACTTATATGGTTTTTCTTTTCAAAATTTTACTTAAGAATTATTGGATTATTTTTTATTTCACATTCCTTTTATTTATATTTCCAATACATTAGTGCGGATCCATGCTACAACAATTTTTTAAAAATATTTTCTTTACAAACAATAATACTTAAAATGATGGATTGTTATATCTACAAACATATAGGTGTAATATGAAAATTAGATTTATGTTCCTAATAATTTATTACCAATTAAATAATATAATTTAGATCACTTAGATAATAAATAATTAAATCTTAAATTATATAAGATTATCATACCATTCAATATGGTACATATATAAAAGTGAAAGTACAATTAAAGTTTATGTTTTAAAAAGAAGAAGTTGTGCTTCCAAACAAAAAGGGTGTGACATAATGCTAAAACATAGGTTTATAAGATGATCAGGGTGCCACCACACTGCCAATAAAATATTAGGATCTTAAACCCATAATAGGAAGGGTTCGTTCGGTAGGGGAAAGGTTCACAGTTGAACATGTCTAAAAAGCTAGGAATATGTGTTTTGGGGATCTGAACTGCAATATGACCTTGGGATTTTATTCGCATGTGTTTGGATCTTGTGATGACTATATTGTACCTATATGTGTCTTATCCTCACTTATTGACCCTGAAATGATTTATTCACACTTGTGATGGATTGACCTCACCACACCCCCATTGATGAGATGAGTGTTGTGTTATATACCAATAATAAAAAGAGGTAAAACGTCATACGTAATTCTCTTGGAAATCCCAAAAAGAGGTGGAGATTATATGATAATTTAAACAATATGATCCTTAAATTCAGATCTCAATACTTTGAAATTGAAATTTGTATTCCTTTTAGAGCTTGTTTTTATGATGTAGGGAAGCAATATAAATGTTTTTTGAATTTAAGTAGCTTTGATGTAATGTCATCTAAGGGAAATTTAATTCAATTCTTTTCTTGATTACATTCTTCAAGAGTGACTTTTGATATGAGATCCCTAGATTCTTCTAATGAATAAGATTACATATGTTTACATAGATGACCAGTTGAATAATTTTACACTCAACCATCCCAAAATTAACACCTAGGCCAACCATACTAACATGTACATTTGAAAACATGACCATTATAAGTTTAAAGGACATGTTCATAACATACATATGCATTCATTTGTTAAGAATAACCTAGGTTAACACATATATCTAGATTGAATTTGGATTCGGATCTAAGATATGAGATCGTGTATAGATGTAATCTATAAATGTTTAGTGATTTTTAAAGTGTTAATTTGAAGAGAAAGTGTGACCGAGTGGAATTATGGCATGGGATACAATAGGAATATTTAAGTTATTCAATAAGTATTTAAATGGGATTATGTAAGAATAAATGCCAAAGTAATATTGCCAATTTCCATAGGAATTTTTTTGGGTACTATAGTAGGTAACATTCTAGGTCATGGATGTTTAAGAAACAAGATATAGTTGCTTTTTTGAGTCACTAAGAGAAACATTTATTCTATATTAACCAACCTATTTTTGACCTCATTTATGATTTTCAATTGGATAATAAGGTAAGACGCTATATATTTTAATTAGTCTTTCATTGATATGACATATGTCAATATAAATTTTTATATTGCCAAGATTTTATTTTACCCTTTTTTGAGGTGTGTTTCTTCACCATTAGCATGTTCAGATTCTTCTTTATTTCTTTCTTCTTTCTCTTCTTCTAATTTTTCTAGAATTAAATAAGGAGTTATGTAGCCATGATATATGAGAGCCTTTCCTTTAGCTATTGAGCTCATAAATCTCTTGTTTGGTCTTGATGGTTGAAAGCTACTTTATATTGATGATAAAGTGACTCATGGTATTGGTTGAGTTTATTTTTCATCTACCTCCTTTCTTCCTAAATATCTTTTATTTTTGGTTAATGTTGGGCTAATTTTTTCTTCATTTATTCTTGCTCCTACAATTTCTATTAAAATATTTTTTTTCGAGTGTTAATATAGGCTGAATATGCTTCAATTGACATTTCTAAGAATGAACATTTTATCATCATACCATCACTTTTATATGAATATTTTGTATCAACTCTATTTAACTTTAAATAATTGCTATTGAATTGATAATACAATAACTAAGCTTTTGCATATATTCATATGTATACTATAGATTAGGAAATAGAAGTATATAACATAACAATCACAATAACATGTAGATATATGTAATTAGAAGTGTAATCAGGATAAAAAGAACCACTTAGCTAGCTCAGGAGGTTATCAAGATGAAACCATGAGTAATCTAGAACATGAACAAATTCTGGGAACTAAAAAAATTCATTCTTGTGTTTCTGGATCCTCATATGCAGGACCATACCAAATGGTCAATACTGGATGTACTATCATGATCAAACTATACGGTTCCACCCCTACAAAAATGGGATTATGTGACTAGGAGTGTCATTGTGTGTCATTTTTTTTTCACTCTTTATAATCTTCAATTTCACATAAAACCCTAGATGTCATACCTAAATTTACAAAACAAACCCTATCTATCTTGTAACATACTCAAGCAATCATTAGCTCTAAAAATAAAGATGCAATTGCCTGAGTTGGAATGACCTTGGTGGTTACTCCATTCATGTGTCAAAAAGTGTTGCACTACAATTCAACCTCAATATAGTTTTCCTAGTGCTTTTTGTTGGTGTGCATGCAATTATCCCTTGACCTAGGTTGACCCTTGTGCCTCAAAACCAATAATGGGCCATGATACTTCATCCCAATATAAACCCTTGTGTATAGATGAAAAATTCATATTTATTCCCTCATATGTTGTGTATGTATTATATAGATGTATATATTTCTTTTTAGCTCAGTGGGTGGTAGATAGATAAGTGATTTATAGATAATAAATGCCTACATTAGACTTTTACATATACATATACATACATACATACATACATATGTGTGTGTGTGTGTGTGTGTACAAGTTCTTATTTAGAAATTAGGACCTTAGTGGTGGGAAAGGTCGAGCCAAAAGATAGAATTCAAAATATAAAAGAGTTAAAAATGGCCCCATAAAAAAAAAAAAAAAAAATGAAAATCAAGAGGGGTCAAGACCATACATAAGGGATAGGATTATATGGCATGGTTACAAATTTTTGGATGGCCCTGGACCAAACTTAGAAATCATAAAATAATATAATGGAAGAACCAAAAATCTCTGTAATATAGCACATAATCAAATTAGAAAGGTGAAATAACAAGAAATAACGTTAAGTCAAGCCATAAAGAGAAATACAACAATATATTGATACCAACCTCTTTCCATTGTTTACAACTCGTGTATATAAAAATCTAATAAAATCATGATATAATAATGATTTTGTTCAGATTTTGGTGTCTAGATTTACCTCCCTTTATGTTAGTGAATGAAATTTACTAGTGTAAAGGAGAAGAAAGTAGTACCTAAGAAAGTGCTAAAGCAAGGACAATTACAAGTAGACCAAGAGAAATTAACCTTGTGTGACTAACAATGTGAGTCAATAGATGATCCACATGGAGATAAGGGAGACGTGTGTTATAGGTGTTAATAAAAGGGGATATCGTAATTGTAAAAAAGAAATATTTTGAGACATGGAGATTCATACTTGGTGTGTTTGTAGAGTTGGGGTGTGATCAAATTTCCAATAAGGTGTTTGATTTCAGAGTAATGTAGGAATCGGGTATCCTAACACCAAGGGAAGAGTGTCACAAGGATTTCTAGTTGCCCACTATAATAATTTCCAAAAATGAGACCACACCACTGTAAACGAATCTAGGTCTCATATATTTGGAAAACCCCTATAAGGTGTAAGGTAAATGACATCTCATTCCCCCACCATGTATTTATATGGGTGTACTATTATAAAATGTAGTATTAGTGATTTAGTAAAGTTTGAATATTTGATTTCCCCTTGAATTTGCAAAAAATAAATTGGCGTTCCATGTTCATCAACTATGAATGTTTAGTGCATAGTGCACTTTTATACTCAGGAGTGATTGTTGAGTAATAGAATTAGATTGAATTGTGTGATAAAGAGATAAATGTTTCCTTACATAGCCAACATTTATTGATTCGTGTGTATACAAAGAAGGATAACCTTATATGACCAATCTGTTTGGTATTGATTGTTGATTTAAGAGGAGATGAGAAGATGACCATGTATATTTGGACTATAGAGGTGCCCCCTTTTAACAAAATGAAGAGTGTGAAATAGTTCCTCTTGAGGTGAAAGTGAGTAGATGAAACTTTGTTAGAAATCATGTAATGAAGGGGAGAGAGGTCTAGACAGTGTATTATGAAATATCAGATAGAGTTATTAACAAGATATAGTAGAGCAATTTATGTGCAATAGATTCATATTCAGAGTTATTGGATAAAAAATTATGCACAACCATACATGGAATGTGTGACATAGTGTAGTAATGTATTGATGTGGAAGTAATTATAAGAATGATTATGATACCACAAATGACATGTCAATCGAGTGAGTAGGGCTCACGATATAGACCGAATTGTTGTAAAGTTGTGGTTGTAGCATTAGGGTGCATACAAAATTTGGTATCTTAGTCCCACATATAATTATTGATATAAATATTAATAGGGGATATTAAAAATATTTTTATTTGGTGATTGTGATTGAGAGTGATAACAACTTTGAGACTAGGAAGATTTCACAAGCTAGAGAGGCCATGAGATCATGATTTGCATAGGTGGGAGAGGATATTAGACACAGACTACACATGACGTATAAATGTAATTAATGTTGTTTTTTTCTCATGAAATAGGATAGGTTTTCCTAATTTTTTGCATTTTAGTATATAATGAAACTATACTAAATGGTCTGATTTTAGACTTGGGGCAGAATTGTATAGTTCCAACTTGAGGGGCATGGTTCTAAGTGAGGCAGTATAATATTATGATGTAGATGTTGTTTGGATAATATGTGTATATGTCATTGATGCATGATTATTTTTGTGCTCTTAGATGTACTAATACTATTTTTGGGTTGAGTTATTTGTGTTTATGGAGATATGTCCATGCATGAGAGTTCAATAGAGGTTGGTATATGATGATATTGTTTTCCTTGGTCTATGATGATATGGGAATGTATATATTAGATAGGTATGGATTATGACATGTGGCTAGGTTGGGGATATTCCTAAAATATGCATTTGATCATGAAATTATGTGAGCATTAGAATGTAGATACTTGTACATTTTGGCTCCCAATAGGGGAGATGATGGTTACAATAGAGGATGTTTATCATATTTTACGGATTCTGATTATCGATTTGAGGGTGTAGGTGTTTCCCTGATACATGTCATACCATATGAGGGAGGGAAAATTATTTTAGGTAGGGCATATTGGTATAGGGGAGCCCACAATTAGACTAATCTCAATTGTGACTTATAGTGTTTTGCAATTTTAGAAGTATATTTGTGTACTATTAGTGTTATTTATGGTGGTAGATGGTGGAAGGGTATCTATATCATATATGATGTGTCCCATTTGTTATGTGATAAAGGAGCATGGGACATGATATGCATGGATCTAATTTGTTGGCCTATTTTTACAGGGATCTTTATAGGTTCATGTTAGAGAACTATGGTAGGGGTGTAAAAATGATTACATTGTTGATTGTGTGGGCCTATGAAAACATTGTAATAATGTGACCAATTGGTTGGTCATGTTTAGATTGGGTACATCCAAATATTGTTATGATGCAGGAGCATCAAGCATGTATATAACATTTTTTGTATTTTCAAGTAATGTTGGCTTGAAATAGGTTTAGGGGGGCATTTTTAGTGGGTTTTAATAATATCTAACCTATTTAGACCTCCCATGGTGATTAAGATGGTCATTTTTGGTTTCCTCTCCAAAATACACCAATTGAATATTTAAATTCCTAGTTTAAAATTAAGGAGTCTAATGTTAAATATGAAATCATGTAATGGTTTAAAAAGGCATAAAGGGCCTTATATGATGTAAGCAAGGTGATTTCATCTAACCAAGTAGGGTTCATTTGTTATGGTCAATTCTACCATGGTTAGGGTTCCTGAAATGCCTTTTTCCCCCATATTTGTCTCCCTTCACACTACTATGCACCCTCGCTTCACTTATCTATCGGCTCGGTCTGCCTTGTGGGGAACATTGGGTTCCTGAAAACCATTCCTCACTTGTACTTGTTCTCAGCACTGCCTCCCAGCTCGCACAACATTAAAACCCCTATGTTCATTTAATTTCTGACTCCTCCATCACTTTGAGAAACTATATCCCCAGTAGGACTAGTTCTGACATTCCCCCTGAGACCCGTATCTCCACAATATACCATTTTCATTTGACCTACAGTAATTTTGGAGATGTAGGGAACTGTGATCCTACAGGAACGTGTTCCCTTGTTCATCACCCCACCTGAAAATACACACAACATTCATTCCTTTGACATGTGTATCCAAACCAAATGTGGGGAACCTTGGTTCTTGAGGAACAAGTTCAATTCGCACCCCCTTGACCCGCAATGCACTAAAATGACCATTTTTCAACTTTTCTCAATTTTTCTAAGTCCTTAGGGCCAAATGTGAATTGAGGAGCTATGAAAGAGAGAATGAGTACCCCAAAAAATGAAAATACCTATTTTTATCCAATTTCTTCATCAAGGTCCTTTCAATTTTCCTAGGTTCAGATTCTTCAAGTCCTTGGGGAGCAACTTGATGAAGGCACAACTCAGGTGTCTGGAGGACTTTCCATGCACCTAATTATATAAAAATGACTAGAAATGGCCTTTTTAAAACAATGGGAGGGGTACCATACCTTTATTAATTCCTAAAATCTCCCATAAAATAGGATTTTATTTCAAGCTCATAGGTTGGGCGTGCTGAAATCTGACTATGGGTAGAGTTGTTTTTGTCTTGTGAAAGACTTGAAACCATCGTCATATAGAGCTCTGAAATACCTTTAAAATGATGTTTTATTTGTTCTTAAACTCTTTACAAAGCTCATGGAATCACTTCCTGAAACTCAAGGGCTATTTGTACACCGCAAGATGCCTCATCGTCCAAGACCCACATTTTTTGAAACTGTCCCAAAACCATCTGAAACTTTCCAGAATATTCCTGAATCAATTTCACAATGATTTTGGCTCCTGAATATACCTCCATGATGAATATATATCTTCAGCACTGCTTCGGTGACTGTGCACTTGTCTTAGAAATGCTGATGAGAGCCCTTTCTAAGCTTGCTTAAAACCCTACTTTGAGAGGTATTGCTTCAAAGGCACTTGAATAATCCTCTTTTTCCTAAATAACCTAGGGGAATGATGATACTCACAAATATACCATTGTAAGGATAGGATAAGACTCGACACTGAGGGGTAGGTTGATCTGGGGGGTGTTTAGAAAGGTATGACATAGAAAAAATTTCAACACTAGGGTAGGTCGTCCTATTTTCAAGTGAATTTTTCCCATGCAAAAACACTGGACAACATGTTGATAGGGAAAACTCTATGTTTTAGTGGATTGACATGATTGTACAAGTTGTAGGGAGAATGAAATGGCATGATTATTTTCAATTCTCATCTTATTGTATCTAATACTAAGTCTTCGAATTACATGTTTCCAAATACACATACCTCTATGTTTTTTAATGAAAAAATATGACTTTATACCCACCTGTTGAATACCTGAAACATCATGCCGCTAAATTTTCACGTAAAACAAAGTAGTTTTAATGATACATGAGCATACAAGGTGAGGGGAAATCTTACATCATCCATATATATGGTAGTGTTTTTTTAAGTTCTATTTAGCATTCGCCATGGAGAAGTTTATAATAGGAATCATTCAAACTCTAGCCCTTTAGTTGTATTAAGTAGATTATATAGGAATCATTTTTAATAAACTACATGCTTCCTAGCAAGTTGATTGAGTTCTTCAACCATTAGTACAATTTGAGAGGTACTTATATGTCCATTGAAAGACTAAAAGGGATAGGTTACAGGAAGAGGAAAAATAGTAACAAGAACTTCCATAAACTTGAGTTTTAGTGCATATTTATATTCCCCTTGAAAAATTTTATAATTTCAAAAAATAAATCATCATATCTTGATTAAGTATGAAAAAGTTATGGCCTCTGCCCCTAGGGTTGGTTCAAGTAGATGGGTACAACTACTTAAGTTGCCCATGTCTTGAGTTCAGTTCCCGATTGAAATTTGACACGTGGGGTGGATCATTTTTCTATCTCCCAAGGTTATATGGATCTTTTCATATTATTAGAGCTACTAGTTACACACAGCTTCAGGTCATTCCCTAATAATTAAAAAATTATTTTGTCCTTAGAAAGTTGGCAAACTATGCATAGTGAAAAAATTGTCAATTTGCATTGAGTGGCTATTTTTCAAGATAAAGAAGAAGTTGTGTAACCACCCCCATGATTTGGTAAGCTTGAGTGGTGATTTCACAACTGTTGCGGTGATTTCAAAACTAATCAAACATGTAAAGTGGAAGTTTCGCTTGTGTGAATTGGAAATATGAAGTAACAGCCTAGAATGATTTACAACTAATCTCATAAAATCTTGCAAGGTATGTTAGGTTCATAAATAAAAGAACACATTTTATTAAATTAGTTCACAGTTGGAAGTAGTTGTTATTTTCATTCTTGGACAGATTTGGCTTGCAGGGAAAGTTTTGTTATCAAGCTATAATTTTTGCTCATATTTTATTGTGTTGTTATCTAGACCTTCTTTTAATTGCTTCTCGTTAATATTTGTCTCTATATTCACACAAAATCAACTATTATCCTATAAACCACAATAATTTATTATAATTTAATTATTCCTAATTTTTCCTATGTTTTGTGTATTCCGATATTTTTACGATTAAGTTTAATTTATTAGTTTTTATATAAACTAAACTATGTTACAATACATTATCATTAGTATAATGTATTATTAGTGAAAAAAAAATTAATACTATAGATAGGTCACACCCATATTATCTACAAGATTTTTTGTTGGTATCAAAAATTATCTTTACCACTTTATACAATTATGAGATGTAACTAACTTCGACATGAATAATCTTCCTTACGTCTACAACCATGTTTACAATAAGTTATGTTTTAAAAATAAGACCATCGCCTCCAAGTTAAATGTAATACTCATTATTTATAATAGTTTTATCTTTCTTAAAAATATATAACATCAAAATAATTGTAATTCAATCGATACAAATGATGACAAAATAAAATTTACCATGTTATAAAATAAATCTTATAAAATACCAAAAAAAGTGTAATTTAAAATCCACAAAAAATTAAGATAATAAATATCTTTCAACTCTAATAATAAAAAATTATTTATAATTATATAAGCTATCATTCATGGAACAAATATCAGGCATGACCCCTGCTTGATTGTCTTCACTAGTAAAAGTCAATGTGTAAGTTGCGCCTCCACCACAGAGGTGGTGAGTTATTGTTTCTTTGGCTCTTGTTGATGATTCTCATATTCAAGATGGGGATGAGTGGGAGGCATTTGATTCTCCTTGTGATGTGCCTCATGTTTAGAGCTTGCTGAAGAATGACCTACCAGCTCTTCCCGGTGTTGTAGCTACCTATACCTAAATCATTAACTTTTATAAATATTTTTGTAAACCAGAATCTATTTCACCATATTCTATTCAATCATTTTTTATTTTTTGGGCCATACATAACTAATGCCACCTTTTAGCAAGCCATGCATATCTAATGCCACCTTTTATCACAATTTATTGTATATGTTATTTCATTAACATAATTTCTCATAAATTCCAATGAAAAATAACAAACAATTTATTTTTTTTGTACATTTATCACAACGTGACATCACTTTCCTATTTCAATTTAATTGTAATATAATTGAATTTCCAATGTGACTTAAATATGAAGGCACAAACTCTTAAATGATTTTCAAGTTTCCTAGAAAAGTGATATAAGTGGCATTTAAATTGAGATCTCAAGGAGCTCTTAATGGCTTGATATTAGCGTTGTTATGATTCCACTAAACTTTTTTTATAAAACTTGTGAAATAACCCACCATAGACATGTTTTATGATATAACTAGTTTTTTGGCTATGGGACTTACCAATTATGATAGTTCATGCTTTAATAGATAATTAGTTGATTTGCATTGGTTGTTATTGACAAATTTACGAGTTATATTAGTTCAATCGCTTATATATTAAGTTTTATTGTGAAATGTTAAAAGTCAAATTCTCTTGATAAAGTGCCTCTATAGTAAAGTAAGTCCTTAAATTCCGTTTATAGGATCCTAACACTATTCAAAATCATTTCTACAATCTCAGAATTGTCATATTTTAAAACTAAATTAGACTCCCTATTTTAAATCTAAATTTGAATGATGACAATTTTAAGAAGTTATTGATTCAAATCTACACTTTCAAATTATAAATAATTTAAAAATAATTCAAAGACGTTTGTTTAAAGAATATTTTAAAAAACTAAAATACTTCCATATCCTATATTTAATTACACAATTTTTTTGGATTGAGGGTAAATTGAGGGTGTTTGAAAGGACCCACATCCTTGTACACTTGATGATTTTTTAGAGGATCCACAACCTGGTTACAATGAAGGAGACCACTGTTAGGAACCCAATTGAAGCAACCATGAAACCGAAGTGAAGATGTAGCGACCGTCAACAACGAACGCAGTGATGGGACAACTATTAGAACAGCCACCAGTGTTGGCAGCTAGAGGAGCAGCCACCAGGATCAGCAGCAAGCGGAGCAGCCACAAGTATCAGCAGCGAGAGGAGTAGCCACGACCGCAGCGAGAGGAGCAGCAACAATGAGCGGAGCAGCCACTAGCGTCAACAGTGAGAGGAGAAGGAGCCACCAGCGTCAACAACGAGAGGAGCAGCCACCAATGTCAGCAGTGAGGAGTAATCACCAGTGTCAGCACAAGCACAGATGCCGCCTCTAGTGGCAAAACCACCTCCGAGGAGGATCGTGCCTCGGGGGGATTTGAAACCGGGTGGGCAAGCACACAACCATGTGACTTGACCACACCACTCCCACCCCATCGGCTATATTTAATTACATAATTAATTGAACATTGATTGTTATATTTTACATATTGTTATCATATTTATTTTTGACGAATCCCATCTAAATATATACAAATTAAGTAATATCTTAACAAATTTACAAACCTCTTAATACACACATTTTTATAAAACACCAACATAAACAATTGTAGAAAATAAATTAATTTATAAAACGCCAAAAATTATTAAAGTAAAAGTGAACATTGCATTCATGATTCACAAGTTCCATAAATCACATGCTATTTATTAGAGCGGCGTATGAAATCCATTGAATCCAATAAATTGAAGGATCGTAGGGCCGTATAAATGTCCATATGTGCATTCTCATGAGAAGGTTTCCTATGGTGGGAGAAGGTAGGAATCCCATGATCAAGAGAAATAATAGCAGTACATGGGTATATTAAATGATGAAACATCACTTTTATAAGGGAGGTCTTATACAATAAATTGATGTCTTTTTAATATCTTCCTTTATATATACATCCCTTGAATGTTTGAGTTTGAAAAGAGGTAAGATTCTTCTACCTCTTTGAATAATCTCTTAAGGGAGGTCTCATGGATATCATAATGGTGTCTCACTTAGCTCTTCTATAAGTGCTAGAAAGAGATGTTTCTTTTAAATTTCTTGAAAGATTGAGAAATTGGCAAGAGAAATTTATTTGAGACAATTTTATGCAATTCATATCGATAATGATGATACAAAAAATTTCAGTAAAATTATTATACATGAAATTTTCAAAAGTCAATAATATAAAAAGAGATAAATATAGACAATTAAGTTTTGTATGGGACTAGTTAATTGCTATGGTGTTAGTGTATTTATGTGTTTATTGATTGTTGTTATGCTCTTATTGGCAC
Source organism: Taxus chinensis (assembly GCA_019776745.2). Taxonomy (NCBI): domain Eukaryota; kingdom Viridiplantae; phylum Streptophyta; class Pinopsida; order Cupressales; family Taxaceae; genus Taxus; species Taxus chinensis. Next base: position 13,995,409 of record CM034150.1, read on the forward strand.
ATGTTCCTTGTGTTTGTTCAATTTACGACTTATTTCTTATGTTATGTTTGACTTTCGACCCTTAAGACTATATTTTTCCGATCAACTCTTTATTATTCTTTATTTGACCCTATCTACTTCCCCTTCCTTCTATGTTCTCTCTTCTTTCTAGTTTTCTCCCCCCTATTTTTCCAATGTTCTAGGCCTTTTTCTAGAACCACAAAAACGTAGTCTCGGTCTGCCAAAATCATACCACTACATTTATGGTCACCTTCTTAACAGAACATTCCAACCCTTATTTCAACCCCCAAGGTTTGATCTTGTCCCCTTTTCCCATCCATTTAGTAGTGTGTTGCATGTTAATATGATCCTAATTTGAATTTAAAGAAGCCTATAAATACATAAGTGTATTAGCGCATTTAGCACAAGAATATAGACAATCACATTCACAAAAGTGTCATTTATTGAAGTTGTAAAATAAAAGAAATTATTTATTTTTGAAGCATACCCATAATAGAAGTAGAATTCCAAAGCATTCAAAGAAGAAAATCTAGCATTTACTTGAAATATTCATCGAAAAGATAAAGAGTTCATATATCTACATTACCCTAGACAACTTTCTTGACTGCAGTCTACAATATACTCATTTGTTGAGTACCAACTTGTTTAAATTGTAAGCATCTTGATAATAATGCAATGATAAAAGAAGCCCCCATTAACTCCCTCCACTTTTTTTACAGTTTTATAAGGTATTGATAATTTGTTAAGGTTCCAAGGAAGAAGATTCATTTCCCAATGAATCACAACCAATTTTAGAAAAGTGAGCAAGGTTTTTGGAAGCCCAAGAGTAGAGGAACAAGATTGTTAGATCATTGTAGTTTTTGACAATTGTAATATCCACACTACTACGATTTATGGCTATGCAACTAAAGGAGTATTATGGCTCTAGTCAATCCCTCAGTTTTTCTAGCTCTATTTTGCGTCACTATCTGGGCATTTTTCCATTACATATTTCTCAATATTTTATTTGAATATGTGAATAAATTTGTATCACTGTAAAACCCCATTTCTTAAATTTTAAGGCATTTAAATTATTCCAATTAACTTATGTTCCTATAATATTTTGATTTATGTACTTAGGTATGATTTGTTGATTTATATTTGAATTACCCTAATTGCAATTAGATGTGGTTAGTTTAGTGTATTATTAATACAAAATGACTTTCTGCATCCACATTTTAGTGAACACAACTCAGCTTGTACCCACCCTATGGTTTCCCCTTCTTGTGAATCCACATTGATTTTAGCCTTCTAAGGATTAGCTCTTGCATCATTGGTGTAGATTTGATTTTCCTATTGATAACATCATTCATTTTTTCCAAACATATTGGACCTAATTATTATGTGTGATATTGGTGGCATATTATTATTTGCACGTTATAACTTTTTTCCATCCGAATTGATTAGATCCAACGTTTTGATTGGAATAAGCATTACGTTAAATTCCAATCAAATTGATTTTGTTGAAAGTCATTTGATTAATCTTAGAGCTTGTATAAAAAATAAAATGGTTACTCTCAATTATGTTCGTGTTGATTTAGAAAATTTATCTTCTCTTTTTATTGAAACTTATATGAATGACAATGCTATAAATGGTCCTCAATTTGTTATTGAATGATAATGAAGTAAAGGGAAATAATTTGCTTGAAATCATTAAGAAAGACTCCAATGATTAGTCAACCTTAGAAAATGTATTTTTTAAATCCTAATGAAATAGCTGACTTGTTTAATGTACTACTCGATGTATATTATAAAAACCATATCTCAAGAGGATAACAATGGGGTTGTTGTACAAAATAATATCCCGAGTGAACTACATATATTTGAATTCAAATAATGATGATCATTCACTTAGGGGATCACCTTCTTTACTTCGATATTCCAACATTATTCTTCCATGTGATTATTCTATTTTAGTGCTTCTCATACTTCTAAAATTCATTGGTTAATCCTCATATTTCTCTAAAAAAATATAATTCTTAATTTATTCCAACTCTGCCATTTTCCTCTCAAATTCCTTATAATTCTCACAATGCTTTTCAATTGAATTCTTTTCCTTATGTTTCTATTTCATATTATTATACTATTATCTCTCTTCCTTATTTTTAAATGACTATTATGATGATAAATTTGTGTGAATTACAAAACTATATTGAGGTGTTATCCCAAGGTTCTTGAAATCCATGTAATAGGTTCACTTCTATTGATGTATTATTCAACCCTTTTTCTTATGAAGTGTTTTCTTACCACTTAACAATAGGTTTTATCACTCCAAAGTTTCAATTGTACTATGAAAAAGGATATTTTCATTTTATGTCTCTCACTTTTAATTCACACGTGATGATAAATTATTGCCTAAAATAGTTCCCATAATTTTGAAGGAATATTCAGTTGACTAGTTCCATGCTTTACCTTGTGGGAATATTCAGTTGACTTAATCAAATTGGTATTAAGGATACTGTTATACATATTAATACAATGTACTAATGAGAGTATTAGTGAGTAATGTAATTAGATTCAAGAATATTATTACGAAGACAAATCATAGGTTTCTAAAGATTGAACTTCAAATCTCATTTTCTCAAAGATTTCTTACACCTATTAATAAAAAGTATCTTTCAACACCTACCAATCTTTTGATTACTTTTTCAAGCAATTATAAATGTTGAGATCAACCTTTTAGAGGTCAACATTTTTAAATTTGTACCAATTCTCTACCTATAGTGGGGACTTCAAGGAAAAACCTAGTGATAATACTATCCAACCTAAACCTGAGACAAAGAGTGTAATAAAATGTTGTAAAATAATCTAGCAATTGCATGTTAGTTTTATAACAAAAAATAGAACATATAAAATTTGTGAAGTTAAGTTAGAATCCTTAGAATGTGCTACAACAATTGATTGAATACAGCTTGAATATATTATCTCCTGTTAGAGAGTTGGATCAATCAAGGCCTTTCCCTAAGAACAATGATGTTAGTGTATATTATCATTATCATAGAGTCTTAGGACAAATGCATAGATTTGAAAAATAAGATCCAAGAACTAATTTAAAGTATTTGAATCCAAGTGGAAGGAATGAACAATGGCTCAAAAAAATCAAAATTTTCAAATATTCACGAATCATTTTTCAAACCATGATGCCCAATAATATTTTCAAAGTGGTGTTCATATTATAGATGAGAGGGACCAACCACAAATTTCTAGTGCTCATCTAACAGATTGATTTATTAGTGTGTTAATGGTTGATTTATCAAAGAGGAATCTCTTCACATTGTGTCTTATGAAAGTGAAATTCCAACAATTATTCTCACATAGGAACACTATTTGTACACATTCTTATCAGCATACATGTGTTACAAACACATGGGGTTGTGATTAATAACAGTTCAAGACCAATGTGCACATAGATTGTTTTTATAGATAGTCTTGGATATTGAAAAAATAATTCAGTAGGCACTACTACTATTATTATGGGATATGAGGAATTACTAAGAAGTCACTTTACAGTATATTATTACATTTCATAATGGGTCCTAAGACCATATTAGTGTGGTTTCAAGTTATGATTAATAATGGTTCACACGATATGTTCCTTGGAATTCCATGGATGAATAAAATATAAACACTACCATTTACTTTACATTGGTGTTTGAAATTTTCATATGAGGACCAATTTATTACTGTACATGAGATATTTCTTCATCCTGACAACATGTTCAAGATAAATTTATACATACAAAGATACCAAATAAATGATCAATTATTAGCCCTTAAGGAAGTGATCAATATATTCTAAAATTTAATATCATACCTCCAAGGTTATTCATACAAAAACCTCTTAAATTGCATTAAAAATAGAATTATTACACATGTTCATATGTCTCAAATTAATTCTAAAATAAAGGATTATATTATTTTTCATAAAATTACTATTATCCATTTTTATCCCCCTAGAAAAAATGAACAACTTGGGAAATTTGGACTTGGAAACCTCACAAAGTTTCAGTGATGGATCTAAAGATTTTCAAGTAATTTCCATGTTTTGGAGCACCTAGAGTTAGTTTTGGGGTGTTCGGGCTTCATAGATGCATGTTTCCTTTGGCTACAGGCTCTAATATGTGCTGACGGACTCTATTGTGTATGGCTACGGGAAAGTAGGAGTTCCTAGAAGTGAGTTATTCCACTTCCTCATGATTCACACATGTTGCATGTAGCATACATGCATCCTTAACTCCCCAAATCTAGCACATTTTAGTTGTTTCATCCTTCATTTACTACGGGAAACTTGTAGGTGCACATCCAGTTGATATGGGCAACATATACGTGCACAGCCAGTTGTTATGGGCAACCTATAGGTGCACAACCAGTTGCTATGGGCAACTTGTATAGTGGCTATGGGTCGGGAACCCGCATTATAAGGCGGGCAGGATGGTTGGCTTGGTGATCTCATCGAAGGAGTTTAGTTGTTGTGCATGGTGGTGTGAATGGGAGGCATAAGGGCTGAGTCACCCCCCGAGTTGGAGGATGCAAAGCAAAGGAATAGGGGCTTGGGTTACGCATTTCAACCGCATCGGGGGTTTCAGGCCCAAGAAAAATGAGTTCTCGTGGGTCTCAAGTTCCCCGTAGGCCTGATTTATTCACATCACATAGAACATGGGGTATCGACTGAGGTAGAAAGATAATGTAGTGAGCTGGCAGTGAGTTCGCAAGTCAAAAGAGCCCTAATCTGTAGTACTATAACTCCCCACCAACCACCATTTTTTATTATAAAATTTGATTTTTGCGGATTTTACTTTAACACTCCCACTCATAAATGATAAAACAGAAAGAGTAAATGTAGTGGGTGGGAGAAAATTAAAAAATACATCTACATCCCCCAAATTTAATGCATAGGCTCAAGAATACGCATATAAACCAAAAAAAGTGACTTGCACTAAAAATGCCATAACTTTCACTACACTCAACCAAATTGGACAAACTTGTACTCATTGGAATTGAGATTTCATACTATAAACTTAAAAGTGAAGAAATAATAGATTTGGTGAGGGTAGTGTTAGGAAATAAGAGATAAAATATGTGGAATAATCCCTTACAGAATCGCAACAGTAGAAACTAATATGTAGAAAATATTACAGATCTCAAATAAAAGTACAGAATAAATAACACAACATAGAGAGACAAGATTTAATGTGGTTCACCCAATTTGGGTTACACCCACCAAGAATCACTTGCTCAGATTTTATTACAAGCCTCCACTTTCTCAATACAATACCCAGATCCATTTGGAGCTATGCTCAACAAACTCTACAGAATTCACACCCGAATTCAAAACACTTCTGCAATACATTTTCTTGTTTTTGTATCATATGCATAAGACCATATAAATAGACAATTGCTTAAGCAGTTTGATACAAAATCGTGGGTATCAAAACCATGGGAAAAATAACCGTGGGTCTCAAAACAATGGGTGATGAAAAAACATGGGCCCAAAAATAGCCCATAATGGTTACCCATTACCCATGGGTTAATAAACCACCCATGAAAATTTGCTTCGGGGGCTTTACCCCCGAACCCCCTTACCCACTCACCAGCGAGCGGGACCACTGTAAAAATACCTGAGTGTAACACATAGAAGGTGTACCACACTCTAACATGAAAATAGGCTCCACAAACATAACAAGTAGGTGGGTAAATAGTGTAGAAAATGCCCCAGGCTCAAAATGGTCACTTCCATGTAGCATAAAAGTGCATTAATGAAACATGGGAGGCCATTTTATTCTACAACAAGGTAGGGTACAATGAGGGATTGGTTTTGTAGGTTCCTCCATCACTTTTAAAGGTCATTTCATGTCCATTATTGGTGGTTTAGTTCCAATTTAGAGTTCCCTCTCTCTCTCTCATTCATTCTTCTATATTTGTAAAAGATATCTCATTTGTAAAGGGTTGGACAATTTTTTAATGTTGCTCTCTTATGTGTGGATGTGGAGCTCCAAGCCTCCATTTTTAAGATTTTTAATGGTGAATCATGCCTCTTTCCTCTACAATGATGTATTGTGTAAATCTTTGGAGCAATAAATCTAGTGTTTGTGATTGTTTATTTATCCTTGCATGGGTTTCCATTGATCTATCTTGCCTTTCTTCATGATTTCAGGTATTATGTACATTTTATTGTTCCCATTGATGCTAAATCTCTAGATTTTCATAAATAAATTAAGCAATAATTAATTGAAATCAGCACATGAAACGAAAACTACATAAGATAGAAACCAAATGTAAATAGATTGGAGCAATTTCTATTGAATATGAGAGGGAATTTTATACAATTGCTTTCTCCTAAAATCATAGATTCAAGTATTATCATTTTATCCTCATATCTCTCCTTTATTCCCTAGTCTTACTCTCAATCCCAAGATATTCTCACACATTCCTATCTCTATGAGTTGTACATGATAACTAATTGTGCACACTCACATATTATTTAAATATTAAATAATACTAATATTCAAACCATATGTTCAAACTATGAACACTAATTTCCTAACATTCACCCCCTTAGTATGAACATGGGTGAGTTTTGTCTAGTACCTGCTCATGTTCTACAATACGATGATTTTCAAAGAGTACCATCAACTCCAACCGATTTTTTAGTGGAACCATTAACCAATCTGTATGTGATTTTAGAAGAGATTCACAAACTCTCAAATTAGTTTTCTAAGGGACCACCAACCACTTTCATAGTAGCGTACACATTTCCCCATCCATATTTTACAAAAGAGAACAAAATATAGGAAAATATATTCCTAACTATGAACAGGAATTATCCATTTGTTCTTATTTACTACCACACATGCTGAAAAAAAACACACAATTAAAAATGAAGTCACCATAGAAAAATACGGCCCCATCGTTGGTGACTGACGAGAGGCGTTGATCACCCTCCTTCCTCTGTTTCCTCTTACCTCCATCGAGTGATGCTACTTAGTATAATTGGTCATCTTCATCTTCCTTATGTTCAGATTCTTATTCTTCTTCATTATTTTCTTCATCAGATGCATAGGCCTCGTCCATCTTGAGCTTACCTGATAAAATATCTTTGGCACGAACAATAAAGAAAAAATACTTGTGTCCCTTTTTCTTGCAATAAAAGAATTCTAATTCTTTTTGTTTCTTGAAGAACTAGGATACTTTTTCTTTGTATAGAGGGAAGTTTCTTCCTCAATATCTTTTTCTTTTCTTTGCTCTTCAGCTAGTCATACCTGCAGAAATCATACCTTCAAGTGAATGAGAAGGCATTTGAACAAGAGTAAAAACTACATTACTGTATTTTGGAGGTAAGTTATTTAACAAATTAGCTTTTACATCTTCATCATCTACCTGAGCACTTACTTTTGTCAGTTGTCTTAGAAGATATCTAAGATCATCAATATGACTTGACATAGTTGCACCCTCATTCATTTTCAACTTGAATAACTGCAACTTAAGTGTAAATTTAGCATTCACAACTTTTGCACCAAATGTCTGACTAAACAAATCCCATTTGTCTTTAGAATTTTTTTCTAAGTCTACATAATGCAACTCAGTGTCAGATAAAGCAAGCCCAATAATGGTTTTTTATTTATCATCCCTAGTTTTCCACTCCAGTAATTTTGTTGCATCAGTTGGTTCAATTGCTTTTCCATTTACAATTCCCCGTAGATTTTTGTTCATTAGTTACATTTGTATTTTCACCTTCCATGTGTGAAAATGTAATCCATTAAATTTATCTAGAGGTATTTCCATGATGGGTGTCGAATACAGTTAAAAATTCACCCTTACAATAATAATCAGCTTTATATTTAACCAAAATAATAAAGTTTATCAGAGTTTAATTGTTGGAAATCATTGACTATTTTTTTTACAAAATAATCAAAAACATCATAATTTTTTCCATGATTTCTCTTAAAATATGAACTGGGTTCCTTTAATGTTTTTAAATAAGTTTCTCATAATACAAATAAAAAAACCTAAAAATTTTCACAAAATTAGGTATCTGGGTTTTTGAGAAAAACACGATTTACTAGTCATTTTTTTAGAAGATCAGAATCCAGAAAATGGCGACAAAAACTTCAAAACTCTCAGATCTACATCGTAGAGGCTGTGATTTTATCCTGCAATCACTCTCATAGCTTGTCATTTTCTTCTCTGATACCAGATGATGCTAAATCTCTAGATTTGCATAAATAAATTAAGCAATAATTAATTGAAATCAACACATGAAATGAAAACTACAAAAGATAGAAACCAAATGTAAATAGAATGGATAAATTTCTATTGAATATGAGAGGGCATTTTATACAATTGTTTTCTCCTAAAATCATGGATTCAAGTCTTATCATTTTATCCCCATATCTCTAATTTTATTCCCTAGTCTTACTCTCAATCCCAACATATTCTCACACATTCCTATCTCTATGAGTTGTGCATGACAACTAATTGTGCACACTCACATATTATTTAAATATTAAATAATACTAATATTCAAACCATATGTTCACACTATGAACACTAATTTCCTAACAGCCATTACATGTTTATATGTTGTTGTGCTTGATGAAGATGGTGTATTGTATGTATTGTGGTCTTTGATGCTTTTCCATCCTCTCCATTTTCATGCATTGTGAACTGTCCAGCACACCCTTTTCTTGGTGTTATCACCTATGTAGTGTAGGATTTCCCTTCTTTCATGCACTATCTCTCTCTGTATCTCCTTGGAATTGATAGGATAGGATTAGATAGGTGTTTTTCTTGCATTAGGATTATTTTAGTGATAGGATTAGGTAGAGGAACCAACCTTCTCTAGAGGGTCATCTCAAGTTCACAAGTCCCACAACTTGAGAGATGATCCCATGTTTCCCAATTACATGGATAGCTCATGCACACACACATGGAAAATCATAGGGTGTTGTAATTTGGTGATAAGAGTTACACTATAACACAATGGTGATACAAATAATAATGATAAAAAAAATAGTGCCAATGCTTTATCTTTTCAAGAATCACGAAGATTTATGCATCTGAATATTGTTATAGATGGTATATATGCTTATTTGTATATACATTATGATGAGAGCTCCCGTAAGTATTATAATATGATAAGCTATTTATTTAAATATTTATTTGTATATGACATTTAGCCTTCTATTTTATTTAAAATAGTTTATTTTTGTTTCATATTGTACACAATTCCTTTTACTCATTATCGTGATTAATTTCCATTTATTTCATATTCTCTTTAGAGTTGGTGTGAGGTATTTTTTTCCTTTTATTTATTTATTGGGAATTTTCAACCTCACACATGGTGGGTCATCTCACTTAGGTGAGTCATATGTCTATTAGGGAGTTATATGACATATGACAGATTTTGTCATAGAATCTATCATACTTGTATGTGTCATTTTCATATGGGAGTTACATACTATTTTAGCATTGTAAATCCTCACCCCATCATGGTAGTATGACATGTTCAAGAATGGGAGTTATACAACACTCCCCATATGTACTCTTCCTTATTTGATCTATGAGAATGAGTAGACCCTTTCTCTTTGCATGTTCAATTTTCTTGTGGTTGATTTACTTTTTTATTACTTGGAGCATTCTCTTGTTTCTGTTAGAGTGCAAAAACATTGATGTGCACACATTTTGTTGATCCTCCTGGCCCACTCTCATATGGTATCAAAGTGATCATTTCAGTAAACATGTTACTCGTATTAGTTTGTTGCTAATTACTTCCAGTTTCGTGATTTATTATCTCTTTGTGAAATTTTTTTTAATCCATTACTGTTTTATCCATTTTGGTGCTAATTCGGGCTAATCTCATTTTTTAGAGTTTGCTAGGTTTTGGTGTTTACCTTAGTGTTTGTGTAAATAGGTGTTTTCCAACTAAAATTGGCTATCCATAGCTAACATTAGCGGAAATTTTTTTTGGATGTATTTATGTTTTTTTGGTAATGGTTTTTTTGTTTTCTCAATCAAGCACTATCCCAAGCTTCTTGGTCCCTACCAAACCCCTCTTACCACCAATCCTCCTCCCTGACTCTCTTTAATGTTCCTTACTCAGGGCTCTCATCAATCTCTTCTCCTTTCCATCGAGCTCTTCGATATCTATAGCTAGCTTGGCCAAGCCACCTTGGGCTCGTCTTCTCACCACTATGTTCATGGCTTCTCAATCTCATTAGTTACCTACACTAACATCGATATCACCTCTAAAATTGGCATCCCTTTCTGTCATATTACATAGTTGGCTCATTGTTCACTTGGTCTGGGTTCTTAGTGAGCTCGTTCCAAGCTCTCAATTTTTTACTTTTCCCAAGCTTTACATATTTTTCATCGTCTTAGCTCAAGCTTGTTTTGGGATCCTTGTACTTAGCCCCTATTTTACCTGTGAGACTTAGACCTTCCTTTTCATCATGTATCTCGACCCCCTTTATATTGCATCCATGTGCCATTTCAGCTCTTCTCTACTTGGTTAGACCGTGGGTCGGTCTGCATTACCTTGTTACCCTAGCTCGGTCTCTCCCTTTATGAGAAGCTCTGCCCCTTCCCACCTTCCTCGTTGCATTTAGAAAACCACCTCAATTGTCCCACCTTCCCTGCATGTGTTAAATAACCAACCCCTACATCGAGCCCTTCACTTGTGCCACTTGGCATTAGGTTTGACCATTATTTCAAATTTTAAAACCTTTCCCTCCTTTTAAAATCAAACTTGTAGTTATTATTATTTAAGATTTATTCTATAATTTTATAAACTTTAAACCTATCTTTTATAATTTCATTAACTAGTGTAAATTTCATTTAGAAGGGAAAAATTTTAAATTAAATTAGGACATTTTATTACAAGGGGCTGATTTAATTTAGGAACACTTTTTTTTAATCATCTAGATTAAATTAAAGTAACTAGGAAAACTCTAAAATTTAGCATTATTGGGCATTTTTCTAACATGTTTTGTAAAGGTATTAGACACTTTTGGAGGCCCTTTTTGTGTTTCAGGAGGTTATTGTCTCTTTCAGGAGTCGTTTTGTATTGTTTCGATATCTTATTATTCCTTATGGGTTAGTAAGTGTGTATACCACAACCTTGCAAAAGGGGAGCTCCAAAATGATGAGAGACATTTTTTCTCAAATGGGACTTATTATTTTCTCCCTTCTTGCTTGTTTTCACACCTTATTTTGTGCCTTTTATAGCGATATTTCATCATAAACGCTTGAAACTTATTGTGACATGTTTTAAATTCAATTTCAAGTTGAGTGGCCAACTATTTCACATCACAAAAATTCATATGATTGTAATAAACACAGTAAACTATAAAATTATGCAAACATGGGGTAAAATATTATTTCGAGGTGTGTGTGCATTTCCTTTTCTTGTGCATTCTTTATTTCTCACTCCTCATGATGGATGCTAGTGTTGATTCTTTTCTCATGTCGTTTAAATTATTTGAATGAAAATATAAAATAATAATCAAACTAAGGGGTAAAGGGTTGTACCGCATCACTATGGGAATGGAAATTGAACATGATGGCGAACCTAAGAAATCCAAGTGGTTTAACCGATGTGACTAAGCCTTAGGTATTCTTTGTGTTTATTTTCTATTGACTTTCTCTTCCACATTAAGTTTTTCGAAACACCTAATTAAGCATGGAAAAATTTATATGGTATGTTTGGAAAAAAATATGGCATGAGATCCATGAGTTGGAGAGTGAACTGCTAGGATTAAGTCTTAGTAACTTTGATAACCTACATGCCTTCTTATCTAAATTTGTCCACATGGGATTATTGTTAAAATAATGTGGAGTTACTAAAAAAGGATACCCAATTGATCTTATCCATTCCCTCTAAGCTTGGCCCTGAATACTTTGTCTTCATTTCTACCTTTAACATTGTTGTCATGTAAATGTGCGACATGAAAATTTCAAATTTTCAAGCATGAAAACGGACCCAAGTGTCAAAATTTTCTCAAAGCCCATTCTGAATCATCATGCCTTTTGTGTCACAAACCCTCAATCCTTAAGAATATTCATGGTGTGATGTACATCCTTCCCAAGTGTCTAAAATGTGTTCATGAGGTCACTCAGTCCATTCAGTGTAATGTTGTCAAAAGAGGAAATTTGTACTAAGCCTAGAAAGGTTATTCCCTAGCCTATCCGGGGCTGGTGTGCACCCCTGGGGGTTGAACAAGAATTATAAAGTCATCTGAAGATTTTATGGAAGAGTTTGAAAGGCATTAGAGCAAGTTTAGGGAGATTTGGAAAAAATTTAGAGGTTTTAAAGCAAGAACAGGGAAAGCAGGTTTTAGAGGCTTAGGGAGCTTGGAGTGGAAAAAGGTACATAAGCTTCAAAGGAGGATTCTATAAGCTTTGATATGTGTCAATAGGAAAACAATACACCATCGTAAATATTAGATAATCTTCTACATAATAAATTTTTCACAAGACCTAAGTGCTTCTCTTTCCAAACCAATCTCAGCAGACTCACGCGGTGGTCCCAAATGAAAAAGTAGTATTTTTTGGATGATAATGCATAATAAAGTATTACAAACCATCCCATTGATCTCAAAATTTTCTTGGGAGACTAATTGATATACAATTTCACCTAAAATACCTCCTACAACTCCGAGAAATTCGGTTTCATGATTTCAGAAATTAGTCAAATTTGTAATTGGAAGCTTGGCACATTTTAGTGTCCCGATTGTCCCAATTGTCCTAACTTTCTGAGATAGTGGAGACAATGGGGATAATAGGGACAAAAATTTTCCCTACCCCCAAATTGAATCCCCTAGACCCTCATGTGACCTTGTTCCTCCCTAACAAGGTGTTAAGTGATTATTAATGCAATTTTGGTGAAGTTTTGGATTTCTAACCCTTGGGCACATTTTTTTGCCTGAACTGTCCCAATTTTCCAGCACAATTAGGATATTAAAATGTTCCCCATCCCTTTCAAATTCTCATTTTCTTCATATGACCCCAAATTTCATCTCACAGGTGTTGTAACCTTTTTCTCTTATCCTCCATGCTCACCACTCGGTTCCCATCACTTATCGTGCCTTGGGAAGAGGGTACATTTTACTATCCCAAATATCCTGGGATAGTGGGGAAAATAAAATTTTCCCCAATCCATGAAGAAAAAACCACCTTTTTGATCCATCATGTTTTCTCTCACCCGTTGTCAAGTTGCAGTTAGTTGGGAAGGAAAAACGGTCATGAAAACTCATTTTTTGACTAACTATTTGGAATTATTCATTCATCCTCAATCATTTTACTTGAAAAATATTTGATCCTCCATTCATGTCTTTCATGATAAAACAATTAAATTTCAGCAAGACTCATCTTCACTTCTAGAGGTTCCTGCAAGTGGAATCGTGCAAAATTTGGAGGGAACGATCCTTGAAAAATCTAGTTTCAAATGAACTAGTTTTTTGTGTCACAAAGTCCCTATTTTTTAGGGATATGTAGGACTATTTTTTTCATCATAATTCTTCCCTATTTTAATAAATCTTAAATTTCTCAAATATCTGGCAGGTGAAATCATCTGAAATTCGGAGGGAAGGATCTTCGAAAAATCTAGTTTTGTTAAAACTAGTTTTTGCGTGATGAAGTTGCTTATTTTGAGATATCAAGGAATGATTTTTTCTAATTATATTTCCCCTTTGCATACTAAAAATATTAATTCACTCAATATTGTGATTTTTTATCACCTAGAATAGTTAGAAACTGTGCAAAATGGAAGGCAGGGAAAAATTGGTAATTTTCCTAAAATAGCAGGTCCAGAAAAAGCAACCTGCTAAAATAGAAAGTTGTTAAAAATAAAAATGCATCATCAACAAAATAGGATGGAGTGTTCTAGAAGTTTTATAAGGTAATATTTGAGAAAAATATGTGATATGTCCCAAAATACCAGGTCCTGGTCCAACCTGCTAAAAATAGAAAGTCTCCATTTTTGGTGTAGAAAGTTGTGGATGGCTCAATTTTCACTCATATTTCCATTTTTTGGACTCTCCACGGGGTTATAGGATGATATCATAGGTAAAACATAGAAATGAGTCCTCTATAAGTTTCTTGTAAGCATATTTTGGATCACAATTATGCCTAGGAGTATGGCGAAGCATAACAAAGGAAAGTTCATATCACTGAGTAGCTAGAAAAGATTCAAAGGGTATCAAGGACTCCATTGATTCATCGAAGAAGTTCGTCATATCTCATTAGTCAAGTTGGATCCATCATCATCTCTCAATGAGCTGGTTCAAGTAATCTTAGCGAGTTGAGTGAGTTGAGTTTGGTGATTTGGGTAAGTTGGTGAGTTGGGTGGGTTAATGTGAGTTGGTTGCAATAAGTTTGAGTTGGGCTAGTTGTGGCAGTGAGCTAGTCAATAACTCATACTTTTTCATGAAGATCATATGCAAGTGATCTATGTCAAGTAAGTTGGGTGATATAGTTGAATTGTAGTGAACCAAATGAGATTGGGAAAGCTTGATGAACTGGTTGGAGTGAGCTCAGTGAGCTAAGGGAGTTTATAAATAAAGCATCAAAGGGATCATCATGAGCAATGCATGTGGTCATCTTGATCTCACATCACGGAATCTCTCAACAATGTTTCTAAACACTCATTCAGCAACCCGAGGTGTTTTTTCATCATGCTTTATATCAGCAAGATCTACATCAGAGGGAGATTCTTCAACATATCATTCAATACCTTTCCCTCCTTCTCTTCTCTCCCTTTCTTCTAGTTTTTCATTATACACAATCATTGTATTTTATCCTATTCACTTAAGTGACATTTTTATAATTTGTAAAATTATTCTCTCAAAATTATAAGAGAGATACTTAATTTGTCTCTTATAGGGGTAATTGAAAGTTCAAAAGTGGAATAGGAACATGAAGAGTCATTTGGGGAGATGAAAGGTCAATTCAAAAGGATATAAATTGGGATGGCTTCTTCATTCCAAGGGATCCTGAAATTTTAGCTCTTTGTAGCAATGGTGGATTTTGATTTAGGTCTTGATCTTTGTATCACCAACACATGAAATAAAGATACATTCTTCCATTCCCCTTTTCCTATGTGTTCTTCCATTTCTCTCTTTTATGCACTTTGCAAGCATGGTGGTCAAGAAAGAGATATGTATCTTTGATAAATGAATATAATAATTGTGTATCTAGGTTTTTTCTTCTCATCTAAATTAAATTTAAAAATTCTCCAGTTATTGGGTGTGAAATATGCAATTTCCTACTCACAACAATAACCTTTCTTTGTCTAATTTCTCTCTTTTACCCGTCATCGCCGCAATTTCCTCCCATGTACCCCATACAAGAATTTTTCCATAGGTTTAGGGAATTGTTCTTGTGTAATCCCTAACCTATTTGGCCAACCCACATCACTTATATAGGAGTAGATTAGTTTACATTAAATAATGGGATTTATCTCATTCAATGTAGAGGGACCTAGTCACGTGAGCGTTGGTGGAAATACCTAATTTGTCATATCGACAAATTATTTCACCAATAGTTTTTAGAAACTCTGTTGGGGAGAGATATCCCCTCATGCACCCAAAAAGATATCTTTAAAATTAAAAAAAAACTAAAAAACTAAAAAAAATTACTTCAATGATCAAAATCCTTTTTCCAAGCCTCTTGAGAAAACATGGATGAAAAAAGATATACTAGATTGAATAGGTTGAGAGGAATTGTTGACCCTTCTTTTGAATCTTTGAAAAATCATCAAGAGTGAGTCAAAGATAATTCATATTATTTCTCTCAAGTTTCATCCCCATCTGATTCATCGAGTGGTATCCCTGGTAAGCCTATTCAAACTCCTACTGAAACTCCTACAAATTCTCCTATCTTCCACCCACCTTTAAATTTTGAATTCCAAAGAGAAGATGAAGAAAGAGAGGATGAATGTTGGACATTGTGTATTAGTGTTGTCATTGATTTCAATTCCATTGATGGAAAATGGTCTCATGGTGTCATATGAGTCTCCATGAGGTGTTAATCAAATGTCAAACATGAAGGTTGATTGGTAGTGTCAGGATTTGGTGAGTTCTATGTTGTTCTGGAGCATGGTTGAGTAGGCATAGTCATATTTTAAGATCTCCTAAGTTTAAAGTTTTTCATGATGTCAAGCATGGTCCATATGATTTTTCAATAGTGTATAAGTTTCTGCATTGAGTCATAATGGTCATTTCATGGGTTGACATGGTGTGTAGCTGTCATTCTAGGCCTATTACTAGTCCTAGAGCATGAAAAATGGTATGGAGGCATGAGTTTTGGAGATAATCAGTCCTATCCAAGCATGGTAGAAGCATGGTGATGGTATACATGAGGTGTATGGTGAATTTTAGGTCAGTACTCAAAGATATAGTGCATGTATGGGGTCCTCGGGAAGAAAGAAGGTGAAGACAAAAAAGTAAGCACATGTAAGTTGGTATGGCTAGAGAGTTTCATACCTATTTGAGATATATGGTGAGTATTTACAGTTAGCGGATGTTTTCATGATGTGTCATGACAAGTTTCAGGTCAAAGTGAATAATATTTTTCAAGATATGAAGATTTTGGCAAAACTGGGTTTTCTAGAGTGAGTTTTAGTGCTAAAAGTGGACCTTCTGATGCTCATTGTGAATTGTATGCTTTTCATGGGACCTAGATATTTTGGGGGATGTTTTTCCATGTAACTAATAAGTTTTATCAAAAATAATGAGTTGGTTTGATTGTTTGGTATTTATGAATTGTCAAGAAGATAAGTTGCTTTGAAACCCTAGCTAAACCCTATGTAAAAGTGATTTGGAGGAAATTGAGTGTATTGATTCTGTTTCAATTTATTTTTCAAAAGTTATGATCAAAGGTTGTAGAGGACTCCTTTATATTTTCAAAAAGGTGTATTAGAGATTGTGACTCAAAAATGCTTATTTCTGAAGATGTCCAGTTTGATTAAACTTTTCCCAAAGAAGGTATGAAATAAATTGAAAAATTTTATCTTGGGATTTTTTATAAATTTCCATGATATTTTTAGAACATAGTTGATTTCCTAAATGTAAAAGTATGCCCTATTTATAAGGATTGGTTTTTGGGGCAGTTTGGAGTAGTATGTGGTAAAAGTGGATTTGCAGGAGCTACATGTGGAGTTAATACTTGATTCAAGTTTTTTTTATCCTAGTTCAGAGATATTTCCAATGATATATCAAAATTATGTTTTTGATAAGGTATGAGCAAGTTATGACTTTTTATTTGAAGGTCAAATCTGGAAGATTCCTACTTAAGCATGGTCTTGGGTAGTTGTATGAGGTTGGTGATTGATATGAGTTTCTTCATGCATGTTGAAGGTTTATGAGTGCTTATAAAACATGTCTAAGGTTGTTCCATGATTTTTATAACCTGGTAATTATTTTTGTAAGTGATAGAACAAGTTGACCTCAAGACAAGTTCTTAAGTCCTAGAATCCTAAATGAGCATTTTCAGAGATGGACCTGATTAAAGGCCTTCCACTTGGAGTTGGAAGGAAATGTAAGGTGTTATAGAAATTATATTTATAGGTATTTCCAATTTTGTATTATTTGTCTCATGATGATGATATTTTATAGGTCGTCCACTCATTTTGTGAACAAGAAGGTTGTTTGTTTTGTGGACAAAATTGATCTAGCTAGAAGATTGAAGTAGAAGTCTCATGTTTTGAATTGGTTGATGACTTCTATTAGTTGGAGATTGAATAGGGATAAAAAAATTTCCTATTGAAATATTTTTTAAGTCTTGAAAGTGGCAGAAATAGTGCAAAGAAGTTGAATTCCTAAAAATACTTTATGGGAAATTCAATTTGGTGAAGAGGAAAGTGAGTGTGGTTTGCATGAATAGATGTTTTGTGATCTATAGCAAGCATGGATTTTCCCTATGGGTTAATATATTTCCAATGAGTGGCTACATTCCATATTTGAGATGTTCTTAGATGATAAATAGCTTGATAGGTGAAGATTGGTTCCTGGAAACATTTGTTTTGTGAAGGAAATGAGCCTTCTTGGTAGTGTTATGAAGAATTTGATTGGTGCAAGATAATGTATGACCATGAATGATATTTTTATGTCATATTTGACATGTGTGAGCTATTTTATGTCTTTACTAATCATCATGATGAGGTTTGTGGTCTTTGGTGAACAAGGTGATGGGGTTTTGAGCTATTTTTTAGCGTGTTTGGTGTGTTTGAGCATGACCGACCTACAGGGGTCCATTGCAAAAAAAAATTGAATGTGTTATATTTTCAAGTTATTTTTGTCAAGATATTGGTATGATATTGATTTTCTTTATTGTTTGAGTTGATAAGGATATAAAGCAACTGTTTTGGGTTCAAAGTTAAACTAGTGCTTTTAGAGGGAAAAGTGTGAGCTACATGAGAGAGAAGAGGTGGTGCTAGGGCATCAAATCATATCAGAGGAAGTGAGAAAATTTATGAAGAATGTTAGAGAGCATGTGTGTAAGATATTGAATCCAAATCAGGTTATGAAAGTCCAAGTTTGAGCGAGTTGAAGGAATGAGGCTTTGAAGAAGTATGAGTTGAATTTGTGATCTCTATCAGTTATGGCAGCAACAATACTCATAGATATTCATCTTTAGATGGTTGAGTTGGTTCTTGATCATTTTAGGGGGTTGTATCATATTTTTAGAGTGGGTGCTTCACTAAATTATGGGTTGGTGTTCCTTGTAGGGTTGGTGCTCTACTAAATTAGGGGTTGGTTCTCCTTGTGAAGTTGGTGCTTCACTAAATCTCTTTTCTTTGTGTAATATAAGAAAAATTTTAGTGGGTTTTCTTTCCCTTGAGGGTTTCCCACTTATATCTTGTGTTCATTTATATTTTCTCTTGGTTTTTCTTATGTGGATGATTGTTTCATATTGATTAATTCACATTAATGGATGGTTAAATGTTAATGGTGTTGTAGACACAAAATCATGCACTTTAGGAATTATTTAGTCCCCGTCTCATACTACTATTCATATGGTTTTTGAGTGAAGAAAGTACTAATTAACCCATGTCCTTTGGCCATTTTACTTATTCATCATTGTCGACCTCCAACATGTACTTGCCCAGTCATTTTTTCCATTTGGCATCAGTTTATCTCTAACTAGGGCGCTTAGCCTAGTACTGGGGTGCCCTAGGCACCCTGGTCCCATTTGAGGCACCTTGATCCTTTTTGCACTTTCACGCCACTTTTTGGGAACTTTTTAGCCATTTGAGCTTTTTGTCTTTTTAGTGGTCGACCTCGTCAAGGATAATTACGAAATTAGAACAAGAGAACCATATAAGTTTAATGTTATGATACCATAATGAGGGACCAAAAACTAAGTACTAATATCATCACCTAAGGTTACATCCATCAAAGGCTCCATTTGCATCTATCTAGCTCCATCACAAGGCACAAGGCCAGTTTATCGACATCACACTACATAGGAGCGAATTTTATTAAATTCCATCCACAATTTTATTACATTTTTACATATAGGTATTGCTCGCTACTTTCACAAAGTGTGACTGGAACAAGAGCACCTAGGGCATCATTGCACACATACATAGAACTACACTGGGTCTGAGATGTAGTGTAGTGCTTAGTTAGTAAGTCCACCATTATGGCTGCCGAGGATAGTTCGACCCATTCATATACATCTTTATTTTTTAGGGATTTGATGCTCATCTTGGGGTTTTGTAGGTGATTCCTTATTATAGGTATTGCAGCGACATCTGACTCAGTTCAGTGAAGTTAGTGTGATCAGAGGAGAACACATGCAAACATCATGTGACACCTCAGAGAAGGGTTTTAAGTTATTTCCACAGACCATGGCACCCATATCTCATACTAGGGTGCCCACAAGTTCTCATATCCCTCTACAGGCACCCTAGTCCAGCTAGAGAGCTCAGATTTGTGCTTTCTCAGGCTTCTGTTTGATCGTTTCCTCCTCTTGTTTTCCTAGTTCGCACTGCGACACAGTCCAACACCTTTGTTGAATCAACTAAGCTCTTCTTAAACCTCTTTTCTCATTAGGGTTTTACATTTCCTTTTACTTAGTGGCTTGGGTTACTTTATTTTACTTAACTTTTATTTACCGTTGTTCTTAATATTAGATTAACCTACAATATTCCACATTTTAGTTAATCATTTTGGTGAACCCATCTCATTTTAATACGCTTGGATCGTCATCTTTTTTCTATCATGTGTCGTAAAGTTTCTTAATTTTTTTGTCTAAATTACTAAAAATGTATCATGATTGTCATGTTGCTCGACAAAAATCCTTAGACTCCATGTGTCTTCCTAAAGATACCACACCAAATGAAATAAGTCCAATTTTACATCATCTATCCTATGACCCTAGCCTTCATGATCCTCCATCCAACTAACCCATATTGGATTCAATTCAAGCTTTGTATTATTTATTTTACACCAAAATTTAGGCTATGGAATCCATGATCATATCTCTTAGATCTGAAATCCAATAACTTAAGGACACTTCTCATGCTCATGTTTTTTCTCCTTTTACATCTCATCTGCATTCTATGTCTATTGCATGTTCTCATATAAGTGAGCCTCAATTTGTACCATTACCGGAGCCTCTTGCCTTTGACTGCAATATTAAGCAACATGACCTTCTTACTGATCTCCTTAGTCATCAATTGATCACTTTATTGCCTACTCATTACTATCCTCCTTATTCGCTAGCAAAATATCAAGTTCGTTCATATTGTAATTACCATAGAATTAATGGACATAACGACAATGATTGCTACGCGTTACAAAGAAGAATCACACATATTGATTGTCAAGGATTTATCTCATTCACTGCACAACATGTTTTTACATACCAATCTACAAATGCTACATCTCAATGGGTTCCTAAATATAATTCATCTATGTCTAGTGAGCATCACACCATCACTTCTAGTGTTCCTTCTTCCGTCACTAAAGCGTCACCTATGCAATCTACTCAAGTCAAGCAACCACCTCTCTAAATTAGTCCAACACTTCCTCCTGCTAAGTCACCTAGAGTATTACTAAGCCAATCTAAGCAATGTCCTCTAAAACTCGGTGCAACCTAACCTCTACTCAAGTCTTCCATAGCATCATCAAATAATCCACTATTGTGCAAAGTTCCTCCCCAATCACCACTTCAGCGGCCAATCATTTTTTTTCAAAGCAACTAGTCTTACTAATGGTCAACACACATTTCAAATTCCACCACCATCGCATGGTCCTACTGCTAGTTTTTCCCAACATGCTTCCACCGCTTCATGAAAACTTGGTCTTTGGTAGGTGATTCTTGTCACCTCATTACCCGATGACACATTCTTGTGCTTCAGTTCACACTTGACTATTGAGGGCATTCTATAACATGAACCCCACACACTGCACATTAGTCACTACACATTAGACACCATATATTATCACATCATCATCTATGTATCACACACCACATTACAAGGCTATAGACATTGCATGTCTTAATACACTCTACATTTTGCATCCTACATCTTGTCCTACATATATCACCCCATAACTATCACATATTGCATGTTTTTACACTTCATACATGGCATCTTACATTGCATCTTACATATACTCTACATCTACACATCTTAGGTCATCTAAACATATTGTATTACATATTGTTCATCCTACCAAGCATAGTACACATTTTACATATTCTCCTCCATGCATTGCACTCACTACCCTATGACACACTCTAGTCTCATGATCCATATTGGACTGTTGAGGGTATACATCACAAATGGACCATATCACACTCACACATTCATCATTCCATCTTCTTTTTCTCATGTGACATTCCTAGGATTAGTGATATACGCTTTAGGCTATAGGGTCACTTCTTCTAGCATCATCTCATCACAGGCACATCATCACTTTTTCTTACATCATTTAGTGGTATATGCTTTAGGCTACATCACCACTATTTTCGATTCATATTGTCATGATACACGCTTTGACTATAGAGTCACATATGATTTTTCTTTAGGTCGCATTTCATCACTACTAACTCATCACATCATGCTACACACAACACATAATTTGACCATTTACTGATGACACACTCTCGTTTATGGTTCATTCTTGACTGCTGAGGGGGGATACTAAATGAACCTCACTGCATATAACTCTATTCACTTGGGGGGCACATGGCTCCTATCATCCACACCACATTCCATTCCATCCACAACATACTACATTTTATGGTTGCATTTACTCTTGCTTGCACTTGCTCTTATATGTTCACGTTACTACACATGTTAGATAGATCTCTTGTATGTCATTATCCTTACCATACACACATGCGCGTTCACATCCTTTTCTAGTTGTGATCACAGATACAGATCTTCTACACACAGCATCAATGTTTGATACACTACCTACTAGGGGCATCCACATTGCTACAGGTGCTATTGTTTCATTTTTTCATAGCACACTACTTTGGTTTATACATGATTTGGCATTCGTTTTATCTTTCTAACATGTTAATGGGCACTTCATGTGCAACATTTTTTATGTAGGGATATGTGCTTCTATTCTTATTTGTTACATTGTCTACTATTGCTTGTTATTTTTTGTGGGATTTTCCTTTGTCTTGTGTGCACACTTGTTTATTTGCAGTCATTGCGGACTTGAGTGTCTTACGACATCGTGAGTGGTGTCCCATGTTTGCAACCTACTTTGTGCGGCCTACATTGTCTTCGTGGGTGTTTAAATTATGTGCTTATGTACTAGATTACACATTTTTTATTTGGCTTACACTCACTTTCTACATGCATGTTCGTACTAACACTTATTTTATAGCCACTTGTTTACATGTGCCTTGGTCTTTACCAAGAAAATTTCGTTCCCCCTGCAGGGCATAGTTTCAATTACATAGTCGATCATCTTTTGGGGTCGCATTCTCCTATCCGCAATGTTGCATGTGCCCCTAAATAATGGGGAATAATTTAGGGTTTTTCACATTACACAATGTTCTCTACTGGTACAATTCAGCTCAATTTTCCATCCTTGACATTATGAGTTATACAGAGAGTGGGTTTGGACTAGTCTATAAACCTCGTACACAATAGCTTTTACAGGAAAGGTTGTCTTTAGCATTCTATGGAGCAGTTACAGGTTGGAGGATACATTGGATTTCCTCCCTACACTACTTCAGCTAGCAGCATCGGATCACCCAAAAAACCAGGCAATATAGAGATCTCTTCATACACTCTCAAAGAAGCAGTTACAGTTTCAATCCTTTTTTTTCTCATCACAGATCAGGTGCAGATGTTCCTTTTTCATTTTCTTACTTTCTTTTACATTATTTTTACTATATACATGTTTTTACACACATATATATGCATATTTGGCTACTTGATTGTCTTCTCTTTTGCAGGTTTGTCTATATAGGAAGCAAGCAGTCAACAAAAACTACACACACATGGTGGGTACATCACACACACAATACTAACCATGTAGGTACACTACAAACATTGGCATCTACAAACATCCTTTCACCCTAGGTTCATTCTCACTACTTTTTACACTTTTACATCTTTAGTCTCCACACTCCATTATTTTCTCATTACATGATTTGTCTAGTCCATTGACACACTTTCTGCATCACTCTACATGGACATCAGGTACGCATCTTTATTTACTTTATGTTACCGAGTGTTTCACTCACCAATATAAATTGGGGGGAAATGTAGACACAAAATCACACACTTTAAGCATTATTTAGTCCCGGTATCATACTACTATTCATATGGTTTTTGAGTGAAGAATCTACTAATTAACCTATTTCCTTTGGCCATTTTACTTTTTTATGTCCTCACTTCCGACCTCCCACATGTACTTACCTAGTCAGTTTTTCCATTTGGCAGCATTTTATCTTTGACTAGCATGCCCTAAGTGCTTTGGTCCCATTTGGAGTGCCCTGATCCTTTTTACACTTTCCCACCAAATTTTGGGCACTTTCTAGCCATTTAAACTTTCTATATTTTTAGTGGTAGGCATCTTTGGGGTTAATCATGAAATTAGAACAAGAGAACCATATAAATATAAATTTATGAGACCATAATGAGGGACCAAGCACTAAGCACTACTATTATCACCTAAGGTTACATCCATTAAAGGCTCCATTTGCATCCATCTAGCTCCATCACAAGGCAAAAGGATGGTTCATCTGCATCATACTACATAGGAGGGAAGTTTATTCTATTCCATCCATAATTTTACACATATAGTTATTTCTCACTACTTTCACAAAGTGTGGTTGGCACAAAAGCACCTAGGGAATGATTGCACACACACACACACACACACGCACACACACACACACACACACACACACACACACACACACACACACACACACACACACACACACACACACATAGAACTACATTAGGTTTGAGATGTAGTGTAGTGATCAATTAGTAATTCCACCATTGTTTCCTCTGAAGACAATCCAACCTCTTCATATGCATCTTTATTTTTTAGGGATTTGATGCTCATCTTGGGGTTTTGCAGGTGATTCCTTATTACCAATATTACAACGACATCTAACATAGTTCAGCAAAGTTAGTGTGATAAGAGGAGAACACAGGAAAACATCCAACGATACCTCATATGATGGTTTCATGTTATTTTCACATACTAGACTGCCCATATCACAGACCAGGGCACCCATGAGCACCCATGTCCCTCTCTAGGTGCTGCATTCTAGCTAGAGAGCTCAGATTTGTGCTTTATCAAGCTTCTATGTGATTGTTTCATGTTCCTGTTTGTCTGGTTCACATTGTGACACAGTCCAAAACCTTCATCGAATCAGCTAAGATATTCCTAACCATCTTTTCTCATTAGGGTTTCACATTTCCACTTGTTTAGTGGCTTGTGTTACTTTCTTTTACTTAGCTTTTATTTAATGTTGTTCTTAAAATTAGATTAACATAGAATATTCCACATTTTAGTTAATCAGGTGTATGAAAGTTAATTTGAAATTATTTAAGGGTTCAAAGAACTTATTCACCCCCCTCTCAGATCATTGTACTTCCAAAAAAGGACCGGAAGAAGAAAGAGAGAAGGAAGAAATGGAAGCACAACCACCTGTACCATGAGGATAGAACAATGTTTCGTTGGCTTTGGTTCCACCACTCCATGAGCTTCCATAATGATCAAGAAATTAATTTTTAAAATTCTATGGAGATAGAAAGAAACATCCTGATGATCATATCACATCCTTCATCATATCCTATGGCATCCTTGGATTACCACATTAATAGTTTTCAGTGTGGTTGTTCAGGGAAACATTGCAAGATGTCACAGCAAATTGATTCTACTATTTTCCTTCATGCTTAATCACTAATTGGGGTGGTACGAAAAATAATTTTGAAGAAATATTCAAAACCACCGAAGATGTTCATGCCCTCCTTACTCAACTTACTCAGATGAAGAAAGAGCCACAAGATTCCATGAGAGACTTCATGGAAAAATGTAATAATTTGGTCAACAAAATTCTCGTCGTTTCTCTTCCCAGTAAAGATAACTTGAAGATGTTATTTATGAATGCTCAATTTCCTGAAGTAAGCTTCATACTGCATTCAACCAAGAGACTTGGATAATTCTCAAGAAATTATGGTTGAGGTGGAAGATGACCTCATCTTGTCAGGTAAGATCAAGAATCCTTCAATGAAGGATAGGTCCCAGGGTTCCAAAGATGAGAGAATTGTTCCAATGTTGTAGAAGTTGGAAAATGAATTAACAATGCTAAAAAGGGAGGTTTCTCAATTAATGCCTCATCCAAACCAAAAAAAGAACCAGATTGTAGGTGTAAACACCAAAATTTGGTATCACCACCCTTCACCCCTCGTTCGCTCTCTTTTTCCTTATAATCATCCATTCAAATTTTATCTTCCCTCCTAAATTCAATTTATCCAATCAATCATCATTTCCCACCTTCACTCTTATATTTTTTGTCTTATCATCCCATCCCATTTATGCTAATTATTCTTAATGAGCTCTAATCCTCATCTCATTATTTGATTCATCCTAAATGATCTTTAATCATTCCCAATCCTCATTTAATTTTCTTTTTCCTCCATAGATCCTCAATTTTTTCTCTTTCTAGGCCATCATTTAATGTTTTTACCCACCCATGGCCTTTATTTACTCATTTCAACTATCCACCTACCAATTTATCCATTCTATGCACCCTAGTTCATCTTAATTACCCAAAACCCTAATTTTCCCTCTTTAGGCCCATTTTGCCTTGAGTTGGTCATCATTCCACCATCTAAATCGATGGGTCCTTGTAGTCGGTGGTGACCCATCCGGGTTGTCGTCGACCCTATAAAGCCACCCTTTCCCGTCCTTACAAAAGGATGTAATTTTGAGATTTTCTTATCTCTTGCAATGTTACCTTCATCTTGTGATCTCTCTTTGCAGATGTCAAGCCATTTGGAAGCCATCTTGGAGATCTTTTGTTAATTTTGGGATATTTGGAGTTATCTTCTCATTGTATGCTTAGATCCATCATCATAACTCTTTTGTAGCCACCCTCATTTTGTTTGTAGGTTCTTCAAACATTCCAGTGCTTCGTCATTGCACTCTTCCACCTTTCATCTTTGTTTGCAAGCCTTCATTTATCCCATTTCACTCCTCCAAGTCCAAATCAGCCCCATTCGCCATTGAGCCTGCCCATTCTCCATTGATCCAGCCTATTTTCATATCATTTATCATTTGTTTTCATAATTTTCTTGCATCCTTTCTGTTCCCCCTTATTCCAGACTTTTGCAGGTTCCTTATGATCATCAAAGTGCATTATCAACTTCAAATCCAGCTACATGAGGACTTGTAGGGTTTTTTTCTACATTTTCTTCTCATTTAGCCCCAGTCGCCATCGACCCCTATCATGTTTGATTTATTTTTTTATATTTAGATCATATCTGATTTCATCATCTTAGATCCAGCTTTTAGTTTCTTTTTTGCTTCAAATTCTGTATAGATGCTACATCTAATTTATCAATATAAAATTTGTATTTCATCTTGTTTACAAGAGGGTTGACATCCATCCTAAGAAGCTCACACTTCTCAGAACCATATTTTTTGGGAAAACCTCCATCCTATCTACTAATTCATTTTTCTTCTTAGACTTCTTTGTTGTACAAGTCACTTAGCTCATGGTGAAGAGGGGTTCATATTGCACCCCTATCCATCCATCTCATCCTAAGGTACCATAAACCCTTCATAATTAGATTTTTTTCCTTTTATTACTAGTTCAATAATCTGAAAAGGAATGAAGAACCTTGGTCAACATTATGGAACGCCCGGTGGGACCCACACTTTCTATGTGAGTCTTGTTATTTGTTTTCATTTTCATTTTATTTCTTCCATTTCCACTAAACTTGAAATGGAGGAATATACATTGGATCATGCTTGCTTGCTTGCTTGATCATGTTGTATCATGGATTTCTTGAATTTTCCTTCACTTACTTATCTTCGTTGATGATCAGATAAAAGGAAAAGTGTATACCACGTATTCCTTGTTTTTTTCCCCATTTTTTTTCTTTATTGCATTGCATCACTTATTTGTTGTCCTCGTCGAATCTCCACATTTTTCTTTGGATCTAAAAATAACCCTTTCATTTCTTGCTTGGAAATCTAGTCTAACTAGGGGGTTTAACATGTTGCATCCACTTCATCACACACAGCCAAACACACAAACCAAATTACATATCCAAACACTCATTACTAAGTGGAACTTTTGGGTTTTCATCACCTAATTGGAAATCCTCCGCGGTGTTCTAGACGCATTATAAACTCTATACATATTTGGGCCTCATGTACCTTTGGGTATATCAAGGACTCCACAACCAAAACCACCTCAAACCATCCATAGCTTTCCATTTGTTATGTACCCCTCAAGCCCTTTTCTTTTCTTTTCACATATTAAGATAATCAATATAAGCAAAAAAAATTGTGTGACTTGCATGCTTTAATCAAACATCAACCTAGTTATATTTTGTTTCATGTCAGCTATTACAAGATCTCAAGCCAAGAAAATGGAACAAAACATGACATCAAACAATACCTCAATAGACCAAAAAAATTTTACACTTTCCATTCTTACCTCCACCCCTTTGGTCATTCCTGCCATGGTTCTCAACCCATTGTTACCATCTAACATTTTTAGGAAATTCAATTCAATTCTCATGTTGAGACCAATCCTTTCCTCCTCCATCATTCTATCTCATCTAGACCATCCATACCACCTTCACCCACTTATATTGATGCTCATGGGCCTCCTCTCATCTCTCATGGGTCTATGGAGTTTCAAGAGCTTCTTAACCCAAGTTTTTATCTCCCAACTTGTCATTTTCTTTCCTAGAGTCATGAGTGAGCTTGCTAGGGCTCAATATGAGTTTGATCCTAACCAATCATCTTCCTCCATCTCTCATAATCATCAAACTATTCAAATATTATTCCCCATCCCTCATAATTTTCCTCACATTAATACTACCATCCCTTCTTCTATTCCTATTACCTCATCTACCACCATCACTTCTCTACCAATTCAATCATCTCAAGAATCGCACTTTCTTCCTCCCATATCCAAATAGCATCAAACAACATTACCCCTCATCTATATTTCACATATCCATGCCAATTTAATCACCTCCCAACCTCAACCATCTAAATCAATGTAAACTCATCAACCACCTCTTCAAGGTGCTTATCAATACATAATTCCCACTCTAATAACTCAAGTCTCTCAACCACCAACCAATTACATCCCAACAAACCCCTATCAAATCAATCAAACATTCCTATTTTAAAACAACCAACCCAATCAAACCAATCTTACCATATCCCCACATCTCAACATCAAGATTTATCCCAACCCAGTCACTCATAACCACTTAATTATATTCCTCTTTATCAACCACCTCCACCAACACCAATGCATCCCCAAACTTACTAAACATATGAACAACCTAACCCCTCGACATCATATGCATCTCAAACTCATCCATTAACATATCAACCATCTAATGATTCCTTACATACATTATTGAATAGAATGGCCAATCTTGAAGCTGCAAATTTTGGATCTACAACCACCTTTTCATATGAAAAAATCTGCAATGAACCCATCAACCCATCCGTCCCCGTGAAACCATATCCTCCTCATTGGGAATTACCAAAATTCTCCAAGTTCAATAGCAAGGAGGATCCATAAAAACATCTACGAGCCTTTAAACATTCATGTTATCTTATTTCCCATGACCATGATCTCATGCTTCGCACATTCCCCATGTCATTGGATGGTCCCGTGTTGGATTGGTATAACAGTATCCCACAACAATCACTATTCACATTCACCCAACTGGCACAATTATTTCTGTAACACTTCTTGATTAACATTGCGCATAAGATTACCATCACCGACCTCTATGCCATTTGATAGTATGATAATGAATAAATCACATATTTTGTCACATGATGGCACAAAATCATTAATCAATTATCATTTCCCCTTCCACAAAATAAGATTATTGAACAATTTCCACATTCTTATATGAAGCACATCTCTTCAACTCTCCAAATTCAATCTTTTCAAACCTTTGAAGAGGCATTCAATATGGCTCGCAAAGTTGAACTGCATACCCTTGAGCAAGGCCACCTTAAACTTAGATCAAAAAATCCCAAAACCAAGTTCACCAAATCCTCCACTCATAATGATAAGTCCAAAAGTACCACCAACACCATTGTGGTTAAATCTTCATATGCTTCACATATCAAGCCTCCACAAAGTGATCCTAGACCAACCCCCAACTACACCCCTCTTGGGGAATATTATAGTTTAGTATTTGAAAAATTGATGGTGGTCAATCTCATTAAACCTCCCCCAATCTGACCATATGATGAAATGCGTCCTAAACCAACATGGTACTATAAAGAACATTATTACAAATATCACCAATCATGTGGTAATGACATTGAGAGGTGTCACATATTTAAGAATCTTGTTCAAAACCTTATAGACTATGGTGATCTCCAAGTAGACAATCCTAATGCACCACCCAATCAACCCTTAGACGTTTTTAAGCAACCAATTCCTAATCATTCATCTAGCAATCAGACTCAACCTTCCACATTACAGGTACCTAATACCCATATCATTAACAACATAGATCAAACATCATCATCTACAACCATCATTTTGGCACCTATTACATCCATCCCCATTTCGTATTCTCTCCCTACAAGTACAAATTTTACTATGACCACAACTGTAACACCCCCTTTAGACTTAACCATACATATTCCTCCATCTACATATCCTCTTTCACCTATAACAACTTCAACCCAAACCTCCAAGTATACACCTATTCCCATTCCCAACACAACTTCATCCACATCATTAACTCAACTTACACCTACATTTACATCACCTCTTGAATCATCCACTATCCAAACCCCCATAATCAATGCACCTACAACTAGCACTTCCACCACATCACAAATCCTAAACCTAAGCCATCTTCCACATCCTTATATATTGTTAAGTGCATCATGCAAAAACCACTCCCACCTTCTATATTACAAAACTTTCTACCAAGTCCTACCATCACGGATTCTCTAGCTAAATATGTCACTATTTCTACCAAGTCTAAACCCTCACCATCAAAAATTAAAAACCTTGGTATCCCCATCCAAAAATCTCTTACACATCTGCATAAAAGGCTAGGCATTCCCTCTCCTAAGAAACTTAGTGCCACATCACCATCTTTGGGATGTCTCCTTCCCTTTTAGGGCCAGCCCCTTCTTCTAAACCCCCCATTACCAAAAAGTCAATACAACCCAATTCGTAAGCAAAATAAAGAACCCCTTTCAAACAATCCACATCGTCCGCCATTAAAACTGAATCCAAATCCTTCAAATTGTCACCAATCAAAAGCAAGACTAAAATACAACCGTCTCCTTCTTCTTCTAATCCCAAAATAAAATAAAAAGGCTCCCTTAAAACCACCTCAAACCAAATCATTCAAACCTTTATCCATTATTCATGAAACCACTTCATCTTCCTTCCCCATAGGATATTACACATCAATGTTTCATCAATTACTTCAAGTTTCCAGAATCACTCTTCCATATATCAAACCATTTGATCAAAATTCTCCAAGACCTTCATGGTTTGATTCCAAACTCATTTGTGCATACTATCATACACCAGGAATATGACATGGAACATTGTAAAGATCTTCAAACAATCATACATAACCTTATCGATGATGATGACCTTCTTGTTCATGAGGAACAAACTCTTCCACCAACCAGATCAACTCCTTCATCTACTAAGACATCCAAATCCCCTCATTCATCCAAGACTTATGTCTCCATCTAACCTCTAGCCTCAACTTTTTCCAAAGAATGCCCTCCACTCTATATTGATGTTGTTCAGGTCACAACTCATTCGTATCCCCATGAATTCACTTAATCCAAATCCAAAGTCACTATTGTTGCTCCCTATAGTGAGCCCACTCCATCACCTTCCTCATCAAAACCTAAGGTATCTATCTTAGTTATTCCTAGTCCTGATACTATTAAATAGAGTGTTATGAAACAACTTCACCAGTCCCCAGTTAAGATGTCACTTTATGAACTCATCCAAAACTCCCTAGACCATGAAAAATCCCTCATCGAAGATCTTAAGTGCATCCCCACTCCTAATGATGAGGCTCAGCCCTTTGCATCTCTTATTGGGTCCTTATCCTCTTTGGCCTCCATATCTTTTAGGGACACTGAGATCCTAGACATTACACCATAGGAACATGACCTTCCCTCTTCATCATGATCTGTATCAATGACACCTTCATTTTTCATTCTATGATCGATAATGGATATATAATCAACATCATCTCATCCCAGATGTTTGATCAACTTAAGCTCTCTAAGTCCATCATCACCCAATCACCCACGATCCTTCACATATTTAATGACGTCATTTTTTCTGCCTTAGGCATGGTCATTCTTCCTATCCACATTGGTAAAAAATTCCTCCATGAAATTTTCTATATTTTAGAAGGGGAATTTGAATACAATGTCCTACTAGGGCGACCATGGATCCACGCCATGCATTGTGTTCCTTCCACCCTCCATTGATTCATCAAATATGAACATGAGGGGAATATTATAACTCTCCCTTTAGACACTCCACCACTCAAAGAATGTAACATGACCTATCGACCCAACAACCTCCTCATTCCTAAACAGGACCCTTCAGAAGCATCCACTAGCTCATTCATCTATGTTTCCAAGCTCTTTAATGATAACCCCTTAGAAAAATTGATGGATCACCTTTCATTGAAGGAGTATCGCATTCTCACACTTAATACCCTTCCCACACTACAAAGACTTGGCAGACCCAATAAAGCTCCCATGTATCAACCTAATGTCAGGGATATCATCTCTTTTGGTCCACCTCATCTTCGTGCCAACCTCATCTATGGTGGCATTGATCACTCTTTTTCACATAGTTATGTTTCACCACATACAAAACTCTACACCAATGGATTTTACTGTCTTTATAATAAGTCTTTCACGTACATGTATATTTATCACTGCATCTGGAAAGGACTTGGAATGGGGTGTTATAAACAAGGCATGCATGACCTTGTCATTGATCAATCTCGTAAACCCCATGAAAAAATTGGACTTGTATTAAAAGAACAATCTTTAGACCCTCTTCCACCATCTACGATGCTTATGGACATTGACCCTTTATCTTCTCCATTCCATGAGGTTATGGATACGGATGACATTGTTTCCATTTCCTCCACATTTTTTTTAGTCTCTACCATCACCTTGGGACCATTCACTTATTAGTTTGAAAATCATACTAGGTCCCTCCCCCTTAAACATCTAAAAATGATAGAGGAAGACTCCCCTACCATTGACATCCTCCAATGCACCAGCAATGAAATCATACTTTCCCACATGGGGGAAGAATATTCCTATCTTCATAAGTCCTTATTGTTAAACATAGGGACTCCTCAAGAGCCTTGCATTCTCAAAGTGGTTTTATCCCTTGATCAACATGAGCTTGAATCCTTCACCACCTTTCTCTCTCACCATATTCAATACTTTGCATGGCCATACTCCAATACGTCAAGTATCGATTCATATATCATTGTCCATAATATTGTCACCTTTCCCAACACTAAGCTAATTAATCAAAATCTTCACCACATGCATCCTCAAGTTTCCCTTCTTGTCAAAGAGGATCTACAACACCTCCTTTCTATTAACTTCGTCGTCCCCATTGACTATCCCCAATGGGTTTCCAACATTGTACCCGTTACTAAAACCTCAGGAAATTTTTCATCTGTACTGACTTTAAAGATTTAAATATTGCATGCCCTAAAGATGACTTTCCCCTTCCCAACATTTATCAGCTTTTACATCTTACCACATGTCATGATATGTTATCTCTTGTCGATGGTTTCTCTAGATATAATTAGATCCTTATCGCACCAGAAGACCAACATAAGACCTCTTTCATCACTCCTTGGGGGAACTTTTGTTATCATGGCATGCCCTTTGGGTTGAAAAATGTGGGAGCCACCTATCAGTGAGCCATGACCTACATCTTACATGATCTCATTCACAAGAATGTGGAGGACTCTATTAATGACCTCTTCAATAAATCTAAGCATCGACACGACCATCTTGCCATCTTCTAAATAATTTTTTAGCACCTTATTCACTTCTTCCTCCATCATAATCCATCCAAGTACGTGTTTGGATTACTTACTAGTAAACTCATTGGATTCATTATTTCTATCAGGGGAATTAAAGTTGACTCCCCAAAAATCAAGGCTATTCTCAAGATTCCCCCTCCTAACTTGAAGCAACTTTGTAGTCTTCAAGGTTGCCCTCAATATATTTGTCATTTCATTTTTCAGCTCCCTAAACATTGCTAGCCTTTTTATCACCTTCTTCGTAAATATTTCAACTTTAGATGGGATGAAAACTACCAAAAATCATTCAATGATCTCAAGAAGTATCTCTTATCTCTTTCTGTGCTTCCCCTCCACGTGAGGGGGAGCCCTTCTATCTCTATGCCTCTGCCTCTGGTCATTCCATAGGAGCTATATTGGTGAATCATGATGAGAAAGGTAGAGAGCATGTGGTTTATTACATCAGTCACACCCTTTTTGATTATGAGACTCCCTACACTAAAGCTAAAAAGTTGTGTTGCATTATTTTCTTCTCCACTTCCAAAATTCGTCGCTATATTCTCAATCATAAAACTTATGTTGTCACTAGCTTCCATCTCCTCAAGATCGTGCATTCTAAACCTTACCATAGCGATCGTATCATTCAATGGCTCATGCTCATGACCAAATTTGACCTAGAGATCATCTCTCATAAATCAATCAAGGGAAAATTTATCACAAATCAATTAGCTAACGTCCCTCTTTCTAATAACTGCCTTCCTCATGAACATTTTTAAGATGAATCCATTAACAACTTCCAACATGAGTTTTCTCCTCTCAAGATGATTCTCTCCTTTGATGAATCTAAGTTTTAGCAAGGGGGAAGAGCTGATGTCATTATCATTCTTCCTTGGGAGACTCATATCCCTATCACTAACAATCTTAACTTTGAGTTCACAAATAATATGGCTAAGTATGAAGCCCTCATCTTAGGTCTTGAAATTGTCGTCTTTCTTGGCATTGAAATTCTTGACCTCTTTGAGCATTCTTAACTTTTCATCAATAAATTCAAAGGTGTTTATCAATGTAAAAATGACATCCTTCAAAATTATAAGAACATCATTGACTTCCTCCTTGAGGCATTTGATTTCTACACCAATCAAATTGTTCCCTTTTCATCTAATTATTTCGTAGAAACTATGGCATCTCTCACATCTCTCATCCCTTAGAAAACTAAATAATCTAATCTTTATGTTGTTGTTTGGTGTCAAGATCAACCATCTCACATTCATGACCTCCCTGGCATCAATCATGTTGATACTAACCCTCATGATCTTTGGTATTCTCATATCTTCAACTATCTATCTCAATCCATTTTCCCATCTGAGTTATCTAAGAATTGTAGGATATCCTTTCTTCAATGGGCTAACCACTATGTCATCCTTGGTGGCATCCTTTATAAGTGTGGCTTCAATGGAATTCTACTTCATTGCCTTAAATCTCATGAATCTACTTGACCTATCCAAGAAGTCCATGATGGTATCTGTGGTGGTCATTTTAGCAGTTTGTTCATCACCAAACGTATCCTTCACATGGGTTATTATTATCCCTCTCTTAATCAAGATTGTTGTGATTACATTAAGAAGTTTGTAAAATGCCAACAACATTCTAATCTAATTCACATTCCTATTCAGGCCTTAGAGTCGGTTTAGGACCTTTGGTCTTTCTCATAGTGTGGACTTGACCTCATTGGTCTCATTAATCTACATTCTTCCCAACATCGTCATTCCATCATCACTGCTACTAAGTACTTCACCAAATGGGTGGAAGAAATTCCACTCGCATCAACAAAAGCAAATCAAATTGTTAATTTTTTCTATCAACACATCATTTTTTGCTTCGTCGTTCCTCACAAAATCATTACAGGTAATAGAAATTCCTTCAAAAACAAATACCTCAAGAATATTTGTGACTCATTTAATATCAAGCTTATCTTCTCTTCTCCATATATTGGTGCTACTCATTTCTCTCTCGTCTACATCACCTAGGTCATTCTTCCTCTTGAAGTCCAAATTCCATCCTTGCGTGCTTCTCTTTGTGACTTCATCTCTGATAAATATTATCATCAAGAGCATCTATCATAACTTGAGTTGTTAAATGAATGTCACCTTCTCACTCTTGAACATAATCATGTCTATCAAGAGTGCATGAAATGTGCTTACAACAAACATCTCAAATAATGCCATTTTAATATTGGTGACCTCCTCCTAAAAGTAAATCAAAACGTCACTACTCTAGAATGGAGCCAACATGGAAATTTTTATCTGAACTAGATTAGACCTTACATTATCACGCATAAGTATGGGTCTGGGGCCTATCTATTGGCTTCCCTTAATGGTAAACCGGAGAGTAGCCTCTTAATTTATTACACTTGCAGCCATTCTACTATTAGCATACCTACTCTTGTAAACTTAGTCATCCATCCATTATTATTTATTTCCATCTTTTATTGTAATGATCTAGAATTTTTCCGTCTACTGTCACTTTCTTATATATGACCTTGAATATGGGAACCATGGCTCTACTCATAGCATATTCCTTATGGGCAAGTATAACATCCATTCACTAAAAAATAAGTGTCCATGACATATTCATTTTTTTAATCTATAAGCCACATCATTATCATATCCATCTTAATATTCTAACTATTCCAAACATCAAATCCATAATCATCACATCATAATTAAATCATTACATACTCACATCTATATCTCAACCATATATATGTGACTAATCAAATATAATCCATTGCATCAATGAAAACCATCACATTTTTACCATTAAATCTAAAACATCACAAATAAAAACCAAATATATATAAACACATCAAGTATCATAACCACAATCACCATATATGTGTGTGTGTGTGTGTGTGTGTGTGTGTGTGTGTGTGTGTGTGTGTGTGTGTGTATATATATATATATATATATATTGTCAGTCCAAAACACATCAATACATCATATGTCACAGGACGTTAACTGTCTTGTATAGATCCAGATACATCACCAACAGTAAAATCTACATTAGACAATCTCAAGTACTTCCCTCCTAGGGAAGGTGCCTCTATCAATCTGTGGACTGCATCGTGACCCTCATCTCATGGTGGTTGTGTCATACTCATTGTGCTCCCAAATGGAGCTAACATGCTAGATACTCTGTGTATCTTCACATCTGAGTTAGCTTATGAGTCACGATATTCACATAGTACCTTTCCTCTACCATTAGTGCCACATATAAACTCGAGGCACACTATCCCTTAAGGCCCCATCTTTCCTTTTACTCCTTGTGATGTAGCTAGCATAGCACTACCTGACTCTATATCTAAACTTTATCTTTTAAGTACAAGGTCTCTCAGGCCTGCAAAACCAATGAAACATGCAACCATCCTCATCATCTAAGTCTCGTCAAAAAACAAAATCAATTAAAAAATCTTCCTCTCATTCCTATTCGATGCTGACCCAAGTCATATAGACACATCTAGATTAGGGTTGACATATTTTTAGGCCCATTCGATGATGACCATGTCCAGTCACCACCAACCACCCCTTGCACCAAACTAAAAATTTGAAAAAATGTAAAAAAAAAAACACACAAAAAATGCTTTAAAACAAGTTATGTTTTAGGCACTTACCATATTGTGGGTCCTCTGGCACTTCCTCACAGCTCCTACAGCCTCCATGTCTCTCTAAGTCTCACTCTCTCTTTATATCCCAGAGCTCTCAATTGTCAACTCGTCGCATGTAAATGAGCTCAGTTAGCCAACCCTTGGGCTTATATAACCCACCAACTATAGTCATTTCCAACCCCATTTAGAATCCATTTTGGAGATCTTGTGTTCATTTTGGGAGCTTTGGATTTATCTTGTCATTACATGCTTAGATCCATCATCATAAATATTTTTTAGCCACCCTCATTGTGTTTTCATGTTTTGTAGTCATCCCAGTGCTTATTCATTGCATTCTGTCACCTTCCATCTTCATTTGCAAGCCATCATTTTTCCCATTTCACTCGTCTAAGTCTAGATAATCCCCAATCATTTTCGAACCTACCCATTCATCGTCAACCCAACCTATTTTCATATGATTTATCATTTGTTTTTGTAATTTTCTTGCATCCTTTATGTTTCCACTTATTCCAGACTTTCTACAGGTTTTTGTTGATCATCAGACTGCATTATCAACTTCAGATCCAGCTATAGGAGGAATTGCAGGGTTATTTTTGTACATTTTCTTCTCATCTAGCCCTGGTCGTCGTCGACTAGCCTTCTGTAGTCTCGGGTCACCATCGACCCCTATCAAGTTTGATTTATTTTGTCATTTTTAGATCAAATCCACGTTTATCATCTTAGATCCATCTTTCAATTTTTGTTTTCCTATAATTCTGCATATAGGCTGCATCCAATTTCTCAATATCCAATTTTTATTTCATCTTATTTACAAGAGGGTTGACATCCATCCTAGAAAGCTCACACTTCTCTTAACCATATTTTTCAGGAAACCCTCCATCCTATCTACCAATCCATTTTTCTTCTTAGTCTTCTTTTTTGTGCAAGTCACTTAGCTCATAGTGAAGAGGGGTTCATATTGCACCTGTATCCATCCATCTCATCCTAAGGTACCATAAACCCTTCATATTTGGAGTTGTTTGTTTCCTTTTATAACTAGTTCACTAATCTGAATAGGAATGAAGAAACTTGGTCAACAATAAGAGCACCCCGAAGGCTTTCCTTGGAGGCTTTGTTAGTCAACGCAATATGTGAGATCAATGAATATAGAGAGTTTTTTAATCATAATTTAAAGATGAAGGAGAAGAAGAATGTGCTTGGATCAGTTTTTGTGAATCAACACTTGACAATGAAGAATCCACATATAGTTAATCGTATATGGCGTTCACTTGATTGTAAAAGGATAAAGAAATCCCTTCTTATGTTACCCAAGCAAGGAAATTGAATCCTCAAATGGTGACTTTGAGAAGAACAACAACAAAAGGAGGATCATCGAATTCCACTTCAGTGAGGTCAGCTGGGAAGAATCGCGAGGTCACTCCAACTAAGAATCATTTTTCTTCTTAAAGTAAGTATCCTTAAACTTCTCTTGAAAAAATAGTTTCTGTAAATCCTAAGAATATCCATGTCAAATCTGCCACAACCTCTGATGTTCCTACCACTTCTTCATTTTTGACATTGTTGACCATTTTAAAATATCCACAATCTAAATTTCTGAATTTGAGTACTTGACAACTCATCCCAAGAAACTTGAGAAACTTGTGTAACATATCAAAGGAAGTGGCTCTATTCTAAAGATGCCACCACTAAAGAACCACCTCATGCATTTCAATCCACTCCATCTCTGAAATTTATTTCCTCCACACCCTCCACCTCTAGGAAGGTAGAACATTTCTACATATCCTTATTATTCAACAGGTATAAACTAAACAATTACATCATTGACTCTAGTGACTCGGATAACGTCATGCCTAAAAAAATTTATTAAATCCCT
Source organism: Taxus chinensis (assembly GCA_019776745.2). Lineage (NCBI taxonomy): Eukaryota > Viridiplantae > Streptophyta > Pinopsida > Cupressales > Taxaceae > Taxus > Taxus chinensis. The sequence continues at coordinate 14,034,763 of CM034150.1, forward strand.
CAGCCTCTCCCTTTCCCATACCTCTAGCTAGTGTCTCTCCATGGAAATAAAATAAGTTACCCTTCTGGGTCAGATCAAGGATGTCGAGGTAGCATTGGTAGATTTTCCCGACAAGAAAATCTCAATGATGATCCTTCTAGCAAACATACTTTCCACTTATGGTATGTTGTTGGGCCGAAGCTTCTATCGAGATGTTAGAGGAGATATGTAGCTAGATTGGTCGCATGCCACCATCCCGGTCAATGAAAAAAGAAATAAATTACTTCATATCAGAAAAATGAAGTATACTGTGCAAAAAATAGATTACCCGGTAGTAAATATCCCTTGTCAAAATTCTAAATCGTGCAACTTTTTCATGACCTTTGAGGATGATCTTAGGCTGCCCATATTGGTGGAGGAATATTTGAGCATCATGGATCCGATAAAATAAAATCATGATGGTTTGATGAAATCATAGTTTGAGAGTGTGTACTTCTCATGGGATGAGAGCATAAACAAAGTTTCTCCATTAGATGCTAATGATGGTGATGAGGACCTTGATTTTCAATTGTAGACACAAAATCACGTACTTCGGTACATTTCTAATTCCTAAAAGCATGCTAGCATTTACATGATTTCTAAGCAAGGAAACTAGTAATTGACAACTCTCTTTAGCCTCTTTTCTTTGTCTATTGTTTTCTCTTTGGTCTTACACACCCTACAGCCCGGTCAAACTTACCTTCCTTATCTTTTATGGCTTCAGAAACCAGTGCCCAACCAGAAAGAAATTCCCAGGCGCCCCTGACCCTTATCTACCTTATTCGTTATTTTTGGGTCTCTTTTATCTTTTGGGAATATTTTTCACTTATCGGTCAGCCTTCCAGTTTTCTATTATAAAATGCAAACAAGGGAATCATATAAATACATAGTTATGTGTTCAAAATCAAGCACCAAGCATTGAGCATTATTATCATCACCTAAGCTTGCATTCCAAAGGCACTAAAGCACTTCAAAGGCATCCATCTAACATCCATTCAAGGGACAAGGGTTGTTATTTTTTGTACACTACAGAGGAAGGGGAAGTTTATTCTACTCCATCCACACATGTTATACATTTCTACATTTTAGATCTAACACACTATCATTTGTGGAACTTGGAAAATGGCATCCTAGGGCATCATTTCTACACACGCTCATAAGAAGTATATGGAGTCTGAGATGTAGTGCAATACTTGGTCATAAGTTCACTCTTGGGGTGACCGTCAGGGTCAATCCAAATCCCCATTCTATATTTTCCTTTTTAGGTTTGATGCAGTTTGTGGGCTTATGTAGGTGAACTTCTCTTTTTTAGGTTACAGGTACCTTCATAGGTACAAGAGAGAACATCAAGTGATCAACAGGTAATAATTACGACACCCTAGTGACACAACAGAAAGAGGATCTAGATATTTTGCATAGTCACAAGTGTAAATATCTAGTCATCAATGCCTAGGTGCCCCTGTCCTGTTGTGGGTGGCCCTGCCCAACCTTTTTCATGAGCTCCATAATATATAAAGGTCATATATGACATTGCTCACATCATGTTTAGGACTATCCCTACTCAGATCACTTCTAGATTATGTGTAAACCAACTAATTCATCTTGTCTCCATACTTTTCTTCAGGTTGTAATACTCTACATCTTAGTTATCTTGTGTCATTATTATAATTTATCATTTATACATCATTTATTTTAGTAGTTACTCTGCAATCAGATTTAATTAATTCAAATTAAATTAAATCGAAAACAAAGCAATCTTGAAGTGATTAACAATGTAGATCAAGAATGAGTAATGCTCAACAATGTTTTGACATGTAACTTTAATGTTTCCAATCATGTTCTTGAGGCTCGGTATGAGTTTCCGCTTGATGAGTATTTTGGTGACTTCGAAAGCTTCTCTTTCTCGTTGGAAGAAGATGACAAGAAATGTAAAAATGGAAACATTTTTCTGCCTCTCGAATGTGAACCTATTCAAGGAGATGATGATTTCATCATGGAAATGGATTTATTGGTTCTTGGTGATCAATATTGGGAGAATAATGATGACAACATTTCAAATCTGATGTTGTGATCATTCCCTTTTCATGAGGACAGAAACATTCTTGAAGAAAAATGGAGAAATGGAGTTGTTAGTGCAAATTCACAGCACCCCCAAATCAACCCTCAGATCTGCTGTAGAAAAATGGTCGATTTGGTGTGAATGCACAACATGGAGTTTTCCCTAAGTGTGAGACCTTGCAAATTGGGAAAACTCTCCAAATTTAGGTTGGTTCCTACTCCTCTGTTTAGGTGTATGCATGTAATTTTTGGAGAGCTTCTGATTCAAAATTCCTACTCTAAAACTACCAAAGAGACAGGGTGAGAGAAAACATGGAAATGGAAACAAAACTAAGAAAAACAAAACAAACGGTGAAACACCAAAGGAGTGTAGAACTCGTTTTGCAAAATAGACATAGATCATGAAGATGCAATACCAAAACATGCATAGATTACTAGAATGCAATGAAGGATGAGACGATAATAATAAATGCATGAGAGGATTGAAAATCGATCACAGAACATACATTATCATTTCCAAGTTTGATACAATACATTGCAATAGCAAGGAGACAAAAAACGTGTTGTAGTCTTCATGGGAGGTCTAAAACTCCTTCAAATCCACCTGCTAAGGAGAAAAGAAGAGTTTGCAGAAGTAATAACATCCAACATGACAAAATGAGCCAAATATGGCTTTTAATCGATGAAAAAATAGAACGGAGGAGAGAGAAACGTGGGAAATCCATTTTTTACACCCACCAACTGATAGCATCCATTAAAATGGCAAGGGCACCTTCACAAATCCATTTTCCAATCTATTCGACCATGCTGGAGAAAAATGGGTGCCATACTACATTAATTTTCGGTGGTTGGATGTCTGTTATGCATTTTTCCCATGCCCGTGACTTTTCTTCAATTTTCTCCCTCTAAATTTGCCCAAAACTCAAAATTTCAGCTTCTATGATGTAAAGGGTGTTGATAGCTTTCCAATGATACCAAATTTGATGAATTTTGACCACTGGATCGAAAGATATGACCTTTTGAAATTTTACGGCCAAATTAGTGCAAAATGGTGAAAACAGGTCAAAATTGGGGTCGGCGGGGTCAAACCTTAAATTTTTCCCTTTGATTTCAAATTGGGAAAATTTCCCACAAAAAATACGAACCCCTCTGATGCACTGATAACATGTCATAAAAAATGACACGTGGCGGCCTCTGATTGGCACAGAGTTGTGCTTTTTTTTCTTCCTTCACGGGCCCACGGCCTCAAACTTCACCTTTTGCCCTTTTTTAAAAATTTGTGAAAATTCCCAAACAACTCCACATCCCCACGCTCCCACATGACACGTGTCAGCTTCTATTTCAAGTGAAGCCTTAACCATTTCCCTTTGTCGGATCCGCGGGCCAATTTTTTACTTCAACCTTTTTGCCCAAAAATGGTTAAGTGGCAAAATTTTCTCCCTGGCCCTGCGAATGTGCATTGTTCCTCCTTGGGACCTGCGGGCTAAAATTTGACTTTGAGAATTTTTCCCCAAAAAGGGCTGAGTTCCAACTTTCTCTCTGCACCTCTGCCGACCCGCCAATTTTCTTAGCAGATTTTCCAACTCCACTCTGTCGGCCCGACACTCCCTAGCAAATTTTCCTCCTTACCTCCGCGGGCCCGTCTAGGGAAAAAAATTCCTCCAAACTCCGTCGAGCCATAACTCAAAAAATACAAGGAGTTAGGAGGACTTCTTTACCTTTCTAGAAAGGTGGAAAAATTCTCTATTTGATGAAATCATACCCAGAAAATTTTGAATCCCTGAAGTGTCAAAAAAATCATTTTAAGTACCAGTAAAGGAAAAGGAGGAGGAGTTAGCCAAAAATAAGCATGGGCTTATTTTGGATAACACTTTTGGCGACTCAAAGGGGTCATCTACCTACTAGATGAAAATACGAGCAGCCTTGAAGCATCAATTGGGCATGGAGTCATGACAGATATCCTGATAACTGATCTTCACTTGAAAACTTCCCTTTTAAGCCTCTTGGAAACCACTGAAAACTGAAACCGATTGTGACCAAATGCCAAGACAATGCACTGTGCAAGAGCAAAACCAGCACCAAAAAAACTATGTACAAACATGAAAATCATACATACCCCAAGTGGGATATACAGAGTGTGCACAAGCACTTCTTTTGTAAAAAACAAACCTATCTACTCTACTTTGACCGGAGGCAAAGGTGAGCTAAACAAAGCCTGCAACTGGCAGGGAGAAATAGCTTCCCTTCCTCAAAAGTGGCAGCCATGCAACTGATTTGGCACTGAACATAGCTGGTTAGATGAGTGAAAAACTAACAATAAGCTGGTCCTCCACCCAAATCATCAAGGTATCAGCATTAATGGAAAATACCTCCTCAAACTGACCTGCCTTGGACTCCTAGAGGTATTGATGGTGACCCTTGGTACTTTGATGCTCATCCTCATGCCTTGAAGTAGGCATGACTAGTTTTGGCTTCTCCTTTGGCTCCAATGAAGCCAAGTACCTAATTGGGCACGGTATGATCCTTTGGATGTGCCCATTTCTCTGAAATTCAACTCCAAAAGTGGAGTCTTCTTGTGGACCTTCTTGGGTGGATGGTGTGGAAGAAGTGATGAAAATCTCTTGTTCTTTCCCTTCCTTTTCCCATGAAGCACATAGAAGATTTAAATCTTCCAATATTGGTTCTAAAAGGCTGTTACAAAATGCAAGATGTTGTCCTTGAATTCTCTCTTCCATGGCAACAGGTTCTTGTTGTTGGAGGATGAATGATGGAGCAATAAATGTTGTGATTTCCATGGGCTCTTCTCCATCAAAGTAATCCTCCAGGTCAGATAGATAATCTACCTCTTTGTTGTCTTGTTTCATGTGTTCAACCTCCTCCATGGTGTTCTTTTGATCTACAACTTGGTCACCATGGTTCTCTTCATTCTCAGAGATGAACTTTGAAATACAAAACTTTTCTTTAACATTAGAACTTGAAGAGGATGAAGTGGGCGGAAGAACTGAAGGTTCTTCTATGGCCTATGTTATGATCCTCATGTGTGGATTTCACTAACACCTCAAGATTTTGGTGTAACGGTTCATTACATTTGGTATCAGAGTGACCACATGTGTTTGAATCCCACTCGGTTGGTTACATTGTGTAGTTGAGGCCCGTGGGGCGCGTAAACGTCAGTGAAGCGGGGCTCATACGTATGGGAGTGCGGGTGAAAACCCAGCCCGAGTCGGGCTCTACGGAAGCATGGTGGGATGTTATGATCCTCATTTGTGGATTTCACTAACACCTCGAGGTTTTGGTGTAACGGTTTTAGATGAAGTGGGAGGAAGAACTGAAGGTTCTTCTATGGCCTATTCTACACTTGGGGCCTCTGAAACTATATGGTCCTCCTCCACAACTAGAATGTACTCCTCTATAGGCTTGACCAATAAGGGAACCTTTGCAAACTCAAAATTAGCAGTCCAACTCTTCAAATTTTCTATCATTTCTTCTCTGTTGGGTTCCTCTGTTTCATGTTCTCCTTGGCTGGTTTTTTTATTGTTTTCTTCCCAACATGGACTTGGGAAGGCAAGAAGAGTGATAGGTGGGGAAGGCATTTCTTTTGGCTCTTGTAGAAGGGAATTGGATTTGGAAGGGAAAAGGGTAGAGAAACTGAGGTGAGGTGGAAGACTAGGGCATGGAGGGATGAAACTAACACTTGGGGCAGCAACTAAGGGGCTTGACTCTTGATCATGATGAAATGGTAAAGCTTGAGAGGGTGAAAAAGAAAGACAAGGAGCTATTGAATGACTTACCCATTGAAAAGGTTGATTTAGACTTTGCTCATATGCTTCTATCTCCACAGTCCATTGTGCAAGTTGGGGCAGAATTTCAAGCATGAAGTTCACCTTCTCCTGAGGGCTGTAATGTCTTGGAAAAGGGCCTCCCCATGGACAGGGTGATCTAAAATCAATCTGAAATGCCTTCATTTTTGCTATGCCCCTTGATTGCACCATGTTTGCCTCCATCTTTTGGATTTTCTCCAACAAATCTGCATTCTCCATTTGGTTGTTGTCATTATATGCATATCCCTTTTCCTGATAAGCTTCATAGCCAAACTGGTTTTGGCATTGCTCATATGGGTATGCATATTGGTTTTAAATCTAATCAAAATGCTGATCTGGAGGATTTGAGAAGTATGTTTGAGGTGGAATGCATTTTTGTTGGTGTAAGTTTGAATTCCATGGTGGAAATGAAGTCATGATTGCAAAACTTCATGGAATTGAAGAAAATGAAAAGATGTGGAAAGAAAGATGAATGAAGATAGATGAAAACGAATGGAAAGAAGATTTGCAACTTCAAAGATGGGTTGCTGATCAGATGGAGTCACCAGATGTGTTTTTGAATATTCCTCCAAAGGCTGAATCTTTAACAGGAACACACCAATTTATCAAAAATAAACTAAATACCTCTTAGGTCCCACCAAGCGTGCAAAAACTATTAGTGCAAATTCACAGCACCCCCAAATCGACTCTCAGATCTGCTATAGACAAATGGTCAATTTGGTGTGAATGCACAACATGGATTTTTTCCTAAGTGTGGGACCTTGCAAATAGGGAAAACTCTCCAGATTGAGGTTGGTTCCTACTCCTCTATTTAGGTGTATGCATGTAATTTTTGTAGAACTTCTAATTCAAAATTCCTACTCTAAAACTACCAAGGAGACATGGTGAGAGAAAACATGGAAATGGAAACAAAACTAAGAAAAAAAACAAACGGTGATACACCAAAGGAGTGCTAAAATTCTTGTTTTACAAAATAGACATAGATCATGGAGATGCAACACCAAAACATGCACAGATTACCAAAATGTAATGAAGGATCAGAAGACAATAATAAATGCATGAGAGGATTGAAAATCGATCACAGAACATACATTATCATTTCAAAGTTTGATACAATACATTAAAATAGCAAGGAGGCAAAAAATGTGTTATAATCTTCATGGGAGGTTTGAAACTCCTTTAAATTCACCACCTGTTAAGGAGAAAAGAAGAGCTTGCAGAAGCAAGAACATCCAACATTACAAAATGAGCCAAATCCAGCTTTTAATCGATGAAAAAATAGAACGGAGGAGAGAGAAATGTGAGGAATCCATTTTTTGCACCCACCAACCAACAACATCCATTTAAATGGCAAGGTTAGCTTCACAAATCCATTAATATTTGGTGGTTGGATGTCTGTTATGTATTTTTTCTCGTGTCCAGGAATTTTCTTCATTTTTCTCCCTCTTACTTTGTCCAAAACTCAAAATTGAAGCTTACATAGCGTAGAGGGCATTGATAGATTTCTAATGATACTAAATTTGATGAATTTCGACCATTGGATCGAAAGATATGACCTTTTGAAATTTTGTGGCCAAATTAGGGCAAAAATGGTGAAAAAAAGGTCAAAATTTGGGTCGGCAGGGTCAAACCTTAAATTTTTCCCTTTGATTTCAAATTAGGAAAATTTCCTAAAAAGAATCCATGCCCCACTGATGTGTTGATGATGTGTCATAAAAATGACACGTGGCGGCCTCTGATTGGCATAAATGTGTGCTTCGTTTTCTTCCTTCAAGGGCCCACAACCTCAAACTTTGCCTTTTGCCCTTTTTAAAAAATTTGTGAAAATTCCCAAACAACTCCGCGTCCCTACACTCCCGCATGACTCATGTCAGCTTCTATTTCGAGTGGAGCCTTAACCATTTCCCTTTTTCGGATCCACAGGCCAATTTTTTACTTTAACCTTTTTTTCCCAAAAAAGGTTAAGTGGTAAAATTTTCTCCCTGGCTCCGCAAATGCGCATTGTTCCTCCTTGGGACCTGTGGGCTAAAATTTGACTTTGAGCATTTTTCCCCAAAAAGGGCTAAGTTCCAAATTTCTCTCCACACCTCCGCCGACCTGCCAATTTCCTTGGAAAATTTTCCAACTCCGCTCTGCCAGCCCGAGACTCCCTGGCAAATTTTCCTCCTTACCTCCGCGGACCCACCTAGGGAAAATTTTCCCTCCAAACTCTGTCGAGCCATAACTCAAAAAATACCAGGAGTTAGGAGGAATTCTTTACCTTTCTGGAAAGGTGGAAAAATTATCTATCTGATGAAATCATACCCAGAAAATTTTGAGTCCCTGAAGCATGTAAAAAGTTTATTTTAAGAACCAGTAAAGGAAACGGAGGAGGAGTTAGCCACAAATAAGCATGGGCTTATTTTGGATAATAGGAGTGTTGCTTGGTCTTAAGGTAGATTTTTTTCAAGATGGAAGCATTCTCAATAAAATTCAACCTTTCAATGCTTACTCTACCCATGAGAATGATGCTTTTAACATAAAAATGGAGGAAAAAGCCCAAAATGGACAAAGATAAGAAGATGACAGTTTCCATGATGTATGCCCAATATTGAGATCATTCTCTTTCCAAGTGAATGATGCAATGTACATGCCACACTGGATAGGGCAACATGTTGTGAAAAATCAAGAGTCTAAGAAAGATGATTTCTTGATCCAATTAAGAAATTGAGAAAATTAAGAGGCTAGTGACAATGATGAGGTTTTCAATACATCTGTCAAGAATCAACCCATGGAGGTTATGGTCATGAATCAGATGCACAATGAAAAACAAATGTCATGGTATGCAAAGCATAAGTCAATTATAATCAAGAATCATCTTCATGGAAGTGGCAAAAAATTAGCAAATGGAACGAACATAAGAATCAAGGAGAGGTTGGAAAGAAATTTTGAAAGTGACAAAGGCAATGAATTGGACAGGTGGATCCTCAATTACACTAGAAATATTACTAGATCTATCAATAATTTGAGGAGAGGTCTATACTTCTATGAACCCATTAATGTATTTGTAAAATAAAGGCATCTGGTGATAACCGTTTAAGGGTAGGCACACGGTTCAAGTAAGTGCTTCAATGAAAGTGGGTTATCCCTTGCATGTACTTAGATGAATTAGGTTGTTTTCATTTTGTTTTTCCTATTTATTTTAATGTTTCCCTTGTGTTACATAATCTTTTCTTTTGGAACCCTTCTCGTCTTATGTGTTTTTTCTTGTCATGTGTGTGTGTTCAAGAAAGGAAGTTGTGTTGTATATCTCTGTGGTGAATCTGTAAATCCCAATGGATAAAGCACGAATCCACAATGTGTATTGAGATTATGGAGTTCATGCTTATCATTTCCTCACGTCATTTGATCCATAACAAGTCCCCAAGATAGATTTAGTTATTTTCATGTAAATGTGTAACATGAAAATTTTAAATTTTCAAGCATGAAAATGGACCCAAGTGTAAAAATTTGCTCAAAATCCCCTCCTGAGTCATCATTTGGATCATCCTGCCTTCTGTGTCATGACCCCTACATCCTTGAAAATATTTATAGTGTGATGTACATCCTTCCCAAGTGTCTAACATGTGTTCATGAGGTCACTCAATCCATTCGATGTAATGTTTTCAAAAGAGGAAATTTGTACTAAGCCTAGAAAGGTTATTCCCTAGCCTATCTGAGGCTGGTGTGCACCCCTAGGGTTTGAACAAGAAGTATAAATTCATATGAAGATGTTATGGAATATTTTTAATGTCATTAGAACATTTTTAGGGATATTTGGGAAAATTTCAAAGGTTTTGAAGCAAGAACAGGGAAAGCAGGTTTTAGAGGCTTAAAGAGCTTAGAGTGGAAAAAGGTACCTAAACTTAAAAGGAGGATTTCAAGAGCTTCTAGATGAGTCAAGAGGAAAAAAATATACCTTCATAAATCTTAGATAATCCTCTATGTTATGGATTTCTCACATATTTCACAAGACCTAAGCGCTTCTCTGTCCAGACCAATCTCAGCAGACTCACGTGGCGGTCCCGAATGTAAAATAAGTATTTTTGACTAAGGGGGGGAATTAAATCTTTAAAATCATCCAATTGATCTCAAAATTGTCTTAGGAGTAAAATTGATACAAAATTTCACCCAAAAATTGTTAGAGTAGGTATTAACCTTAGCTCATGTTCACCTAGGTACTTTATTTACCTTTATTGTATTTATCCTCACCCACTTATGTGTGTGGATATTTTCTTTTATTTATTTAGATATTAGGGGGATATTATCTAGTTGTTAGGTATATTTATTTCCTTGATCTATGGTATTGACTAGATCATTGTTGTCTAGTTCTCTCATAAATCTATGGACTTAACTTGTTCTTTGATGACTAGTTCTTTCCATGATTTATGGCTTGATCTACGACCTTGACTAGTTCTTAGATTGTTATTCCTTGCCTATATAAGCAATTCCCATTCTCATTGTATTTCATTGAGTTCCATAATAATATATGATATTGTTGTTTATTTGTTTGTGAAGGTTTTATGTAAAGTTATTATGGCGAATTGCTTTCATCTTATTGATTGTGGTATTTGATTAGCATCTATGTTCTTGGCTTGGTACGATATGATTATCACTCCTTTCATGGTATCAGATCAATAGATGACGTAGACATCCATATTCTCTCTTGTTGGGGAGGTATTCTAGTGAAGCCCAGTGTTAGTTTGTTAGTGTTCGAGTAGTTGATTTTGGTAACTCATACAGATCTGTGGTGTCACTCTAGTCATTCAGCAGTATGGGAGGGTATGGTGTTGATACTGATTCTTTGGGTTTCGTGTCCTTTCCTTATTACATGTTGATACTAATTATTCAGGTTTCATGTCCTTTTCTTGTTACCTTGGCTTTTCTTGGATCGTGACACTCCTATTAATTTGGATCTCATTTCATTGCCTTGTTTTCTTGGTTGTTCTTGGATCATGGCACACCTATTTGTAGCAGTTGATCAAATTATGTTTGGTTTTTTTTTGCACTTTCGACATCACTCTATTGATAGTATTCTTGCATGGATATATTTTGGTGAAGCCCAGTCTTAGTTGTTTTTGAGTTCTATGATCGAACAGTGGATTTAGACCACAATGCGCACTAAACTTCTTCAGCATTGTACGAGTTTTTGGAGCTGAGCTTCTGAGGATATCTTGCAGTGGGATTTTTTTCTCTCTACTTTGTAATTACTAGTTTTGGGTACCTTGCGATGTCTATTTTTTCCAATTGTTGTATGTGGGTACCTCATCAGGCCTTGTTGTCAGGACCCACCTTCTTTTCCACCCACCTAAGCTATGCTTGCTAGGGAAGAATCAAAATTGTCTCACCTTGAGTCTTCCACCTCTTAGAAGGCATTAGTTGCATCTAATCCTAAGGGCAAGGGAAAACCAAATAGTAAAACCAAATCCACACCTTCTCCATCTCAAAATGCTCCTAAACCCAAAGAAATCAACTCAAAACCCAAGAAGTCTTCTAAATCCAAGAATAAGTCTAGTCGTTCATGTTCTTTTTTGGGGGGTAGTAATCATGAAGAACATAGGTGTTATAAGCAAATACAAGCCTTAGAGGATGTAGTCATGAAACAAAAAAATTCTATCTCCACACCATCTCCTTCTAATCAGCATGACAAAGCACTTAATTTTTTTAGGAGATCTCAGTCACCACTTGTTGATAGTTTGGTTATAGATTCTCGTGCTTCTCATCACATGACTTCTTCCAAGAAGTCTTTTGTTTCTCTAGGTTTGAGTTATATTTCCAAAACTAAGGTTGGAGATTATTCCTTTCTTTTTGTTAAAGGAAAAGGCTATATACAAATTGATGGTGGCAATATCCAAGATGTACTATATGTTCCTAACATCACTACAAATTTACTTTCTGTATATCAAATTTGTCATTCTGGTCAAGGAAAAATAATGACTTTTACACCACATGGAGTAGAAGTACGAACTTTGTTGGAGCCTCATTCACTAGTCTCTCAGGGTATTTTTGATCATAGTTCTATACTATATCACTTTGAGGGTTTTGATGACACTTCTTATATAGTGACAGGATTGGTTTCTCATGCAGATTCGAAGAGTAAGCTTTGGCATGAAAGATTTGGACATCTCAATTACAAATATTTAAAGGAGTTGAGCACTCATGGTATGGTAGATGGTCTTCCTAGATCTTCTTGTCTTGAGGGATTTTTTCATGGTTGTGCATTAGGGAAACAACACCAAGATCCTTTTCCTAATAATTTGTCTAAGACAGCTTCTTCACCATTTGAGCTTGTGCATAGTGACTTGATGGTTTTTCCTACCCCATCTTTCAATGGAGCTAAGTATGCACTTACGTTTATTGATAATTTCTTGAGGCGTACTTGGGTTTATTTTCTCAAGTAAAAAAGTGATGTTTTTTCACATTTCAAATTCTTCAAGGCTTTGGTCAAGAAAAAATCTTCTAGTAGCATAAATAACCTTCATACTCATAATGGGGGGAAGTACTTCAGCAATGAGCTTTCTAAATTTTTGGCAACTCAAGGCATTATTCACTAGCATTATGTTCCTCATACTCCACAACAGAATGGATTAGCAGAAAGGAAGAATAGAACTTTAAAGGAGATGGCTAACTATATGATGCATTCTAGAGATTTACCTCCTATTTATTGGGTAGAAGAAGTTAATTGTGCCAACTATATTCAGATTCACACACCACACAGAGCACTTGAGCATTTGACTTTAGACGAAGCTTGGTCCAACACTAATCTAGATGTCTCATTTTTTTTAGTCTTTCGGAGTCATGCTTGGGCCTTTGTGCTAAAGAAGAAAAGGAAATATTTGGATAAGAAGAGTAAACCCTTGATCTTTATAGGGTATTGTGAGGACATGAGAGCTTATCATCTTTTAGATCCTGATACACATGATGTTATTTTTTGAACACATGTTTAGTTTGATGAGCACTTCACTCCTCATGATTCTTAATCTTCTTCCATGCCTCCTTCTTCTTCATCTCATCTTGAGGATCCTTTCTTTGAGGAGATTGATGAGGAGGTTATAGATTCCATTGAGGATCTTATTCCCACTGATGTTGTCACTGTGCCTAAGTGGTCTCGTACTATAGTTTCTAAGGCAGCACCTTTCATAGAGGATATTCTACCCACTAGGCATCATCACGCACATTCTACAAATTTTGGACTTTTGTGTCAGGCAGTTTCTAAGGATCCACAGTCTTTTTCAAAGGCTCATGGGATACATCAGTGGGATGATGTGATGGAAGCTGAGTATTCTTCTTTAATGAAGATTAATACTTAGGACTTGGTATCTCTTCCTAAAGGAAGAAATATGGTTAGGTGTAAGTGGGTATACTGAACCAAATACACAGCTGATGGGTCCATTGACAATTATAAGGCTTGTCTTGTTACAAAGGGTTTTTCACAAGTTGAAGGTATTGATTACTCTAAGATTTTTACACCCATTGTTAAGATGGATTTTGTACGCCTTGTACTTGATATTACTGCATCATAGGGGTGGCTCGTATACCAGATGGACATGAAGAGTGCATTCTTACATAGATATCTACAAGAGGAAATATACATGGAGCAGTCAGCTAGATTTTTTCGGGATTCTTCTCTTATTTGTAGGCTCTGAAGGTATCTCTATGGTCTTAAACAAGTCCCTTGACCTTGGTATGAGAAGATGGATTCTTTTCTTCTATCTACTAGTTTTGTTTGTTTCCACTCTGATCATATAGTGTATCTCCAGCATGTTGGTGAGGATATTTTGATAGTTTTCTTGTCTGTTGATGATTTGTTACTTACTAACAGATCTTCTTCCCACATTCAGAGTATTCAAAGGGCTCTTTCTACATAGTTTGACATGACAGATCTTGGGCTATTCCATTATTTCCTTGGTTTACAGATTTCTCAGATAGATTCAGGGATTCATTTGAGTCAGAAAAAGTACACCCATGATCGTCTTCGGCGCTTCGATATGGCTGATTGCAAGCCAAGTCCATCTCCTTTTTAGTCTGAAGTTACTCTTACTTCCACATGAACCACACCACTTTGTGATCCTACATTATATAGGAAATTGGTTGGGAGTTTCATGTACTTGACCCATACTTGCCCTAATATTTCATTTGTAGTAGGGCTTGTATCTTGGTTTTCACATTCTCCTCATAGTAGTCATTGGGAGGCTACTAAAAGGATTTTGTGCTATTTGCATGACACTTCCCACTTTGGCCTACACTACACTAGGGGTTCTACTCATTTGGTTGGGTATACAGATTTAGATTGGGTAGGTTTTATTGATGACAGGCGATCCACTTCTGGCTATATTTTTTGTCTTAGTTCTTCTCTAGTTGTTTGGGCATGAAAAAAGCAACAAGCTATTGCACTTTCATCTTCAGAGGCAGAGTGTAGGGCAGAAGTTACAATGAGTCAGTAGATCTTTGGCTTTGACAATTATTGACAGACTTTGGATTCCCACAGGCTTCACCGACTGTACTTTGGTATGACAACCAAAGTCTAATTCACATTTCTCGCAACTCAGTTGAGCACAACGGACCAAGCATATTGAGAAACACATCCACTTCATTCATCACCACATTTAGGATGGAGTTCTTTTCTTGGAGTACATTCCAACTCAGCAGGAGGTTGCAGACATCTTTAAAAAGCCTTTTACATCACCTCGCTACCTTGAGTTGCATTAAATGCTTGGGGTTTCAGAATTTGTTCTTTGGGGTGTTCATGACAACATCTTCCTCCTTCTTCTTCTTCTTTCTCTTTCCTTCTAGCAGGATTCTTTCCTTCTTTTGGTTTGATATTTCTTTATGGATATATTGTACATAAGTACCTCATTAGGCCTAGCTGTCGGGACTCATACTATGGACATGCCACTTCTATTTTGGCCCCTAGCTTCACTTGAGGGGGGTGTTAGAGTAGGTATTTACCTTAGCTCATGTTCACCTAGGTACTTTATTTACCTTTATTGTATTTATTGTGTGTGGATATTTCCTTTTATTTATTTAGTTATTAGGGGGATATTATCTAGTTGTTAGTTATAGTTCTTTCCTTTATCTATGGTATTGACTAGATCCTTGATGTCTAGTTCTCTCATAAATCTATGGACTTAACTAGTTCTTTGATGACTAGTTTTTTCCATGATTTATGGCTTGATCTATGACCTTGACTGGTTCTTAGATTTGTATTCCTTGCATATATAAGCAAGACCCATTCTCATTTTATTTCATTGAGTTCCATAATAATATATGATATTGATATTCATTGATTTGCAAAGGTTTTATGTAAATTTATTCTAGCGAATTGCTTTCATCTTATTGATTGTGGTGTTTGATTAGCATCTATGTTCTTGGCTTGGTACGATCTAATTATAGTTCCTTTTTAAAATACCTTCTACAACTCCAAGAAATTTGGTTTCATGGTTTCAGGAGTTAGTCAAATTCGTAATTGGAAGCCTGGCATATTTAGGTGTTCGGATTGTCCTGACTATTCCACCTAACCCAAATTTCTAGGACAATGGGGACAGTGGGGATAGTAGGGACAATAAAATGCACCCTACCCCTAAATTGAATCCCATAGACCCTCATGTGACTTTATTCCTCCTCGATAAAGTGTTAAGTGATTATGAATGTGATTTTGGCTAAGTTTTGGCTTTCTTACCCTTGGGCACATTTTTCTACCTCAACTGTCCCAACTTCCTAGAACATGCAAGATAGTTGGGATAGTAAAATTTTCCCCACCCTTATCCAGTGCTCATATTTATTCCATAGGGATCCAAATTGACTCTACTTCATCAAATCATTCATCACAAAGAAGGAAAATAAATACATGGAGGTTCTATCTTTATAGTAACAAATCACCACTCTATGTAAAGTGGAAGTTACAGAACCGCCGCCCAACCAGGGTGGCAGTCTTGAGACCATCGTTCTGCATTGGGCGGTGGTCCCGGCTCTTTCCAACAGAAAATAAAAAAACATGAAACGAATAGCCTCAGAATTTGAAAGGTTGTTTTTGTCTCTTCTCCTCCATGCCCTTTCCCATTCTCCAGTGCATAGGAGGACATGAGAAAGGCTATAAATACATTTTTGTAGAAGATCCAGTCCTAAGACCGTCATTCTGCATTGGGCGGTGGTCTTGGATCTTTCCGAAAAAAAATAAAAAAACATGAAATGAATAGCCTCATAATTTGAAAGGTTTTTTTTTGTCTTTCTCCTCCATGACATTTCCCATTCTCCAATACACAGGAGGACATGAGAAAGGATATAAATACATTTTTGTAGAAGAGAACAAGATCAATGAAGCATGAAAGCAAATGAGAAAGAAGTTCTTAGTGCTAGAATTTTGTTTTGTAGAAGGACGAAGTGTTGAGACAAAGCAAGCAAGTAATTGGGAGGAAGTCTGAGATATTATCTACTTCTCTTTCATACTTATTGTAATTTTTGTAATTATTGTTTGAATTGGCCAATAAAAGTGGGAAGAAAGAGAAATTGCCCTTACCGACTGGTTTTTCCTCCTCTAGAGGTTTCCAGGATATAAATTTTTGGTGTTTGTGAGTTTATATTCTTTCCTTTCCTACAATTGTGGATTCTAAGCATAAGAAAAATTCATTCACTAGTTATCTCTGTCATTTTCTAATAGAAAGTAAAACATCAACGTTTAATTTTGTATTCTGTGGATAATTACAAAGTCGAAGAATTTACAGATCATTTTAGTATCAGAGCTAAGAAGTATCCAAGACTGTGGTATTCATTCTTGGATTTGTATGACAGTGACAAGATCTAAAGGTGAAGAGGCTTTACCTTGTGATCCAAAAATTTCTACAAGGAAGTGGAAATGGAGAATTCAAGGATATATGGAGGAAGAGAACTTGGTCCGTAGAATCGTGATACTGGATACCATGATGGATAGGATGTTTAGAAGGAAAGAAGAACTTGTAGATTTGCAAAAGACAGCTTCTGTCAAGAAAAACTCCATGGACTCAGTGGTTCGAGGCTTAGTTGAAAAGTTTGGCATAGGGAGAAACCACCATGAGGAAGATTATGGGGAAGAGCATGAAGAAAAGACTTCAAATGTAAGAGAAAAGGTAAAATCTAACCATACTCCTTTTAAAGTTGAGATGAAAGTTGAGATTAAAATCTTTTAAGGACAAGTAGATGCATAGTTTCTCAATAAATGGTTAAAACAATTAGAAGTCTACTTTAGCGTCCATAATGTCACTGAGGCATAGAAGATCACCTTTGCACGTCTCAAAATGGAGGGACACACTCTAGTTTGGTGGGAAACCCATCTAACCACTTGTGAAAAGAAGAAATGTCCTATTGTAAAATATTGGAAAAAATTTAAATAATTACTTAGAGCTAACTTCTATCCTATTGGCCACAAGACTGACCAAATGATTAAATGGCAGTATTTTAGATAAGGCAGTGGTCAAAGTGTGTAGGACTATATTACGGAGTTTTAGAGGCATGCCATGTTGCTCAACATGGACTTGGAGGATGAGGATATTTTGACTAAGTACTTGGGAGGAATTCAACCTCACCTTTGAAGAAAATTCATCTCCACAAAGCCCAAAGATCTCAACGAGGCGTGTGTGCAGACATACTACATAGATGATGAAAAGAAGCAAGGAGAAGCAGAGCCAAGGGAAAAGAAGTCGACAAATCAACAGAGAAAAAGAGTATGGGTAAACAAGTAACAAGGGTAAGTGGAAAGGGAAGGGTAAACAAGTTGCCACTACTTTAAATACTTGTAAATATCCCAATAATTTTTGCAAGAACTGTGATATCAATGGTCATATGGATGCTACATGTTAGAAGTTGCATCTGGAGTTACATCCGAAGAACCAAACCAAGGACTCAAAGAGGTCCATTACATTTGTAAAAATAGAAGGGGAGATAGAAATCGAAGATGAATCTAATGTAGACAAAAGGCTTGGATACAAAACCACCCACATGGACAACCAGGAAGAGGAGATGAGTAGACTATTCCAAATCAAAATCCTGATCAAGAGAACTAAGGTAAATGCGTTGGTTCATACCGATTCTCAGTCTAACTTGATTTCTGAAGTAGTTGTAAATAATCTTGGTCTTGAGAATTACGAGCATCCACACCCTTATCCATTGGGTTGGGTGAAGAAGGGTGTTGAAATTCAAGTAACAAAAAGATGTAAGGTCAATTTTGGGATAAATTCCCAATATATTGATGTTTTGGAAGCTGGCGTTATTCCACTTGATGCTTTTGATGTTGTATTCAGGAGTCCTTACTTGTATATTAGGGATGTTATATTTATGATAAGGGAAAATTGGTACAGATGGTTCAAGGATGGGATCAGCTACAACATCTGGGCACACCTGCGTAAGACACGGGTTACTATGGTGAGTTTTAACCAAGAAAAATGACTTATTCAAGCAAATCATAATCATTTTTTTTTACTTTTGTTAAAGGGTAAAAAATATGGGGTAGGAGTTTCAGAGATTTCTAACCAAGGAAAGCATGATTTGGATAGTATTATTCAATATTTTCAAGAAGTATTTCAAGCTCCCAGTGGGTTACCACCAAAATAGGAAGTAGAGCATGAAATTCAGCTATTGTTAGAGTCCCCTTTACCAAACATCGGGTTATATAGGTAATCCTTTCTTTAGTGTACTAAAGTAAAGAAATAAAAAAACTACTAGACCAAGGGGTGATACGTCCGAGCACCTCACCATGTGGTTCACCTATTGTGATGGTGCCAAAGAAGGATGGTTCTTGGATAATGTGCATCGATTACCATGCTTTGAAAAATATTACCATAAAGAATAGATATCCACTTCCTCGCATAGATGATCTATTGGACCAGCTCCAGCATGCCAAATGTTTCACGAAGTTGTATCTCAAGTCAGGTTATCACTAAGTCAGAATGAAGGAGGGGGATATTTGGAAGACTACCCTCAAGACAAAACAAGGTTTGTATGAATGGTTGGTACTTCCTTTCAGGTTATGCAATGCACCCGTTAAATTTATAAGATTGATGAATGATGTATTGTGAGATTTCATAGATTCATGTGTCATTCTATATCTAGATGATATCTTGATTTTTAGTGCCACGTGGGAAGAACATCTAACTCATTTATAGCAAGTCTTGCAAGTTCTCAGGGAGAAACAAATACTTTGTAATGTGAAGAAATGTGAATTTTCCAAATAGTCACTTGTCTATCTTGGGCACGTGGTTGGAGGAGGAGAACTACGAGTGGATCCAAAGAATTTGGAAGCCATCACTAATTGGCAACCACCAACAGGAGCAAAAGAGACTAGGAGTTTTGTGGGAGCAATATAGTACATGCGGAAGATCATTTTAGGCCTCTCTGCAATTGCAGCACCTTTACACATAGTGGCCGCAAAGAGTAAGGGTTTTGACTAGGGTAAGGAACAAGACAAATCCTTTGAGTTATTGAAATAGAATAGTAGTCATACTCCAGTAATTTCTCTTCCTAATTTACAGCAGCCTTTTGAAGTAGAGACAAATGCTGTTGATTACGTTATGGGCGCAGTGTTGCTTCAAGGAGGTAAACTTGTATGCTATCATTATGAAACTTTCACTTCAGCAGTTAAAGGATATTTAGTATATGATAAGGAAATGTATGTACTATTTTAGGAAATTAAAAAATGGAAGCATTATTTGTTGGGTAAAGAAACTATTGTGCACACCGACCACAAACCTCTCAAGTATTTGTAAGCATGGTCTAAATTATAGCAGGCAAAGCACTACAAATGGATGGGTTTCCTTTAGCATTTCCATCTAGTGATCAGATACAAAAAGGGTAGTATAAATTTGGTGGTAGACATGTTGTCTAGGCCACCCACACAGGAGAATTTTTTCTGTCTAGCCACTATCTCTCATATCAAGCCCTTCACAAAGGAAGATTATAGGGAGGCATATGCCCAGGATAGAGACTTTGGGGTGACATTTCACCACTTGCAGTCCCAAGGGACTGAAAGGACATGGATTGAATATTTTTATCTCAAGGATGGGCTGCTCTACCGATGGGGGAATCTTTGTGTGCCTAAAGAAGAAAGACTTCTATTGATGAAGGAAGCACATACCTCAAAAGTAGTAGAACATTTCGGTGTTGGTAAGACCTTATCCCACTTGCAAAGGTACGTGTATTCACCCATTATGCAAGAATAAGTATCAAAATTTATACGTGGATGTAAACTTTGTTATACCAACAAGCCTAAGACTAGGAAGGAGGGTTTGTTTATGCCTTTGCCAGTACCTACTCATCTGTGGGAGGACATTTCTATGGATTTTGTAGGAGGGTTACCTATGTCTAAACATGGCCATGACTATCTCTATGTTGTTTTTGATAGATTTAGTAATATGTGTATTCTTATAGCATGTAAAAAGAAAATAAAATCACATGTGGTAGTAGATATTTTCTTTGCTAATGTATGGGTGCATTTTTGGTTTTCCTAAGTCTATTGTTTCTAACATGGATTCCAGGTTCTTGGGGAATTTTGGGACTAGTTTGTGGGACAAGATGGATACCAGGTTACAGAGGAGAAAAACTTTCCATCTACAAAAAAATGGAAAAATAGAGGTGGTGAACAGGACTTTGGTATAGTTGATCAAAGGGTATAACAACAAATACCCAAATACTTGGGATGAGTCCTTAACCTACATTCAGCATTCCTATAACCGGGTACTACACACATCCATTATGAAGTGACTGTTTGAAGCATATTTGGGATATCTACCTAAAAATCCATTGGACATAGTAGTTGGAAAAAAATATGAGGACGAGACACAAGACACAAAGGTGACTAGAGAAAAAAAATTCATTGAGGGGATCCGGAAAATCCATCTCAAAGTCAAAGAATAGCTAGAGAAATATCAAGCCAAGTACAAAGCTAGGCATGATCAACATAGGAGGGAACATAAGCTTCATGTTGGAGATAGAGTTTGGCTTTACTTGAGCAAGGAGAGACTACAAGTTCAAGCACAGAAGCTCAAGCCACTACAATAAGGTCCTTTCATCATATTGGAGCAAGTTGGAGAAAATGCCTTTCGACTTGATTTACCGTCATTTATGAGGATGTACTCTGTAGTAAACTGTGAGAACTTACACCTAGATGAGCCATCCATGTTAGATGAAGATGAAGGGCTATAGTTACTACCCTCCATTGAGGATTGCGTCTTGGACCCACGGGGTGAATTAGAGGAGGATGTAGTGATGCAACAGGAGGTCAGAGAGACTAGGAGAGGTCCACAAGAGTCTTGAAAGATTGGACTGAAAGGAAAGACATCAAGGCAGGCCCAATGGTACTCAAAGAAGTAAGTGAGGGAATTAGTTCCTCCTCTACTCCCCCACTAATCTTTTGTGGAACCAAAATCCTCCTAAACAAGGGAGGTGTGATCCATAGGGATCCAAAATAGCTCTATTTCATCAAATCATTCAGCACAAAGAAGGAAAATAAATACACGGAGGTTCTTTCTTTATAGTAATAGGACCGATGCTCCATATAGAGTGACAGTTATAGAACCACCACCCAACCAGGGTGGTGGTCCTGAGATCACCCGTCTGCATTGGGCAGCGGTCATGGCTCTTTCCGACAAAAAATAAAAAAACATAAAATGAACAACCTCAAAATTTGAAAGGTTTTTCATGTCTCTTCTCCTCCATGACCTTTCCCATTCTCCAATGCACATGAGGACATGAGAGAGGCTATAAATACATGTTTGTAGAAGAGAACAAGATCATCGAAGCATGAAAGCAAGTGAGCAAGAAGTTCTAAGTGCTGGAATTTTGTTTTGTAGAAGAAAGCAGTGTTGAGACAGAGCAAGCAAGTAATTGGGAGGAAGTGTGAGATATTATCTACTTCTCTTTCATACTTATTGTAATTTCTATACTTATCATTTGAATTGGCCAATAAAAGAGGGAAGAAAGAGCAATTTCCCTTCCTGACTGGATTTTCCTCCTTTAGAGGTTTCAAGGATAAAACTTGTTGGTGTTTGTGAGTTTATATTCTTTCCTTTCTTGTAATTGTGGATTCTAAGCATAAGAAAAATTCATTCACTAGATATCTATGTCATTTTCTAATAGAAAGTAGAACAACAACGTTTAATTTGTGATTCTGTGGATAATTCCAAAGTTGAAGAGTTTACAGATCAATATTCTTCATACTACCACAAAGTTCGTCTCCTAGGTGTCAGAAAATTTCTCTCTCATCTGTTTACCACCACTTGTCACACCTTGGGAAGAGGGTTCATTTTACCATCCCATGATATTTGGGATAGTAAGGAAAAAAAATTCACCCTAAGCCATGAAGTGAAAACCACAATTTTGACCTGTCATGCAAAAATGTCATGAAAAACTAATTTTTTAACTAACTATTTGGAATTTTCATTCATCCTCCACCGCTAAAAAATATTCAATCATCCAGTAATGGTTGTCATTAATCAATATCAAAATTGAAGCAAGGCTCATCTTAACTTCTCGAGGTTCGAGCGGGCGGAATCGCGTAAAATTTGAAGGGAATGACACTTGAAAAATATAATTTCACATGAACTAGTTTTCATGCCACAAAGTCCCTATTTTTATGGATATGGAGGACTGTATTTTTCATTAGATTTCTTCCCTCTTTGAATAAATATTCAATTTCCTAAAGATCCAGCAGGCAAAATCATCTGAAATTCGGAGGGAAGGATCTTTGAAAAATATAGTTTTGTTCAAACTAGTTTTTGAAGGATGAAGTTGCTTATTTTCAGAGATATCAAGGACTGAGTTTCTCTCATTATGTTTCCATTTTTAATATTATAAAATATTAATTCACTCAATATTGCGAGTTCAGATCACCCAGAACAATAAAAAATGGTGCAAAATGGAAGGCATGGAAAAATTAGAAATTTTCCCAAGAGACTAGGTCTGTAAAAAGCAACCTGCTAAAAATAGAAATTCATCATAAACGAAAGAGAATGGAGTGTTCCAGGAGATTTAGAAGGCCATATTTGAGAAAAATATGTGATATGTCCTAAAATAGCAGGTCTCGGTCCTACATGTTTACTGGTAGGTGATACAAGTACTACCTCTACTCCAAAACCTATTGTGGAACAACTTCCATCAAACTCAAGAGTCTGTAAATCATTTGGGTATTCTTGAATAACCTTAGGAACATTCAATTCAGATCCAAAAATTTCCATATAATTCCCATGCCTAATTTCTTGATATAAGGTTTGTTGTGCCTTAGGATCATCAGTCTTTTGGACTATGTATTTAGCTTACCTCTCCGGTAACAAATTTTTCATCTCTCCTTTGACTAGGATCAACACATGGGACTAGTCCATTTGAATCTCCCCTCTTACATCCTTGTAAAATTTTCTACTTAGAACCATCCCATAGGACAGAGGTATATCAATAACAAGGATGGTGGATTTAACTCATTTCTCTGGAAAGGTAGCAAAAGTTACTTGAGCATATTTAATCCTTCCATTTAATGGCACCTCCTTAGTCTCAATTGAATAGAAATAATAAAATGTTTGAGTTAAGCTGAGACCTAGTGCATGATAAAAAATTTTGGGAATTACGTTATCCGATGCTCCAAAATAAATGACACAATTTTTTAGCTTATGCCCGGCTATTAGCAAAGTTACAATAAAGGTTCAATTTTTTGGATGTGGAGGGTGCGGAAGCCATTAAGTTTTGTAGAGAGGGAGCTTTGGGAGTAAGCAAGAGACCTTTAGAAGAAGGGGACGCTTGGTTAGGATTATCATTTACAAATTCCACAACTTGGGCAAAGGCCTTTGGGAGAGTTTGATAGAACTCAGCTTCCGAAATTTGAATTTTAGTCTTCTTGATATGAACTATAATACCAAATGATCCTAAAGATGATGGGAATTCTCAACTACAAATAGCAGGCATTTTAGTTTTATCAATGTTAGGAGTTGATTTTTTTTTGTACAAAGGTGTCAGAGTTATTGCTTTAGGCATAGAAGACAAAGAGGAAGGAGTATTAGAAGGTGCACTCTTGGCAGCAGAAGGAATAGGTCATCCTCTCTTAACAACAATTGGGATAACATTCGGTGATTCTTTAGATTTTTATTTTTTATCTAGTTGTACAGTATCTTTCTTCTTTCTCAGTTGTTCCATGGTCATGATAGTGTAGGATTCACTATTCATTTCAGCTACTATCTCCTCGTAATATTCCTCATCAGACTCATACACAACGTAATTGATTTGAGATTCATCTGCCTCTTCAGGATCTTCTTAAAATTCTTTGATTTATTTTGCTAGAACCTCCTCTTTTGCTTTTTTTACCTTGCATGTTACATTCACTAGAACCTTCACAAGAGTAGCTTTGATGGATATATTTGGTTGAACAGTGGGAAGACGATTCCTTGGCTGGAAATTATTTCTATGGATATCCTTGTATGGGACAATCTAAGAAAATTATTTCTTGATAGCAATCAGGTCATTAGATAACTTTTACACCAACTAATCAGAATTTGATGGACCTGAAGTGGAAGCTTTGGATTTAGGTGGATTTTTCCTTAGTTTACCAGATATGATCTTGTTCCAAATTTTGGTCTTATTCCAAATTTGGTAGTTGTTCTCTTCTCAACTTAAAACATTCATGAAGAAACATTTTATATATTGCAGAGTAGGTTGGGTAGTAGATGGAATCTTGTAGACCAGTCTATTAAACTTATCAAAAAAATCTCTGATGGGTGTCGTGATTCCCTTCATTTAATCAACTTCTTGTTAATGTCATATGAAACCAAGGGTGTGTCTAAAGCTATATGCAAAAAGAGTACTTTAACTGATCTACTAGTTGACTGTAGCTATTTTTGTATTTTCTAGGGGATCTCTTTAATGTCTTAAGGACTTCTTGGTAAAACCTTATTCAAATCAAACAATGAATTCTTGCTGAAAGTAAAACACATTGAAAGCTTTGCTGAAAGGAAACACACCGTGCAGAATGGAAACACACTTGTTGTTGGAAAATAAACACACTTGCTTCTGAAAGTAAACATACTTGCTTTTGGAAATAAACACACTCAATTTAGAATGCTTGAAAACAATTACAAGAAATATAAGAATTTATCTAAACACCTGCAGGAACAAGTATACAACAGATTTTAACTGAAAGAACTAAAATAATACAAAATTAACAGATCTAAGCTATTTGCTGAAGAAACATAAATACCAAATAAACGAATATCCTAGTCCTTGGGGGAGTGGGCCCTTGCTCCTCCTCGAATCAGGATTTAACAACTCAGAATTCTCTCAAATCAGAATGGATATTTTATTGATAAAACATTCAGTATTAAAAAATGTGCTAGATCTAAGTACCTAGTCTATTTTTTTTCTCTGTTCTATTTTTATCTCATTCTATATCTCTCTTTTTTATTTACTACATGTCTACTTTTATATACATTTTACAATCACATTTGTCTTAATGATTTTGATGAAATTGAATCATGCCCAGAATAGATGCTAAGTCAGATGGTGATTGATCAGATAGTTGTAGGATAACTCTCCCTAGATCTGTGTTTAGAAATCTTCTCGTCCTTCATGATTGAAAGGGTCATAGATGTAAAATCTCTGGATGTGGTTTAAAATAGATAACTCCCATAGGTTCCAAAACTTTGGAGAAGTTCCAGAACCATAGGAAATTTTTAAGAACCAAAACTTGTGAGAGTTCCAGAGCTATCCCTAGGAGTTCTAGAACTAAGTCTGAAAATTCCAGAACTAAATATTGGAGTTTCGGAACTAAGTATGAAAGTTTCGGAACTAAATGATGACTGTGCGATGGAGTTCTGAAACTAGCTTGGAAGTTCCGGAACTAAGCTGTGTAGGAAAAAACACTATCAAAAACATATTGAACGCCACCCGCTTCATTTCCTTGACTGATTAGACCTACTTTATTACAAAACTAAATTTAAACACACACTACATCAGGAATTTCAGAGCTTTTAACAATAGGATCACAATCAATCAAAAGACAGATAGTTACATCCTAACTCATATTAGATCAACTAAAAGTCACACAATGCAATCAAACTTAATCAAAAGGAGAGTAAGATGAGATCATATATTATAAATTAATTGGACATATTTTGGCCTCATCATTTCCCCCAAACTTACTTATTTGTAACTCCCTTTACAAGCACATTCTTCAAAAGTGGGATTATATGTTCTGCATTCCATTTGATTGCTTAGATCAAATGGCTGAAACTGGATTTCCCAATGCTTAAGCTCAGATGTACTGTACCCAACTCCTTCTATTTTCCTCTCCCACTTTTCAAATTTAGCAAGGTCTTGAGGTTCTCTGTCCTGCCAAGGAGACATGGGGGTGAGAAGTAGAGGGGGCCTTTTTCGCATTCCCATCCATATTTTCCCGTAGGTTTTATTGACTTGGGGAATTATTGTGCATACTGCTTTGGCCCTCTCTAAACTCCAGATCAAATTTGTAGGGGAAATTTCTTCCCTTCTTTTCAAAGAAACAGTAAGGAGTTCCCACCTCTTTGAGCATCCTTCATAAATATCTTCAAATTTTTCCTCCTCATCGGAGGTGAAGGCATCAATACTCTTTTACAAAATGGCAGGGTAATGTGTCTTGAATCTCCTATCAAAGGCATGAGTTCTAAAATGTGTGAGGAAGGTAGAAGGTTTACCATAGTGAGCTCTCATACAGAGGCCTGTTGAGCTGGCTTTCAATAAAAATTCAGATTCCCTTTCCTTCCATGCAATATAGTTCTAAAAAACAGAGACAAATACGTTGAGTTGGCTCTCCCCTACATACAAGTTGATCATAAATCTTGTGTTTTTCTCTAGCATATAATTGCAAAGATAAAATTCACACAGGATATTTTTCTGCTCAGGGCTGGATAGAGAGTAAGCTGCCATGAATTCAGATTAATCTTGTAGTTCATGTGGAAGCCCACATGCAATTCTTGATAGCTTCCAGTGAATGAACTACTCTTCCAAAAACACACTATATGCAGGAGAAGGCCTCCTGCAGCCAAGAAATTTCTCACTCATAATACAGACCATATGAATTTTAGCAACACATTTATATTTATTTCCTTCCTCCTTATAAATTTTTTCTTCCCATTCTTTTCTTGCCTTCATTTCTTCCTCCATCTTGGTATTTAATTCTTCATTTGATGTTTTGGCTTCTATGATCTCTCTGAAAATATCATCCCATAGTTGTTTCAGTGGCAAATAGGTCAACTCAGTCTGTGCAGAGGCTGTGGACACAACACTCTATTTTCTAGAAGTCTAGAATTCTTCCTCTTTTTCTATCAGCTGCTTCTTGGTTGCTAATAACTCCTCAATCCTGGCTGCAAGCTGAGTTGTTAGATCATCAATGAGTGTTTCCTTTTGTTCCAATTTAAGTTTGAGGAAGTCCAATTCCTCATCTTTTTCTCTGATAATGAGCTCTTCTCTAGACAAGAACAGAGCTTGTTTAACTTGTTGTTTGTCTTCTTCCTCTGAAATTATTTGAGGAGTTGGGAATTCTTTCTCTATCAAAGGAAATTTTCCTTTTCTTATCCTAGATGCTAACTCTTCTTCTTCATGTGGAACTGCTAATGGTTCAGCCAACTCCTGAAAATATTGATCTTCAAATCCCTCTTCTCCTCTATCCATTTCAGCTTAACTTGGCTCAGGTGGAGTCATGGCCATGCTACCCAAAATGTCAACAGTTTCCTCTTCCATCCTTTCCTTCTCACTCCTTCCTTCTGGAGTTTCCCTTGACCTCTTATGAATTTTTCTTATCTGGGGAAGTTCAACATGACCAATAGTGAATTTCCTTCTAGAGCTTCTTCTTACTATTCTTTCTTGTTCTTGTGTGGGTGAGCTATCACCATCAGAGACGGATATTGGCTCTCCTGAAGCTACTATAGAAGAAGGAATTTCCTTCACAGGTACAGAAGGCTCTGTTGTTTTTATCTTTCTCACCGACCTTTTTTTGGTATGTTTTCTCTTTCCATTTCCCTCTATCCTTCTACAGGGGGCATCAATTTCTAGATTAGCTGAAGGAGAGAATGGGGCTGGAATTGTCCTTCTGATAATATTAGGGTTTTTCTTGAACTTGCAATGAAACTTGTCCCAAATTTCTTCTCCATTCTTCTTTGACAGGAAATGGTGCTGGTATATCAAATGAATTACACCATGATGCCTAATTATCCCAACACCCTAGGAATACCTCTGAGCCATGGTCTAAATGGAATCAAAAAGAAACCCTGGGAGGTTTATTATGTATTCAGGTTTGGTGGCTCCATACTTCATATATATGGGCATTTTTAAGACTCCTTTTCCCACAGACCCAAACTGATTTTCACAGGTTAAATATTTTACTATCCAAAACGCTACCCTGTCAAAGGGTTTGGGAAAACTGGTCCTTCTAACCCCTTTTATGATTTTCTTTGTATTATAGATGTATTGGGGTTCAGTTTCTTCTTCTTGCAGTAAGACTTCAACCAGTTCTTTCAAAGTCCCCTTGGCAGGTTGTGGGACATGAACAATGGGCACTCTAGACACATTACTTACAGCATTTACAGAAAAAGGAATAAAGACATTTCTCACCTTTATTCTAGACTATTCTAGGTTTATGACGAATTCTCTTACCAATTCATCATTATGCCTTGAAAATTTCTTCAGGAATTCAAGCCATCCTACATGCTCAAAGATGGATGCTACTTCTTCGTCTGCGAGCAACTGGGAATTGTCCTCTGGTTCTGATTTCTTCTTAATCCCCATATCGGCTTGAGTTCTGTCTCTTTTGATTTTGTGTGAATTGGTTTTAGGCCTTCTTCTTAGCTGCGGAACTAATGACTTGGCTGTGGAACCTCTGTTTTTAGCTGCGGAACCTTAGTTCTTAGCTGCGGAACTTCTGAATTCTATGTTCTCTGTTGCAGAATACAAACTCAATTTGGTGCTCTTTCCTCAAAATATTTTTGAAATCTTTATTTCACTTGATGTTTGCAATAATGATTACTAATGATAACCATGCCACCACTTATTCCATCCAAATCAATTTCATGATTACACACTTGTAATCATAATGTATAAATAGATGACTCATCATACCTACTTTTAAATTAAGTCACATCACACATGCAAACATTTAATCAACCCTAAATAAGTTAAAAGACATAATTACCGTCCTTGATGATGTAATCCTTTTGCTATGATGACTCGTCATTCCTACAAGTGGAACAAAACATGATTAGATAAGACAGTTGGAATTCAAAAGAATTCCTTTATTTGAACTAGCCAAAAAGAGGTCAACCGCCATTTGCTGGTTTTCAATTGACCTTGAGAGAATTTTATTTTTTTTTTTTTTTTTTTTGGGGAAGAAAATGTCATTTGTTGGTTTTCATCTTCTTCCCTTTATTTCAAATATATCATCTGATTATTTGATCATTTTGGAAGATCTGATTTCTTCCATATGATCACATTCTTTGTCTACTTCAATATTCCTCAAAAAATCATTCTTAGTGGGAGGCTTCCTATAGAGTTTCAGCCTATGTCCATTAACCAAGAGTGTTTTGTTGATGTCATCAATGGGAAGTAACTGAATTGAACCATTGTCAAAATTCTACTCAATCTGATAGGGTCCCAACCATCTGGTTCTCAATTTTCCCTTGAACTATTGGTACTTAGAATCAAACACTAATGTCCAGTATCCTACTTTGAATTGCCTTTTTCTTGATATGTATGTCATGTTATTGCTTCCTTTGCTCTTGAATCATCTCTGTCTGCTGAAGTGCTTCCAACCTTAATTCATCCAACTCATTGAGTTGAAGGATTCTTTCTTTTTGAGTTGCATTCAACTCAATTCCCACCTTCACTATTGTCCTTAATGTCTGAAGTTCAAATTCTATAGGAAACAAGGGCTTTTTCCCATAGACTAATTCATATGGTGAAAACCCTGTTGTAGTTTTCCAAGTTGTATTATAAGCCTAGACAACTTTAGGTAGTCTCTTTACCCAATATTTTCTCCCATCTTCAACCGTTTTGGTAAGGATGTTCTCTAATTCTTTGTTTGTTACTCCAACTTGTCCATTTGACTATGAATGGTAAGGAGATGACTTCCTATGATCGATTTGGTAATACCTTGTGAAAGCTTGGATCGTATTAGACATGAATTTTGGTCCCTGATCTGAAACTATTCTCCTTGGTGCTCCAAACTTGATCATAATTATGTTCTAAAGGAAATCAGCAACTACTTCCTCAGTGGCATTTGTCAATGCCTGCACTTCTACCCATTTTGTCACATAGTCAGTACATACAAGAATATATTCCTTCCCTTGTGAAGGAGGATTAAAAGGACCAACAAAATCCAATCTCCATCTCTCAAATGGTTCAACCACAACTTGAGGCTGAAGAGGCATTTCATTGGTGAAAGTTGGTTGTCCCATCCTTTGACAAGGATCACACCTCTTGATATATCTTTTCACATCCTTGTACAGAGATGGCTAATAATAACCAGTGCCAAGTATCTTATGAGCTGTTCTTTTTACTAAATAGTGTCCTCCACTTGGTTCATTATGACATGCTCAGATAATGTCAAAGATTTCATCCTCTCTTACACACCTGCGCAAGACAAAATTATGACCACACTTAAATAGCATTCCATTTAACCATTTGAATTGTGCACTAGTTTTAATTAACTTCTTTATTTGTTTCTTAGTGAAAGGAGGGAACTTCCCTGTTGCAAGATAATTTTCCATATCAGCAAACCATGGTGTATTTGCTGAGATTGCAAACAGTTGTTCATCTCAAAATTTATCCTTGACTGGATCTTTCTCCCCTGTGGTGGTTAGTCTTGACAAAAATTTAGGTACCACATTAGATTTACCTGTATTTTCCACAATGGTAATATCAAATTCTTACAAAAGTAATAACCATCTAATGAATCTTCCTCCAACCACTAGTTTGTTCATTAAATACTTAATTGTTGAATGATATGTGTGTATAAATATCTTGTACCCTGTAATATAATGTCTAAATTTATTGATTGCATAAATTACAGCAAGAAATTCCTTTTTAGTGGTGGTGTAATTCTTTTCAGTGGGAGTAAGATTCTTGCTAAGATAGTAAATGGCATACATCTTTCCTTCTTCATCTTTCTATCCCAATACTGCACCAATGGAATAATTTGAGGCATCTGTTTGGATATGAAATGGCTTTTCCCAATTAGGACCTCTCAATATTGGGGCACTGATTAATTTGTCTTTAATTTCTTTAAAAGCATTCTAGCACTTTTCATCCCAAAGAAATTCACAGTCCTTGGTTAGCAAATTAAACATGGGGGCAAAAATTTTACTGAAATATTTTATAAAGCGTCTATAGTACCCAGCATGTCCTAGAAATGATTTGATATCTATGGGGGTCTGAGGGATAGGTAAATCTGAAATGATCCTAATTTTGTTTTGATCCACCTGAATTCCTTTTTTTGAAATATGGTGTCCTAATACAATTCCCTCATCCACCATCATCAAACATTTTTCATCACTAAGAGACAGGTTGTGTTGTTCACATCTTGTTAACACTCTGTCTAGATTTCTCAAAGCATCTTCAAATGTATCTCCATGTATAGTGAAGTCATCCATATATACTTCAACACAATCATTTGTTAGATCAACAAAGATTACAAGTACAGCTCTCTAGAAAGTTTTAGGAACATTAAATAAACCAAATGGTAACACTCTATAGGAAAAGGTTCCCCATGGACATATAAATGTAGTTTTTTCCTGATCCTCAGCAGCAACTCTGATCTGATTGTACCCACTAAATCCATCCAAGAAAGAAAAGTATTGTTTACCTAAAAGGTTATCTAGGACTTGATCTATGAATGGTAAGGGAAAATAATCTCTCATTGTGGCTTTGTTTAGTTCCCTATAGTCAACACATATTCTCCATTTTTTCATTCTTTTTGGGAACAATTACAAGAGGAGATACCCACTAGCTATCTGAGATAGGGTAGATGAAACCTACTTGTAATAGTTTTTCAATTTCTTGTTTGACTATATCCCTTAAAGCTAGGTTAATCCTTCTTTGAGGCTGCCTAACTAGTTTAATGTTTTCAGTATAGATGTGATGAGTGCAGATACTTGGATGAATCCCCTTCATATCTTTGTAATCCCAAGAAAAATATTTAGTATGATTTTTTAGAACATCAAACAATTTAGCTTCTTCATCCTCCTTCAACCATCTGTTAATGTTTAAAGTTTTACCTGGTTGCATTTCAACATGCTTGGTTCCAATATGTGATGAATTGATTTATGGAAAGGGTTTCATTAAAGTATTTAATGGACATGCATGTGGTAACAGCATATGGTATGTAGCAACATCTCCAAAAGTTCCTTGAGATAGAATACTGGAAAAAGGACAGTAATGAGAATTATGATACTTATCTCTTTGCAGGCCAAATTCCTCGTCACTACTACTTTCCATAAATTCTTCACCACTTCCTGATGTACTTGAAACTGAAGCTACTGATTCATCCTCTCCCCATGAGAAATCTCATTCCTTTGGAGTGAAATCATTTTCAATCAAAGAGAACTATTGTTGTCGTGGTTCTAGAACTAAATGTGGTGGTTCTAGAACTATAGCCGCAGGTTTCGGAACTAAGTTTGCGGGTTCCAAAACTAAGTTCGCAGGTTCCAGAACTAAGTTTGTGGGTTCCGGAACTATTTCTGTTTGTACTGAAGACAACAAGTTCTCATCCAATGGTGGATTAATCATTTCTTGTACTTCTCTTACATGATCCTACAATGTGATCATAGCCAAAGAAGACAAATTTTGCTTATTAGTTTCAGGAGAATCAACCCACAATTGTTCATGATTGTCAGTAAAAGGTTGTGCAGTAGGATATAAGGAAATTTGTTTAGAGTTCTTACCATTCAAGATTGTCATATCACCTGACCTGTAATCTATCAAAGCAGCAACTATAGCTAACCATGGTCTACCCAAAATAATGGGATAACCCAATGTTTTACCTTTTGGCTGCAATATAAGGAAGTCAACTGGATATTCCCATGACTCTACCATAACTGCCACGTCTTCAATAATTCCTTCTGGTTTTTCTACAGACTGATCTACCATCTACAATATGGTATTAGTAGGTTGTATACCCGTTAATGGTAATGTTTTCAGAGTATCCACTGTCATTACATTGATAGCAGCTCCCAAATCTATCAAAACATTATGTACATCCTTATTTCCTATAGAGACAGAAATAACAGGACTTCCAGGATCTCTGTATTTGGGAAGTAATAGTTTTCCTGCTAATAAATTAGCAAGTTTCCCATCTACTTTGATAGTCTTGGGATATTGTTTCTTCCTTCCAGGATTTTTCATGCATAATATTTTGATTAATTTGTTTGATTATGGAATATCTTTAATTTCTTGTAATAGTGGTATTTCAATATTCAATTTCCTTAGTTCATGTACCAATTCAGACTCCTTGATTTCTATAGCTTCTTTGAATCTCTCTGGAAATGGAGTCTTAGTAGTGTTGCTATCTGGCTCCTTTTCTTTTCTTTCTATATCCTCTTTTGGAACAACAGTACTAGGGATTTCATTTTCTTCTGTCATTTCAGTGATTATAAGGGGTGGACTGTTAATGATTTTCTCAGATCTAGTTTGAATATCCTTACAATCCATAGCATGTAAATCAACTGATTTTTCTGGTTCTGTTCCATAAACAGGAGTTGTTTGTTTGTTACTGGATGTGCTTGCATTTTTGTTTGGACTACATTCTCATTTTGTGAATTTTGTGCAGGGGATCCCATGATGGCCTGTTGATTCTGATTTGGATATGTTCTTCCTTGGGAATAATTATTAGGGTTCCATCTAGGTTGTGACCAAGCATAAGGATTTCCTTGACCAACCCATGGTTGTTGATGTCCCTGACCATACCAAGCTTGATTTTCCCAATCTTGAGGGTTCCAAGTTGGTTGAGGTACCCAAGGTGGTTGTCCCCAATTTTTTGGTAGTGCCTGAGCAGCCCATGGCATTGTCCATGGATTAGGAACTAATCTTGGCATAAACTTCCCTTGGTTAGGTTGTCTCTGAATAAAATTCAATTCTTCTATTGTAGATGAGGCATTGGTTTGTTTAAGCTGATTTTTAATAACAGGAAGTAAAGAACAAACATCAGTATCATGTTCTTTAGATTCATAGATAAGACACATTTCTATTTTATCCAAAGGACAATCTCTTAATGCATGCTTCTTCCTACATCTAGGACAATACATAGCCAATGGTTCAGTTTTGGAATTTGCTTTAGCTTGTAATCCATCCATAGTAGAGGTTAATTGCACTAAAATGTCTATTTTAAAGTTTGCTAACTCATCCATTAGTTTGTTCATATCTGGATTCAAAATTTTCACTGATTTTCCTTTTCTAGGTCCACCTCTCATTCTGGAATAGCTTCTACAAATCTCTTTAATTCCATTCATTCTTATCTGATCAATGTCTCCACCTCCTATCAAGTTAAGGGCTTCTCTAGATTCATCATCCAAACCTTTAAGAAAAATGGTTTTACTTAACTCCTCTGTAAGCACAAATCCACATCTTTTGCTAACAAAGAGGAATCTGTCTAAATAGTCTTCTATGTTTTCATCATCCTCCTACTTGATTTTGAAGAATTCTTCCTTCCTATTTCTCCCTTTGCAATAATCCTGGTATTTATCTAGGAAGGCAGTCTCCATTTGTGCCCAAGTGCTAATAGAGTTGGATGGTAATCCCATGAACCACCTCATTGTTGCATCCTTCAAAGTGGATGGAAACAACTTGAGTTTTTGATTATCTATTTTATAATCATAGGTCTGACATAGTACCTTGAATTCAAATAGAAATTGGTCAGGATCTTCAGATGACATCCCTCTAAAGGTGGGTAAATGTGCAGGTGAGATATTTTTCATTGATGTGTCATCATCTCCCAATTGGATTGGATAGGTAAAGGTCCTATCAGGTGCTCTCTCAGCTTCTCGTGCCATTTTAAAAATATTTTCTAAATTTTCCTCCCAATCAATGTGGTAAGCGGTATGCCTTGGGGAAGGTGAAAAATCAGGAGTAGGAGGTTGACTACTCAATTGAGAATCAAAACTTACCCTAAATGGATCTTGGGTAATAAGCCTTCTCCTAAAAGTTCCACTCCCTTCAGGTGACTGATCTAAGAATTCCAAAAATGGAAATTTTGTTTCTTGTCTGACAGGGGATGGTGGTGCCTCCAATTCTTGATCAATTTCCTTACTTTGACTAGAAGATGTTATGAATTCTTGTGAAGATATGTTTTTGGAAGGAATCTACCCTGTGAGTCTCTTGGTCTACTCATATATTTTGTGATATAGTAGGGAAGATTCTTCAACTACTAGATGTATGTTTTGTTTCTCTTGCTAACACTTAATTAGAAAGTTCCAACTAGGTGGTTCCTCTGGAAATGGTGCCAAAAATGATGGGTGTCATCATTCCCTTCATTTAATAAACTTCTTGTTGATGTCATATCAAACCAGGGGTGTGTCTAAAGCTATATGCAACAAGAGTACTTTAACCGATCTAGTAGTTGACTGTAGCTATTTTTAATATTTTCTGGGGGATCTCTTTAATGTCTTAAGGACTTCTTGGTAAAATCTTATTCAAATCAAACTATGAAAACTTGCTGAAAGTAAAACACATTGAAAGCTTTGCTGAAAGGAAACACACAGTGCAGAATGGAAACACACTTACTGTTTGAAAAATAAACACACTTGCTTCTAAAAGTAAACACACTTGCTTTTGGAAATAAACACACTCAATTTAGAATGCTTGAAAACAATTGCAAGAAATATAAGAATTTATCTAAACACCTGCAGGAACAAGTATACAACAAATTTTAACTGAAAGAACTAAAACAATACAAAATTAACAGATCTAAGCTATTTGCTGAAGAAATATAAATACCAAATAAACGAATATCCTAGTCCTTGGGGGAGTGGGCCCTTGCTCCTCCTTGAATCAGGATTTAACAACTCAGAATTCTCTCAAATCAGAATGGATATTTTATTGATAAAACATTCAGTATTAAAAAATGTACTGGATCTGAGTACCTAGTCTATTTCTTTTCTCTGTTCTATTTTTATCTCATTCTATATCTCTAATTATTATTTCTATTTATTACAGGTCTTCTTTTATATACATTTTACAATCACAGTTGTCTCAATGATTCTGATGAAATCAAATCATGCCCAGAAATAGATGTTGAGTCAGATTGTGGTTGATCAGATAGTTGTAGGATAACTCTCCCTAGATCTGCGTTCAGAAATCTTCTCGTCCTTCATGATTGAAAGGGTCATAGATGTAAAATCTCCGGATGTGGTTTAAAATAGATAACTCCCATCGGTTCTAGAACTTTGGAGAAGTTTCAGAACCATAGGAAATTGTTAAGAACCAAAACCTGTGAGAGTTCCACAGCTTTCCCCAGGAGTTCTGGAACTAAGTCTGAAAATTTTGGAACTAAGTATTGAAAGTTCGGAAAACTAAATGATGATGACTATGTGATGGAGTTCCAGAACTAGCTTGGAAGTTCTGGAACTAAGCTGTGTAGGAACAGACACTATCAAAAACATATTGAACGCCACCTGCTTCATTTCCTCGACTGATTAGACCTAATTTATTACAAAACTAAATTTAAACACACACTACGTTAGGAATTTCAAAGCTTTTAACATTAGGATCACAATCAATCAAAAGAAAAACAGTTACATCCTAACTCATATTAGATCAACTAACAGTCACACAACGTAATCAAACTTAATCAAAAAGAGAGTAAGATGAGATCATATATTATACATTAATCAAACATATTCTAGCCTCATCACTCTCACATCAGCTCATAAGGCTTCTTCTTCATTTGAGATAGTTAGGCCAAAAGTGCATGTGAATCTTCTGATGGTTTAAACCAAGCTTCAAATTTAATTTTCGTAGTATCCCAATTGGTGATACTACTAGGCAGAAGATGATAGAACCACTCAGCAACGTTATCTTGTAGAATTTCCACAAATAGTCTGATAGATACATCATTGTGTTCAATTCCAAGAACCCCACAGGAAACAAAAAAAGTTACAGGGTGTTCATCTAGATGAACTTTACCATCTCCTCTAAACTTTGGAAATTTCTTCTGACTTCCATTGGGCAGGTCATGCATAGGTTTTGCAAGAGCTAGGGGCCATATATTTTGACCCCAGGGCAAATGTGCAGTCATCCTGGTAAAAACAATTTGTAAAGGAAGTGCAATGTCTGCTAATATTAGAGCTAGAGTAGTAGTACTTACTTGTGAATAGAAACTAGTCCTTCCCTTTGTTGGAGGTTTTCTTGTTGACCTCTTGTTTGTACCCCTCTTTTCAGGAGATAACTGAAAACCACACTGTTGCTATGACTGAAAAGTTGGATCTTCGATACCTTGAGCCTTTTGTCCTTAAGTATATCTCCACTCAGCCAATGTGTAAATTTTCTAAATTGTTCATGGTGAAATATATTCTATGGGTATTATAATACGTGCCCCATGGTGGGTGCCAAAAATTTCTTGGTTGAAATTTTTTTGTTGAGAACAATCAACAGTTTTAAAGGGGATAAAAGTTCCTCCTATTTAATAGGGAGGTTCCCTTACTCAAGCTAAACTCAAAACCATAAGTTTTTACAAATATAGAAACTAATTATTCTCTGATGAGGATATTGGTGACCATGGCATTTGAATCACTATTCACAATACGGAAGGGAGACTAAGAAAAGGTATAGAGGAATTACAACAATATGATTAGGGTAAGACAAGTTAATTAGGGAAACCCAATTATAACTAACCAACTGATCAAAGATAAACAAACCCCCCTTGGTTCCCTAAGATTACCAACTAACCACAAAAGAGAGAATGGAAGAAGCAACATTTTCAAATAAAGAGATTGTAGATATGTATTCTACTTATGCATGCAAATAAAACTTAAGAACATGTGTGTTTGAATAAATGAAAAAACCCATAATATGTAGAATGAAAATCGAAACAAAGTTCAACAAATTTCACTTCATGGATTTGAACACAAAGTTTTAGATTTTATGTATAACAAACTATCACATTAATTAGATTGAAAGAGAGAGCAGTGGAAATAACTTAGATGAGAAAGGGAAACTATTCTTCTGTATTGAATAAAAAAAATTGTATATTACATCCAAATGCACCAATATCCAACCCTTTTACAAGTGAAAATGAATCCTTATACAGGTTGAGGGGAGGATGTAACTACCTTTTTAACTAACTGTCTTTAATTAAGTGTTAAACTCTTAATTAATTAATTACATAAGTTGGCTTTATTTTACAATTTTACTTTTTAAAATAATAAATCCAACTCAAAATAAAACAATTAGGAAACACTATGAGCCTGAAGAGGAAGGGGTAGTGGGAACAACTGAGGCTAGGAATTTTAATTTGAGCACTTGTATTCTGAATTTAGTCATAGCAGTTGAAATCTTCGTGCTCTTAGGGACTATGGTGTTTGCAAGAGTAGCTAACCAACTTCAAAGGGAGTACTTCATCTCCTTTGTAATTACACCATTTTGCACGAGTCCCTTTGTTGCCTCTACCATGACATTGTGTAATTCAGAGAGCTCTTCCATCTTGTCTTTAGTAACTGAGTCTTCTTTGAATAGCTCTTCTTTGATCAATGATTTGAATTTTACCTTGATCTGATATACTGAATTCATCTCTGTTGAATTATCCTTGTAGAATTGGAAATGGAGGGCTAGCAAATCATTGAATATCTCAGCCTTGAATGATTCATCTTTCTCTACCATGCTCCATATTTTATTACTCTAGAACCTTAATTCTCCATTCCACGTTGTAGGTCAAAGTCCTGGATAGGTTGATCTTTGAATCATCAAAAATATTGTGAGAAAGGAGAATATTTTCATCAATTGTGTTCATGATTCAAACATCTTGAATGCAATCTACTCAAATCTTAAGCTCCTTAGCAACTATGTCAACTCCTAAGTTGATCT
This sequence comes from Taxus chinensis, assembly GCA_019776745.2. Lineage (NCBI taxonomy): Eukaryota > Viridiplantae > Streptophyta > Pinopsida > Cupressales > Taxaceae > Taxus > Taxus chinensis. Next base: position 14,073,717 of record CM034150.1, read on the forward strand.
TCTCTTCGGAAAAAGTGATATTATTATACACCTTGTATGCTTCATCAATAAATTGCAAACCAGATACAAGAATACCCTCCACCTAGGCCTCGAATGCTTTTCCAAATGTATCATGCTTATGAATTTCCATGATAGCTTTGATATCTATCCCAACAATGGCAACAATAGGTGGAAGTGAGGAGAGGGGAGTAGGATCAAGAGGAGTATTATCTGATGAGAGGAAAGATTTGATAAATCTTGAAAGAGCTTGTACCTATTCCTCAAGTTGTTCTTGAGTTTGCTTCCCTTTTTCCACTCTCTCAATGAATTTTGGAATAGTCTCCCAGAGCTTGTGCACCTCTCCTTCTGGAGTTGATTCTCCAAGTGGAATTCTAGTCAGCTCCAAGTCTGAAATAGATATTTATTTTTCACTCGTGTCTCCTTTTGGTTTAGAAATCTATAATAATTGTTGTCCTTTAGAATCTAAAACCAAATGATAATTTGTCTTGGTTTTCTTAGGAGGAGGAGGAGTTATACCAAGAAGAGCAACCACCACATCAAACCCTGGAACTATAAACTAAGATTGAGCTTTCTTTTTCCTGTTGTCAATCATGGGTTGAACCCATGTGAAGGAATCACTAGAAGAAGGAGCTGGAGGAGGAGGAAATGCAAGGATATTATGAGAACTAGGAAGTTGAGAAGTAGGTACTTCGAGAGTGGAAGTCACAACAAAAGAAGAGGGTGGTCTTCTAACCTCTAATTTAGGCCTTGAGAAATTTATTTTCCCTGTATCTAGTTCAATGATTTCAACCTCATCTTCTTCTTTTTCACCCTCTTCACCTTCCTCTTCTTCTTCTTCATCTTATTGTTCTTCCACTACTTTTTCTTTCTCTTTAGAAGGCTATGTAATTTGTTGAGGGATAGAGGTAGCTTCACCTGTTAATTCTTGAATTTTCTCTTGCTCCACACTTTCCTCATGCGTTTCTTCCCTCTTCTCTTCCTCTTTTGATTTATATTTTTTCATGTACACCTTGGCTCTTGAGTCCAAGGGTGAGGAGGAAGGAGTTTGTTGTGTTGGAACATATTTCTGGGAGATGGAAGCTTCTTGAGAAGATGTCTTCGTTGATTCTCAAAACTACTTTAACTTCTTGTTATACCAATGCCTAGTTCTCAAGAGCACTGGGTTGTTCAATTCATTAGGATTTTCCCTCTCCTTTTGAGACCAATCAATAATAAGAAGAGGAGTGTAATGAATAGACCTCATGTATTCTACAATGTACAAGTTAGAGTCATCATCTTCCATTCCTTCAGGAAACTTGTACAGATTAATATTCTTGATTTGTTGCAATGATAGTCTGCCAAACAACCTTTTTCTCACCTCATACTCATCAACACAATCTTCCTAGTAGTCTTCAAATGTTGGCACATGATAGTAGATCATTCTTAGATTCTTTGAAATATAACCATTACTATAAAAGGAAGACCTCTTCTGGTAAGTATGAAATTTAAAATTTGAAATAGTCCTCTCGACATTCTGAGCATCAAGGGAAGACCTATAAGTGTAATTTCCTAGTGAGATAGGGAATTGGATGCCTGAGATATTTTTGTCCCTGCAGGTTTTGTGTAGTACATTCAGCTGTTTGTAGAGTTCAAATAGAATCAACTTGTCATTGCAGTATATTGGCACCTTATTTGGCATTCCTTTGAATCCAGCTATGCGAATGTATGATAACTTCTTGAATTGAATGAAGAGATTTCCATATGTAGAAATCAACAGTCTAGATTCTGAAGAAACCCTTTTATCACATTATCTTTTAATAGTTTGACCAGGAACATTGTGAAAGCATCATTCACTCTCATATGATTAGTTTTGTTGTTTTCATAGGTGAGTTGATTGTAAAACTCATATACCAATGCATTCAGTTTGTCTTTTGCCCAAATAATCCTATCCATACTCTGTAGGTTGTTATGGTGTACATTAGGTATGGGGTCATATGAAATGTTTTAATCTGATGTATATTGACCAATTCCTGAGTCAATTTCTCACAAATGATTTCCCCCTAGTTTAGCCTTTGTTTATCTTCACATATCACATTGATATATACACACATCTAGTATTGGAAATCATTGGTCGATGACATGCCCATTACCCTGGCTAGTAGTGTGATCATATCTGAAAGTTCTTCTTTGAAATCACTTATGTAGAGGATTTTGAGCAACTTGGAAGGCCCTTGCTTTTTATTCTCAAGCCAGGATTTAGCAATCATAGTTTTATAATTATCTTGATTTTGGTCAAAAATACTTTGGGCTTCAACCTTGGTTAATATTTTGGAATCTTCAAAGGTTGGGATTCTCAAGGCCACATTAATATAATTTGCATATAATTTGGCAATAATTTTTCCTTGGGGGTCTTTCAACTCTTTTGTTTATTGGTGAAAAGTTGGTGCACAAGCCAAGACTCTATCAGTGCATTACACATGTTTGGGTGGCCTGGTATATGATAAAGGAAGTTTCATTTTGGTTCCCAATGATCCTGATCCTTCCTAAGTACTTTGGTCAATCGTAGTCCCTTAAGATCCACGAGACCATAAAAATGTATAACTTAGACGAGTGATTTATCAAACTCCATGACATGTCAAAAGGTCTCATATAGACCTAAACCTCCACTCTGATAACTTATATGAAATCCTCTCGTGGTTTTCCTAAGGTCAATGTGTTTTTCTCTCCCAGTAAATGCAACAATGACGAAATATTTAATTTGAGTCAATGTTAAGTCGTCAAACATGATATTTTACAAGTGAAATCTTCTGGAACCAAACAAACACCAACGACATGTCCAATTTTCCTGTTATACTCTAAGGGAGGTATATTTTTAGTGCCCAATAATCTTGTCCTTCCCAACTATTTTGGTTAGGTGTAGTCCTTTAAGATGCTGAGAGCAAAAAATGGTAAATGGTTTTTTTGGTGTCCAACGATCCTGATCCTTCTTGGATACATCGATCAGGTGTAGTCCCGTAAAATCCCTGAGATAAAAAGAGGGAATAATCTCGACGAGTGAGTTATTATTTTTGGTTTGAAAGAAACATGTTAAGAAGAAATTTTTCATACAATATAGGTGATTAAATAAGAATTTGTGTATGTTATTTTTTTCTAATATTTATGTTGGATAGACAACTTAGACGTTGGCTTTAATCCAAATTCATTCACACGTGAATTTGTCACTATTTTTCAACTAAACGATTTTTCAAGACTGAAACATGCACATCCAATCCCTTTAATTCCCCTTAGCTTCTCTTAGCTTCAAGAATATGGAATTCTCTACTAACATTTCCAATCATGTGAAGGAGGAATTTTTTCGGAAACATTAACGTACATAAACATGTTAGTAAAAAATTCAATAGAATTTTAAAACCTAAAAACTTGTTGTCACGCTAAATGTCTAGCATGCAAAATTTAAAATTTTGGGCATGAAAACCAAACCCACACTTGAAATCCCCTTTCTTGGTCAATGTAAACCTTTCCTCCAACTAGAATTTCAATTGTTTCATTCTCACTCTAGCCAAGAGGAACATACTAACATGATTTTCAAGTGTGTTTCATGTGTAGAGAAGCATACCTATATTGATTCATGAAGTTGTTGAGATATAATAAAGAACAATTCTTCCATAGGCTTCAAAAGGGCTATTTTTGGTCTTCTTGTGATAAGAGGACATCCCCTGGAAGCCAACTGTAAGGGAAAAACCCATCTAGAGGTTGTGTGGGATAGTAATAAGATGATCTAAGGAATTTTAGGAAGTTTTTGTGGAGCCATGAAAGGTTGGGAAACTTTCAAGAAAAATTGGGTTTGTTTAGGCAAGACATTGCGAAAAGCATGTTTCAAAAGAGCTAGTCGCCTTGTTCAAAACGTTTCAAAAGGCTCATGAGGTCTTAAGAAACAATATCTTAGGAATTAGAAATATGACAAATCCTACTTTATGGTGCAATAATCAAGATAGAATTATGGGAGTATAAAAATGCAGAAACATGTCCATCAATACAACACAAGAGTCTTTCTATAAGGTGGAACTTTGTCAAAGGGTTTAGGACACCTAGGTAATATTTAGGAGCCTAATAAAAGGTCAATTTAGATTTAATTTTACCCTACTCATGGTACATGTGTTGGATTTTTCATACTCATTCTGGACTCTAGTGGCAACTCCACTTACTAGGACACGCATGTAGGTAAAAGTGGAAAGAGGAATGAAATGGAAAATTGTAGGTTGAATGATGTATTGAAAATGGTGGTAATGAACTTACTAGGTCCTTTGGAGTAAAAATCATATAATGATTTTCCCTCCAAACTCCATTTCTTTCTCTCTAGCCTAAAAATCCACTCCTTAGTCTATTTTCACGTTGAGTTTGATGACATCAGCACATCCAATCAAATTTGAGTGAAGTTTTGGAGCATGTATATCCCTTTTCCCTTTTTCCCTTTCTTTAAAGGGGCGTGAGGGAAACCAAAATGCTTTCCCCTATGAATTGTTTTTTTGCGTCACTTAATGTAACAACTTAAGTGGTTAGATGATGTTATAAACTCACCTAACATGATTTTTGACCACTTTTTCAATACATGTAGACCCATGACGGAATTTTTTAGGATTGATGTCCATTTTTTCATTTTTTCTAACAGATAATGGGACATGGGGAACACAAAAAATGCACTCCCCATATGAATACAACTTTTCGTCACTCAAAATGATGAATTGTGGTGTTAGAAAAATGTTATCAACTCACCGTTTTTACAAAATCTGACCCCCTCTTCATGAAAGCCTCACCCATGGCCCATTTTGGAGAGGTTGATGTCCCTTTTCCCCCTATTTTTTTATGGGGCAACCACACCTCCAACCTCCACTAGACCTAGCTTAGCTAGTTTGAGTTTAAGGTGAGTTAAAGGAGTTAGTGAGCGGGAAAATGGATTTGAAAGAGGTATAACTTCATACTTAGCCATTTTTTTATTTTATCTCCATCCATTGTTGTTGTAGTGTTTTTGTGCTACCAAAATTTCTTCATACATCCTCCATTCTCAAAAACCCTTTTCACTCATACATCCCGAACCCCATGTCCACTGTTAGGAATATTCATTTATTAGTGTTTATTCATAATAGTTACGTAAGTAATTATTCATAAGTAGTTAATTGGGATATTTTTATTGTATTGTTAGTTTGTAATATTAGCATATTTTTATAATAATACACTAATATAGGATGCTCTTGGTTATAGAACTTATAATAGGATTCCTCCATAATATGATATCCTCTCCTATAAATATGTAAATATTATTCCACTAAAATATACAAAGTAAAGAATATTATTGTTTTTTATGATTTATTATGTGATCTTACCTCCCCCCTCGATGTTTCCCCTTGACCCCACTAGGGACTACCACCCCCAAACCCCCATTTTGGAATTTCAAAACCAAAGCGAAAATTTGTGGGGAAGTCATGTTGAATAGAAGGGTGTAAATTTAAGCTTCAATTTCCATCTTGTTGAGTAAGTAGCGTATTTACTGCAGGACGGAGGCATAGGAGGCTGTAGGTTAATTAGTGACCTCTTGTCAATCTCCAACAATGGGGCTGTACTTCTAGTATGCTGACTTGTTTTTCAGTTGTGTAGTGTGGATCTCAGTTTTTCATCTTTTCAATGTGTTGTGGATATTGGAGAAAAAATTGTATAAGAGATCAGATGACTGTAGAGATGTTATGACTTCCTTACTTCAGTGGAAGATAATTGGTCAGTGAATATGTTCATTGGCAATGTTGATCATGTGCAGTAAGATCCAGACAATAGTATGTAGTATGATACGAATCACTTTCAGTGTTCCTGTTTGATGAATAAGTGGAAATTTCACATTGTAGGGGGGAACATGACACCAATATTCTATTTCCATTATGCGCAAAACCAGATAAAGTCAAGGGCAGCTTCTAGTGGCAATGGTGGTTTTCTATGTCGTTCGAGATTGAGTGGCAGTGATCGACAACATTGGCTACAATTAAGAACGTTATGATTCTTATGGGATGTAATGTGAAATCTTTCCATTATGATTTTTCTTGTTCTAATTTGTAATGAGTAAGTGAGTTGATTCCTATATACTTATTTGATGTAAAATCATAGTGAATGGATCTTGAAAACGTTTGTGGGAGATGCAAAAAAACCACACGAGGTGAAGATTCAATGGGTTCCTGTCATGTCAAGGTTTTTGGTAAGCCTGTTTAAAACCATGGAAAGAGAGACTTTCTTTTGTATCAAGGTCATGAGTCATATAGTTGGACATGCCATAAGGGAGAGCATTTTACAAATGAGTGTGTGAATTTTTTTCTACCATGTTCACACTAAGGGGGGGAATGTTCTGGATATTCATTTATTAGTGCTCCATTTGGTTAGTAATATGAGTAGTTACGTAAGTAATTATTCATTAGTAGTTCATTGGGATATGTTTATTGTATGGTAAGTTTGTAATATTAGCATATTTTTGTAACAATAAATTAATATATGATGTTCTTAGTTATAAGAATTATAATAGGATTTCTCCATCATAAGATATCCTCTCCTATAAATATGTAAATGTTATTCCACTGAAATATACAGAGTGAAGAATATTATTTTTTGTTGTGATTTATTTTGTGCATGTACCATCATCCATTTTCCATGATATTTTGGTTGTATATTCCTTACAAAAACACCTTTAAAAAGATTATTTACATGCCTCCATTGATTCTTGGTGTCATTTTCTATAGCCATTTGAAATATTCAACTAGAAAATATGTTTTTTATATATCTACAAAAACCCAACAATTGAAATCCTTTGAAATTTAGAGCAAAGCCACATTGCAAAATGGAAACTTTTGAGACCAATTTCATTACATTGCAACACCGGGAAGACCCACTTCTAAAAATAGTAATCCTTCCTAAGCCTCACTAGCTATAAATAATAATTGTTGCAAACAGTTCATTTTCAGAGTTGTCATTGCCTCTTGCACATCAAGGAAATTCAAAAGTGCTAAATTAAGCAATTGATAACTAAAATGGACTTCTCAAAATAAGGCTTACTAAAAATATTAAGTGTCGGGATATTTGTTAAGTAACAAGGATGTTGAACCTATCATGTTGAAAAATGAGCACTTGGATAAGTTTGAAACAGTTTCAAATACATCTCTAGTAAATCATGACCAATTTTGGAAATCCTCATCCTGAATGGTCTTTCTCAATGCTTACAAATCACCACTTGCAAAAATTTGGTGATCACCTCTCAGGAACTTTCCTCACAAGAATAGACATGGATAAGTTCATACTTGCAAAGGATCAATAGTTGAATTATGGCTCATGCAAAAGGAAGCCCTCTTGGTTCTCTAAAATTTCTCTCATACCGATTCCCATCTCATTAGATGGAATGGTCAAAAGGGAATGGTCAAAAGTTGGAATCATTCTTCATTCAATCTATCTTCGTCACCCATCTCAGAATAGAGTATTTGGTTGTGTACTTAATTATGTCTCGCAGGTCACCATGGCCATTTGGTCACATGATCACCAAGATCACCTTGTGCGAGAAATTTGTCTCATTGTGCATACCAGGTACATAAAATGCAAGAAATATCAGATGGACAAGGTAGTGTTTCAGATATTAGATTTTTTTTTTAGTAGAAGAAGGCTTTATCTCTTGGTTTCAGCGATCTACTAATCATGGGCTTCTCACTCCTTCTCTCAAGGTTCCTGATTGGGATATAAAATTTGATCGTTTATAGGATTCCCCAAAGAAAAGGTTTGTGAAAGTTGAGTAGACTAAGAGACTTCATCAAGGGTCAAAATATCAGGAGTTCACTGGAGTGCACCTCTACAAAGTAACTCAGAGCTTCTTCATCCTTCTTCATTTTGCATCTCTTTTCTCTTTGTTCTCTCTCTACTTTCTAATTCTCATTTGTAAATTGTATTTTATGGATCTTTCTTCCTATTCACTTAAGTGACCATTGTAATTTTTCATTGTAAAATTCCCCTTTTCATTAATAAGAAAGGTGCTTAGTTTTATTTCCTAGAGGAATGTGAAAGGTCACAAGTTATGGGACTTTGAAAGGTCATAGGGGGTAGATGAAGAGATGGATTATAAAGATATAAATTGGAATGGCTTCTCCATTTCAAAGGGTTATTTTTTCTTGGTTGATAGCTCACATTGTCTTACTACAAGCAAGAAACTACAATTCTTTTATTTCATTGTCTTATGGTTTCCTCTCCGTCTCAACTTTACTCTAAGAGCATGGTTACATGTGTAATATTATGCAAATAAACTTGGATTTATTTGTGCTTTGTTCCTCTTTCCTTGACATGGTGTCTTCTTATTGTTAACTTGGAATTATTCTTGTTTTATGTCAATAAACCCATCTTGTTATTTATTAAGTAAAACCCCCTTCTCATTTTCTCCCCTCTCTCTCCATACACACACCTTTCCTCCACCTCTTTCTTGTGCATGGGTTTAGTGGAGTATTCTTGTGTGATCCTCGGTCAAAAATGCCACCCACGATGGTTAAATTAGGGTATATATTTCATGTTTTTGATAAATGGAGTTTCCTCGTTCTTAAGTAGAGGGACCTAGTCCCATAGGATTGGTGAAAACCCCCAATTTTACCATGTGATAAATTATTTTTCCAACAAAACTTTAAACAAAATCATTCAAATTTAATCAAATAAAATTCATGTAGATGTATATCTAGTATTAAGTCAACATACCTTGCAAATTAAATCCAATGAACAGCTAGGATCAACTCTACTTTTGACAGTGGCAAGAATTGCTTCATGATCTAACTCACGGACCTTCCACATATTCTTATTTAATGGCCTACCTTAATATTTGATCAAATGAATATTTTTTGCAAGAACCAAATATCAATAGTGGAGTATCTTCCTATGTATTTCATAGTCTTCAAATAACCAAATATTTTATTTTTTGATAGGATATCATCGAAGTCAAGTTCCAGTGACTACCATTGACCCGATGGTATACTCAAGGTTTTCACCATCAAGGACTAGGGAAGTCAAATTATTTTTTCTCTCTACGTAACAAGACAAGTAGTTTATTCCCTCTTCGTTAAGTTTTGTCGTAATAACTACAATAAAATGACCTGTATCACAAAGTAAAACTCAAGTTAAATTTAAAATGCATTCAGGGATTAACATTTAATAATGTATAAAAATAAAAATAAAATGTGTATGTAACTTATTTCATTAGATCATAGACTTGGACAAATTCAGGTGATGTTTTCATATGATCTGAAGACACAAGTTGTAATGCTCATGGAAATTGATATGTGTCAAGTGGAATTAAAGGTTTACAATTCCATTCATCCACCCACTCTTGTGACTCACACTCATTCCAAACAAAATTAGTGTTTCAATACAAACATGACATGCACCTAGTATGAATAGTGCAAGTACTTGTGTTTGAGCTACTAAATGAGTGTATCTCACTTGATCTTGAAGTTGCCATACAATCTCAATAGCTTGCCAAATGGGTTCCTCTATCAACCAAAAATATCTACAAATTGTTGAGCTCTCTTGAGATTCATGGCCCATGTTCTTGTTACAATATTCAATAATGCTTTCTTCACCTATAAAATTAGCACCATGTTTGAACTTTAATTCTTCTCTTCCAAGGGCTCTTTTCACACATGCTCTTGCACCATCATGTTTTCCTTTCCCATTTCTTATGTCAATATCACTTCAGTTATGTTGTACACTTGTTGTTACATGTATCTTATTTAGCCAATAAATCATCCATGTATTCTTAAATAGTGATGTGCAATTGTATGACCAAATGTAATGTTGATTGAAAAAATGTTCCTTTCACTCAACTTCACACAAAACAACTAGAAACACCCTTGCACATATTTTGTAGAATGTGTTCAATCATCACTGATGTAGAAATTATAGTCTCTTAATATTTTATGATCTTTCTTAGTGCTTTCCGGAGAATGCATGAATGTTATGTGCACGAAAATTAGAAATTGCACTAGGTCATAGTATTTTGACTAAACCTCCATTTTTGGTTGCAATGAGTAATTCTCTGTGAATTCAACTACTAAAATAACAGTACCAAGTTGGAATGTATCATTACTTAACTTAAATTGTTCATCCAACCATCGATCTCTATGTATGTGCCTTACATACTCATAAACAATTTCCTCTCTGAATTTGACCATATATTTTGATATATGTTATTATTTTGTAACAAGCTTGCACCTCTTACATTTTTTTCCATATTTTAATTGATATGTCACATATTTATATTTTTTCAAACCTATTAATTATTTTCCTATTGCATGTGTAATATCCTCATGGATATACCTTTTCTATTTTGGCAAGTCACCACATATGTTGCACATTCCATCCAAACATGTTTTGTTATAAAAAAATTCCAATTGATCTTTCACAAAATATGGTAGGAATAAACTCTATTGTTGATTTTAGTGAGACATTTATTCCACACTCATGCCAAATGATTTCAGTATGCAAAACATGACATACTTAAAGAAAAACATCATAATGCATTGAATATTCAACATGATGCCTACAACAACATGTGATATGCTTCTGATCAGTATCAATAAAGCTGCCAAGAAGTAGTCCTGGATGCTTCTGCTGCTTTTAGTTGTTATTTTTGTTGTTTTTTGGCAGTCGGCTTACTGTTTTTTTGCTGTTGTTTTGCTGTTATGTCTCGTTTGTATAGCTGTTTCTGGGCTACGTAGAACTTCATTGTAATACCTGGACTTTGTTCCATCAGCTCTGTTTCTCACTCTTATTCCGGCTTTCAGGCCTTCTTTTGTATTCAAGGGTATAGTCCCTTTCAAAAAACTATTTGCCAATATTTAAAAAAAACATGTGATATGTGAATGATTGATTTTCATATAGAAGGGTTAGTTAATTTCAAAAAAAAATGGTTGATGTTAATTTATGGATTTTTCTTCTTAAACTTAGAGAACAATTATGTTTGATTCATATCCAAGAAATGTTTTGCATGTGGTTCGCAATTATGAGAACCTATTCTTCTTTTCATTATATCTCTTCTTTTTGGTGAAACACTTGTGTTCTCATTCAGAAAATTTACAAGTAATTCTTTTAGTATATCATATGTATTTGTTTATTTTCATGGGAGTCTAGTAGAGAATGCCCAATAATCAGTGTTACTGGATGATTCAAGACTTTTATGTCTCCCTGTTTCTTTCATTAATGTTTTTATGTTTACTTCCAAAGCTCTACTTGTTTTTCTAATCAAGAGTTTGTTCACTATTTTATCACTTATTATACGATTAGTAAGTGCACACCATGTAGCATTACTATCTTTGGTGTGTTTATTAACACATATAATATGGTATGTTTTATGTATATTTTCAATAATTGTCACATTTCGACCATCAATATTAGATGTTCTTAGTCCTAGGGTCTTAATTGTATGTCTCATTTTAATTAATTTCATTAACATAACAAATAGTTGACATCTTTGTGTATCGTTTATTTTCTCAAAATAATTATCCCAAATTTCCATAGTTTTTATTCTCAAATTTCCCTCAGACATTTTTTTAGGCATTGGTTTTACAATGTTTTCATCGATTTCAATTAAGTGAATGGGTTTTCTATGCAAAATGGAAGGAGGTGTTCTTAGAGGTAAAGATTCATTATCAATGTTACTTTCATCATTTGGTGTTTCCATGTAATTTTTATAATTAACATTTGGATTCTCGAGTAAAGGTTCAATATTCATTATAAAATAATTATTCTCCTCATTTCCATTATGTATTTCATCATCATTTTCTATAATATTAGGTGCATTCGAGACAGTAGATGTATATTTCCCTCCATGCAGTTTTTGCATCTACTTCAATTTCTTTACTCTAATCACTTCTAATTGCTCTTGTATCTTGTTCTTCACTTTTTTCATGTCCTTACATTATTTTTTACCCCCCATGATTAGTACAATATATATAGTGGGAGTGGGGGCAACTTCAACCACTAAAAAATTGTGCAGGAATGTACAGAATATTACAGAGAATATAGTGTGGGGATAGAATTCTCGTGAACATGCAAAAAAGACATTGGAGGGGGTAGGGGATTATAAAATAAAGTAATGTGTTATAACGTGCTCGCATTACTTTAGATTAAAGATCCATGACAAGTCCCCAGATCTTGGAGCTCGTTTGGGAACCCAAGCCTGAGGCTTGAACCTGCTCAAAATAGCAAACAACATGTTTTTGACAGAAAATGTAAAAAAATTGTCTTCCACCATAATAAATCTCACAAAAATGATCAGAAAATTTCTTTAAAATATGACTATAGGGTTAATGAAACTTTCCCCTTTCTAAATATATGATTTTTCAAATTTTCATACTACTTTAAGGTTTCCATCCTTATTATTTTCTAAGTATCTCTTTTTATAGCTCTATTTTTATATTTATATATGTCTATCTTTATTCATGTATATTTTGTTTCTCTTATCCAAATTAAGTAAAAGTTATACATTCCCAAACTATGACTAATTCTATACACATTCAAAAAAAATCTAAATTTTGTTATTTTTAGGTAGATAGGGGGCACAATCGGCTATCCATTATTTCTCAATTTTTGAAGTCTTTTTACAAGGAAAATCATATTAAAAAATTTCACTAAAAAATAAAATAGAAATTGTATCCCAAACTAGATAATCCTATCTAACATTTCACCAAAGGGTTTTTTAAAATACTAAACATTGCTCAAAAAATAACGAGGGCACAACCGACTATCTACTATATTTTTGAAAAATAGGAGCACCGCTTGGAATTTTATATTTTTGACCTACGTATAATTTAACCATTTTCAATCAAACTTAGTAGTTTAGAAACTAGACTCAAAATGCTACAATTCATGTTCTTATAGCATCTTCAAATTTTGAGTGTATCCATCTCAAACAACTTATAAAAGTTAAATTTTCTCATTTTTAGAGAAAGAAAAAATCGTCAACTTAAGACCTCTTTTTGGCTCCCCATCTCCATGCACTTACCCAAAAAATGAAAACACAAAAAACTAGAAAAAAAATCTTTCAAGAAAAAATAATCTCCAAACTCCACTAATTGTTATAAAATGCCCCTAAAATTTGAAACCTGAAAATTGAAACCCAAAATTTATAATTCTTAAACTTGAAAAGCCCTAGAACCAAAAAAAACTTGAAACCTAAAGACCCTATAAACACAAAAAAATAAATTATTTAAAGTACCCTCAAAACCATAAACCAAAAACAGTAAAATAAAGACCTAAAACTCTTAAAATCCCATAAAAAGAATCCTAAAAAAATCAAACATGAAAACTATGAGAACTCTAAATCCCAACATCCATCGCCAAAAACCAGAAACCCCCTAATAAATAAACCTCAAAACACATAAAGTGCATTCACATATAATTCCAATGAAACCTGAGAACTAAAATCCTTGAACTTGAAAAACCTTAAAATCAGAATATATATATATATATATATATATATATGAAAATCCCCAAAAATTGAGACCCAAAAACCCACCTAAATGTAAAATCTTTGAAAAACACAAAAAATGTTTGATTTAAAGTGTTCTTAAAACCTAAAACCTTCAAAAAAAGGCCAAAAAAAAATGAATTCCACAACCCAATACCTAAAATCCCCAAACCTAAAAATGATGAAAATATAAAAATATCTTAAATACATCTATCCTAAAAATGTTGACAGATGTCAATCTTGAGGGACTGATTTTTTTTTAGTCACATAGCACATTGATTAATAACTTCATTCCCTTTTCTATGAATTTCCCACTAACTTCTGACATGTGGCCTCAATTTAGCTTCACCATTATGTCAGGCTCGAAAACATGTTTTAGGAAAACAAAAGCAACTCTAAAGTCTATGGAATGGACAAAATATATGATTTTTCGATCAAATTCTTGAAGAAAGGGAAAAAACTTCCAAATTATGGTCAAATGAACATCAAATTTAACATCTCAAATCAACTCTTTACAATATCATTAAAATATATAAATTGGATCTATAGACCAAATAATGTTATGCATGGCATAAATTACTGGATCCATAAACCAAAGAATAGTATATGTGGCATAAAATTATTAATTTGAATATCACTATCAAACACAAAGCTCACTAGTGAAACACTTTGAATGCAATAAAAATTGAAAATATGTATTTAAGCAAATATTTATTGTAATTGTATAAGATAAAAATGTGATCGCAGTTGAGTTTGTAAGATGTTTTTAGGTACACAACATTGGGAGGGGTTGGTTTTAATAGTAGGTGGTGCTAGTGTTATTCAATTTAGAAACATGTTCCAAAAAGTACTCTCCCAAGTTGGATATTTTTACAACTTTAAATTCCCCATTCGTTCAAAAAACTTAATCCCACATTATTTTTTAGCCTTTATCTATGACAACACATAAATTCAATAAACCATAATCTTTATGTCAATGGAGGTTATAGATAGAAGTTGTACACATACTAACATAATGGTCGATTGGCTACGGGATAGTAATGTTTTTTTTTTCATCCTACACCTCTCCTCGATAACTTCATAATCCCTCCAAAATACAATCATTCAAATGCCTCTGAAAATGCATGCCTTACTACAACAATTCAAACACATCTCATAAGAAATTGATATTTGAGGTAAAATATATTTCGTTATTATATAACTTGTATGTACTCCATTAAAGATATAAAGCTTCAACTTGAAGATTCGGAGAGTATGAGCCCAACATCTCAGTGAAAATCAAAACAAGGAAATTACATATCAATCTAAACACCATTCTAGAGGTGAAGTTAAGAAGATGGAGAGTGGAGACTACATTGAATCGAGATCGTGCCATGACCAAGTTATTGCATGGTAGTCCAAGTTATTGCAAGGTAAGTTATCAGGTTAATAGTTATCAAAGTTTAGCATTGCATGAGTTGAATACTTACAAAGAGTTATAAAAATATGAACACATGCCTAGGATAAATTACATCCGAATGATGTTAAGGTGAGAGTTAAACTCAATGAGTAAGGTTGATTATGAGACGATGTAGTACTAAAGTCTTAACTAAGTTCGATCTCAGTACTATGAGAGAGAATCTCAAAAGGAAATCTGAGCCCAAGTTACCATGTAACCAATGGTTTAGTCGATATGACCTAGCCAAGCAATGTTTACTAAGCCATTGAGAAGAGAAAGGTAGTTGGAATGTCTAACATTATCTTGTTGCAGAAATGTAACACATAGCATAAACAACATGCAAATATGAAGAGAATACAAGTTGAATATCAAATTAAAATCATGTCTTAGCACACTTGAGGAAAGTGATATTTCCTAGAGATAATTATGATAAGTTTAAGTGCAAAAAGATAGGATCATGTAGAGTATTGAGGGAGTTTGCATTCAATGCATATGAAATTGAATTGCTAGAAAGTATAGATATTTCTAACATTTTCAATCTGGCGGATTTGTATCCTTACTTTAAAGGATAGAACAATGAAGAAAACAACAATCTAGATTCAATTGATTGGAGAACATAGATGCTACAGGAAGTGCATAAATAATTGCTGAGGATAATTAATATGAGGTTCGGGACAACACACGTTAGGAACTAAACCAATTTTTTTGTCAATTAGAAGTGCATAGATATTGAAGATGTCACATGGATCGGTATAGCTGAAGCACCAACGTATAGAGAATAATTTACAAATATCTCATGAGAAGGATATCATGGAACATTTTTTTACACGAAGTAAATGGTGTACGACCATTTCAGTTCACAAGCCATCTGTATCAACCCAAAAAAAAAGTTTGTTTTTTTTGTATCTTCGTAGTTATCATGAATCGCGTCATATCTTGAGGAGTTCAATGGATTTATATGATCTTTAGGAGTCTAGGACAACTTTCAAAAATTGGTGCTAGTATTTCAATAACATAATGAATAAATGTGTCTGCTAGCTAAAAAGGACTTTGTTCTGGAAATGAAGGGTCAAGGTGCATTGTGTCATCTCCATGATATGTTTATGCCTCCATATCAATCACACAATATTTTGTATGTTTGGTATGCATTTGGATCATTTTTCGCAAGATTGGGAAACTTCAAATAATTATTTTACGTCGCTTTTGAATTGGTGCATAAAGAATCACTTATTTTGTGCGTAGTATCACATCTTTCATCTTCAAGGGTTCTCATTACTAGTAGAGGTTCATCTTAGTAGAGCACATATACCTGTGAAACCATAAAGCCTTCTAATTTCATTTCAGAAAATGCAACAAAAGGATTCACTTACACTTGGCTAGTGCACAGTCTTGCATGCAAGGGCATAGCATGTGTCTTATCTTCAAAAGAGCAAGACTTAACTTTTTGTTTCATCAAGAAAGGATTCAATTAGGATTCATAAAGCTATAAGTATAATTCTTGAGTCGTCTTGTGTTCATCAATTTGTGTTATGATTGTAAATGTGTGAAGGAACATTTGGACCTCATCTTGCATAATGTAGACACACTCAAATGGGGAGGCATTAATAAATGTCATTTGGGTAACTTGAAGCTTCGAGACAACGGTGTAAATAGGTAGTGCTTAGTAATATAAAAACTCACCCTTATCTCCAAGCAAGGGATTTTGACATATTGGTTCCCAACAATAGTATTTATTTAATGAATATTAAGGAGAGAGAAAAACTACTCTTCTCTACTCAAATGATGATTACAAGATAGTGAGGTGCTCTAAGTTATGAATTAGTTCCTTTGGATCATAGTGTTGTTGTTGTATCTCCTCAAATTGTGTAGAGGTTGTATTGGTTGCAATCGATTTCATGTTATTATAAGTAATTGTTTCTTAGAGGTGATCAATAAAGTTTCATTTAATTGATTTCGTTAACAATCCTGCAAATCAATCTAGTGTAATGGAAGTTCGTAATTTGTGGGTTATAAAGTTGTTCTCAATCATACTAACTATGACTACATCAACTAATTATAAGTACAAGCAACGTTGTGATCAACATCAATTTCCCCATTAGTTTCAAGTAGGTGACAAATTTTGATGGCATTTGCAGGAGTAGTTCAAGGTTCCAAATAAGAAGCTCAAACCTTTATGATATGGTTTGTACACCATCATCAAGCAAGTGAAATAAAATGCATTTGAATTCAACTTGCCAACCTACCTCGACTTGTATCCAATGTCTAATGTAGAATTATTTTGCTTATACTTTCACTACTCTTGGATACATCTAATGTTGGTGAGAAGTTGAAAAGTACAAAGTTGAACCCAGACTGTGTGACACTAGTGACTACTCATCAAATCATTGATATGGTGCTTCAAGAAATGAAGCATCAATAAATCCATATTTTTGGGGTGGTGAAGGCAAGAAAGTTGGCATACCAAGTAAAGTAGTTTACCAAGAACCAGATTCAACATTAATTTACACATTCTCCAAATATAAAAGCAATGCATCACATTGCTTCTCAAGGAGTGAACAATCAATTTAGAGCATCTCCAAAAAAAATGTTATTATATTTTCATAGTTTGCACTTATTAGGGCCTTTGAAACAGAATTGGGATCATACGACAATCTTTATAATGCATGTTGTGGTTTCAGTTTCAAATCGATGAGCTAGGAGACATGACAAGATTTCACTTGATGATCTTTCCAACACATGTTTTAGTTTCTAATCAATGAGCTAGAAGATATGAACTCGATAAGTGGACCTACTAGAAAATAAACTTTTCCTTATCTGTCCACTTTTATCTATTCATTTCTACTTCCAAGGTAAAACATGGCATCCTCGATAGGGTGACCTTTTTGTTCCCATTTAGAGCCCTTTATTTACTATATTTAGTAACTTTTGAGTTTCTACATAAAAGGAATGATAACCAGATCATACCAAGCCAATAACACATATGCTAATCAAACACCACGATCTATAAGATGAAAGCAATTCACCAGAATAACTTTACATAAAACCTTTGCAAACAAATGAGCAGCAATATCATTTATTATTATGGAACTCAATGAAATACAATGAGAATGGGCATTGCTTATATAGGCAAGGAATAACAATCTAAGAACCAGTCAAGGTCGTAGATCAAGTCATAAATCAAGGAAATAACTAGTCATCAAAGAACTAGTTAAGACCATAGATTTAGGAGAGAACTAGACATCAAGGATCTAGTCAATACCATAGATCAAGGAAAAAACTATACCTAACAACTAGATAATATCTCATAATATCTAAATAAAATAAAATAAATATCCACACACATAAATGGGTGAGAATAAATACAATAAAGATAAATAGTGTACCTACGTGAACATGAGCTAAGGTAAATACCTACTCTAACAACCCCCCTCAAGTGAAGCTAGGGGCCAAAATAGAAATGGCATGTCCACAGTATGAGTCCCGGCAACTAGGTCTGATGAGCTACTCATGCACAATAACAGGGGAAAAAGGACACCGCAAGGTACCCAAAACCAATAACAACAAAGTAAAGAGAGTAAAAACCACTATAGTCTGAATCCACTGCTTGCTCATAAAACTCAAAAACAACTGACACTGGGCTTCACCAAAATAGCTCTATACAAGGAGACTGTCAACGGAGTGATGTCGAAAATGTAAAAAAACACCAAAAATAATTCGATCAACTGCTGCAAATAGGTGTGCCACGATCCAAGAATAATAACCAAAGCAACAAGTCAAGGACACAAACTCCAGAGTGTCACGATCCAAGAAAAGCCAAGGTAACAAGGAAAGGAAACAAAACCTGGAGAAGCAGGATCAGCACCACACCCTCCCATACTACTGAATGGGTGGAGTGACGCTATAAATCTGTATGAGTTGCCCAAAATCAACTACTCGAACACTGACAAACTAACACTGGACTTCACCAGAATAGATCCCCCCAAGAGATATTGTCAACATGCCAAAAATATCAAAAATATAGTTACAAAATCTCTCTACAAACATGAGAGATACACTACACCTGCTAAAGAAAAATGTTCAAAACAAGAAGCATTAAAATGCAGAAGGTATAGAAAGTGGAGCAAGAGGCCGAATGGTGGAGGAGTCACGCTTGTAGAGTCCTCTCAACGAATGCCTATGTCGATGTCACGAGTGGTCAAATATCCACCTCAAATCAACACGGATGGATGAAGAAGATGTCTGCATATGACTTGGTACAAAATGCACAATGGGTGCATGCAAAGGAACATCAGAATGTCTGTCAGATTGATCATGTCTGATAGCTGAAATATCAGGTTCGTCAAGCCTGAGTGAAGGTGCAGAACTCATGTGTTGCTCATGATCCTTAGAAAGAGTTGAGTGAAAAAAAATAGGATATCTGTCAATGCGTGATCCCAATGAAATATATGCTAAAATACCAATGTCATGGCGAGAATTGCAATTAACATGTGGAATAGGGGAAACAATACCATATGAATGTCTATCAATACCTCCGTCAGTGAAATTGATAGAATGGAGCATGCGAGAATTGAATGTAGTGGTATGCTTCTAAAAAGAACCATGCATATGAGCAAAAGTAGGATACACAACATGTGTTACTGCAATAGGCACAGATGTGGAAGAGCATGCAGTAACAAGCCTCATAGGCTTAAGAGCTTAAAGAGTAGTAACAAACTCAAAAACTGGCGGATCAATGTCAGTGGGTACAAGAGCAACAACTGCAAGTGGACTAGGGGCATGGACATGGTTGTCTACAATATGATGGCGATGTTGGAGGCTAGAAAGTGTTTGTTGCAAGGAGTGTATTAGTGTATTCTTATCGTGAATGAGTGATTGTAGAAGAGAATTTCACTTCTTGAGCGATCTATTTTCTTCCACAAATTTTAAAATATCCTCTTGAAGTCCATACACTTTAAAGAAAATCATATCATTCTCAGAATCCATGATAGATACAAGAATGCAACTCCAAAATTTTAGGACGTCGGGCTCAGTCGAAATTGCATCCATAATTGATTACAACACTCCTCCATATTTGGCACTTTATAATGAGTGTGTGTTACAATATGGCACTTTATAATTATAGTGCAATTCTAAAAATAAATATTTCCAATGGAAAGAGCACGAAAAAATAAGTATTTTTGTAAAAAAAATGACACTCAAAACCGAGTTACCGATCAAAAGATACAAGTTTTTCAATATTATGTTTTGTTATTTTTTTTAGTTGCCACCAAAATAAAATGTTCTTGTCTTCACCATGCAAAAAAATGAAAGGGGGCTGCAGTTAAGCACCTACTAGTATGAATCACAAGATTTAAGCTCTCATATGACCATACAATATGACCAGGGGCTAAGGATTTCAATGGCAAATGGGTCGAGTTTACAATCGATCTTTGGGTTTTGGCACCTTCTGGATCCAACGAAAGCCTTTGTTTCGCATAAAACCTTGCGCAAAAATAAAATACGACCAAATCCCAAATATATGAATATACAAAGAATTTATTTGCAAAATAAAACTTACAAACGGATGTCAATAGCAATCTCTTACTCTGATACCATAAAATGAATGATAACCAGATCATACCAAGCCAAGAACACAAATGTTAATCAAACACCACGATCTATAAGATGTAAGCAATTCGCCAGAATAATTTTACATAGAACCTTTGTAAACAAATGAGTAGCAATATCATTTATTATCATGGAACTCAATGAAATACAATGAAAATGGGTCTTGCTTACATAGGCAAGGAATAACAATCTAAGAACCAATCAAGGTCGTAGATCAAGCCATAAATCAAGGAAATAACTAGTCATCAAAGAACTAGTTAAGACCATAGATTTAGGAGAGAACTAGACATCAAAGATCTAGTCAATACCATAGATCAAGGAAAGAACTAGTCAATACCATAGATCAAGGAAAAAAATATACCTAGCAACTAGATAATATCTCATAATATCTAAATAAGTAAAATAAATATCCACACACATAAGTGGGTGAGGATAAATACAATAAAGGTAAATAATATACCTAGGTGAACATGAGCTAAGGTAAATACCTAGTCTAACACCCCCCCTCAAGTGAAGCTAGGGGCCAAAATAAAAGTGGCATGTCCACAGTATGAGTCCCGGTTACTAGGCCTG